>JAWDJD010000005.1:166173928-167377142 GCA_035047305.1 Bradypodion pumilum | reverse complement strand
GGGGTCAGGAAATTCTGATTTTTTTTACACTCCCCGTGATAGGAAAATCACATTTTTCACACTCCCGGGGTCAAGAAAATCACATTTTTTCACACTCACGGGGTCAGGAATTACTAATTTTTTCACACTCCCGGTGTTAGGAAAATCACATTTTTCACACTCCCGGGGTCAGAAAAATGGGATTCTTTTAACACTCCCGGGGTCAGGAAAATTGGATTTTTTTCACACTCCCGGGGTCAGGAAAATTGGGTTTTTTTCACACTCCCGGGGTCAAGAAAATCACATTTTTTCACACTCCTGGGGTCAGGAGATTCTGATTTTGTTCACACTCCCAGGGTCAAGAAAATCACATTTTTTCACACTCCCGGGGTCAGGAATTTCTGGTTTTTTTCACACTCCCGGTGTTAGGAAAATCACATTTTTCACACTCCCGGGGTCAAGAAAATCACATTTTTTCACACTCACGGGGTCAGGAATTTCTAATTTTTTTCACACTCCCAGTGTTAGGAAAATCACATTTTTCACACTCCCGGGGTCAGGAGATTCTGATTTTTTTCACACTCCCGGGGTCAAGAAAATCACATTTTTTCACACTCCCGGGGTCAGGAAATTCTGATTTTTTTCACACTCCCGGTGATAGGAAAATCACATTTTTCACACTCCAGGGGTCAAGAAAATCACATTTTTTCACACTCACGGGGTCAGGAATTACTAATTTTTTCACACTCCCGGTGTTAGGAAAATCACATTTTTCACACTCCCAGGTCAGAAAAATGGGATTCTTTTAACACTCCCGGGGTCAGGAAAATTGGATTTTTTTCACACTCCCGGGGTCAGGAAAATTGGGTTTTTTTCACACTCCCGCGGTCAGGAAAATGGGATTCTTTTAACACTCCCGGGGTCAGGAAAATTGGATTTTTTTCACACTCCCGGGGTCAGGAAAATTGGGTTTTTTTCACACTCCCGGGGTCAGGAGATTCTGATTTTTTTCACACTCCCGGGGTCAAGAAAATCACATTTTTTCACACTCCCGGGGTCAGGAAATTCTGATTTTTTTCACACTCCCGGTGATAGGAAAATCACATTTTTCACACTCCAGGGGTCAAGAAAATCACATTTTTTCACACTCGCGGGGTCAGGAATTACTAATTTTTTCACACTCCCGGTGTTAGGAAAATCACATTTTTCACACTCACAGGTCAGAAAAATGGGATTCTTTTAACACTCCCGGGGTCAGGAAAATTGGATTTTTTTCACACTCCCGGGGTCAGGAAAATTGGGTTTTTTTCACACTCCCGCGGTCAGGAAAATGGGATTCTTTTAACACTCCCGGGGTCAGGAAAATTGGATTTTTTTCACACTCCCGGGGTCAGGAAAATTGGGTTTTTTTCACACTCCCGGGGTCAGGAGATTCTGATTTTTTTCACACTCCCGGGGTCAAGAAAATCACATTTTTTCACACTCCCGGGGTCAGGAAATTCTGATTTTTTTCACACTCCCGGTGATAGGAAAATCACATTTTTCACACTCCAGGGGTCAAGAAAATCACATTTTTTCACACTCGCGGGGTCAGGAATTACTAATTTTTTCACACTCCCGGTGTTAGGAAAATCACATTTTTCACACTCACAGGTCAGAAAAATGGGATTCTTTTAACACTCCCGGGGTCAGGAAAATTGGATTTTTTTCACACTCCCGGGGTCAGGAAAATTGGGTTTTTTTCACACTCCCGCGGTCAGGAAAATGGGATTCTTTTAACACTCCCGGGGTCAGGAAAATTGGATTTTTTTCACACTCCCGGGGTCAGGAAAATTGGGTTTTTTTCACACTCCCGGGGTCAAGAAAATCACATTTTTTCACACTCCCGGGGTCAGGAGATTCTGATTTTTTCACACTCCCGGGGTCAAGAAAATCACATTTTTTCACACTCCCGGGGTCAGGAGATTCTGATTTTTTTCACACTCCTGGTGTTAGGAAAATCACATTTTTCACACTCCCGGGGTCAAGAAAATCACATTTTTTCACACTCCCTGGGTCAGGAAATTCTGATATTTTTCACACTCCCGGGGTCAGGAAAATCGGATATTTTCACACTCCCGGGGTCAGGAAAATCAGATTTTTTTCATACTCCCGGGGTCAGGAAAATCACATTTTTTCACACTCCCAGGGTCAGGAAATTCTGATTTTTTTCACACTCACGGTATTAGGAAAATCACATTTTTCACACTCCCGGGGTCAGGAAAATTGGATTTTTTCAAACTCCCGGGGTCAGGAGAATTTAACTTTTTTTCAGACTCCCTGGGTCAAGAAAATCACATTTTTTCACACTCCCGGGGTCAGGAAATTCTGATATTTTTCACACTCCCGGGGTCAGGAAAATCGGATATTTTCACACTCCCGGGGTCAGGAAAATCAGATTTTTTTTCACACTCCCGGGGTCAGGAAAATTGGATATTTTCATACTCCCGGGGTCAGGAAAATCGCATTTTTCATACTGCCAGGGTCAGGAAAATCAAAAAAAAATTCACATTCCCGGGGTCAGGAAAATCAGATTTTTTTCATACTCCCGGGGTCAGGAAAATTGGATTTTTTTCCCACTCCTGGTGTCAGGAAAATTGGATATTTTCACACTCCCGGGGTCAGGAAAATCAGATTTTTTTCACACTCCCAGGGTCAGGAAAATTGGATATTTTCATACTCCCGGGGTCAGGTAAATCGGATATTTTCACACTCCCGGGGTCAGGAAAATTGGATGTTTTCATACTTCCGGGGTCAGGAAAATCGCATTTTTCATACACCCGGGGTCAGGAAAATTGGGATTTTTTCACACTCCCGGGGTCAAGAAAATCACATTTTTCACACTCCCGGTGTCAGGAGATTCTGATTTTTTTCACACTCCCGGGGTCAAGAAAATCACATTTTTTCACACTCACGGGGTCAGGAATTTCTAATTTTTTTCACACTCCCAGTGTTAGGAAAATCACATTTTTCACACTCCCGGGGTCAGAAAAATTGGGTTTTTTCACACTCCCGGGGTCAGGAGAATTTAATTTTTTTCACACTCCCGGGGTCAGGAAAATGGGATTCTTTTAACACTCCCGGGGTCAGGAAAATTGGATTTTTTTCACACTCCCGGGGTCAGGAAAATTGGGTTTTTTTCACACTCCCGGGGTCAAGAAAATTACATTTTTTCACACTCCCGGGGTCAGGAGATTCTGACTTTTTTCACACTCCCGGGGTCAAGAAAATCACATTTTTTCACACTCCCGGGGTCAAGAAAATCACATTTTTTTATCACTCCCGGGGTCAGGAAATTCTGATATTTTTCACACTCCCAGGGTCAGGAAAATCGGATATTTTCACACTCCCGGGGTCAGGAAAATCAGATTTTTTTTCATACTCCCGGGGTCAGGAAAAATCACATTTTTTCTCACTCCCAGGGTCAGGAAAATCAGATTTTTTTCATACTCCCGGGGTCAGGAAAAATCACATTTTTTCACACTCCCGGGGTCAGGAAATTCTGATATTTTTCACACTCCCAGGGTCAGGAAAATCGGATATTTTCACACTCCCGGGGTCAGGAAAATTGGGTTTTTTTCACACTCCCGGGGTCAAGAAAATCACATTTTTTCACACTCCTGGGGTCAGGAGATTCTGATTTTGTTCACACTCCCAGGGTCAAGAAAATCACATTTTTTCACACTCCCGGGGTCAGGAATTTCTGGTTTTTTTCACACTCCCGGTGTTAGGAAAATCACATTTTTCACACTCCCGGGGTCAAGAAAATCACATTTTTTCACACTCACGGGGTCAGGAATTTCTAATTTTTTTCACACTCCCAGTGTTAGGAAAATCACATTTTTCACACTCCCGGGGTCAGAAAAATTGGGTTTTTTCACACTCCCGGGGTCAGGAAAATGGGATTCTTTTAACACTCCCGGGGTCAGGAAAATTGGATTTTTTTCACACTCCCGGGGTCAGGAAAATTGGTTTTTTTTCACACTCCCGGGGTCAAGAAAATTACATTTTTTCACACTCCCGGGGTCAGGAGATTCTGATTTTTTTCACACTCCCGGGGTCAAGAAAATCACATTTTTTCACACTCCCGGGGTCAAGAAAATCACATTTTTTTATCACTCCCGGGGTCAGGAAATTCTGATATTTTTCACACTCCCAGGGTCAGGAAAATCGGATATTTTCACACTCCCGGGGTCAGGAAAATCAGATTTTTTTTCATACTCCCGGGGTCAGGAAAAATCACATTTTTTCTCACTCCCAGGGTCAGGAAAATCAGATTTTTTTTCATACTCCCGGGGTCAGGAAAAATCACATTTTTTCACACTCCCGGGGTCAGGAAATTCTGATATTTTTCACACTCCCAGGGTCAGGAAAATCGGATATTTTCACACTCCCGGGGTCAGGAAAATTGGGTTTTTTTCACACTCCCGGGGTCAAGAAAATCACATTTTTTCACACTCCTGGGGTCAGGAGATTCTGATTTTGTTCACACTCCCAGGGTCAAGAAAATCACATTTTTTCACACTCCCGGGGTCAGGAATTTCTGATTTTTTTCACACTCCCGGTGTTAGGAAAATCACATTTTTCACACTCCCGGGGTCAAGAAAATCACATTTTTTATCACTCCCGGGGTCAGGAAATTCTGATATTTTTCACACTCCCAGGGTCAGGAAAATCGGATATTTTCACACTCCCGGGGTCAGGAAAATCAGATTTTTTTTCATACTCCCGGGGTCAGGAAAAATCACATTTTTTCACACTCCCAGGGTCAGGAAATTCTGATTTTTTTCACACTCACGGTGTTAGGAAAATCACATTTTTCACACTCCCGGGGTCAGGAAAATTGGATTTTTTCACACTCCCGGGGTCAGGAGTATTTAATTTTTATCACACTCCCGGGGTCAAGAAAATCACATTTATTCACAGTCCCGGGGTCAGGAAATTCTGATATTTTTCACACTCCCGGGGACAGGAAAATCGGATATTTTCACACTCCCGGGGTCAGGAAAATCAGATTTTTTTTCACACTCCCGGGGTCAGGAAAATTGGATATTTTCATACTCCCGGGGTCAGGAAAATCGGATATTTTCACACTCCCGGGGTCAGGAAAATCAGATTTTTTTTCATACTCCCGGGGTCAGGAAAAATCACATTTTTTCACACTCCCAGGGTCAGGAAATTCTGATTTTTTTCACACTCACGGTGTTAGGAAAATCACATTTTTCACACTCCCGGGGTCAGGAAAATTGGATTTTTTCACACTCCCGGGGTCAGGAGTATTTAATTTTTTTCACATTCCCGGGGTCAAGAAAATCACATTTATTCACAGTCCCGGGGTCAGGAAAATCTGATATTTTTCACACTCCCGGGGACAGGAAAATCGGATATTTTCACACTCCCGGGGTCAGGAAAATCAGATTTTTTTTCACACTCCCGGGGTCAGGAAAATTGGATATTTTCATACTCCCGGGGTCAGGAAAATCCTATATTTTCACACTCCCGGGGTCAGGAAAATTGGTTTTTTTTCACACTCCCGGGGTCAAGAAAATGGGATTCTTTTAACACTCCCAGGGTCAGGAAAATTGGATTTTTTTCACACTACCGGGGTCAGGAAAATTGGGTTTTTTTCACACTCCCGGGGTCAAGAAAATCACATTTTTTCACACTCCCGGGGTCAGGAGATTCTGATTTTTTTCACACTCCCGGGGTCAAGAAAATCACATTTTTTCACACTCCCGGGGTCAGGAAATTCTGATTTTTTTCACCCTCCCGGTGATAGGAAAATCACATTTTTCACACTCCCGGGGTCAAGAAAATCACATTTTTCACACTCACGGGGTCAGGAAGTACTAATTTTTTCACACTCCCGGTGTTAGGAAAATCACATTTTTCACACTCCCGGGGTCAGAAAAATGGGATTCTTTTAACACTCCCGGGGTCAGGAAAATTGGATTTTTTTCACACTCCCGGGGTCAGGAAAATTGGGTTTTTTTCACACTCCCGCGGTCAGGAAAATGGGATTCTTTTAACACTCCCGGGGTCAGGAAAATTGGATTTTTTTCACACTCCCGGGGTCAGGAAAATTGGGTTTTTTTCACACTCCCGGGGTCAAGAAAATCACATTTTTTCACACTCCCGGGGTCAGGAGATTCTGATTTTTTTCACACTCCCGGGGTCAAGAAAATCACATTTTTTCACACTCCCGGGGTCAGGAATTTCTGATTTTTTTCACACTCCCGGTGTTAGGAAAATCACATTTTTCACACTCCCGGGGTCAGGAAAATTGGATTTTTTCACACTCCCGGGGTCAGGAGTATTTAATTTTTTTCACAGTCCCGGGGTCAAGAAAATCACATTTATTCACAGTCCCGGGGTCAGGAAATTCTGATATTTTTCACACTCCTGGGGACAGGAAAATCGGATATTTTCACACTCCCGGGGTCAAGAAAATCAGATTTTATTTCACACTCCCGGGGTCAGCAAAATTGGATATTTTCATACTCCCGGGGTCAGGAAAATCGGATATTTTCACACTCCCGGGGTCAGGAAAATTGGATATTTTCATACTCCCGGGGTCAGGAAAATTGCATTTTTTAGACTCCCGGGGTCAGGAAAATCGCATTTTTCATACTCCCGGGGTCAGGAAAATCACATTTTTCACACTCCCGGGGTCAGGAGATTCTGATTTTTTTCACACTCCTGGGGTCAAGAAAATCACATTTTTTCACACCCACGGGGTCAGGAATTTCTAATTTTTTTCACACTCCCGGTGTTAGGAAAATCACATTTTTCACACTCCCGGGGTCAAGAAAATCACATTTTTTCACACTCCCGGGGTCAGGAAAATTGGATATTTTCATACTCCCGGGGTCAGGAAAATCGGATATTTTCATACTCCCGGGGTCAGGAAAATCGGATATTTTCACACTCCCGGGGTCAGGAAAATCAGATTTTTTTTCATACTCCCGGGGTCAGGAAAAATCACATTTTTTCACACTCCCAGGGTCAGGAAATTCTGATTTTTTTCACACTCACGGTGTTAGGAAAATCACATTTTTCACACTCCCGGGGTCAGGAAAATTGGATTTTTTCACACTCCCGGGGTCAGGAGTATTTAATTTTTTTCACATTCCCGGGGTCAAGAAAATCACATTTATTCACAGTCCCGGGGTCAGGAAAATCTGATATTTTTCACACTCCCGGGGACAGGAAAATCGGATATTTTCACACTCCCGGGGTCAGGAAAATCAGATTTTTTTTCACACTCCCGGGGTCAGGAAAATTGGATATTTTCATACTCCCGGGGTCAGGAAAATCCTATATTTTCACACTCCCGGGGTCAGGAAAATTGGTTTTTTTTCACACTCCCGGGGTCAAGAAAATGGGATTCTTTTAACACTCCCAGGGTCAGGAAAATTGGATTTTTTTCACACTACCGGGGTCAGGAAAATTGGGTTTTTTTCACACTCCCGGGGTCAAGAAAATCACATTTTTTCACACTCCCGGGGTCAGGAGATTCTGATTTTTTTCACACTCCCGGGGTCAAGAAAATCACATTTTTTCACACTCCCGGGGTCAGGAAATTCTGATTTTTTTCACACTCCCGGTGATAGGAAAATCACATTTTTCACACTCCCGGGGTCAAGAAAATCACATTTTTCACACTCACGGGGTCAGGAAGTACTAATTTTTTCACACTCCCGGTGTTAGGAAAATCACATTTTTCACACTCCCGGGGTCAGAAAAATGGGATTCTTTTAACACTCCCGGGGTCAGGAAAATTGGATTTTTTTCACACTCCCGGGGTCAGGAAAATTGGGTTTTTTTCACACTCCCGCGGTCAGGAAAATGGGATTCTTTTAACACTCCCGGGGTCAGGAAAATTGGATTTTTTTCACACTCCCGGGGTCAGGAAAATTGGGTTTTTTTCACACTCCCGGGGTCAAGAAAATCACATTTTTTCACACTCCCGGGGTCAGGAGATTCTGATTTTTTTCACACTCCCGGGGTCAAGAAAATCACATTTTTTCACACTCCCGGGGTCAGGAATTTCTGATTTTTTTCACACTCCCGGTGTTAGGAAAATCACATTTTTCACACTCCCGGGGTCAGGAAAATTGGATTTTTTCACACTCCCGGGGTCAGGAGTATTTAATTTTTTTCACAGTCCCGGGGTCAAGAAAATCACATTTATTCACAGTCCCGGGGTCAGGAAATTCTGATATTTTTCACACTCCTGGGGACAGGAAAATCGGATATTTTCACACTCCCGGGGTCAAGAAAATCAGATTTTATTTCACACTCCCGGGGTCAGCAAAATTGGATATTTTCATACTCCCGGGGTCAGGAAAATCGGATATTTTCACACTCCCGGGGTCAGGAAAATTGGATATTTTCATACTCCCGGGGTCAGGAAAATTGCATTTTTTAGACTCCCGGGGTCAGGAAAATCGCATTTTTCATACTCCCGGGGTCAGGAAAATCACATTTTTCACACTCCCGGGGTCAGGAGATTCTGATTTTTTTCACACTCCTGGGGTCAAGAAAATCACATTTATCACACTCCCGGGGTCAGAAAAATGGGATTCTTTTAACACTCCCGGGGTCAGGAAAATTTGATTTTTTCACACTCCCGGGGTCAGGAAAATTGGGTTTTTTTCACACTCCCGGGGTCAAGAAAATGGGATTCTTTTAACACTCCCAGGGTCAGGAAAATTGGATTTTTTTCACACTACCGGGGTCAGGAAAATTGGGGTTTTTTCACACTCCCGGGGTCAAGAAAATCACATTTTTTCACACTCCCGGGGTCAGGAGATTCTGATTTTTTTCACACTCCCGGGGTCAAGAAAATCACATTTTTTCACACTCCCGGGGTCAGGAAATTCTGATTTTTTTTACACTCCCCGTGATAGGAAAATCACATTTTTCACACTCCCGGGGTCAAGAAAATCACATTTTTTCACACTCACGGGGTCAGGAATTACTAATTTTTTCACACTCCCGGTGTTAGGAAAATCACATTTTTCACACTCCCGGGGTCAGAAAAATGGGATTCTTTTAACACTCCCGGGGTCAGGAAAATTGGATTTTTTTCACACTCCCGGGGTCAGGAAAATTGGGTTTTTTTCACACTCCCGGGGTCAAGAAAATCACATTTTTTCACACTCCTGGGGTCAGGAGATTCTGATTTTGTTCACACTCCCAGGGTCAAGAAAATCACATTTTTTCACACTCCCGGGGTCAGGAATTTCTGGTTTTTTTCACACTCCCGGTGTTAGGAAAATCACATTTTTCACACTCCCGGGGTCAAGAAAATCACATTTTTTCACACTCACGGGGTCAGGAATTTCTAATTTTTTTCACACTCCCAGTGTTAGGAAAATCACATTTTTCACACTCCCGGGGTCAGGAGATTCTGATTTTTTTCACACTCCCGGGGTCAAGAAAATCACATTTTTTCACACTCCCGGGGTCAGGAAATTCTGATTTTTTTCACACTCCCGGTGATAGGAAAATCACATTTTTCACACTCCAGGGGTCAAGAAAATCACATTTTTTCACACTCACGGGGTCAGGAATTACTAATTTTTTCACACTCCCGGTGTTAGGAAAATCACATTTTTCACACTCCCAGGTCAGAAAAATGGGATTCTTTTAACACTCCCGGGGTCAGGAAAATTGGATTTTTTTCACACTCCCGGGGTCAGGAAAATTGGGTTTTTTTCACACTCCCGCGGTCAGGAAAATGGGATTCTTTTAACACTCCCGGGGTCAGGAAAATTGGATTTTTTTCACACTCCCGGGGTCAGGAAAATTGGGTTTTTTTCACACTCCCGGGGTCAGGAGATTCTGATTTTTTTCACACTCCCGGGGTCAAGAAAATCACATTTTTTCACACTCCCGGGGTCAGGAAATTCTGATTTTTTTCACACTCCCGGTGATAGGAAAATCACATTTTTCACACTCCAGGGGTCAAGAAAATCACATTTTTTCACACTCGCGGGGTCAGGAATTACTAATTTTTTCACACTCCCGGTGTTAGGAAAATCACATTTTTCACACTCACAGGTCAGAAAAATGGGATTCTTTTAACACTCCCGGGGTCAGGAAAATTGGATTTTTTTCACACTCCCGGGGTCAGGAAAATTGGGTTTTTTTCACACTCCCGCGGTCAGGAAAATGGGATTCTTTTAACACTCCCGGGGTCAGGAAAATTGGATTTTTTTCACACTCCCGGGGTCAGGAAAATTGGGTTTTTTTCACACTCCCGGGGTCAAGAAAATCACATTTTTTCACACTCCCGGGGTCAGGAGATTCTGATTTTTTCACACTCCCGGGGTCAAGAAAATCACATTTTTTCACACTCCCGGGGTCAGGAGATTCTGATTTTTTTCACACTCCTGGTGTTAGGAAAATCACATTTTTCACACTCCCGGGGTCAAGAAAATCACATTTTTTCACACTCCCTGGGTCAGGAAATTCTGATATTTTTCACACTCCCGGGGTCAGGAAAATCGGATATTTTCACACTCCCGGGGTCAGGAAAATCAGATTTTTTTCATACTCCCGGGGTCAGGAAAATCACATTTTTTCACACTCCCAGGGTCAGGAAATTCTGATTTTTTTCACACTCACGGTATTAGGAAAATCACATTTTTCACACTCCCGGGGTCAGGAAAATTGGATTTTTTCAAACTCCCGGGGTCAGGAGAATTTAACTTTTTTTCAGACTCCCTGGGTCAAGAAAATCACATTTTTTCACACTCCCGGGGTCAGGAAATTCTGATATTTTTCACACTCCCGGGGTCAGGAAAATCGGATATTTTCACACTCCCGGGGTCAGGAAAATCAGATTTTTTTTCACACTCCCGGGGTCAGGAAAATTGGATATTTTCATACTCCCGGGGTCAGGAAAATCGCATTTTTCATACTGCCAGGGTCAGGAAAATCAAAAAAAAATTCACATTCCCGGGGTCAGGAAAATCAGATTTTTTTCATACTCCCGGGGTCAGGAAAATTGGATTTTTTTCCCACTCCTGGTGTCAGGAAAATTGGATATTTTCACACTCCCGGGGTCAGGAAAATCAGATTTTTTTCACACTCCCAGGGTCAGGAAAATTGGATATTTTCATACTCCCGGGGTCAGGTAAATCGGATATTTTCACACTCCCGGGGTCAGGAAAATTGGATGTTTTCATACTTCCGGGGTCAGGAAAATCGCATTTTTCATACACCCGGGGTCAGGAAAATTGGGATTTTTTCACACTCCCGGGGTCAAGAAAATCACATTTTTCACACTCCCGGGGTCAGGAGATTCTGATTTTTTTCACACTCCCGGGGTCAAGAAAATCACATTTTTTCACACTCACGGGGTCAGGAATTTCTAATTTTTTTCACACTCCCAGTGTTAGGAAAATCACATTTTTCACACTCCCGGGGTCAGAAAAATTGGGTTTTTTCACACTCCCGGGGTCAGGAGAATTTAATTTTTTTCACACTCCCGGGGTCAGGAAAATGGGATTCTTTTAACACTCCCGGGGTCAGGAAAATTGGATTTTTTTCACACTCCCGGGGTCAGGAAAATTGGGTTTTTTTCACACTCCCGGGGTCAAGAAAATTACATTTTTTCACACTCCCGGGGTCAGGAGATTCTGACTTTTTTCACACTCCCGGGGTCAAGAAAATCACATTTTTTCACACTCCCGGGGTCAAGAAAATCACATTTTTTTATCACTCCCGGGGTCAGGAAATTCTGATATTTTTCACACTCCCAGGGTCAGGAAAATCGGATATTTTCACACTCCCGGGGTCAGGAAAATCAGATTTTTTTTCATACTCCCGGGGTCAGGAAAAATCACATTTTTTCTCACTCCCAGGGTCAGGAAAATCAGATTTTTTTCATACTCCCGGGGTCAGGAAAAATCACATTTTTTCACACTCCCGGGGTCAGGAAATTCTGATATTTTTCACACTCCCAGGGTCAGGAAAATCGGATATTTTCACACTCCCGGGGTCAGGAAAATTGGGTTTTTTTCACACTCCCGGGGTCAAGAAAATCACATTTTTTCACACTCCTGGGGTCAGGAGATTCTGATTTTGTTCACACTCCCAGGGTCAAGAAAATCACATTTTTTCACACTCCCGGGGTCAGGAATTTCTGGTTTTTTTCACACTCCCGGTGTTAGGAAAATCACATTTTTCACACTCCCGGGGTCAAGAAAATCACATTTTTTCACACTCACGGGGTCAGGAATTTCTAATTTTTTTCACACTCCCAGTGTTAGGAAAATCACATTTTTCACACTCCCGGGGTCAGAAAAATTGGGTTTTTTCACACTCCCGGGGTCAGGAAAATGGGATTCTTTTAACACTCCCGGGGTCAGGAAAATTGGATTTTTTTCACACTCCCGGGGTCAGGAAAATTGGTTTTTTTTCACACTCCCGGGGTCAAGAAAATTACATTTTTTCACACTCCCGGGGTCAGGAGATTCTGATTTTTTTCACACTCCCGGGGTCAAGAAAATCACATTTTTTCACACTCCCGGGGTCAAGAAAATCACATTTTTTTATCACTCCCGGGGTCAGGAAATTCTGATATTTTTCACACTCCCAGGGTCAGGAAAATCGGATATTTTCACACTCCCGGGGTCAGGAAAATCAGATTTTTTTTCATACTCCCGGGGTCAGGAAAAATCACATTTTTTCTCACTCCCAGGGTCAGGAAAATCAGATTTTTTTTCATACTCCCGGGGTCAGGAAAAATCACATTTTTTCACACTCCCGGGGTCAGGAAATTCTGATATTTTTCACACTCCCAGGGTCAGGAAAATCGGATATTTTCACACTCCCGGGGTCAGGAAAATTGGGTTTTTTTCACACTCCCGGGGTCAAGAAAATCACATTTTTTCACACTCCTGGGGTCAGGAGATTCTGATTTTGTTCACACTCCCAGGGTCAAGAAAATCACATTTTTTCACACTCCCGGGGTCAGGAATTTCTGATTTTTTTCACACTCCCGGTGTTAGGAAAATCACATTTTTCACACTCCCGGGGTCAAGAAAATCACATTTTTTATCACTCCCGGGGTCAGGAAATTCTGATATTTTTCACACTCCCAGGGTCAGGAAAATCGGATATTTTCACACTCCCGGGGTCAGGAAAATCAGATTTTTTTTCATACTCCCGGGGTCAGGAAAAATCACATTTTTTCACACTCCCAGGGTCAGGAAATTCTGATTTTTTTCACACTCACGGTGTTAGGAAAATCACATTTTTCACACTCCCGGGGTCAGGAAAATTGGATTTTTTCACACTCCCGGGGTCAGGAGTATTTAATTTTTATCACACTCCCGGGGTCAAGAAAATCACATTTATTCACAGTCCCGGGGTCAGGAAATTCTGATATTTTTCACACTCCCGGGGACAGGAAAATCGGATATTTTCACACTCCCGGGGTCAGGAAAATCAGATTTTTTTTCACACTCCCGGGGTCAGGAAAATTGGATATTTTCATACTCCCGGGGTCAGGAAAATCGGATATTTTCACACTCCCGGGGTCAGGAAAATCAGATTTTTTTTCATACTCCCGGGGTCAGGAAAAATCACATTTTTTCACACTCCCAGGGTCAGGAAATTCTGATTTTTTTCACACTCACGGTGTTAGGAAAATCACATTTTTCACACTCCCGGGGTCAGGAAAATTGGATTTTTTCACACTCCCGGGGTCAGGAGTATTTAATTTTTTTCACATTCCCGGGGTCAAGAAAATCACATTTATTCACAGTCCCGGGGTCAGGAAAATCTGATATTTTTCACACTCCCGGGGACAGGAAAATCGGATATTTTCACACTCCCGGGGTCAGGAAAATCAGATTTTTTTTCACACTCCCGGGGTCAGGAAAATTGGATATTTTCATACTCCCGGGGTCAGGAAAATCCTATATTTTCACACTCCCGGGGTCAGGAAAATTGGTTTTTTTTCACACTCCCGGGGTCAAGAAAATGGGATTCTTTTAACACTCCCAGGGTCAGGAAAATTGGATTTTTTTCACACTACCGGGGTCAGGAAAATTGGGTTTTTTTCACACTCCCGGGGTCAAGAAAATCACATTTTTTCACACTCCCGGGGTCAGGAGATTCTGATTTTTTTCACACTCCCGGGGTCAAGAAAATCACATTTTTTCACACTCCCGGGGTCAGGAAATTCTGATTTTTTTCACACTCCCGGTGATAGGAAAATCACATTTTTCACACTCCCGGGGTCAAGAAAATCACATTTTTCACACTCACGGGGTCAGGAAGTACTAATTTTTTCACACTCCCGGTGTTAGGAAAATCACATTTTTCACACTCCCGGGGTCAGAAAAATGGGATTCTTTTAACACTCCCGGGGTCAGGAAAATTGGATTTTTTTCACACTCCCGGGGTCAGGAAAATTGGGTTTTTTTCACACTCCCGCGGTCAGGAAAATGGGATTCTTTTAACACTCCCGGGGTCAGGAAAATTGGATTTTTTTCACACTCCCGGGGTCAGGAAAATTGGGTTTTTTTCACACTCCCGGGGTCAAGAAAATCACATTTTTTCACACTCCCGGGGTCAGGAGATTCTGATTTTTTTCACACTCCCGGGGTCAAGAAAATCACATTTTTTCACACTCCCGGGGTCAGGAATTTCTGATTTTTTTCACACTCCCGGTGTTAGGAAAATCACATTTTTCACACTCCCGGGGTCAGGAAAATTGGATTTTTTCACACTCCCGGGGTCAGGAGTATTTAATTTTTTTCACAGTCCCGGGGTCAAGAAAATCACATTTATTCACAGTCCCGGGGTCAGGAAATTCTGATATTTTTCACACTCCTGGGGACAGGAAAATCGGATATTTTCACACTCCCGGGGTCAAGAAAATCAGATTTTATTTCACACTCCCGGGGTCAGCAAAATTGGATATTTTCATACTCCCGGGGTCAGGAAAATCGGATATTTTCACACTCCCGGGGTCAGGAAAATTGGATATTTTCATACTTCCGGGGTCAGGAAAATTGCATTTTTTAGACTCCCGGGGTCAGGAAAATCGCATTTTTCATACTCCCGGGGTCAGGAAAATCACATTTTTCACACTCCCGGGGTCAGGAGATTCTGATTTTTTTCACACTCCTGGGGTCAAGAAAATCACATTTTTTCACACCCACGGGGTCAGGAATTTCTAATTTTTTTCACACTCCCGGTGTTAGGAAAATCACATTTTTCACACTCCCGGGGTCAAGAAAATCACATTTTTTCACACTCCCGGGGTCAGGAAAATTGGATATTTTCATACTCCCGGGGTCAGGAAAATCGGATATTTTCACACTCCCGGGGTCAGGAAAATTGGATATTTTCATACTTCCGGGGTCAGGAAAATTGCATTTTTTAGACTCCCGGGGTCAGGAAAATCGCATTTTTCATACTCCCGGGGTCAGGAAAATCACATTTATCACACTCCCGGGGTCAGAAAAATGGGATTCTTTTAACACTCCCGGGGTCAGGAAAATTTGATTTTTTCACACTCCCGGGGTCAGGAAAATTGGGTTTTTTTCACACTCCCGGGGTCAAGAAAATGGGATTCTTTTAACACTCCCAGGGTCAGGAAAATTGGATTTTTTTCACACTACCGGGGTCAGGAAAATTGGGGTTTTTTCACACTCCCGGGGTCAAGAAAATCACATTTTTTCACACTCCCGGGGTCAGGAGATTCTGATTTTTTTCACACTCCCGGGGTCAAGAAAATCACATTTTTTCACACTCCCGGGGTCAGGAAATTCTGATTTTTTTTACACTCCCCGTGATAGGAAAATCACATTTTTCACACTCCCGGGGTCAAGAAAATCACATTTTTTCACACTCACGGGGTCAGGAATTACTAATTTTTTCACACTCCCGGTGTTAGGAAAATCACATTTTTCACACTCCCGGGGTCAGAAAAATGGGATTCTTTTAACACTCCCGGGGTCAGGAAAATTGGATTTTTTTCACACTCCCGGGGTCAGGAAAATTGGGTTTTTTTCACACTCCCGGGGTCAAGAAAATCACATTTTTTCACACTCCTGGGGTCAGGAGATTCTGATTTTGTTCACACTCCCAGGGTCAAGAAAATCACATTTTTTCACACTCCCGGGGTCAGGAATTTCTGGTTTTTTTCACACTCCCGGTGTTAGGAAAATCACATTTTTCACACTCCCGGGGTCAAGAAAATCACATTTTTTCACACTCACGGGGTCAGGAATTTCTAATTTTTTTCACACTCCCAGTGTTAGGAAAATCACATTTTTCACACTCCCGGGGTCAGAAAAATTGGGTTTTTTCACACTCCCGGGGTCAGGAAAATGGGATTCTTTTAACACTCCCGGGGTCAAGAAAATCACATTTTTTCACACTCCCGGGGTCAGGAGATTCTGATTTTTTTCACACTCCCGGGGTCAAGAAAATCACATTTTTTCACACTCCCGGGGTCAGGAATTTCTGATTTTTTTCACACTCCCGGTGTTAGGAAAATCACATTTTTCACACTCCCGGGGTCAGGAAAATTGGATTTTTTCACACTCCCGGGGTCAGGAGTATTTAATTTTTTTCACAGTCCCGGGGTCAAGAAAATCACATTTATTCACAGTCCCGGGGTCAGGAAATTCTGATATTTTTCACACTCCCGGGGACAGGAAAATCGGATATTTTCACACTCCCGGGGTCAAGAAAATCAGATTTTATTTCACACTCCCGGGGTCAGCAAAATTGGATATTTTCATACTCCCGGGGTCAGGAAAATCGGATATTTTCACACTCCCGGGGTCAGGAAAATTGGATATTTTCATACTTCCGGGGTCAGGAAAATTGCATTTTTTAGACTCCCGGGGTCAGGAAAATCGCATTTTTCATACTCCCGGGGTCAGGAAAATCACATTTTTCACACTCCCGGGGTCAGGAGATTCTGATTTTTTTCACACTCCTGGGGTCAAGAAAATCACATTTTTTCACACCCACGGGGTCAGGAATTTCTAATTTTTTTCACACTCCCGGTGTTAGGAAAATCACATTTTTCACACTCCCGGGGTCAAGAAAATCACATTTTTTCACACTCCCGGGGTCAGGAAAATTGGATATTTTCATACTCCCGGGGTCAGGAAAATCGGATATTTTCACACTCCCGGGGTCAGGAAAATTGGATATTTTCATACTTCCGGGGTCAGGAAAATTGCATTTTTTAGACTCCCGGGGTCAGGAAAATCGCATTTTTCATACTCCCGGGGTCAGGAAAATCACATTTTTCACACTCCCGGGGTCAGGAGATTCTGATTTTTTTCACACTCCTGGGGTCAAGAAAATCACATTTATCACACTCCCGGGGTCAGAAAAATGGGATTCTTTTCACACTCCCGGGGTCAGGAAAATTTGATTTTTTTCACACTCCCGGGGTCAGGAAAATTGGGTTTTTTTCACACTCCCGGGGTCAAGAAAATGGGATTCTTTTAACACTCCCAGGGTCAGGAAAATTGGATTTTTTTCACACTACCGGGGTCAGGAAAATTGGGGTTTTTTCACACTCCCGGGGTCAAGAAAATCACATTTTTTCACACTCCCGGGGTCAGGAGATTCTGATTTTTTTCACACTCCCGGGGTCAAGAAAATCACATTTTTTCACACTCCCGGGGTCAGGAAATTCTGATTTTTTTCACACTCCCCGTGATAGGAAAATCACATTTTTCACACTCCCGGGGTCAAGAAAATCACATTTTTTCACACTCACGGGGTCAGGAATTACTAATTTTTTCACACTCCCGGTGTTAGGAAAATCACATTTTTCACACTCCCAGGTCAGAAAAATGGGATTCTTTTAACACTCCCGGGGTCAGGAAAATTGGATTTTTTTCACACTCCCGGGGTCAGGAAAATTGGGTTTTTTTCACACTCCCGGGGTCAAGAAAATCACATTTTTTCACACTCCTGGGGTCAGGAGATTCTGATTTTGTTCACACTCCCAGGGTCAAGAAAATCACATTTTTTCACACTCCCGGGGTCAGGAATTTCTGGTTTTTTTCACACTCCCGGTGTTAGGAAAATCACATTTTTCACACTCCCGGGGTCAGGAATTTCTAATTTTTTTCACACTCCCAGTGTTAGGAAAATCACATTTTTATCACTCCCGGGGTCAGAAAAATTGGGTTTTTTCACACTCCCGGGGTCAGGAAAATGGGATTCTTTTAACACTCCCGGGGTCAGGAAAATTGGATTTTTTTCACACTCCCGGGGTCAGGAAAATTGGTTTTTTTTCACACTCCCGGGGTCAAGAAAATTACATTTTTTCACACTCCCGGGGTCAGGAGATTCTGATTTTTTTCACACTCCCGGGGTCAAGAAAATCACATTTTTTCACACTCCCGGGGTCAAGAAAATCACATTTTTTTATCACTCCCGGGGTCAGGAAATTCTGATATTTTTCACACTCCCAGGGTCAGGAAAATCGGATATTTTCACACTCCCGGGGTCAGGAAAATCAGATTTTTTTTCATACTCCCGGGGTCAGGAAAAATCACATTTTTTCTCACTCCCAGGGTCAGGAAAATCAGATTTTTTTTCATACTCCCGGGGTCAGGAAAAATCACATTTTTTCACACTCCCGGGGTCAGGAAATTCTGATATTTTTCACACTCCCAGGGTCAGGAAAATCGGATATTTTCACACTCCCGGGGTCAGGAAAATTGGGTTTTTTTCACACTCCCGGGGTCAAGAAAATCACATTTTTTCACACTCCTGGGGTCAGGAGATTCTGATTTTGTTCACACTCCCAGGGTCAAGAAAATCACATTTTTTCACACTCCCGGGGTCAGGAATTTCTAATTTTTTTCACACTCCCGGTGTTAGGAAAATCACATTTTTCACACTCCCGGGGTCAAGAAAATCACATTTTTTATCACTCCCGGGGTCAGGAAATTCTGATATTTTTCACACTCCCAGGGTCAGGAAAATCGGATATTTTCACACTCCCGGGGTCAGGAAAATCAGATTTTTTTTCATACTCCCGGGGTCAGGAAAAATCACATTTTTTCACACTCCCAGGGTCAGGAAATTCTGATTTTTTTCACACTCACGGTGTTAGGAAAATCACATTTTTCACACTCCCGGGGTCAGGAAAATTGGATTTTTTCACACTCCCGGGGTCAGGAGTATTTAATTTTTATCACACTCCCGGGGTCAAGAAAATCACATTTATTCACAGTCCCGGGGTCAGGAAATTCTGATATTTTTCACACTCCCGGGGACAGGAAAATCGGATATTTTCACACTCCCGGGGTCAGGAAAATCAGATTTTTTTTTCACACTCCCGGGGTCAGGAAAATTGGATATTTTCATACTCCCGGGGTCAGGAAAATCGGATATTTTCACACTCCCGGGGTCAGGAAAATCAGATTTTTTTTCATACTCCCGGGGTCAGGAAAAATCACATTTTTTCACACTCCCAGGGTCAGGAAATTCTGATTTTTTTCACACTCACAGTGTTAGGAAAATCACATTTTTCACACTCCCGGGGTCAGGAAAATTGGATTTTTTCACACTCCCGGGGTCAGGAGTATTTAATTTTTTTCACATTCCCGGGGTCAAGAAAATCACATTTATTCACAGTCCCGGGGTCAGGAAAATCTGATATTTTTCACACTCCCGGGGACAGGAAAATCGGATATTTTCACACTCCCGGGGTCAGGAAAATCAGATTTTTTTTCACACTCCCGGGGTCAGGAAAATTGGATATTTTCATACTCCCGGGGTCAGGAAAATCCTATATTTTCACACTCCCGGGGTCAGGAAAATTGGTTTTTTTTCACACTCCCGGGGTCAAGAAAATGGGATTCTTTTAACACTCCCAGGGTCAGGAAAATTGGATTTTTTTCACACTACCGGGGTCAGGAAAATTGGGTTTTTTTCACACTCCCGGGGTCAAGAAAATCACATTTTTTCACACTCCCGGGGTCAGGAGATTCTGATTTTTTTCACACTCCCGGGGTCAAGAAAATCACATTTTTTCACACTCCCGGGGTCAGGAAATTCTGATTTTTTTCACACTCCCGGTGATAGGAAAATCACATTTTTCACACTCCCGGGGTCAAGAAAATCACATTTTTTCGCACTCACGGGGTCAGGAAGTACTAATTTTTTCACACTCCCGGTGTTAGGAAAATCACATTTTTCACACTCCCGGGGTCAGAAAAATGGGATTCTTTTAACACTCCCGGGGTCAGGAAAATTGGATTTTTTTCACACTCCCGGGGTCAGGAAAATTGGGTTTTTTTCATACTCCCGCGGTCAGGAAAATATGATTCTTTTAACACTCCCGGGGTCAGGAAAATTGGATTTTTTTCACACTCCCGGGGTCAGGAAAATTGGGTTTTTTTCACACGCCCGGGGTCAAGAAAATCACATTTTTTCACACTCCCGGGGTCAGGAGATTCTGATTTTTTTCACACTCCCGGGGTCAAGAAAATCACATTTTTTCACACTCCCGGGGTCAGGAATTTCTGGTTTTTTTCACACTCCCGGTGTTAGGAAAATCACATTTTTCACACTCCCGGGGTCAGGAAAATTGGATTTTTTCACACTCCCGGGGTCAGGAGTATTTAATTTTTTTCACAGTCCCGGGGTCAAGAAAATCACATTTATTCACAGTCCCGGGGTCAGGAAATTCTGATATTTTTCACACTCCCGGGGACAGGAAAATCGGATATTTTCACACTCCCGGGGTCAAGAAAATCAGATTTTATTTCACACTCCCGGGGTCAGCAAAATTGGATATTTTCATACTCCCGGGGTCAGGAAAATCGGATATTTTCACACTCCCGGGGTCAGGAAAATTGGATATTTTCATACTTCCGGGGTCAGGAAAATTGCATTTTTTAGACTCTCGGGGTCAGGAAAATCGCATTTTTCATACTCCCGGGGTCAGGAAAATCACATTTTCACACTCCCGGGGTCAGGAGATTCTGATTTTTTTCACACTCCTGGGGTCAAGAAAATCACATTTTTTCACACCGACGGGGTCAGGAATTTCTAATTTTTTTCACACTCCCGGTGTTAGGAAAATCACATTTTTCACACTCCCGGGGTCAAGAAAATCACATTTTTTCACACTCCCGGGGTCAGGAAAATTGGATATTTTCATACTCCCGGGGTCAGGAAAATCGGATATTTTCACACTCCCGGGGTCAGGAAAATTGGATATTTTCATACTTCCGGGGTCAGGAAAATTGCATTTTTTAGACTCCCGGGGTCAGGAAAATCGCATTTTTCATACTCCCGGGGTCAGGAAAATCACATTTTTCACACTCCCGGGGTCAGGAGATTCTGATTTTTTTCACACTCCTGGGGTCAAGAAAATCACATTTATCACACTCCCGGGGTCAGAAAAATGGGATTCTTTTAACACTCCCGGGGTCAGGAAAATTTGATTTTTTTCACACTCCCGGGGTCAGGAAAATTGGGTTTTTTTCACACTCCCGGGGTCAAGAAAATGGGATTCTTTTAACACTCCCAGGGTCAGGAAAATTGGATTTTTTTCACACTACCGGGGTCAGGAAAATTGGGGTTTTTTCACACTCCCGGGGTCAAGAAAATCACATTTTTTCACACTCCCGGGGTCAGGAGATTCTGATTTTTTTCACACTCCCGGGGTCAAGAAAATCACATTTTTTCACACTCCCGGGGTCAGGAAATTCTGATTTTTTTCACACTCCCCGTGATAGGAAAATCACATTTTTCACACTCCCGGGGTCAAGAAAATCACATTTTTTCACACTCACGGGGTCAGGAATTACTAATTTTTTCACACTCCCGGTGTTAGGAAAATCACATTTTTCACACTCCCGGGGTCAGAAAAATGGGATTCTTTTAACACTCCCGGGGTCAGGAAAATTGGATTTTTTTCACACTCCCGGGGTCAGGAAAATTGGGTTTTTTTCACACTCCCGCGGTCAGGAAAATGGGATTCTTTTAACACTCCCGGGGTCAGGAAAATTGGATTTTTTTCACACTCCCGGGGTCAGGAAAATTGGTTTTTTTTCACACTCCCGGGGTCAAGAAAATCACATTTTTTCACACTCCCGGGGTCAGGAGATTCTGATTTTTTTCACACTCCCGGGGTCAAGAAAATCACATTTTTTCACACTCCCGTGGTCAGGAATTTCTGATTTTTTTCACACTCCCGGTGTTAGGAAAATCACATTTTTCACACTCCCGGGGTCAAGAAAATCACATTTTTTCACACTCCCGGGGTCAGGAAATTCTGATATTTTTCACACTCCCGGGGTCAGGAAAATCGGATATTTTCACACTCCCGGGGTCAGGAAAATCAGATTTTTTTCATACTCCCGGGGTCAGGAAAATCACATTTTTTCACACTCCCAGGGTCAGGAAATTCTGATTTTTTCACACTCACGGTGTTAGGAAAATCACATTTTTCACACTCCCGGGGTCAGGAAAATTGGATTTTTTCAAACTCCCGGGGTCAGGAGAATTTAATTTTTTTCAGACTCCCGGGGTCAAGAAAATCAAATTTTTTACACTCCCGGGGTCAGGAAATTCTGATATTTTTCACACTCCCGGGGTCAGGAAAATTGGATATTTTCACACTCCCGGGGTCAGGAAAATCAGAATTTTTTTCACACTCCCGCGGTCAGGAAAATTGGATATTTTCATACTCCCGGGGTCAGGAAAATCGCATTTTTCATACTGCCAGGGTCAGGAAAATCAAAAAACATTCACATTCCCGGGGTCAGGAAAATTGGATTTTTTTCCCACTCCCGGTGTCAGGAAAATTGGATATTTTCACACTCCCGGGGTCAGGAAAATCAGATTTTTTTCACACTCCCAGGGTCAGGAAAATTGGATATTTTCATACTCCCGGGGTCAGGTAAATCGGATATTTTCACACTCCCGGGGTCAGGAAAATTGGATATTTTCATACTTCCGGGGTCAGGAAAATCGCATTTTTCATACACCCGGGGTCAGGAAAATTGGGTTTTTTTCACACTCCCGGGGTCAAGAAAATCACATTTTTCACACTCCCGGGGTCAGGAGATTCTGATTTTTTTCACACTCCCGGGGTCAAGAAAATCACATTTTTTCACACTCACGGGGTCAGGAATTTCTAATTTTTTTCACACTCCCGGTGTTAGGAAAATCACACTTTTCACACTCCCGGGGTCAGAAAAATTGGGTTTTTTCACACTCCCGGGGTCAGGAGAATTTAATTTTTTTCACACTCCCGGGGTCAGGAAAATGGGATTCTTTTCACACTCCCGGGGTCAGGAAAATGGGATTCTTTTAACACTCCAGGAGTCAGGAAAATTGGATTTTTTTCACACTCCCGGGGTCAGGAAAATTGGTTTTTTTTCACACTCCCGGGGTCAAGAAAATTACATTTTTTCACACTCCCGGGGTCAGGAGATTCTGATTTTTTTCACACTCCCGGGGTCAAGAAAATCACATTTTTTCACACTCCCGGGGTCAAGAAAATCACATTTTTTTATCACTCCCGGGGTCAGGAAATTCTGATATTTTTCACACTCCCAGGGTCAGGAAAATCGGATATTTTCACACTCCCGGGGTCAGGAAAATCAGATTTTTTTTCATACTCCCGGGGTCAGGAAAAATCACATTTTTTCTCACTCCCAGGGTCAGGAAAATCAGATTTTTTTTCATACTCCCGGGGTCAGGAAAAATCACATTTTTTCACACTCCCGGGGTCAGGAAATTCTGATATTTTTCACACTCCCAGGGTCAGGAAAATCGGATATTTTCACACTCCCGGGGTCAGGAAAATTGGGTTTTTTTCACACTCCCGGGGTCAAGAAAATCACATTTTTTCACACTCCTGGGGTCAGGAGATTCTGATTTTGTTCACACTCCCAGGGTCAAGAAAATCACATTTTTTCACACTCCCGGGGTCAGGAATTTCTGATTTTTTTCACACTCCCGGTGTTAGGAAAATCACATTTTTCACACTCCCGGGGTCAAGAAAATCACATTTTTTATCACTCCCGGGGTCAGGAAATTCGGATATTTTTCACACTCCCAGGGTCAGGAAAATCGGATATTTTCACACTCCCGGGGTCAGGAAAATCAGATTTTTTTTCATACTCCCGGGGTCAGGAAAAATCACATTTTTTCACACTCCCAGGGTCAGGAAATTCTGATTTTTTTCACACTCACGGTGTTAGGAAAATCACATTTTTCACACTCCCGGGGTCAGGAAAATTGGATTTTTTCACACTCCCGGGGTCAGGAGTATTTAATTTTTATCACACTCCCGGGGTCAAGAAAATCACATTTATTCACAGTCCCGGGGTCAGGAAATTCTGATATTTTTCACACTCCCGGGGACAGGAAAATCGGATATTTTCACACTCCCGGGGTCAGGAAAATCAGATTTTTTTTTCACACTCCCGGGGTCAGGAAAATTGGATATTTTCATACTCCCGGGGTCAGGAAAATCGGATATTTTCACACTCCCGGGGTCAGGAAAATCAGATTTTTTTTCATACTCCCGGGGTCAGGAAAAATCACATTTTTTCACACTCCCAGGGTCAGGAAATTCTGATTTTTTTCACACTCACAGTGTTAGGAAAATCACATTTTTCACACTCCCGGGGTCAGGAAAATTGGATTTTTTCACACTCCCGGGGTCAGGAGTATTTAATTTTTTTCACATTCCCGGGGTCAAGAAAATCACATTTATTCACAGTCCCGGGGTCAGGAAAATCTGATATTTTTCACACTCCCGGGGACAGGAAAATCGGATATTTTCACACTCCCGGGGTCAGGAAAATCAGATTTTTTTTCACACTCCCGGGGTCAGGAAAATTGGATATTTTCATACTCCCGGGGTCAGGAAAATCCTATATTTTCACACTCCCGGGGTCAGGAAAATTGGTTTTTTTTCACACTCCCGGGGTCAAGAAAATGGGATTCTTTTAACACTCCCAGGGTCAGGAAAATTGGATTTTTTTCACACTACCGGGGTCAGGAAAATTGGGTTTTTTTCACACTCCCGGGGTCAAGAAAATCACATTTTTTCACACTCCCGGGGTCAGGAGATTCTGATTTTTTTCACACTCCCGGGGTCAAGAAAATCACATTTTTTCACACTCCCGGGGTCAGGAAATTCTGATTTTTTTCACACTCCCGGTGATAGGAAAATCACATTTTTCACACTCCCGGGGTCAAGAAAATCACATTTTTTCGCACTCACGGGGTCAGGAAGTACTAATTTTTTCACACTCCCGGTGTTAGGAAAATCACATTTTTCACACTCCCGGGGTCAGAAAAATGGGATTCTTTTAACACTCCCGGGGTCAGGAAAATTGGATTTTTTTCACACTCCCGGGGTCAGGAAAATTGGGTTTTTTTCACACTCCCGCGGTCAGGAAAATATGATTCTTTTAACACTCCCGGGGTCAGGAAAATTGGATTTTTTTCACACTCCCGGGGTCAGGAAAATTGGGTTTTTTTCACACTCCCGGGGTCAAGAAAATCACATTTTTTCACACTCCCGGGGTCAGGAGATTCTGATTTTTTTCACACTCCCGGGGTCAAGAAAATCACATTTTTTCACACTCCCGGGGTCAGGAATTTCTGATTTTTTTCACACTCCCGGTGTTAGGAAAATCACATTTTTCACACTCCCGGGGTCAGGAAAATTGGATTTTTTCACACTCCCGGGGTCAGGAGTATTTAATTTTTTTCACAGTCCCGGGGTCAAGAAAATCACATTTATTCACAGTCCCGGGGTCAGGAAATTCTGATAGTTTTCACACTCCCGGGGACAGGAAAATCGGATATTTTCACACTCCCGGGGTCAAGAAAATCAGATTTTATTTCACACTCCCGGGGTCAGCAAAATTGGATATTTTCATACTCCCGGGGTCAGGAAAATCGGATATTTTCACACTCCCGGGGTCAGGAAAATTGGATATTTTCATACTTCCGGGGTCAGGAAAATTGCATTTTTTAGACTCTCGGGGTCAGGAAAATCGCATTTTTCATACTCCCGGGGTCAGGAAAATCACATTTTTCACACTCCCGGGGTCAGGAGATTCTGATTTTTTTCACACTCCTGGGGTCAAGAAAATCACATTTTTTCACACCCACGGGGTCAGGAATTTCTAATTTTTTTCACACTCCCGGTGTTAGGAAAATCACATTTTTCACACTCCCGGGGTCAAGAAAATCACATTTTTTCACACTCCCGGGGTCAGGAAAATTGGATATTTTCATACTCCCGGGGTCAGGAAAATCGGATATTTTCACACTCCCGGGGTCAGGAAAATTGGATATTTTCATACTTCCGGGGTCAGGAAAATTGCATTTTTTAGACTCCCGGGGTCAGGAAAATCGCATTTTTCATACTCCCGGGGTCAGGAAAATCACATTTTTCACACTCCCGGGGTCAGGAGATTCTGATTTTTTTCACACTCCTGGGGTCAAGAAAATCACATTTATCACACTCCCGGGGTCAGAAAAATGGGATTCTTTTAACACTCCCGGGGTCAGGAAAATTTGATTTTTTTCACACTCCCGGGGTCAGGAAAATTGGGTTTTTTTCACACTCCCGGGGTCAAGAAAATGGGATTCTTTTAACACTCCCAGGGTCAGGAAAATTGGATTTTTTTCACACTACCGGGGTCAGGAAAATTGGGGTTTTTTCACACTCCCGGGGTCAAGAAAATCACATTTTTTCACACTCCCGGGGTCAGGAGATTCTGATTTTTTTCACACTCCCGGGGTCAAGAAAATCACATTTTTTCACACTCCCGGGGTCAGGAAATTCTGATTTTTTTCACACTCCCCGTGATAGGAAAATCACATTTTTCACACTCCCGGGGTCAAGAAAATCACATTTTTTCACACTCACGGGGTCAGGAATTACTAATTTTTTCACACTCCCGGTGTTAGGAAAATCACATTTTTCACACTCCCGGGGTCAGAAAAATGGGATTCTTTTAACACTCCCGGGGTCAGGAAAATTGGATTTTTTTCACACTCCCGGGGTCAGGAAAATTGGGTTTTTTTCACACTCCCGCGGTCAGGAAAATGGGATTCTTTTAACACTCCCGGGGTCAGGAAAATTGGATTTTTTTCACACTCCCGGGGTCAGGAAAATTGGTTTTTTTTCACACTCCCGGGGTCAAGAAAATCACATTTTTTCACACTCCCGGGGTCAGGAGATTCTGATTTTTTTCACACTCCCGGGGTCAAGAAAATCACATTTTTTCACACTCCCGTGGTCAGGAATTTCTGATTTTTTTCACACTCCCGGTGTTAGGAAAATCACATTTTTCACACTCCCGGGGTCAAGAAAATCACATTTTTTCACACTCCCGGGGTCAGGAAATTCTGATATTTTTCACACTCCCGGGGTCAGGAAAATCGGATATTTTCACACTCCCGGGGTCAGGAAAATCAGATTTTTTTCATACTCCCGGGGTCAGGAAAATCACATTTTTTCACACTCCCAGGGTCAGGAAATTCTGATTTTTTTCACACTCACGGTGTTAGGAAAATCACATTTTTCACACTCCCGGGGTCAGGAAAATTGGATTTTTTCAAACTCCCGGGGTCAGGAGAATTTAATTTTTTTCAGACTCCCGGGGTCAAGAAAATCAAATTTTTTACACTCCCGGGGTCAGGAAATTCTGATATTTTTCACACTCCCGGGGTCAGGAAAATTGGATATTTTCACACTCCCGGGGTCAGGAAAATCAGAATTTTTTTCACACTCCCGCGGTCAGGAAAATTGGATATTTTCATACTCCCGGGGTCAGGAAAATCGCATTTTTCATACTGCCAGGGTCAGGAAAATCAAAAAACATTCACATTCCCGGGGTCAGGAAAATTGGATTTTTTTCCCACTCCCGGTGTCAGGAAAATTGGATATTTTCACACTCCCGGGGTCAGGAAAATCAGATTTTTTTCACACTCCCGGGGTCAGGAAAATTGGATATTTTCATACTCCCGGGGTCAGGTAAATCGGATATTTTCACACTCCCGGGGTCAGGAAAATTGGATATTTTCATACTTCCGGGGTCAGGAAAATCGCATTTTTCATACACCCGGGGTCAGGAAAATTGGGTTTTTTTCACACTCCCGGGGTCAAGAAAATCACATTTTTCACACTCCCGGGGTCAGGAGATTCTGATTTTTTTCACACTCCCGGGGTCAAGAAAATCACATTTTTTCACACTCACGGGGTCAGGAATTTCTAATTTTTTTCACACTCCCGGTGTTAGGAAAATCACATTTTTCACACTCCCGGGGTCAGAAAAATTGGGTTTTTTCACACTCCCGGGGTCAGGAGAATTTAATTTTTTTCACACTCCCGGGGTCAGGAAAATGGGATTCTTTTCACACTCCCGGGGTCAGGAAAATGGGATTCTTTTAACACTCCCGGAGTCAGGAAAATTGGATTTTTTTCACACTCCCGGGGTCAGGAAAATTGGTTTTTTTTCACACTCCCGGGGTCAAGAAAATTACATTTTTTCACACTCCCGGGGTCAGGAGATTCTGATTTTTTTCACACTCCCGGGGTCAAGAAAATCACATTTTTTCACACTCCCGGGGTCAAGAAAATCACATTTTTTTATCACTCCCGGGGTCAGGAAATTCTGATATTTTTCACACTCCCAGGGTCAGGAAAATCGGATATTTTCACACTCCCGGGGTCAGGAAAATCAGATTTTTTTTCATACTCCCGGGGTCAGGAAAAATCACATTTTTTCTCACTCCCAGGGTCAGGAAAATCAGATTTTTTTTCATACTCCCGGGGTCAGGAAAAATCACATTTTTTCACACTCCCGGGGTCAGGAAATTCTGATATTTTTCACACTCCCAGGGTCAGGAAAATCGGATATTTTCACACTCCCGGGGTCAGGAAAATTGGGTTTTTTTCACACTCCCGGGGTCAAGAAAATCACATTTTTTCACACTCCTGGGGTCAGGAGATTCTGATTTTGTTCACACTCCCAGGGTCAAGAAAATCACATTTTTTCACACTCCCGGGGTCAGGAATTTCTGATTTTTTCACACTCCCGGTGTTAGGAAAATCACATTTTTCACACTCCCGGGGTCAAGAAAATCACATTTTTTATCACTCCCGGGGTCAGGAAATTCTGATATTTTTCACACTCCCAGGGTCAGGAAAATCGGATATTTTCACACTCCCGGGGTCAGGAAAATCAGATTTTTTTTCATACTCCCGGGGTCAGGAAAAATCACATTTTTTCACACTCCCAGGGTCAGGAAATTCTGATTTTTTTCACACTCACGGTGTTAGGAAAATCACATTTTTCACACTCCCGGGGTCAGGAAAATTGGATTTTTTCACACTCCCGGGGTCAGGAGTATTTAATTTTTATCACACTCCCGGGGTCAAGAAAATCACATTTATTCACAGTCCCGGGGTCAGGAAATTCTGATATTTTTCACACTCCCGGGGACAGGAAAATCGGATATTTTCACACTCCCGGGGTCAGGAAAATCAGATTTTTTTTTCACACTCCCGGGGTCAGGAAAATTGGATATTTTCATACTCCCGGGGTCAGGAAAATCGGATATTTTCACACTCCCGGGGTCAGGAAAATCAGATTTTTTTTCATACTCCCGGGGTCAGGAAAAATCACATTTTTTCACACTCCCAGGGTCAGGAAATTCTGATTTTTTTCACACTCACGGTGTTAGGAAAATCACATTTTTCACACTCCCGGGGTCAGGAAAATTGGATTTTTTCACACTCCCGGGGTCAGGAGTATTTAATTTTTTTCACATTCCCGGGGTCAAGAAAATCACAATTATTCACAGTCCCGGGGTCAGGAAAATCTGATATTTTTCACACTCCCGGGGACAGGAAAATCGGATATTTTCACACTCCCGGGGTCAGGAAAATCAGATTTTTTTTCACACTCCCGGGGTCAGGAAAATTGGATATTTTCATACTCCCGGGGTCAGGAAAATCCTATATTTTCACACTCCCGGGGTCAGGAAAATTGGTTTTTTTTCACACTCCCGGGGTCAAGAAAATGGGATTCTTTTAACACTCCCAGGGTCAGGAAAATTGGATTTTTTTCACACTACCGGGGTCAGGAGATTCTGATTTTTTTCACACTCCCAGGGTCAAGAAAATCACATTTTTTCACACTCCCGGGGTCAGGAAATTCTGATTTTTTTCACACTCCCGGTGATAGGAAAATCACATTTTTCACACTCCCGGGGTCAAGAAAATCACATTTTTTCACACTCACGGGGTCAGGAAGTACTAATTTTTTCACACTCCCGGTGTTAGGAAAATCACATTTTTCACACTCCCGGGGTCAGAAAAATGGGATTCTTTTAACACTCCCGGGGTCAGGAAAATTGGATTTTTTTCACACTCCCGGGGTCAGGAAAATTGGGTTTTTTTCACACTCCCGCGGTCAGGAAAATGGGATTCTTTTAACACTCCCGGGGTCAGGAAAATTGGATTTTTTTCACACTCCCGGGGTCAGGAAAATTGGGTTTTTTTCACACTCCCGGGGTCAAGAAAATCACATTTTTTCACACTCCCGGGGTCAGGAGATTCTGATTTTTTTCACACTCCCGGGGTCAAGAAAATCACATTTTTTCACACTCCCGGGGTCAGGAATTTCTGGTTTTTTTCACACTCCCGGTGTTAGGAAAATCACATTTTTCACACTCCCGGGGTCAGGAAAATTGGATTTTTTCACACTCCCGGGGTCAGGAGTATTTAATTTTTTTCACAGTCCCGGGGTCAAGAAAATCACATTTATTCACAGTCCCGGGGTCAGGAAATTCTGATATTTTTCACACTCCCGGGGACAGGAAAATCGGATATTTTCACACTCCCGGGGTCAAGAAAATCAGATTTTATTTCACACTCCCGGGGTCAGCAAAATTGGATATTTTCATACTCCCGGGGTCAGGAAAATCGGATATTTTCACACTCCCGGGGTCAGGAAAATTGGATATTTTCATACTTCCGGGGTCAGGAAAATTGCATTTTTTAGACTCCCGGGGTCAGGAAAATCGCATTTTTCATACTCCCGGGGTCAGGAAAATCACATTTTTCACACTCCCGGGGTCAGGAGATTCTGATTTTTTTCACACTCCTGGGGTCAAGAAAATCACATTTTTTCACACCCACGGTGTCAGGAATTTCTAATTTTTTTCACACTCCCGGTGTTAGGAAAATCACATTTTTCACACTCCCGGGGTCAAGAAAATCACATTTTTTCACACTCCCGGGGTCAGGAAAATTGGATATTTTCATACTCCCGGGGTCAGGAAAATCGGATATTTTCACACTCCCGGGGTCAGGAAAATTGGATATTTTCATACTTCCGGGGTCAGGAAAATTGCATTTTTTAGACTCCCGGGGTCAGGAAAATCGCATTTTTCATACTCCCGGGGTCAGGAAAATCACATTTTTCACACTCCCGGGGTCAGGAGATTCTGATTTTTTTCACACTCCTGGGGTCAAGAAAATCACATTTATCACACTCCCGGGGTCAGAAAAATGGGATTCTTTTAACACTCCCGGGGTCAGGAAAATTTGATTTTTTTCACACTCCCGGGGTCAGGAAAATTGGGTTTTTTTCACACTCCCGGGGTCAAGAAAATGGGATTCTTTTAACACTCCCAGGGTCAGGAAAATTGGATTTTTTTCACACTACCGGGGTCAGGAAAATTGGGGTTTTTTCACACTCCCGGGGTCAAGAAAATCACATTTTTTCACACTCCCGGGGTCAGGAGATTCTGATTTTTTTCACACTCCCGGGGTCAAGAAAATCACATTTTTTCACACTCCCGGGGTCAGGAAATTCTGATTTTTTCACACTCCCCGTGATAGGAAAATCAAATTTTTCACACTCCCGGGGTCAAGAAAATCACATTTTTTCACACTCACGGGGTCAGGAATTACTAATTTTTTCACACTCCCGGTGTTAGGAAAATCACATTTTTCACACTCCCGGGGTCAGAAAAATGGGATTCTTTTAACACTCCCGGGGTCAGGAAAATTGGATTTTTTTCACACTCCCGGGGTCAGGAAAATTGGGTTTTTTTCACACTCCCGGGGTCAAGAAAATCACATTTTTTCACACTCCTGGGGTCAGGAGATTCTGATTTTGTTCACACTCCCAGGGTCAAGAAAATCACATTTTTTCACACTCCCGGGGTCAGGAATTTCTGGTTTTTTTCACACTCCCGGTGTTAGGAAAATCACATTTTTCACACTCCCGGGGTCAAGAAAATCACATTTTTTCACACTCACGGGGTCAGGAATTTCTAATTTTTTTCACACTCCCAGTGTTAGGAAAATCACATTTTTCACACTCCCGGGGTCAGAAAAATTGGGTTTTTTCACACTCCCGGGGTCAGGAAAATGGGATTCTTTTAACACTCCCGGGGTCAGGAAAATTGGATTTTTTTCACACTCCCGGGGTCAGGAAAATTGGTTTTTTTTCACACTCCCGGGGTCAAGAAAATTACATTTTTTCACACTCCCGGGGTCAGGAGATTCTGATTTTTTTCACACTCCCGGGGTCAAGAAAATCACATTTTTTCACACTCCCGGGGTCAAGAAAATCACATTTTTTTATCACTCCCGGGGTCAGGAAATTCTGATATTTTTCACACTCCCAGGGTCAGGAAAATCGGATATTTTCACACTCCCGGGGTCAGGAAAATCAGATTTTTTTCATACTCCCGGGGTCAGGAAAAATCACATTTTTTCTCACTCCCAGGGTCAGGAAAATCAGATTTTTTTTCATACTCCCGGGGTCAGGAAAAATCACATTTTTTCACACTCCCGGGGTCAGGAAATTCTGATATTTTTCACACTCCCAGGGTCAGGAAAATCGGATATTTTCACACTCCCGGGGTCAGGAAAATTGGGTTTTTTTCACACTCCCGGGGTCAAGAAAATCACATTTTTTCACACTCCTGGGGTCAGGAGATTCTGATTTTGTTCACACTCCCAGGGTCAAGAAAATCACATTTTTTCACACTCCCGGGGTCAGGAATTTCTGATTTTTTTCACACTCCCGGTGTTAGGAAAATCACATTTTTCACACTCCCGGGGTCAAGAAAATCACATTTTTTATCACTCCCGGGGTCAGGAAATTCTGATATTTTTCACACTCCCAGGGTCAGGAAAATCGGATATTTTCACACTCCCGGGGTCAGGAAAATCAGATTTTTTTTCATACTCCCGGGGTCAGGAAAAATCACATTTTTTCACACTCCCAGGGTCAGGAAATTCTGATTTTTTTCACACTCACGGTGTTAGGAAAATCACATTTTTCACACTCCCGGGGTCAGGAAAATTGGATTTTTTCACACTCCCGGGGTCAGGAGTATTTAATTTTTATCACACTCCCGGGGTCAAGAAAATCACATTTATTCACAGTCCCGGGGTCAGGAAATTCTGATATTTTTCACACTCCCGGGGACAGGAAAATCGGATATTTTCACACTCCCGGGGTCAGGAAAATCAGATTTTTTTTCACACTCCCGGGGTCAGGAAAATTGGATATTTTCATACTCCCGGGGTCAGGAAAATCGGATATTTTCACACTCCCGGGGTCAGGAAAATCAGATTTTTTTTCATACTCCCGGGGTCAGGAAAAATCACATTTTTTCACACTCCCAGGGTCAGGAAAATTGGATTTTTTTCACACTCCCGGGGTCAGGAAAATTGGGTTTTTTTCACACTCCCGGGGTCAAGAAAATCACATTTTTTCACACTCCCGGGGTCAGGAGATTCTGATTTTTTTCACACTCCCGGGGTCAAGAAAATCACATTTTTTCACACTCCCGGGGTCAGGAATTTCTGATTTTTTTCACACTCCCGGTGTTAGGAAAATCACATTTTTCACACTCCCGGGGTCAGGAAAATTGGATTTTTTCACACTCCCGGGGTCAGGAGTATTTAATTTTTTTCACAGTCCCGGGGTCAAGAAAATCACATTTATTCACAGTCCCGGGGTCAGGAAATTCTGATATTTTTCACACTCCCGGGGACAGGAAAATCGGATATTTTCACACTCCCGGGGTCAAGAAAATCAGATTTTATTTCACACTCCCGGGGTCAGCAAAATTGGATATTTTCATACTCCCGGGGTCAGGAAAATCGGATATTTTCACACTCCCGGGGTCAGGAAAATTGGATATTTTCATACTTCCGGGGTCAGGAAAATTGCATTTTTTAGACTCCCGGGGTCAGGAAAATCGCATTTTTCATACTCCCGGGGTCAGGAAAATCACATTTTTCACACTCCCGGGGTCAGGAGATTCTGATTTTTTTCACACTCCTGGGGTCAAGAAAATCACATTTTTTCACACCCACGGGGTCAGGAATTTCTAATTTTTTTCACACTCCCGGTGTTAGGAAAATCACATTTTTCACACTCCCGGGGTCAAGAAAATCACATTTTTTCACACTCCCGGGGTCAGGAAAATTGGATATTTTCATACTCCCGGGGTCAGGAAAATCGGATATTTTCACACTCCCGGGGTCAGGAAAATTGGATATTTTCATACTTCCGGGGTCAGGAAAATTGCATTTTTTAGACTCCCGGGGTCAGGAAAATCGCATTTTTCATACTCCCGGGGTCAGGAAAATCACATTTTTCACACTCCCGGGGTCAGGAGATTCTGATTTTTTTCACACTCCTGGGGTCAAGAAAATCACATTTATCACACTCCCGGGGTCAGAAAAATGGGATTCTTTTAACACTCCCGGGGTCAGGAAAATTTGATTTTTTTCACACTCCCGGGGTCAGGAAAATTGGGTTTTTTTCACACTCCCGGGGTCAAGAAAATGGGATTCTTTTAACACTCCCAGGGTCAGGAAAATTGGATTTTTTTCACACTACCGGGGTCAGGAAAATTGGGGTTTTTTCACACTCCCGGGGTCAAGAAAATCACATTTTTTCACACTCCCGGGGTCAGGAGATTCTGATTTTTTTCACACTCCCGGGGTCAAGAAAATCACATTTTTTCACACTCCCGGGGTCAGGAAATTCTGATTTTTTTCACACTCCCCGTGATAGGAAAATCACATTTTTCACACTCCCGGGGTCAAGAAAATCACATTTTTTCACACTCACGGGGTCAGGAATTACTAATTTTTTCACACTCCCGGTGTTAGGAAAATCACATTTTTCACACTCCCGGGGTCAGAAAAATGGGATTCTTTTAACACTCCCGGGGTCAGGAAAATTGGATTTTTTTCACACTCCCGGGGTCAGGAAAATTGGGTTTTTTTCACACTCCCGCGGTCAGGAAAATGGGATTCTTTTAACACTCCCGGGGTCAGGAAAATTGGATTTTTTTCACACTCCCGGGGTCAGGAAAATTGGTTTTTTTTCACACTCCCGGGGTCAAGAAAATCACATTTTTTCACACTCCCGGGGTCAGGAGATTCTGATTTTTTTCACACTCCCGGGGTCAAGAAAATCACATTTTTTCACACTCCCGTGGTCAGGAATTTCTGATTTTTTTCACACTCCCGGTGTTAGGAAAATCACATTTTTCACACTCCCGGGGTCAAGAAAATCACATTTTTTCACACTCCCGGGGTCAGGAAATTCTGATATTTTTCACACTCCCGGGGTCAGGAAAATCGGATATTTTCACACTCCCGGGGTCAGGAAAATCAGATTTTTTTCATACTCCCGGGGTCAGGAAAATCACATTTTTTCACACTCCCAGGGTCAGGAAATTCTGATTTTTTTCACACTCACGGTGTTAGGAAAATCACATTTTTCACACTCCCGGGGTCAGGAAAATTGGATTTTTTCAAACTCCCGGGGTCAGGAGAATTTAATTTTTTTCAGACTCCCGGGGTCAAGAAAATCACATTTTTTCACACTCCCGGGGTCAGGAAATTCTGATATTTTTCACACTCCCGGGGTCAGGAAAATTGGATATTTTCACACTCCCGGGGTCAGGAAAATCAGAATTTTTTTCACACTCCCGCGGTCAGGAAAATTGGATATTTTCATACTCCCGGGGTCAGGAAAATCGCATTTTTCATACTGCCAGGGTCAAGAAAATCACATTTTTTTATCACTCCCGGGGTCAGGAAATTCTGATATTTTTCACACTCCCAGGGTCAGGAAAATCGGATATTTTCACACTCCCGGGGTCAGGAAAATCAGATTTTTTTTCATACTCCCGGGGTCAGGAAAAATCACATTTTTTCTCACTCCCAGGGTCAGGAAAATCAGATTTTTTTTCATACTCCCGGGGTCAGGAAAAATCACATTTTTTCACACTCCCGGGGTCAGGAAATTCTGATATTTTTCACACTCCCAGGGTCAGGAAAATCGGATATTTTCACACTCCCGGGGTCAGGAAAATTGGGTTTTTTTCACACTCCCGGGGTCAAGAAAATCACATTTTTTCACACTCCTGGGGTCAGGAGATTCTGATTTTGTTCACACTCCCAGGGTCAAGAAAATCACATTTTTTCACACTCCCGGGGTCAGGAATTTCTGATTTTTTTCACACTCCCGGTGTTAGGAAAATCACATTTTTCACACTCCCGGGGTCAAGAAAATCACATTTTTTATCACTCCCGGGGTCAGGAAATTCTGATATTTTTCACACTCCCAGGGTCAGGAAAATCGGATATTTTCACACTCCCGGGGTCAGGAAAATCAGATTTTTTTTCATACTCCCGGGGTCAGGAAAAATCACATTTTTTCACACTCCCAGGGTCAGGAAATTCTGATTTTTTTCACACTCACGGTGTTAGGAAAATCACATTTTTCACACTCCCGGGGTCAGGAAAATTGGATTTTTTCACACTCCCGGGGTCAGGAGTATTTAATTTTTATCACACTCCCGGGGTCAAGAAAATCACATTTATTCACAGTCCCGGGGTCAGGAAATTCTGATATTTTTCACACTCCCGGGGACAGGAAAATCGGATATTTTCACACTCCCGGGGTCAGGAAAATCAGATTTTTTTTTCACACTCCCGGGGTCAGGAAAATTGGATATTTTCATACTCCCGGGGTCAGGAAAATCGGATATTTTCACACTCCCGGGGTCAGGAAAATCAGATTTTTTTTCATACTCCCGGGGTCAGGAAAAATCACATTTTTTCACACTCCCAGGGTCAGGAAATTCTGATTTTTTTCACACTCACAGTGTTAGGAAAATCACATTTTTCAAACTCCCGGGGTCAGGAAAATTGGATTTTTTCACACTCCCGGGGTCAGGAGTATTTAATTTTTTTCACATTCCCGGGGTCAAGAAAATCACATTTATTCACAGTCCCGGGGTCAGGAAAATCTGATATTTTTCACACTCCCGGGGACAGGAAAATCGGATATTTTCACACTCCCGGGGTCAGGAAAATCAGATTTTTTTTCACACTCCCGGGGTCAGGAAAATTGGATTTTTTCATACTCCCGGGGTCAGGAAAATCCTATATTTTCACACTCCCGGGGTCAGGAAAATTGGTTTTTTTTCACACTCCCGGGGTCAAGAAAATGGGATTCTTTTAACACTCCCAGGGTCAGGAAAATTGGATTTTTTTCACACTACCGGGGTCAGGAAAATTGGGTTTTTTTCACACTCCCGGGGTCAAGAAAATCACATTTTTTCACACTCCCGGGGTCAGGAGATTCTGATTTTTTTCACACTCCCGGGGTCAAGAAAATCACATTTTTTCACACTCCCGGGGTCAGGAAATTCTGATTTTTTTCACACTCCCGGTGATAGGAAAATCACATTTTTCACACTCCCGGGGTCAAGAAAATCACATTTTTTCACACTCACGGGGTCAGGAAGTACTAATTTTTTCACACTCCCGGTGTTAGGAAAATCACATTTTTCACACTCCCGGGGTCAGAAAAATGGGATTCTTTTAACACTCCCGGGGTCAGGAAAATTGGATTTTTTTCACACTCCCGGGGTCAGGAAAATTGGGTTTTTTTCACACTCCCGCGGTCAGGAAAATATGATTCTTTTAACACTCCCGGGGTCAGGAAAATTGGATTTTTTTCACACTCCCGGGGTCAGGAAAATTGGGTTTTTTTCACACTCCCGGGGTCAAGAAAATCACATTTTTTCACACTCCCGGGGTCAGGAGATTCTGATTTTTTTCACACTCCCGGGGTCAAGAAAATCACATTTTTTCACACTCCCGGGGTCAGGAATTTCTGATTTTTTTCACACTCCCGGTGTTAGGAAAATCACATTTTTCACACTCCCGGGGTCAGGAAAATTGGATTTTTTCACACTCCCGGGGTCAGGAGTATTTAATTTTTTTCACAGTCCCGGGGTCAAGAAAATCACATTTATTCACAGTCCCGGGGTCAGGAAATTCTGATATTTTTCACACTCCCGGGGACAGGAAAATCGGATATTTTCACACTCCCGGGGTCAAGAAAATCAGATTTTATTTCACACTCCCGGGGTCAGCAAAATTGGATATTTTCATACTCCCGGGGTCAGGAAAATCGGATATTTTCACACTCCCGGGGTCAGGAAAATTGGATATTTTCATACTTCCGGGGTCAGGAAAATTGCATTTTTTAGACTCCCGGGGTCAGGAAAATCGCATTTTTCATACTCCCGGCGTCAGGAAAATCACATTTTTCACACTCCCGGGGTCAGGAGATTCTGATTTTTTTCACACTCCTGGGGTCAAGAAAATCACATTTTTTCACACCCACGGGGTCAGGAATTTCTAATTTTTTTCACACTCCCGGTGTTAGGAAAATCACATTTTTCACACTCCCGGGGTCAAGAAAATCACATTTTTTCACACTCCCGGGGTCAGGAAAATTGGATATTTTCATACTCCCGGGGTCAGGAAAATCGGATATTTTCACACTCCCGGGGTCAGGAAAATTGGATATTTTCATACTTCCGGGGTCAGGAAAATTGCATTTTTTAGACTCCTGGGGTCAGGAAAATCGCATTTTTCATACTCCCGGGGTCAGGAAAATCACATTTTTCACACTCCCGGGGTCAGGAGATTCTGATTTTTTTCACACTCCTGGGGTCAAGAAAATCACATTTATCACACTCCCGGGGTCAGAAAAATGGGATTCTTTTAACACTCCCGGGGTCAGGAAAATTTGATTTTTTTCACACTCCCGGGGTCAGGAAAATTGGGTTTTTTTCACACTCCCGGGGTCAAGAAAATGGGATTCTTTTAACACTCCCAGGGTCAGGAAAATTGGATTTTTTTCACACTACCGGGGTCAGGAAAATTGGGGTTTTTTCACACTCCCGGGGTCAAGAAAATCACATTTTTTCACACTCCCGGGGTCAGGAGATTCTGATTTTTTTCACACTCCCGGGGTCAAGAAAATCACATTTTTTCACACTCCCGGGGTCAGGAAATTCTGATTTTTTTCACACTCCCCGTGATAGGAAAATCACATTTTTCACACTCCCGGGGTCAAGAAAATCACATTTTTTCACACTCACGGGGTCAGGAATTACTAATTTTTTCACACTCCCGGTGTTAGGAAAATCACATTTTTCACACTCCCGGGGTCAGAAAAATGGGATTCTTTTAACACTCCCGGGGTCAGGAAAATTGGATTTTTTTCACACTCCCGGGGTCAGGAAAATTGGGTTTTTTTCACACTCCCGCGGTCAGGAAAATGGGATTCTTTTAACACTCCCGGGGTCAGGAAAATTGGATTTTTTTCACACTCCCGGGGTCAGGAAAATTGGTTTTTTTTCACACTCCCGGGGTCAAGAAAATCACATTTTTTCACACTCCCGGGGTCAGGAGATTCTGATTTTTTTCACACTCCCGGGGTCAAGAAAATCACATTTTTTCACACTCCCGTGGTCAGGAATTTCTGATTTTTTTCACACTCCCGGTGTTAGGAAAATCACATTTTTCACACTCCCGGGGTCAAGAAAATCACATTTTTTCACACTCCCGGGGTCAGGAAATTCTGATATTTTTCACACTCCCGGGGTCAGGAAAATCGGATATTTTCACACTCCCGGGGTCAGGAAAATCAGATTTTTTTCATACTCCCGGGGTCAGGAAAATCACATTTTTTCACACTCCCAGGGTCAGGAAATTCTGATTTTTTTCACACTCACGGTGTTAGGAAAATCACATTTTTCACACTCCCGGGGTCAGGAAAATTGGATTTTTTCAAACTCCCGGGGTCAGGAGAATTTAATTTTTTTCAGACTCCCGGGGTCAAGAAAATCAAATTTTTTACACTCCCGGGGTCAGGAAATTCTGATATTTTTCACACTCCCGGGGTCAGGAAAATTGGATATTTTCACACTCCCGGGGTCAGGAAAATCAGAATTTTTTTCACACTCCCGCGGTCAGGAAAATTGGATATTTTCATACTCCCGGGGTCAGGAAAATCGCATTTTTCATACTGCCAGGGTCAGGAAAATCAAAAAACATTCACATTCCCGGGGTCAGGAAAATTGGATTTTTTTCCCACTCCCGGTGTCAGGAAAATTGGATATTTTCACACTCCCGGGGTCAGGAAAATCAGATTTTTTTCACACTCCCGGGGTCAGGAAAATTGGATATTTTCATACTCCCGGGGTCAGGTAAATCGGATATTTTCACACTCCCGGGGTCAGGAAAATTGGATATTTTCATACTTCCGGGGTCAGGAAAATCGCATTTTTCATACACCCGGGGTCAGGAAAATTGGGTTTTTTTCACACTCCCGGGGTCAAGAAAATCACATTTTTCACACTCCCGGGGTCAGGAGATTCTGATTTTTTTCACACTCCCGGGGTCAAGAAAATCACATTTTTTCACACTCACGGGGTCAGGAATTTCTAATTTTTTTTCACACTCCCGGTGTTAGGAAAATCACATTTTTCACACTCCCGGGGTCAGAAAAATTGGGTTTTTTCACACTCCCGGGGTCAGGAGAATTTAATTTTTTTCACACTCCCGGGGTCAGGAAAATGGGATTCTTTTCACACTCCCGGGGTCAGGAAAATGGGATTCTTTTAACACTCCCGGAGTCAGGAAAATTGGATTTTTTTCACACTCCCGGGGTCAGGAAAATTGGTTTTTTTTCACACTCCCGGGGTCAAGAAAATTACATTTTTTCACACTCCCGGGGTCAGGAGATTCTGATTTTTTTCACACTCCCGGGGTCAAGAAAATCACATTTTTTCACACTCCCGGGGTCAAGAAAATCACATTTTTTTATCACTCCCGGGGTCAGGAAATTCTGATATTTTTCACACTCCCAGGGTCAGGAAAATCGGATATTTTCACACTCCCGGGGTCAGGAAAATCAGATTTTTTTTCATACTCCCGGGGTCAGGAAAAATCACATTTTTTCTCACTCCCAGGGTCAGGAAAATCAGATTTTTTTTCATACTCCCGGGGTCAGGAAAAATCACATTTTTTCACACTCCCGGGGTCAGGAAATTCTGATATTTTTCACACTCCCAGGGTCAGGAAAATCGGATATTTTCACACTCCCGGGGTCAGGAAAATTGGGTTTTTTTCACACTCCCGGGGTCAAGAAAATCACATTTTTTCACACTCCTGGGGTCAGGAGATTCTGATTTTGTTCACACTCCCAGGGTCAAGAAAATCACATTTTTTCACACTCCCGGGGTCAGGAATTTCTGATTTTTTTCACACTCCCGGTGTTAGGAAAATCACATTTTTCACACTCCCGGGGTCAAGAAAATCACATTTTTTATCACTCCCGGGGTCAGGAAATTCTGATATTTTTCACACTCCCAGGGTCAGGAAAATCGGATATTTTCACACTCCCGGGGTCAGGAAAATCAGATTTTTTTTCATACTCCCGGGGTCAGGAAAAATCACATTTTTTCACACTCCCAGGGTCAGGAAATTCTGATTTTTTTCACACTCACGGTGTTAGGAAAATCACATTTTTCACACTCCCGGGGTCAGGAAAATTGGATTTTTTCACACTCCCGGGGTCAGGAGTATTTAATTTTTATCACACTCCCGGGGTCAAGAAAATCACATTTATTCACAGTCCCGGGGTCAGGAAATTCTGATATTTTTCACACTCCCGGGGACAGGAAAATCGGATATTTTCACACTCCCGGGGTCAGGAAAATCAGATTTTTTTTCACACTCCCGGGGTCAGGAAAATTGGATATTTTCATACTCCCGGGGTCAGGAAAATCCTATATTTTCACACTCCCGGGGTCAGGAAAATTGGTTTTTTTTCACACTCCCGGGGTCAAGAAAATGGGATTCTTTTAACACTCCCAGGGTCAGGAAAATTGGATTTTTTTCACACTACCGGGGTCAGGAGATTCTGATTTTTTTCACACTCCCGGGGTCAAGAAAATCACATTTTTTCACACTCCCGGGGTCAGGAAATTCTGATTTTTTTCACACTCCCGGTGATAGGAAAATCACATTTTTCACACTCCCGGGGTCAAGAAAATCACATTTTTTCACACTCACGGGGTCAGGAAGTACTAATTTTTTCACACTCCCGGTGTTAGGAAAATCACATTTTTCACACTCCCGGGGTCAGAAAAATGGGATTCTTTTAACACTCCCGGGGTCAGGAAAATTGGATTTTTTTCACACTCCCGGGGTCAGGAAAATTGGGTTTTTTTCACACTCCCGCGGTCAGGAAAATGGGATTCTTTTAACACTCCCGGGGTCAGGAAAATTGGATTTTTTTCACACTCCCGGGGTCAGGAAAATTGGGTTTTTTTCACACTCCCGGGGTCAAGAAAATCACATTTTTTCACACTCCCGGGGTCAGGAGATTCTGATTTTTTTCACACTCCCGGGGTCAAGAAAATCACATTTTTTCACACTCCCGGGGTCAGGAATTTCTGATTTTTTTCACACTCCCGGTGTTAGGAAAATCACATTTTTCACACTCCCGGGGTCAGGAAAATTGGATTTTTTCACACTCCCGGGGTCAGGAGTATTTAATTTTTTTCACAGTCCCGGGGTCAAGAAAATCACATTTATTCACAGTCCCGGGGTCAGGAAATTCTGATATTTTTCACACTCCCGGGGACAGGAAAATCGGATATTTTCACACTCCCGGGGTCAAGAAAATCAGATTTTATTTCACACTCCCGGGGTCAGCAAAATTGGATATTTTCATACTCCCGGGGTCAGGAAAATCGGATATTTTCACACTCCCGGGGTCAGGAAAATTGGATATTTTCATACTTCCGGGGTCAGGAAAATTGCATTTTTTAGACTCCCGGGGTCAGGAAAATCGCATTTTTCATACTCCCGGGGTCAGGAAAATCACATTTTTCACACTCCCGGGGTCAGGAGATTCTGATTTTTTTCACACTCCTGGGGTCAAGAAAATCACATTTTTTCACACCCACGGGGTCAGGAATTTCTAATTTTTTTCACACTCCCGGTGTTAGGAAAATCACATTTTTCACACTCCCGGGGTCAAGAAAATCACATTTTTTCACACTCCCGGGGTCAGGAAAATTGGATATTTTCATACTCCCGGGGTCAGGAAAATCGGATATTTTCACACTCCCGGGGTCAGGAAAATTGGATATTTTCATACTTCCGGGGTCAGGAAAATTGCATTTTTTAGACTCCCGGGGTCAGGAAAATCGCATTTTTCATACTCCCGGGGTCAGGAAAATCACATTTTTCACACTCCCGGGGTCAGGAGATTCTGATTTTTTTCACACTCCTGGGGTCAAGAAAATCACATTTATCACACTCCCGGGGTCAGAAAAATGGGATTCTTTTAACACTCCCGGGGTCAGGAAAATTTGATTTTTTTCACACTCCCGGGGTCAGGAAAATTGGGTTTTTTTCACACTCCCGGGGTCAAGAAAATGGGATTCTTTTAACACTCCCAGGGTCAGGAAAATTGGATTTTTTTCACACTACCGGGGTCAGGAAAATTGGGGTTTTTTCACACTCCCGGGGTCAAGAAAATCACATTTTTTCACACTCCCGGGGTCAGGAGATTCTGATTTTTTTCACACTCCCGGGGTCAAGAAAATCACATTTTTTCACACTCCCGGGGTCAGGAAATTCTGATTTTTTCACACTCCCCGTGATAGGAAAATCAAATTTTTCACACTCTCGGGGTCAAGAAAATCACATTTTTTCACACTCACGGGGTCAGGAATTACTAATTTTTTCACACTCCCAGTGTTAGGAAAATCACATTTTTCACACTCCCGGGGTCAGAAAAATGGGATTCTTTTAACACTCCCGGGGTCAGGAAAATTGGATTTTTTTCACACTCCCGGGGTCAGGAAAATTGGGTTTTTTTCACACTCCCGGGGTCAAGAAAATCACATTTTTTCACACTCCTGGGGTCAGGAGATTCTGATTTTGTTCACACTCCCAGGGTCAAGAAAATCACATTTTTTCACACTCCCGGGGTCAGGAATTTCTGGTTTTTTTCACACTCCCGGTGTTAGGAAAATCACATTTTTCACACTCCCGGGGTCAAGAAAATCACATTTTTTCACACTCACGGGGTCAGGAATTTCTAATTTTTTTCACACTCCCAGTGTTAGGAAAATCACATTTTTCACACTCCCGGGGTCAGAAAAATTGGGTTTTTTCACACTCCCGGGGTCAGGAAAATGGGATTCTTTTAACACTCCCGGGGTCAGGAAAATTGGATTTTTTTCACACTCCCGGGGTCAGGAAAATTGGTTTTTTTTCACACTCCCGGGGTCAAGAAAATTACATTTTTTCACACTCCCGGGGTCAGGAGATTCTGATTTTTTTCACACTCCCGGGGTCAAGAAAATCACATTTTTTCACACTCCCGGGGTCAAGAAAATCACATTTTTTTATCACTCCCGGGGTCAGGAAATTCTGATATTTTTCACACTCCCAGGGTCAGGAAAATCGGATATTTTCACACTCCCGGGGTCAGGAAAATCAGATTTTTTTTCATACTCCCGGGGTCAGGAAAAATCACATTTTTCTCACTCCCAGGGTCAGGAAAATCAGATTTTTTTTCATACTCCCGGGGTCAGGAAAAATCACATTTTTTCACACTCCCGGGGTCAGGAAATTCTGATATTTTTCACACTCCCAGGGTCAGGAAAATCGGATATTTTCACACTCCCGGGGTCAGGAAAATTGGGTTTTTTTCACACTCCCGGGGTCAAGAAAATCACATTTTTTCACACTCCTGGGGTCAGGAGATTCTGATTTTGTTCACACTCCCAGGGTCAAGAAAATCACATTTTTTCACACTCCCGGGGTCAGGAATTTCTGATTTTTTTCACACTCCCGGTGTTAGGAAAATCACATTTTTCACACTCCCGGGGTCAAGAAAATCACATTTTTTATCACTCCCGGGGTCAGGAAATTCTGATATTTTTCACACTCCCAGGGTCAGGAAAATCGGATATTTTCACACTCCCGGGGTCAGGAAAATCAGATTTTTTTTCATACTCCCGGGGTCAGGAAAAATCACATTTTTTCACACTCCCAGGGTCAGGAAATTCTGATTTTTTTCACACTCACGGTGTTAGGAAAATCACATTTTTCACACTCCCGGGGTCAGGAAAATTGGATTTTTTCACACTCCCGGGGTCAGGAGTATTTAATTTTTATCACACTCCCGGGGTCAAGAAAATCACATTTATTCACAGTCCCGGGGTCAGGAAATTCTGATATTTTTCACACTCCCGGGGACAGGAAAATCGGATATTTTCACACTCCCGGGGTCAGGAAAATCAGATTTTTTTTTCACACTCCCGGGGTCAGGAAAATTGGATATTTTCATACTCCCGGGGTCAGGAAAATCCTATATTTTCACACTCCCGGGGTCAGGAAAATTGGTTTTTTTTCACACTCCCGGGGTCAAGAAAATGGGATTCTTTTAACACTCCCAGGGTCAGGAAAATTGGATTTTTTTCACACTACCGGGGTCAGGAAAATTGGGTTTTTTTCACACTCCCGGGGTCAAGAAAATCACATTTTTTCACACTCCCGGGGTCAGGAGATTCTGATTTTTTTCACACTCCCGGGGTCAAGAAAATCACATTTTTTCACACTCCCGGGGTCAGGAATTTCTGGTTTTTTTCACACTCCCGGTGTTAGGAAAATCACATTTTTCACACTCCCGGGGTCAGGAAAATTGGATTTTTTCACACTCCCGGGGTCAGGAGTATTTAATTTTTTTCACAGTCCCGGGGTCAAGAAAATCACATTTATTCACAGTCCCGGGGTCAGGAAATTCTGATATTTTTCACACTCCCGGGGACAGGAAAATCGGATATTTTCACACTCCCGGGGTCAAGAAAATCAGATTTTATTTCACACTCCCGGGGTCAGCAAAATTGGATATTTTCATACTCCCGGGGTCAGGAAAATCGGATATTTTCACACTCCCGGGGTCAGGAAAATTGGATATTTTCATACTTCCGGGGTCAGGAAAATTGCATTTTTTAGACTCCCGGGGTCAGGAAAATCGCATTTTTCATACTCCCGGGGTCAGGAAAATCACATTTTTCACACTCCCGGGGTCAGGAGATTCTGATTTTTTTCACACTCCTGGGGTCAAGAAAATCACATTTTTTCACACCCACGGTGTCAGGAATTTCTAATTTTTTTCACACTCCCGGTGTTAGGAAAATCACATTTTTCACACTCCCGGGGTCAAGAAAATCACATTTTTTCACACTCCCGGGGTCAGGAAAATTGGATATTTTCATACTCCCGGGGTCAGGAAAATCGGATATTTTCACACTCCCGGGGTCAGGAAAATTGGATATTTTCATACTTCCGGGGTCAGGAAAATTGCATTTTTTAGACTCCCGGGGTCAGGAAAATCGCATTTTTCATACTCCCGGGGTCAGGAAAATCACATTTTTCACACTCCCGGGGTCAGGAGATTCTGATTTTTTTCACACTCCTGGGGTCAAGAAAATCACATTTATCACACTCCCGGGGTCAGAAAAATGGGATTCTTTTAACACTCCCGGGGTCAGGAAAATTTGATTTTTTTCACACTCCCGGGGTCAGGAAAATTGGGTTTTTTTCACACTCCCGGGGTCAAGAAAATGGGATTCTTTTAACACTCCCAGGGTCAGGAAAATTGGATTTTTTTCACACTACCGGGGTCAGGAAAATTGGGGTTTTTTCACACTCCCGGGGTCAAGAAAATCACATTTTTTCACACTCCCGGGGTCAGGAGATTCTGATTTTTTTCACACTCCCGGGGTCAAGAAAATCACATTTTTTCACACTCCCGGGGTCAGGAAATTCTGATTTTTTCACACTCCCCGTGATAGGAAAATCAAATTTTTCACACTCCCGGGGTCAAGAAAATCACATTTTTTCACACTCACGGGGTCAGGAATTACTAATTTTTTCACACTCCCGGTGTTAGGAAAATCACATTTTTCACACTCCCGGGGTCAGAAAAATGGGATTCTTTTAACACTCCCGGGGTCAGGAAAATTGGATTTTTTTCACACTCCCGGGGTCAGGAAAATTGGGTTTTTTTCACACTCCCGGGGTCAAGAAAATCACATTTTTTCACACTCCTGGGGTCAGGAGATTCTGATTTTGTTCACACTCCCAGGGTCAAGAAAATCACATTTTTTCACACTCCCGGGGTCAGGAATTTCTGGTTTTTTTCACACTCCCGGTGTTAGGAAAATCACATTTTTCACACTCCCGGGGTCAAGAAAATCACATTTTTTCACACTCACGGGGTCAGGAATTTCTAATTTTTTTCACACTCCCAGTGTTAGGAAAATCACATTTTTCACACTCCCGGGGTCAGAAAAATTGGGTTTTTTCACACTCCCGGGGTCAGGAAAATGGGATTCTTTTAACACTCCCGGGGTCAGGAAAATTGGATTTTTTTCACACTCCCGGGGTCAGGAAAATTGGTTTTTTTTCACACTCCCGGGGTCAAGAAAATTACATTTTTTCACACTCCCGGGGTCAGGAGATTCTGATTTTTTTCACACTCCCGGGGTCAAGAAAATCACATTTTTTCACACTCCCGGGGTCAAGAAAATCACATTTTTTTATCACTCCCGGGGTCAGGAAATTCTGATATTTTTCACACTCCCAGGGTCAGGAAAATCGGATATTTTCACACTCCCGGGGTCAGGAAAATCAGATTTTTTTCATACTCCCGGGGTCAGGAAAAATCACATTTTTTCTCACTCCCAGGGTCAGGAAAATCAGATTTTTTTTCATACTCCCGGGGTCAGGAAAAATCACATTTTTTCACACTCCCGGGGTCAGGAAATTCTGATATTTTTCACACTCCCAGGGTCAGGAAAATCGGATATTTTCACACTCCCGGGGTCAGGAAAATTGGGTTTTTTTCACACTCCCGGGGTCAAGAAAATCACATTTTTTCACACTCCTGGGGTCAGGAGATTCTGATTTTGTTCACACTCCCAGGGTCAAGAAAATCACATTTTTTCACACTCCCGGGGTCAGGAATTTCTGATTTTTTTCACACTCCCGGTGTTAGGAAAATCACATTTTTCACACTCCCGGGGTCAAGAAAATCACATTTTTTATCACTCCCGGGGTCAGGAAATTCTGATATTTTTCACACTCCCAGGGTCAGGAAAATCGGATATTTTCACACTCCCGGGGTCAGGAAAATCAGATTTTTTTTCATACTCCCGGGGTCAGGAAAAATCACATTTTTTCACACTCCCAGGGTCAGGAAATTCTGATTTTTTTCACACTCACGGTGTTAGGAAAATCACATTTTTCACACTCCCGGGGTCAGGAAAATTGGATTTTTTCACACTCCCGGGGTCAGGAGTATTTAATTTTTATCACACTCCCGGGGTCAAGAAAATCACATTTATTCACAGTCCCGGGGTCAGGAAATTCTGATATTTTTCACACTCCCGGGGACAGGAAAATCGGATATTTTCACACTCCCGGGGTCAGGAAAATCAGATTTTTTTTCACACTCCCGGGGTCAGGAAAATTGGATATTTTCATACTCCCGGGGTCAGGAAAATCGGATATTTTCACACTCCCGGGGTCAGGAAAATCAGATTTTTTTTCATACTCCCGGGGTCAGGAAAAATCACATTTTTTCACACTCCCAGGGTCAGGAAAATTGGATTTTTTTCACACTCCCGGGGTCAGGAAAATTGGGTTTTTTTCACACTCCCGGGGTCAAGAAAATCACATTTTTTCACACTCCCGGGGTCAGGAGATTCTGATTTTTTTCACACTCCCGGGGTCAAGAAAATCACATTTTTTCACACTCCCGGGGTCAGGAATTTCTGATTTTTTTCACACTCCCGGTGTTAGGAAAATCACATTTTTCACACTCCCGGGGTCAGGAAAATTGGATTTTTTCACACTCCCGGGGTCAGGAGTATTTAATTTTTTTCACAGTCCCGGGGTCAAGAAAATCACATTTATTCACAGTCCCGGGGTCAGGAAATTCTGATATTTTTCACACTCCCGGGGACAGGAAAATCGGATATTTTCACACTCCCGGGGTCAAGAAAATCAGATTTTATTTCACACTCCCGGGGTCAGCAAAATTGGATATTTTCATACTCCCGGGGTCAGGAAAATCGGATATTTTCACACTCCCGGGGTCAGGAAAATTGGATATTTTCATACTTCCGGGGTCAGGAAAATTGCATTTTTTAGACTCCCGGGGTCAGGAAAATCGCATTTTTCATACTCCCGGGGTCAGGAAAATCACATTTTTCACACTCCCGGGGTCAGGAGATTCTGATTTTTTTCACACTCCTGGGGTCAAGAAAATCACATTTTTTCACACCCACGGGGTCAGGAATTTCTAATTTTTTTCACACTCCCGGTGTTAGGAAAATCACATTTTTCACACTCCCGGGGTCAAGAAAATCACATTTTTTCACACTCCCGGGGTCAGGAAAATTGGATATTTTCATACTCCCGGGGTCAGGAAAATCGGATATTTTCACACTCCCGGGGTCAGGAAAATTGGATATTTTCATACTTCCGGGGTCAGGAAAATTGCATTTTTTAGACTCCCGGGGTCAGGAAAATCGCATTTTTCATACTCCCGGGGTCAGGAAAATCACATTTTTCACACTCCCGGGGTCAGGAGATTCTGATTTTTTTCACACTCCTGGGGTCAAGAAAATCACATTTATCACACTCCCGGGGTCAGAAAAATGGGATTCTTTTAACACTCCCGGGGTCAGGAAAATTTGATTTTTTTCACACTCCCGGGGTCAGGAAAATTGGGTTTTTTTCACACTCCCGGGGTCAAGAAAATGGGATTCTTTTAACACTCCCAGGGTCAGGAAAATTGGATTTTTTTCACACTACCGGGGTCAGGAAAATTGGGGTTTTTTCACACTCCCGGGGTCAAGAAAATCACATTTTTTCACACTCCCGGGGTCAGGAGATTCTGATTTTTTTCACACTCCCGGGGTCAAGAAAATCACATTTTTTCACACTCCCGGGGTCAGGAAATTCTGATTTTTTTCACACTCCCCGTGATAGGAAAATCACATTTTTCACACTCCCGGGGTCAAGAAAATCACATTTTTTCACACTCACGGGGTCAGGAATTACTAATTTTTTCACACTCCCGGTGTTAGGAAAATCACATTTTTCACACTCCCGGGGTCAGAAAAATGGGATTCTTTTAACACTCCCGGGGTCAGGAAAATTGGATTTTTTTCACACTCCCGGGGTCAGGAAAATTGGGTTTTTTTCACACTCCCGCGGTCAGGAAAATGGGATTCTTTTAACACTCCCGGGGTCAGGAAAATTGGATTTTTTTCACACTCCCGGGGTCAGGAAAATTGGTTTTTTTTCACACTCCCGGGGTCAAGAAAATCACATTTTTTCACACTCCCGGGGTCAGGAGATTCTGATTTTTTTCACACTCCCGGGGTCAAGAAAATCACATTTTTTCACACTCCCGTGGTCAGGAATTTCTGATTTTTTTCACACTCCCGGTGTTAGGAAAATCACATTTTTCACACTCCCGGGGTCAAGAAAATCACATTTTTTCACACTCCCGGGGTCAGGAAATTCTGATATTTTTCACACTCCCGGGGTCAGGAAAATCGGATATTTTCACACTCCCGGGGTCAGGAAAATCAGATTTTTTTCATACTCCCGGGGTCAGGAAAATCACATTTTTTCACACTCCCAGGGTCAGGAAATTCTGATTTTTTTCACACTCACGGTGTTAGGAAAATCACATTTTTCACACTCCCGGGGTCAGGAAAATTGGATTTTTTCAAACTCCCGGGGTCAGGAGAATTTAATTTTTTTCAGACTCCCGGGGTCAAGAAAATCACATTTTTTCACACTCCCGGGGTCAGGAAATTCTGATATTTTTCACACTCCCGGGGTCAGGAAAATTGGATATTTTCACACTCCCGGGGTCAGGAAAATCAGAATTTTTTTCACACTCCCGCGGTCAGGAAAATTGGATATTTTCATACTCCCGGGGTCAGGAAAATCGCATTTTTCATACTGCCAGGGTCAAGAAAATCACATTTTTTTATCACTCCCGGGGTCAGGAAATTCTGATATTTTTCACACTCCCAGGGTCAGGAAAATCGGATATTTTCACACTCCCGGGGTCAGGAAAATCAGATTTTTTTTCATACTCCCGGGGTCAGGAAAAATCACATTTTTTCTCACTCCCAGGGTCAGGAAAATCAGATTTTTTTTCATACTCCCGGGGTCAGGAAAAATCACATTTTTTCACACTCCCGGGGTCAGGAAATTCTGATATTTTTCACACTCCCAGGGTCAGGAAAATCGGATATTTTCACACTCCCGGGGTCAGGAAAATTGGGTTTTTTTCACACTCCCGGGGTCAAGAAAATCACATTTTTTCACACTCCTGGGGTCAGGAGATTCTGATTTTGTTCACACTCCCAGGGTCAAGAAAATCACATTTTTTCACACTCCCGGGGTCAGGAATTTCTGATTTTTTTCACACTCCCGGTGTTAGGAAAATCACATTTTTCACACTCCCGGGGTCAAGAAAATCACATTTTTTATCACTCCCGGGGTCAGGAAATTCTGATATTTTTCACACTCCCAGGGTCAGGAAAATCGGATATTTTCACACTCCCGGGGTCAGGAAAATCAGATTTTTTTTCATACTCCCGGGGTCAGGAAAAATCACATTTTTTCACACTCCCAGGGTCAGGAAATTCTGATTTTTTTCACACTCACGGTGTTAGGAAAATCACATTTTTCACACTCCCGGGGTCAGGAAAATTGGATTTTTTCACACTCCCGGGGTCAGGAGTATTTAATTTTTATCACACTCCCGGGGTCAAGAAAATCACATTTATTCACAGTCCCGGGGTCAGGAAATTCTGATATTTTTCACACTCCCGGGGACAGGAAAATCGGATATTTTCACACTCCCGGGGTCAGGAAAATCAGATTTTTTTTTCACACTCCCGGGGTCAGGAAAATTGGATATTTTCATACTCCCGGGGTCAGGAAAATCGGATATTTTCACACTCCCGGGGTCAGGAAAATCAGATTTTTTTTCATACTCCCGGGGTCAGGAAAAATCACATTTTTTCACACTCCCAGGGTCAGGAAATTCTGATTTTTTTCACACTCACAGTGTTAGGAAAATCACATTTTTCAAACTCCCGGGGTCAGGAAAATTGGATTTTTTCACACTCCCGGGGTCAGGAGTATTTAATTTTTTTCACATTCCCGGGGTCAAGAAAATCACATTTATTCACAGTCCCGGGGTCAGGAAAATCTGATATTTTTCACACTCCCGGGGACAGGAAAATCGGATATTTTCACACTCCCGGGGTCAGGAAAATCAGATTTTTTTTCACACTCCCGGGGTCAGGAAAATTGGATTTTTTCATACTCCCGGGGTCAGGAAAATCCTATATTTTCACACTCCCGGGGTCAGGAAAATTGGTTTTTTTTCACACTCCCGGGGTCAAGAAAATGGGATTCTTTTAACACTCCCAGGGTCAGGAAAATTGGATTTTTTTCACACTACCGGGGTCAGGAAAATTGGGTTTTTTTCACACTCCCGGGGTCAAGAAAATCACATTTTTTCACACTCCCGGGGTCAGGAGATTCTGATTTTTTTCACACTCCCGGGGTCAAGAAAATCACATTTTTTCACACTCCCGGGGTCAGGAAATTCTGATTTTTTTCACACTCCCGGTGATAGGAAAATCACATTTTTCACACTCCCGGGGTCAAGAAAATCACATTTTTTCACACTCACGGGGTCAGGAAGTACTAATTTTTTCACACTCCCGGTGTTAGGAAAATCACATTTTTCACACTCCCGGGGTCAGAAAAATGGGATTCTTTTAACACTCCCGGGGTCAGGAAAATTGGATTTTTTTCACACTCCCGGGGTCAGGAAAATTGGGTTTTTTTCACACTCCCGCGGTCAGGAAAATATGATTCTTTTAACACTCCCGGGGTCAGGAAAATTGGATTTTTTCACACTCCCGGGGTCAGGAAAATTGGGTTTTTTTCACACTCCCGGGGTCAAGAAAATCACATTTTTTCACACTCCCGGGGTCAGGAGATTCTGATTTTTTTCACACTCCCGGGGTCAAGAAAATCACATTTTTTCACACTCCCGGGGTCAGGAATTTCTGATTTTTTTCACACTCCCGGTGTTAGGAAAATCACATTTTTCACACTCCCGGGGTCAGGAAAATTGGATTTTTTCACACTCCCGGGGTCAGGAGTATTTAATTTTTTTCACAGTCCCGGGGTCAAGAAAATCACATTTATTCACAGTCCCGGGGTCAGGAAATTCTGATATTTTTCACACTCCCGGGGACAGGAAAATCGGATATTTTCACACTCCCGGGGTCAAGAAAATCAGATTTTATTTCACACTCCCGGGGTCAGCAAAATTGGATATTTTCATACTCCCGGGGTCAGGAAAATCGGATATTTTCACACTCCCGGGGTCAGGAAAATTGGATATTTTCATACTTCCGGGGTCAGGAAAATTGCATTTTTTAGACTCCCGGGGTCAGGAAAATCGCATTTTTCATACTCCCGGCGTCAGGAAAATCACATTTTTCACACTCCCGGGGTCAGGAGATTCTGATTTTTTTCACACTCCTGGGGTCAAGAAAATCACATTTTTTCACACCCACGGGGTCAGGAATTTCTAATTTTTTTCACACTCCCGGTGTTAGGAAAATCACATTTTTCACACTCCCGGGGTCAAGAAAATCACATTTTTTCACACTCCCGGGGTCAGGAAAATTGGATATTTTCATACTCCCGGGGTCAGGAAAATCGGATATTTTCACACTCCCGGGGTCAGGAAAATTGGATATTTTCATACTTCCGGGGTCAGGAAAATTGCATTTTTTAGACTCCCGGGGTCAGGAAAATCGCATTTTTCATACTCCCGGGGTCAGGAAAATCACATTTTTCACACTCCCGGGGTCAGGAGATTCTGATTTTTTTCACACTCCTGGGGTCAAGAAAATCACATTTATCACACTCCCGGGGTCAGAAAAATGGGATTCTTTTAACACTCCCGGGGTCAGGAAAATTTGATTTTTTTCACACTCCCGGGGTCAGGAAAATTGGGTTTTTTTCACACTCCCGGGGTCAAGAAAATGGGATTCTTTTAACACTCCCAGGGTCAGGAAAATTGGATTTTTTTCACACTACCGGGGTCAGGAAAATTGGGGTTTTTTCACACTCCCGGGGTCAAGAAAATCACATTTTTTCACACTCCCGGGGTCAGGAGATTCTGATTTTTTTCACACTCCCGGGGTCAAGAAAATCACATTTTTTCACACTCCCGGGGTCAGGAAATTCTGATTTTTTTCACACTCCCCGTGATAGGAAAATCACATTTTTCACACTCCCGGGGTCAAGAAAATCACATTTTTTCACACTCACGGGGTCAGGAATTACTAATTTTTTCACACTCCCGGTGTTAGGAAAATCACATTTTTCACACTCCCGGGGTCAGAAAAATGGGATTCTTTTAACACTCCCGGGGTCAGGAAAATTGGATTTTTTTCACACTCCCGGGGTCAGGAAAATTGGGTTTTTTTCACACTCCCGCGGTCAGGAAAATGGGATTCTTTTAACACTCCCGGGGTCAGGAAAATTGGATTTTTTTCACACTCCCGGGGTCAGGAAAATTGGTTTTTTTTCACACTCCCGGGGTCAAGAAAATCACATTTTTTCACACTCCCGGGGTCAGGAGATTCTGATTTTTTTCACACTCCCGGGGTCAAGAAAATCACATTTTTTCACACTCCCGTGGTCAGGAATTTCTGATTTTTTTCACACTCCCGGTGTTAGGAAAATCACATTTTTCACACTCCCGGGGTCAAGAAAATCACATTTTTTCACACTCCCGGGGTCAGGAAATTCTGATATTTTTCACACTCCCGGGGTCAGGAAAATCGGATATTTTCACACTCCCGGGGTCAGGAAAATCAGATTTTTTTCATACTCCCGGGGTCAGGAAAATCACATTTTTTCACACTCCCAGGGTCAGGAAATTCTGATTTTTTTCACACTCACGGTGTTAGGAAAATCACATTTTTCACACTCCCGGGGTCAGGAAAATTGGATTTTTTCAAACTCCCGGGGTCAGGAGAATTTAATTTTTTTCAGACTCCCGGGGTCAAGAAAATCAAATTTTTTACACTCCCGGGGTCAGGAAATTCTGATATTTTTCACACTCCCGGGGTCAGGAAAATTGGATATTTTCACACTCCCGGGGTCAGGAAAATCAGAATTTTTTTCACACTCCCGCGGTCAGGAAAATTGGATATTTTCATACTCCCGGGGTCAGGAAAATCGCATTTTTCATACTGCCAGGGTCAGGAAAATCAAAAAACATTCACATTCCCGGGGTCAGGAAAATTGGATTTTTTTCCCACTCCCGGTGTCAGGAAAATTGGATATTTTCACACTCCCGGGGTCAGGAAAATCAGATTTTTTTCACACTCCCGGGGTCAGGAAAATTGGATATTTTCATACTCCCGGGGTCAGGTAAATCGGATATTTTCACACTCCCGGGGTCAGGAAAATTGGATATTTTCATACTTCCGGGGTCAGGAAAATCGCATTTTTCATACACCCGGGGTCAGGAAAATTGGGTTTTTTTCACACTCCCGGGGTCAAGAAAATCACATTTTTCACACTCCCGGGGTCAGGAGATTCTGATTTTTTTCACACTCCCGGGGTCAAGAAAATCACATTTTTTCACACTCACGGGGTCAGGAATTTCTAATTTTTTTTCACACTCCCGGTGTTAGGAAAATCACATTTTTCACACTCCCGGGGTCAGAAAAATTGGGTTTTTTCACACTCCCGGGGTCAGGAGAATTTAATTTTTTTCACACTCCCGGGGTCAGGAAAATGGGATTCTTTTCACACTCCCGGGGTCAGGAAAATGGGATTCTTTTAACACTCCCGGAGTCAGGAAAATTGGATTTTTTTCACACTCCCGGGGTCAGGAAAATTGGTTTTTTTTCACACTCCCGGGGTCAAGAAAATTACATTTTTTCACACTCCCGGGGTCAGGAGATTCTGATTTTTTTCACACTCCCGGGGTCAAGAAAATCACATTTTTTCACACTCCCGGGGTCAAGAAAATCACATTTTTTTATCACTCCCGGGGTCAGGAAATTCTGATATTTTTCACACTCCCAGGGTCAGGAAAATCGGATATTTTCACACTCCCGGGGTCAGGAAAATCAGATTTTTTTTCATACTCCCGGGGTCAGGAAAAATCACATTTTTTCTCACTCCCAGGGTCAGGAAAATCAGATTTTTTTTCATACTCCCGGGGTCAGGAAAAATCACATTTTTTCACACTCCCGGGGTCAGGAAATTCTGATATTTTTCACACTCCCAGGGTCAGGAAAATCGGATATTTTCACACTCCCGGGGTCAGGAAAATTGGGTTTTTTTCACACTCCCGGGGTCAAGAAAATCACATTTTTTCACACTCCTGGGGTCAGGAGATTCTGATTTTGTTCACACTCCCAGGGTCAAGAAAATCACATTTTTTCACACTCCCGGGGTCAGGAATTTCTGATTTTTTTCACACTCCCGGTGTTAGGAAAATCACATTTTTCACACTCCCGGGGTCAAGAAAATCACATTTTTTATCACTCCCGGGGTCAGGAAATTCTGATATTTTTCACACTCCCAGGGTCAGGAAAATCGGATATTTTCACACTCCCGGGGTCAGGAAAATCAGATTTTTTTTCATACTCCCGGGGTCAGGAAAAATCACATTTTTTCACACTCCCAGGGTCAGGAAATTCTGATTTTTTTCACACTCACGGTGTTAGGAAAATCACATTTTTCACACTCCCGGGGTCAGGAAAATTGGATTTTTTCACACTCCCGGGGTCAGGAGTATTTAATTTTTATCACACTCCCGGGGTCAAGAAAATCACATTTATTCACAGTCCCGGGGTCAGGAAATTCTGATATTTTTCACACTCCCGGGGACAGGAAAATCGGATATTTTCACACTCCCGGGGTCAGGAAAATCAGATTTTTTTTCACACTCCCGGGGTCAGGAAAATTGGATATTTTCATACTCCCGGGGTCAGGAAAATCCTATATTTTCACACTCCCGGGGTCAGGAAAATTGGTTTTTTTTCACACTCCCGGGGTCAAGAAAATGGGATTCTTTTAACACTCCCAGGGTCAGGAAAATTGGATTTTTTTCACACTACCGGGGTCAGGAGATTCTGATTTTTTTCACACTCCCGGGGTCAAGAAAATCACATTTTTTCACACTCCCGGGGTCAGGAAATTCTGATTTTTTTCACACTCCCGGTGATAGGAAAATCACATTTTTCACACTCCCGGGGTCAAGAAAATCACATTTTTTCACACTCACGGGGTCAGGAAGTACTAATTTTTTCACACTCCCGGTGTTAGGAAAATCACATTTTTCACACTCCCGGGGTCAGAAAAATGGGATTCTTTTAACACTCCCGGGGTCAGGAAAATTGGATTTTTTTCACACTCCCGGGGTCAGGAAAATTGGGTTTTTTTCACACTCCCGCGGTCAGGAAAATGGGATTCTTTTAACACTCCCGGGGTCAGGAAAATTGGATTTTTTTCACACTCCCGGGGTCAGGAAAATTGGGTTTTTTTCACACTCCCGGGGTCAAGAAAATCACATTTTTTCACACTCCCGGGGTCAGGAGATTCTGATTTTTTTCACACTCCCGGGGTCAAGAAAATCACATTTTTTCACACTCCCGGGGTCAGGAATTTCTGATTTTTTTCACACTCCCGGTGTTAGGAAAATCACATTTTTCACACTCCCGGGGTCAGGAAAATTGGATTTTTTCACACTCCCGGGGTCAGGAGTATTTAATTTTTTTCACAGTCCCGGGGTCAAGAAAATCACATTTATTCACAGTCCCGGGGTCAGGAAATTCTGATATTTTTCACACTCCCGGGGACAGGAAAATCGGATATTTTCACACTCCCGGGGTCAAGAAAATCAGATTTTATTTCACACTCCCGGGGTCAGCAAAATTGGATATTTTCATACTCCCGGGGTCAGGAAAATCGGATATTTTCACACTCCCGGGGTCAGGAAAATTGGATATTTTCATACTTCCGGGGTCAGGAAAATTGCATTTTTTAGACTCCCGGGGTCAGGAAAATCGCATTTTTCATACTCCCGGGGTCAGGAAAATCACATTTTTCACACTCCCGGGGTCAGGAGATTCTGATTTTTTTCACACTCCTGGGGTCAAGAAAATCACATTTTTTCACACCCACGGGGTCAGGAATTTCTAATTTTTTTCACACTCCCGGTGTTAGGAAAATCACATTTTTCACACTCCCGGGGTCAAGAAAATCACATTTTTTCACACTCCCGGGGTCAGGAAAATTGGATATTTTCATACTCCCGGGGTCAGGAAAATCGGATATTTTCACACTCCCGGGGTCAGGAAAATTGGATATTTTCATACTTCCGGGGTCAGGAAAATTGCATTTTTTAGACTCCCGGGGTCAGGAAAATCGCATTTTTCATACTCCCGGGGTCAGGAAAATCACATTTTTCACACTCCCGGGGTCAGGAGATTCTGATTTTTTTCACACTCCTGGGGTCAAGAAAATCACATTTATCACACTCCCGGGGTCAGAAAAATGGGATTCTTTTAACACTCCCGGGGTCAGGAAAATTTGATTTTTTTCACACTCCCGGGGTCAGGAAAATTGGGTTTTTTTCACACTCCCGGGGTCAAGAAAATGGGATTCTTTTAACACTCCCAGGGTCAGGAAAATTGGATTTTTTTCACACTACCGGGGTCAGGAAAATTGGGGTTTTTTCACACTCCCGGGGTCAAGAAAATCACATTTTTTCACACTCCCGGGGTCAGGAGATTCTGATTTTTTTCACACTCCCGGGGTCAAGAAAATCACATTTTTTCACACTCCCGGGGTCAGGAAATTCTGATTTTTTCACACTCCCCGTGATAGGAAAATCAAATTTTTCACACTCTCGGGGTCAAGAAAATCACATTTTTTCACACTCACGGGGTCAGGAATTACTAATTTTTTCACACTCCCAGTGTTAGGAAAATCACATTTTTCACACTCCCGGGGTCAGAAAAATGGGATTCTTTTAACACTCCCGGGGTCAGGAAAATTGGATTTTTTTCACACTCCCGGGGTCAGGAAAATTGGGTTTTTTTCACACTCCCGGGGTCAAGAAAATCACATTTTTTCACACTCCTGGGGTCAGGAGATTCTGATTTTGTTCACACTCCCAGGGTCAAGAAAATCACATTTTTTCACACTCCCGGGGTCAGGAATTTCTGGTTTTTTTCACACTCCCGGTGTTAGGAAAATCACATTTTTCACACTCCCGGGGTCAAGAAAATCACATTTTTTCACACTCACGGGGTCAGGAATTTCTAATTTTTTTCACACTCCCAGTGTTAGGAAAATCACATTTTTCACACTCCCGGGGTCAGAAAAATTGGGTTTTTTCACACTCCCGGGGTCAGGAAAATGGGATTCTTTTAACACTCCCGGGGTCAGGAAAATTGGATTTTTTTCACACTCCCGGGGTCAGGAAAATTGGTTTTTTTTCACACTCCCGGGGTCAAGAAAATTACATTTTTTCACACTCCCGGGGTCAGGAGATTCTGATTTTTTTCACACTCCCGGGGTCAAGAAAATCACATTTTTTCACACTCCCGGGGTCAAGAAAATCACATTTTTTTATCACTCCCGGGGTCAGGAAATTCTGATATTTTTCACACTCCCAGGGTCAGGAAAATCGGATATTTTCACACTCCCGGGGTCAGGAAAATCAGATTTTTTTTCATACTCCCGGGGTCAGGAAAAATCACATTTTTCTCACTCCCAGGGTCAGGAAAATCAGATTTTTTTTCATACTCCCGGGGTCAGGAAAAATCACATTTTTTCACACTCCCGGGGTCAGGAAATTCTGATATTTTTCACACTCCCAGGGTCAGGAAAATCGGATATTTTCACACTCCCGGGGTCAGGAAAATTGGGTTTTTTTCACACTCCCGGGGTCAAGAAAATCACATTTTTTCACACTCCTGGGGTCAGGAGATTCTGATTTTGTTCACACTCCCAGGGTCAAGAAAATCACATTTTTTCACACTCCCGGGGTCAGGAATTTCTGATTTTTTTCACACTCCCGGTGTTAGGAAAATCACATTTTTCACACTCCCGGGGTCAAGAAAATCACATTTTTTATCACTCCCGGGGTCAGGAAATTCTGATATTTTTCACACTCCCAGGGTCAGGAAAATCGGATATTTTCACACTCCCGGGGTCAGGAAAATCAGATTTTTTTTCATACTCCCGGGGTCAGGAAAAATCACATTTTTTCACACTCCCAGGGTCAGGAAATTCTGATTTTTTTCACACTCACGGTGTTAGGAAAATCACATTTTTCACACTCCCGGGGTCAGGAAAATTGGATTTTTTCACACTCCCGGGGTCAGGAGTATTTAATTTTTATCACACTCCCGGGGTCAAGAAAATCACATTTATTCACAGTCCCGGGGTCAGGAAATTCTGATATTTTTCACACTCCCGGGGACAGGAAAATCGGATATTTTCACACTCCCGGGGTCAGGAAAATCAGATTTTTTTTTCACACTCCCGGGGTCAGGAAAATTGGATATTTTCATACTCCCGGGGTCAGGAAAATCCTATATTTTCACACTCCCGGGGTCAGGAAAATTGGTTTTTTTTCACACTCCCGGGGTCAAGAAAATGGGATTCTTTTAACACTCCCAGGGTCAGGAAAATTGGATTTTTTTCACACTACCGGGGTCAGGAAAATTGGGTTTTTTTCACACTCCCGGGGTCAAGAAAATCACATTTTTTCACACTCCCGGGGTCAGGAGATTCTGATTTTTTTCACACTCCCGGGGTCAAGAAAATCACATTTTTTCACACTCCCGGGGTCAGGAAATTCTGATTTTTTTCACACTCCCGGTGATAGGAAAATCACATTATTCACACTGCCGGGGTCAAGAAAATCACATTTTTTCACACTCACGGGGTCAGGAAGTACTAATTTTTTCACACTCCCGGTGTTAGGAAAATCACATTTTTCACACTCCCGGGGTCAGAAAAATGGGATTCTTTTAACACTCCCGGGGTCAGGAAAATTGGATTTTTTTCACACTCCCGGGGTCAAGAAAATCACATTTTTTCACACTCCTGGGGTCAGGAGATTCTGATTTTGTTCACACTCCCAGGGTCAAGAAAATCACATTTTTTCACACTCCCGGGGTCAGGAATTTCTGATTTTTTTCACACTCCCGGTGTTAGGAAAATCACATTTTTCACACTCCCGGGGTCAAGAAAATCACATTTTTTATCACTCCCGGGGTCAGGAAATTCTGATATTTTTCACACTCCCAGGGTCAGGAAAATCGGATATTTTCACACTCCCGGGGTCAGGAAAATCAGATTTTTTTTCATACTCCCGGGGTCAGGAAAAATCACATTTTTTCACACTCCCAGGGTCAGGAAATTCTGATTTTTTTCACACTCACGGTGTTAGGAAAATCACATTTTTCACACTCCCGGGGTCAGGAAAATTGGATTTTTTCACACTCCCGGGGTCAGGAGTATTTAATTTTTATCACACTCCCGGGGTCAAGAAAATCACATTTATTCACAGTCCCGGGGTCAGGAAATTCTGATATTTTTCACACTCCCGGGGACAGGAAAATCGGATATTTTCACACTCCCGGGGTCAGGAAAATCAGATTTTTTTTTCACACTCCCGGGGTCAGGAAAATTGGATATTTTCATACTCCCGGGGTCAGGAAAATCCTATATTTTCACACTCCCGGGGTCAGGAAAATTGGTTTTTTTTCACACTCCCGGGGTCAAGAAAATGGGATTCTTTTAACACTCCCAGGGTCAGGAAAATTGGATTTTTTTCACACTACCGGGGTCAGGAAAATTGGGTTTTTTTCACACTCCCGGGGTCAAGAAAATCACATTTTTTCACACTCCCGGGGTCAGGAGATTCTGATTTTTTTCACACTCCCGGGGTCAAGAAAATCACATTTTTTCACACTCCCGGGGTCAGGAAATTCTGATTTTTTTCACACTCCCGGTGATAGGAAAATCACATTATTCACACTGCCGGGGTCAAGAAAATCACATTTTTTCACACTCACGGGGTCAGGAAGTACTAATTTTTTCACACTCCCGGTGTTAGGAAAATCACATTTTTCACACTCCCGGGGTCAGAAAAATGGGATTCTTTTAACACTCCCGGGGTCAGGAAAATTGGATTTTTTTCACACTCCCGGGGTCAGGAAAATTGGGTTTTTTTCACACTCCCGCGGTCAGGAAAATATGATTCTTTTAACACTCCCGGGGTCAGGAAAATTGGATTTTTTTCACACTCCCGGGGTCAGGAAAATTGGGTTTTTTTCACACTCCCGGGGTCAAGAAAATCACATTTTTTCACACTCCCGGGGTCAGGAGATTCTGATTTTTTTCACACTCCCGGGGTCAAGAAAATCACATTTTTTCACACTCCCGGGGTCAGGAATTTCTGATTTTTTTCACACTCCCGGTGTTAGGAAAATCACATTTTTCACACTCCCGGGGTCAGGAAAATTGGATTTTTTCACACTCCCGGGGTCAGGAGTATTTAATTTTTTTCACAGTCCCGGGGTCAAGAAAATCACATTTATTCACAGTCCCGGGGTCAGGAAATTCTGATATTTTTCACACTCCCGGGGACAGGAAAATCGGATATTTTCACACTCCCGGGGTCAAGAAAATCAGATTTTATTTCACACTCCCGGGGTCAGCAAAATTGGATATTTTCATACTCCCGGGGTCAGGAAAATGGGATTCTTTTAACACTCCCGGAGTCAGGAAAATTGGATTTTTTTCACACTCCCGGGGTCAGGAAAATTGGTTTTTTTTCACACTCCCGGGGTCAAGAAAATTACATTTTTTCACACTCCCGGGGTCAGGAGATTCTGATTTTTTTCACACTCCCGGGGTCAGGAAAATCACATTTTTTCACACTCCCGGGGTCAAGAAAATCACATTTTTTTATCACTCCCGGGGTCAGGAAATTCTGATATTTTTCACACTCCCAGGGTCAGGAAAATCGGATATTTTCACACTCCCGGGGTCAGGAAAATCAGATTTTTTTTCATACTCCTGTGGTCAGGACAATCACATTTTTTCACACTCCCTGGGTCAGGAAATTCTTATTTTTTCCACACTCACGGTGTTAGGAAAATCACATTTTTCACACTCCCAGGGTCAGGAGATTCTGATTTTTTTCACACTCCCGGGGTCAAGAAAATCACATTTTTTCACACTCCCGGGGTCAAGAAAATCACATTTTTTTATCACTCCCGGGGTCAGGAAATTCTGATATTTTTCACACTCCCAGGGTCAGGAAAATCGGATATTTTCACACTCCCGGGGTCAGGAAAATCAGATTTTTTTTCATACTCCCGGGGTCAGGAAAAATCACATTTTTTCTCACTCCCAGGGTCAGGAAAATCAGATTTTTTTTCATACTCCCGGGGTCAGGAAAAATCACATTTTTTCACACTCCCGGGGTCAGGAAATTCTGATATTTTTCACACTCCCAGGGTCAGGAAAATCGGATATTTTCACACTCCCGGGGTCAGGAAAATTGGGTTTTTTTCACACTCCCGGGGTCAAGAAAATCACATTTTTTCACACTCCTGGGGTCAGGAGATTCTGATTTTGTTCACACTCCCAGGGTCAAGAAAATCACATTTTTTCACACTCCCGGGGTCAGGAATTTCTGATTTTTTCACACTCCCGGTGTTAGGAAAATCACATTTTTCACACTCCCGGGGTCAAGAAAATCACATTTTTTATCACTCCCGGGGTCAGGAAATTCTGATATTTTTCACACTCCCAGGGTCAGGAAAATCGGATATTTTCACACTCCCGGGGTCAGGAAAATCAGATTTTTTTTCATACTCCCGGGGTCAGGAAAAATCACATTTTTTCACACTCCCAGGGTCAGGAAATTCTGATTTTTTTCACACTCACGGTGTTAGGAAAATCACATTTTTCACACTCCCGGGGTCAGGAAAATTGGATTTTTTCACACTCCCGGGGTCAGGAGTATTTAATTTTTATCACACTCCCGGGGTCAAGAAAATCACATTTATTCACAGTCCCGGGGTCAGGAAATTCTGATATTTTTCACACTCCCGGGGACAGGAAAATCGGATATTTTCACACTCCCGGGGTCAGGAAAATCAGATTTTTTTTTCACACTCCCGGGGTCAGGAAAATTGGATATTTTCATACTCCCGGGGTCAGGAAAATCGGATATTTTCACACTCCCGGGGTCAGGAAAATCAGATTTTTTTTCATACTCCCGGGGTCAGGAAAAATCACATTTTTTCACACTCCCAGGGTCAGGAAATTCTGATTTTTTTCACACTCACGGTGTTAGGAAAATCACATTTTTCACACTCCCGGGGTCAGGAAAATTGGATTTTTTCACACTCCCGGGGTCAGGAGTATTTAATTTTTTTCACATTCCCGGGGTCAAGAAAATCACAATTATTCACAGTCCCGGGGTCAGGAAAATCTGATATTTTTCACACTCCCGGGGACAGGAAAATCGGATATTTTCACACTCCCGGGGTCAGGAAAATCAGATTTTTTTTCACACTCCCGGGGTCAGGAAAATTGGATATTTTCATACTCCCGGGGTCAGGAAAATCCTATATTTTCACACTCCCGGGGTCAGGAAAATTGGTTTTTTTTCACACTCCCGGGGTCAAGAAAATGGGATCCTTTTAACACTCCCAGGGTCAGGAAAATTGGATTTTTTTCACACTACCGGGGTCAGGAGATTCTGATTTTTTTCACACTCCCGGGGTCAAGAAAATCACATTTTTTCACACTCCCGGGGTCAGGAAATTCTGATTTTTTTCACACTCCCGGTGATAGGAAAATCACATTTTTCACACTCCCGGGGTCAAGAAAATCACATTTTTTCACACTCACGGGGTCAGGAAGTACTAATTTTTTCACACTCCCGGTGTTAGGAAAATCACATTTTTCACACTCCCGGGGTCAGAAAAATGGGATTCTTTTAACACTCCCGGGGTCAGGAAAATTGGATTTTTTTCACACTCCCGGGGTCAGGAAAATTGGGTTTTTTTCACACTCCCGCGGTCAGGAAAATGGGATTCTTTTAACACTCCCGGGGTCAGGAAAATTGGATTTTTTTCACACTCCCGGGGTCAGGAAAATTGGGTTTTTTTCACACTCCCGGGGTCAAGAAAATCACATTTTTTCACACTCCCGGGGTCAGGAGATTCTGATTTTTTTCACACTCCCGGGGTCAAGAAAATCACATTTTTTCACACTCCCGGGGTCAGGAATTTCTGATTTTTTTCACACTCCCGGTGTTAGGAAAATCACATTTTTCACACTCCCGGGGTCAGGAAAATTGGATTTTTTCACACTCCCGGGGTCAGGAGTATTTAATTTTTTTCACAGTCCCGGGGTCAAGAAAATCACATTTATTCACAGTCCCGGGGTCAGGAAATTCTGATATTTTTCACACTCCCGGGGACAGGAAAATCGGATATTTTCACACTCCCGGGGTCAAGAAAATCAGATTTTATTTCACACTCCCGGGGTCAGCAAAATTGGATATTTTCATACTCCCGGGGTCAGGAAAATCGGATATTTTCACACTCCCGGGGTCAGGAAAATTGGATATTTTCATACTTCCGGGGTCAGGAAAATTGCATTTTTTAGACTCCCGGGGTCAGGAAAATCGCATTTTTCATACTCCCGGGGTCAGGAAAATCACATTTTTCACACTCCCGGGGTCAGGAGATTCTGATTTTTTTCACACTCCTGGGGTCAAGAAAATCACATTTTTTCACACCCACGGTGTCAGGAATTTCTAATTTTTTTCACACTCCCGGTGTTAGGAAAATCACATTTTTCACACTCCCGGGGTCAAGAAAATCACATTTTTTCACACTCCCGGGGTCAGGAAAATTGGATAATTTCATACTCCCGGGGTCAGGAAAATCGGATATTTTCACACTCCCGGGGTCAGGAAAATTGGATATTTTCATACTTCCGGGGTCAGGAAAATTGCATTTTTTAGACTCCCGGGGTCAGGAAAATCGCATTTTTCATACTCCCGGGGTCAGGAAAATCACATTTTTCACACTCCCGGGGTCAGGAGATTCTGATTTTTTTCACACTCCTGGGGTCAAGAAAATCACATTTATCACACTCCCGGGGTCAGAAAAATGGGATTCTTTTAACACTCCCGGGGTCAGGAAAATTTGATTTTTTTCACACTCCCGGGGTCAGGAAAATTGGGTTTTTTTCACACTCCCGGGGTCAAGAAAATGGGATTCTTTTAACACTCCCAGGGTCAGGAAAATTGGATTTTTTTCACACTACCGGGGTCAGGAAAATTGGGTTTTTTTCACACTCCCGGGGTCAAGAAAATCACATTTTTTCACACTCCCGGGGTCAGGAGATTCTGATTTTTTTCACACTCCCGGGGTCAAGAAAATCACATTTTTTCACACACCCGGGGTCAGGAAATTCTGATTTTTTCACACTCCCCGTGATAGGAAAATCAAATTTTTCACACTCCCGGGGTCAAGAAAATCACATTTTTTCACACTCACGGGGTCAGGAATTACTAATTTTTTCACACTCCCGGTGTTAGGAAAATCACATTTTTCACACTCCCGGGGTCAGAAAAATGGGATTCTTTTAACACTCCCGGGGTCAGGAAAATTGGATTTTTTTCACACTCCCGGGGTCAGGAAAATTGGGTTTTTTTCACACTCCCGGGGTCAAGAAAATCACATTTTTTCACACTCCTGGGGTCAGGAGATTCTGATTTTGTTCACACTCCCAGGGTCAAGAAAATCACATTTTTTCACACTCCCGGGGTCAGGAATTTCTGGTTTTTTTCACACTCCCGGTGTTAGGAAAATCACATTTTTCACACTCCCGGGGTCAAGAAAATCACATTTTTTCACACTCACGGGGTCAGGAATTTCTAATTTTTTTCACACTCCCAGTGTTAGGAAAATCACATTTTTCACACTCCCGGGGTCAGAAAAATTGGGTTTTTTCACACTCCCGGGGTCAGGAAAATGGGATTCTTTTAACACTCCCGGGGTCAGGAAAATTGGATTTTTTTCACACTCCCGGGGTCAGGAAAATTGGTTTTTTTTCACACTCCCGGGGTCAGGAGATTCTGATTTTGTTCACACTCCCAGGGTCAAGAAAATCACATTTTTTCACACTCCCGGGGTCAGGAATTTCTGATTTTTTCACACTCCCGGTGTTAGGAAAATCACATTTTTCACACTCCCGGGGTCAAGAAAATCACATTTTTTATCACTCCCGGGGTCAGGAAATTCTGATATTTTTCACACTCCCAGGGTCAGGAAAATCGGATATTTTCACACTCCCGGGGTCAGGAAAATCAGATTTTTTTTCATACTCCCGGGGTCAGGAAAAATCACATTTTTTCACACTCCCAGGGTCAGGAAATTCTGATTTTTTTCACACTCACGGTGTTAGGAAAATCACATTTTTCACACTCCCGGGGTCAGGAAAATTGGATTTTTTCACACTCCCGGGGTCAGGAGTATTTAATTTTTATCACACTCCCGGGGTCAAGAAAATCACATTTATTCACAGTCCCGGGGTCAGGAAATTCTGATATTTTTCACACTCCCGGGGACAGGAAAATCGGATATTTTCACACTCCCGGGGTCAGGAAAATCAGATTTTTTTTTCACACTCCCGGGGTCAGGAAAATTGGATATTTTCATACTCCCGGGGTCAGGAAAATCGGATATTTTCACACTCCCGGGGTCAGGAAAAGCAGATTTTTTTTCATACTCCCGGGGTCAGGAAAAATCACATTTTTTCACACTCCCAGGGTCAGGAAATTCTGATTTTTTTCACACTCACGGTGTTAGGAAAATCACATTTTTCACACTCCCGGGGTCAGGAAAATTGGATTTTTTCACACTCCCGGGGTCAGGAGTATTTAATTTTTTTCACATTCCCGGGGTCAAGAAAATCACAATTATTCACAGTCCCGGGGTCAGGAAAATCTGATATTTTTCACACTCCAGGGGACAGGAAAATCGGATATTTTCACACTCCCGGGGTCAGGAAAATCAGATTTTTTTTCACACTCCCGGGGTCAGGAAAATTGGATATTTTCATACTCCCGGGGTCAGGAAAATCCTATATTTTCACACTCCCGGGGTCAGGAAAATTGGTTTTTTTTCACACTCCCGGGGTCAAGAAAATGGGATTCTTTTAACACTCCCAGGGTCAGGAAAATTGGATTTTTTTCACACTACCGGGGTCAGGAGATTCTGATTTTTTTCACACTCCCGGGGTCAAGAAAATCACATTTTTTCACACTCCCGGGGTCAGGAAATTCTGATTTTTTTCACACTCCCGGTGATAGGAAAATCACATTTTTCACACTCCCGGGGTCAAGAAAATCACATTTTTTCACACTCACGGGGTCAGGAAGTACTAATTTTTTCACACTCCCGGTGTTAGGAAAATCACATTTTTCACACTCCCGGGGTCAGAAAAATGGGATTCTTTTAACACTCCCGGGGTCAGGAAAATTGGATTTTTTTCACACTCCCGGGGTCAGGAAAATTGGGTTTTTTTCACACTCCCGCGGTCAGGAAAATGGGATTCTTTTAACACTCCCGGGGTCAGGAAAATTGGATTTTTTTCACACTCCCGGGGTCAGGAAAATTGGGTTTTTTTCACACTCCCGGGGTCAAGAAAATCACATTTTTTCACACTCCCGGGGTCAGGAGATTCTGATTTTTTTCACACTCCCGGGGTCAAGAAAATCACATTTTTTCACACTCCCGGGGTCAGGAATTTCTGATTTTTTTCACACTCCCGGTGTTAGGAAAATCACATTTTTCACACTCCCGGGGTCAGGAAAATTGGATTTTTTCACACTCCCGGGGTCAGGAGTATTTAATTTTTTTCACAGTCCCGGGGTCAAGAAAATCACATTTATTCACAGTCCCGGGGTCAGGAAATTCTGATATTTTTCACACTCCCGGGGACAGGAAAATCGGATATTTTCACACTCCCGGGGTCAAGAAAATCAGATTTTATTTCACACTCCCGGGGTCAGCAAAATTGGATATTTTCATACTCCCGGGGTCAGGAAAATCGGATATTTTCACACTCCCGGGGTCAGGAAAATTGGATATTTTCATACTTCCGGGGTCAGGAAAATTGCATTTTTTAGACTCCCGGGGTCAGGAAAATCGCATTTTTCATACTCCCGGGGTCAGGAAAATCACATTTTTCACACTCCCGGGGTCAGGAGATTCTGATTTTTTTCACACTCCTGGGGTCAAGAAAATCACATTTTTTCACACCCACGGTGTCAGGAATTTCTAATTTTTTTCACACTCCCGGTGTTAGGAAAATCACATTTTTCACACTCCCGGGGTCAAGAAAATCACATTTTTTCACACTCCCGGGGTCAGGAAAATTGGATAATTTCATACTCCCGGGGTCAGGAAAATCGGATATTTTCACACTCCCGGGGTCAGGAAAATTGGATATTTTCATACTTCCGGGGTCAGGAAAATTGCATTTTTTAGACTCCCGGGGTCAGGAAAATCGCATTTTTCATACTCCCGGGGTCAGGAAAATCACATTTTTCACACTCCCGGGGTCAGGAGATTCTGATTTTTTTCACACTCCTGGGGTCAAGAAAATCACATTTATCACACTCCCGGGGTCAGAAAAATGGGATTCTTTTAACACTCCCGGGGTCAGGAAAATTTGATTTTTTTCACACTCCCGGGGTCAGGAAAATTGGGTTTTTTTCACACTCCCGGGGTCAAGAAAATGGGATTCTTTTAACACTCCCAGGGTCAGGAAAATTGGATTTTTTTCACACTACCGGGGTCAGGAAAATTGGGGTTTTTTCACACTCCCGGGGTCAAGAAAATCACATTTTTTCACACTCCCGGGGTCAGGAGATTCTGATTTTTTTCACACTCCCGGGGTCAAGAAAATCACATTTTTTCACACTCCCGGGGTCAGGAAATTCTGATTTTTTCACACTCCCCGTGATAGGAAAATCAAATTTTTCACACTCCCGGGGTCAAGAAAATCACATTTTTTCACACTCACGGGGTCAGGAATTACTAATTTTTTCACACTCCCGGTGTTAGGAAAATCACATTTTTCACACTCCCGGGGTCAGAAAAATGGGATTCTTTTAACACTCCCGGGGTCAGGAAAATTGGATTTTTTTCACACTCCCGGGGTCAGGAAAATTGGGTTTTTTTCACACTCCCGGGGTCAAGAAAATCACATTTTTTCACACTCCTGGGGTCAGGAGATTCTGATTTTGTTCACACTCCCAGGGTCAAGAAAATCACATTTTTTCACACTCCCGGGGTCAGGAATTTCTGGTTTTTTTCACACTCCCGGTGTTAGGAAAATCACATTTTTCACACTCCCGGGGTCAAGAAAATCACATTTTTTCACACTCACGGGGTCAGGAATTTCTAATTTTTTTCACACTCCCAGTGTTAGGAAAATCACATTTTTCACACTCCCGGGGTCAGAAAAATTGGGTTTTTTCACACTCCCGGGGTCAGGAAAATGGGATTCTTTTAACACTCCCGGGGTCAGGAAAATTGGATTTTTTTCACACTCCCGGGGTCAGGAAAATTGGTTTTTTTTCACACTCCCGGGGTCAAGAAAATTACATTTTTTCACACTCCCGGGGTCAGGAGATTCTGATTTTTTTCACACTCCCGGGGTCAAGAAAATCACATTTTTTCACACTCCCGGGGTCAAGAAAATCACATTTTTTTATCACTCACGGGGTCAGGAAATTCTGATATTTTTCACACTCCCAGGGTCAGGAAAATCGGATATTTTCACACTCCCGGGGTCAGGAAAATCAGATTTTTTTTCATACTCCCGGGGTCAGGAAAAATCACATTTTTTCTCACTCCCAGGGTCAGGAAAATCAGATTTTTTTTCATACTCCCGGGGTCAGGAAAAATCACATTTTTTCACACTCCCGGGGTCAGGAAATTCTGATATTTTTCACACTCCCAGGGTCAGGAAAATCGGATATTTTCACACTCCCGGGGTCAGGAAAATTGGGTTTTTTTCACACTCCCGGGGTCAAGAAAATCACATTTTTTCACACTCCTGGGGTCAGGAGATTCTGATTTTGTTCACACTCCCAGGGTCAAGAAAATCACATTTTTTCACACTCCCGGGGTCAGGAATTTCTGATTTTTTTCACACTCCCGGTGTTAGGAAAATCACATTTTTCACACTCCCGGGGTCAAGAAAATCACATTTTTTATCACTCCCGGGGTCAGGAAATTCTGATATTTTTCACACTCCCAGGGTCAGGAAAATCGGATATTTTCACACTCCCGGGGTCAGGAAAATCAGATTTTTTTTCATACTCCCGGGGTCAGGAAAAATCACATTTTTTCACACTCCCAGGGTCAGGAAATTCTGATTTTTTTCACACTCACGGTGTTAGGAAAATCACATTTTTCACACTCCCGGGGTCAGGAAAATTGGATTTTTTCACACTCCCGGGGTCAGGAGTATTTAATTTTTATCACACTCCCGGGGTCAAGAAAATCACATTTATTCACAGTCCCGGGGTCAGGAAATTCTGATATTTTTCACACTCCCGGGGACAGGAAAATCGGATATTTTCACACTCCCGGGGTCAGGAAAATCAGATTTTTTTTTCACACTCCCGGGGTCAGGAAAATTGGATATTTTCATACTCCCGGGGTCAGGAAAATCGGATATTTTCACACTCCCGGGGTCAGGAAAATCAGATTTTTTTTCATACTCCCGGGGTCAGGAAAAATCACATTTTTTCACACTCCCAGGGTCAGGAAATTCTGATTTTTTTCACACTCACGGTGTTAGGAAAATCACATTTTTCACACTCCCGGGGTCAGGAAAATTGGATTTTTTCACACTCCCGGGGTCAGGAGTATTTAATTTTTTTCACATTCCCGGGGTCAAGAAAATCACAATTATTCACAGTCCCGGGGTCAGGAAAATCTGATATTTTTCACACTCCCGGGGACAGGAAAATCGGATATTTTCACACTCCCGGGGTCAGGAAAATCAGATTTTTTTTCACACTCCCGGGGTCAGGAAAATTGGATATTTTCATACTCCCGGGGTCAGGAAAATCCTATATTTTCACACTCCCGGGGTCAGGAAAATTGGTTTTTTTTCACACTCCCGGGGTCAAGAAAATGGGATTCTTTTAACACTCCCAGGGTCAGGAAAATTGGATTTTTTTCACACTACCGGGGTCAGGAGATTCTGATTTTTTTCACACTCCCGGGGTCAAGAAAATCACATTTTTTCACACTCCCGGGGTCAGGAAATTCTGATTTTTTTCACACTCCCGGTGATAGGAAAATCACATTTTTCACACTCCCGGGGTCAAGAAAATCACATTTTTTCACACTCACGGGGTCAGGAAGTACTAATTTTTTCACACTCCCGGTGTTAGGAAAATCACATTTTTCACACTCCCGGGGTCAGAAAAATGGGATTCTTTTAACACTCCCGGGGTCAGGAAAATTGGATTTTTTTCACACTCCCGGGGTCAGGAAAATTGGGTTTTTTTCACACTCCCGCGGTCAGGAAAATGGGATTCTTTTAACACTCCCGGGGTCAGGAAAATTGGATTTTTTTCACACTCCCGGGGTCAGGAAAATTGGGTTTTTTTCACACTCCCGGGGTCAAGAAAATCACATTTTTTCACACTCCCGGGGTCAGGAGATTCTGATTTTTTTCACACTCCCGGGGTCAAGAAAATCACATTTTTTCACACTCCCGGGGTCAGAAATTTCTGATTTTTTTCACACTCCCGGTGTTAGGAAAATCACATTTTTCACACTCCCGGGGTCAGGAAAATTGGATTTTTTCACACTCCCGGGGTCAGGAGTATTTAATTTTTTTCACAGTCCCGGGGTCAAGAAAATCACATTTATTCACAGTCCCGGGGTCAGGAAATTCTGATATTTTTCACACTCCCGGGGACAGGAAAATCGGATATTTTCACACTCCCGGGGTCAAGAAAATCAGATTTTATTTCACACTCCCGGGGTCAGCAAAATTGGATATTTTCATACTCCCGGGGTCAGGAAAATCGGATATTTTCACACTCCCGGGGTCAGGAAAATTGGATATTTTCATACTTCCGGGGTCAGGAAAATTGCATTTTTTAGACTCCCGGGGTCAGGAAAATCGCATTTTTCATACTCCCGGGGTCAGGAAAATCACATTTTTCACACTCCCGGGGTCAGGAGATTCTGATTTTTTTCACACTCCTGGGGTCAAGAAAATCACATTTTTTCACACCCACGGGGTCAGGAATTTCTAATTTTTTTCACACTCCCGGTGTTAGGAAAATCACATTTTTCACACTCCCGGGGTCAAGAAAATCACATTTTTTCACACTCCCGGGGTCAGGAAAATTGGATATTTTCATACTCCCGGGGTCAGGAAAATCGGATATTTTCACACTCCCGGGGTCAGGAAAATTGGATATTTTCATACTTCCGGGGTCAGGAAAATTGCATTTTTTAGACTCCCGGGGTCAGGAAAATCGCATTTTTCATACTCCCGGGGTCAGGAAAATCACATTTTTCACACTCCCGGGGTCAGGAGATTCTGATTTTTTTCACACTCCTGGGGTCAAGAAAATCACATTTATCACACTCCCGGGGTCAGAAAAATGGGATTCTTTTAACACTCCCGGGGTCAGGAAAATTTGATTTTTTTCACACTCCCGGGGTCAGGAAAATTGGGTTTTTTTCACACTCCCGGGGTCAAGAAAATGGGATTCTTTTAACACTCCCAGGGTCAGGAAAATTGGATTTTTTTTCACACTACCGGGGTCAGGAAAATTGGGGTTTTTTCACACTCCCGGGGTCAAGAAAATCACATTTTTTCACACTCCCGGGGTCAGGAGATTCTGATTTTTTTCACACTCCCGGGGTCAAGAAAATCACATTTTTTCACACTCCCGGGGTCAGGAAATTCTGATTTTTTCACACTCCCCGTGATAGGAAAATCAAATTTTTCACACTCCCGGGGTCAAGAAAATCACATTTTTTCACACTCACGGGGTCAGGAATTACTAATTTTTTCACACTCCCGGTGTTAGGAAAATCACATTTTTCACACTCCCGGGGTCAGAAAAATGGGATTCTTTTAACACTCCCGGGGTCAGGAAAATTGGATTTTTTTCACACTCCCGGGGTCAGGAAAATTGGGTTTTTTTCACACTCCCGGGGTCAAGAAAATCACATTTTTTCACACTCCTGGGGTCAGGAGATTCTGATTTTGTTCACACTCCCAGGGTCAAGAAAATCACATTTTTTCACACTCCCGGGGTCAGGAATTTCTGGTTTTTTTCACACTCCCGGTGTTAGGAAAATCACATTTTTCACACTCCCGGGGTCAAGAAAATCACATTTTTTCACACTCACGGGGTCAGGAATTTCTAATTTTTTTCACACTCCCAGTGTTAGGAAAATCACATTTTTCACACTCCCGGGGTCAGAAAAATTGGGTTTTTTCACACTCCCGGGGTCAGGAAAATGGGATTCTTTTAACACTCCCGGGGTCAGGAAAATTGGATTTTTTTCACACTCCCGGGGTCAGGAAAATTGGTTTTTTTTCACACTCCCGGGGTCAAGAAAATTACATTTTTTCACACTCCCGGGGTCAGGAGATTCTGATTTTTTTCACACTCCCGGGGTCAAGAAAATCACATTTTTTCACACTCCCGGGGTCAAGAAAATCACATTTTTTTATCACTCCCGGGGTCAGGAAATTCTGATATTTTTCACACTCCCAGGGTCAGGAAAATCGGATATTTTCACACTCCCGGGGTCAGGAAAATCAGATTTTTTTTCATACTCCCGGGGTCAGGAAAAATCACATTTTTTCTCACTCCCAGGGTCAGGAAAATCAGATTTTTTTTCATACTCCCGGGGTCAGGAAAAATCACATTTTTTCACACTCCCGGGGTCAGGAAATTCTGATATTTTTCACACTCCCAGGGTCAGGAAAATCAGATATTTTCACACTCCCGGGGTCAGGAAAATTGGGTTTTTTTCACACTCCCGGGGTCAAGAAAATCACATTTTTTCACACTCCTGGGGTCAGGAGATTCTGATTTTGTTCACACTCCCAGGGTCAAGAAAATCACATTTTTTCACACTCCCGGGGTCAGGAATTTCTGATTTTTTTCACACTCCCGGTGTTAGGAAAATCACATTTTTCACACTCCCGGGGTCAAGAAAATCACATTTTTTATCACTCCCGGGGTCAGGAAATTCTGATATTTTTCACACTCCCAGGGTCAGGAAAATCGGATATTTTCACACTCCCGGGGTCAGGAAAATCAGATTTTTTTTCATACTCCCGGGGTCAGGAAAAATCACATTTTTTCACACTCCCAGGGTCAGGAAATTCTGATTTTTTTCACACTCACGGTGTTAGGAAAATCACATTTTTCACACTCCCGGGGTCAGGAAAATTGGATTTTTTCACACTCCCGGGGTCAGGAGTATTTAATTTTTATCACACTCCCGGGGTCAAGAAAATCACATTTATTCACAGTCCCGGGGTCAGGAAATTCTGATATTTTTCACACTCTTGGGGACAGGAAAATCGGATATTTTCACACTCCCGGGGTCAGGAAAATCAGATTTTTTTTTCACACTCCCGGGGTCAGGAAAATTGGATATTTTCATACTCCCGGGGTCAGGAAAATCCTATATTTTCACACTCCCGGGGTCAGGAAAATTGGTTTTTTTTCACACTCCCGGGGTCAAGAAAATGGGATTCTTTTAACACTCCCAGGGTCAGGAAAATTGGATTTTTTTCACACTACCGGGGTCAGGAAAATTGGGTTTTTTTCACACTCCCGGGGTCAAGAAAATCACATTTTTTCACACTCCCGGGGTCAGGAGATTCTGATTTTTTTCACACTCCCGGGGTCAAGAAAATCACATTTTTTCACACTCCCGGGGTCAGGAAATTCTGATTTTTTTCACACTCCCGGTGATCGGAAAATCACATTTTTCACACTCCTGGGGTCAAGAAAATCACATTTTTTCACACTCACGGGGTCAGGAAGTACTAATTTTTTCACACTCCCGGTGTTAGGAAAATCACATTTTTCACACTCCCGGGGTCAGAAAAATGGGATTCTTTTAACACTCCCGGGGTCAGGAAAATTGGATTTTTTTCACACTCCCGGGGTCAGGAAAATTGGGTTTTTTTCACACTCCCGCGGTCAGGAAAATATGATTCTTTTAACACTCCCGGGGTCAGGAAAATTGGATTTTTTTCACACTCCCGGGGTCAGGAAAATTGGGTTTTTTTCACACTCCCGGGGTCAAGAAAATCACATTTTTTCACACTCCCGGGGTCAGGAGATTCTGATTTTTTTCACACTCCCGGGGTCAAGAAAATCACATTTTTTCACACTCCCGGGGTCAGGAATTTCTGATTTTTTTCACACTCCCGGTGTTAGGAAAATCACATTTTTCACACTCCCGGGGTCAGGAAAATTGGATTTTTTCACACTCCCGGGGTCAGGAGTATTTAATTTTTTTCACAGTCCCGGGGTCAAGAAAATCACATTTATTCACAGTCCCGGGGTCAGGAAATTCTGATATTTTTCACACTCCCGGGGACAGGAAAATCGGATATTTTCACACTCCCGGGGTCAAGAAAATCAGATTTTATTTCACACTCCCGGGGTCAGCAAAATTGGATATTTTCATACTCCCGGGGTCAGGAAAATCGGATATTTTCACACTCCCGGGGTCAGGAAAATTGGATATTTTCATACTTCCGGGGTCAGGAAAATTGCATTTTTTAGACTCCCGGGGTCAGGAAAATCGCATTTTTCATACTCCCGGGGTCAGGAAAATCACATTTTTCACACTCCCGGGGTCAGGAGATTCTGATTTTTTTCACACTCCTGGGGTCAAGAAAATCACATTTTTTCACACCCACGGGGTCAGGAATTTCTAATTTTTTTCACACTCCCGGTGTTAGGAAAATCACATTTTTCACACTCCCGGGGTCAAGAAAATCACATTTTTTCACACTCCCGGGGTCAGGAAAATTGGATATTTTCATACTCCCGGGGTCAGGAAAATCGGATATTTTCACACTCCCGGGGTCAGGAAAATTGGATATTTTCATACTTCCGGGGTCAGGAAAATTGCATTTTTTAGACTCCCGGGGTCAGGAAAATCGCATTTTTCATACTCCCGGGGTCAGGAAAATCACATTTTTCACACTCCCGGGGTCAGGAGATTCTGATTTTTTTCACACTCCTGGGGTCAAGAAAATCACATTTATCACACTCCCGGGGTCAGAAAAATGGGATTCTTTTAACACTCCCGGGGTCAGGAAAATTTGATTTTTTTCACACTCCCGGGGTCAGGAAAATTGGGTTTTTTTCACACTCCCGGGGTCAAGAAAATGGGATTCTTTTAACACTCCCAGGGTCAGGAAAATTGGATTTTTTTCACACTACCGGGGTCAGGAAAATTGGGGTTTTTTCACACTCCCGGGGTCAAGAAAATCACATTTTTTCACACTCCCGGGGTCAGGAGATTCTGATTTTTTTCACACTCCCGGGGTCAAGAAAATCACATTTTTTCACACTCCCGGGGTCAGGAAATTCTGATTTTTTTCACACTCCCCGTGATAGGAAAATCACATTTTTCACACTCCCGGGGTCAAGAAAATCACATTTTTTCACACTCACGGGGTCAGGAATTACTAATTTTTTCACACTCCCGGTGTTAGGAAAATCACATTTTTCACACTCCCGGGGTCAGAAAAATGGGATTCTTTTAACACTCCCGGGGTCAGGAAAATTGGATTTTTTTCACACTCCCGGGGTCAGGAAAATTGGGTTTTTTTCACACTCCCGCGGTCAGGAAAATGGGATTCTTTTAACACTCCCGGGGTCAGGAAAATTGGATTTTTTTCACACTCCCGGGGTCAGGAAAATTGGTTTTTTTTCACACTCCCGGGGTCAAGTAAATCACATTTTTTCACACTCCCGGGGTCAGGAGATTCTGATTTTTTTCACACTCCCGGGGTCAAGAAAATCACATTTTTTCACACTCCCGTGGTCAGGAATTTCTGATTTTTTTCACACTCCCGGTGTTAGGAAAATCACATTTTTCACACTCCCGGGGTCAAGAAAATCACATTTTTTCACACTCCCGGGGTCAGGAAATTCTGATATTTTTCACACTCCCGGGGTCAGGAAAATCGGATATTTTCACACTCCCGGGGTCAGGAAAATCAGATTTTTTTCATACTCCCGGGGTCAGGAAAATCACATTTTTTCACACTCCCAGGGTCAGGAAATTCTGATTTTTTTCACACTCACGGTGTTAGGAAAATCACATTTTTCACACTCCCGGGGTCAGGAAAATTGGATTTTTTCAAACTCCCGGGGTCAGGAGAATTTAATTTTTTTCAGACTCCCGGGGTCAAGAAAATCACATTTTTTCACACTCCCGGGGTCAGGAAATTCTGATATTTTTCACACTCCCGGGGTCAGGAAAATTGGATATTTTCACACTCCCGGGGTCAGGAAAATCAGAATTTTTTTCACACTCCCGCGGTCAGGAAAATTGGATATTTTCATACTCCCGGGGTCAGGAAAATCGCATTTTTCATACTGCCAGGGTCAGGAAAATCAAAAAACATTCACATTCCCGGGGTCAGGAAAATTGGATTTTTTTCCCACTCCCGGTGTCAGGAAAATTGGATATTTTCACACTCCCGGGGTCAGGAAAATCAGATTTTTTTCACACTCCCGGGGTCAGGAAAATTGGATATTTTCATACTCCCGGGGTCAGGTAAATCGGATATTTTCACACTCCCGGGGTCAGGAAAATTGGATATTTTCATACTTCCGGGGTCAGGAAAATCGCATTTTTCATACACCCGGGGTCAGGAAAATTGGGTTTTTTTCACACTCCCGGGGTCAAGAAAATCACATTTTTCACACTCCCGGGGTCAGGAGATTCTGATTTTTTTCACACTCCCGGGGTCAAGAAAATCACATTTTTTCACACTCACGGGGTCAGGAATTTCTAATTTTTTTCACACTCCCGGTGTTAGGAAAATCACATTTTTCACACTCCCGGGGTCAGAAAAATTGGGTTTTTTCACACTCCCGGGGTCAGGAGAATTTAATTCTTTTAACACTCCCGGGGTCAGGAAAATTGGATTTTTTTCACACTCCCGGGGTCAGGAAAATTGGGTTTTTTCACACTCCCGGGGTCAAGAAAATTACATTTATTCACAGTCCCGGGGTCAGGAAATTCTGATATTTTTCACACTCCCGGGGACAGGAAAATCGGATATTTTCACACTCCCGGGGTCAAGAAAATTGGATTTTATTTCACACTCCCGGGGTCAGCAAAATTGGATATTTTCATACTCCCGGGGTCAGGAAAATCGGATATTTTCACACTCCCGGGGTCAGGAAAATTGGATATTTTCATACTTCCGGGGTCAGGAAAATTGCATTTTTTAGACTCCCGGGGTCAGGAAAATCGCATTTTTCATACTCCCGGGGTCAGGAAAATCACATTTTTCACACTCCCGGGGTCAGGAGATTCTGATTTTTTTCACACTCCTGGGGTCAAGAAAATCACATTTTTTCACACCCACGGGGTCAGGAATTTCTAATTTTTTTCACACTCCCGGTGTTAGGAAAATCACATTTTTCACACTCCCGGGGTCAAGAAAATCACATTTTTTCACACTCCCGGGGTCAGGAAAATTGGATATTTTCATACTCCCGGGGTCAGGAAAATCGGATATTTTCACACTCCCGGGGTCAGGAAAATTGGATATTTTCATACTTCCGGGGTCAGGAAAATTGCATTTTTTAGACTCCCGGGGTCAGGAAAATCGCATTTTTCATATTCCCGGGGTCAGGAAAATCACATTTTTCACACTCCCGGGGTCAGGAGATTCTGATTTTTTTCACACTCCTGGGGTCAAGAAAATCACATTTATCACACTCCCGGGGTCAGAAAAATGGGATTCTTTTAACACTCCCGGGGTCAGGAAAATTTGATTTTTTTCACACTCCCGGGGTCAGGAAAATTGGGTTTTTTTCACACTCCCGGGGTCAAGAAAATGGGATTCTTTTAACACTCCCAGGGTCAGGAAAATTGGATTTTTTTCACACTACCGGGGTCAGGAAAATTGGGGTTTTTTCACACTCCCGGGGTCAAGAAAATCACATTTTTTCACACTCCCGGGGTCAGGAGATTCTGATTTTTTTCACACTCCCGGGGTCAAGAAAATCACATTTTTTCACACTCCCGTGGTCAGGAAATTCTGATTTTTTTCACACTCCCCGTGATAGGAAAATCACATTTTTCACACTCCCGGGGTCAAGAAAATCACATTTTTTCACACTCACGGGGTCAGGAATTACTAATTTTTTCACACTCCCGGTGTTAGGAAAATCACATTTTTCACACTCCCGGGGTCAGAAAAATGGGATTCTTTTAACACTCCCGGGGTCAGGAAAATTGGATTTTTTTCACACTCCCGGGGTCAGGAAAATTGGGTTTTTTTCACACTCCCGCGGTCAGGAAAATGGGATTCTTTTAACACTCCCGGGGTCAGGAAAATTGGATTTTTTTCACACTCCCGGGGTCAGGAAAATTGGTTTTTTTTCACACTCCCGGGGTCAAGAAAATCACATTTTTTCACACTCCCGGGGTCAGGAGATTCTGATTTTTTTCACACTCCCGGGGTCAAGAAAATCACATTTTTTCACACTCCCGTGGTCAGGAATTTCTGATTTTTTTCACACTCCCGGTGTTAGGAAAATCACATTTTTCACACTCCCGGGGTCAAGAAAATCACATTTTTTCACACTCCCGGGGTCAGGAAATTCTGATATTTTTCACACTCCCGGGGTCAGGAAAATCGGATATTTTCACACTCCCGGGGTCAGGAAAATCAGATTTTTTTCATACTCCCGGGGTCAGGAAAATCACATTTTTTCACACTCCCAGGGTCAGGAAATTCTGATTTTTTTCACACTCACGGTGTTAGGAAAATCACATTTTTCACACTCCCGGGGTCAGGAAAATTGGATTTTTTCAAACTCCCGGGGTCAGGAGAATTTAATTTTTTTCAGACTCCCGGGGTCAAGAAAATCAAATTTTTTCACACTCCCGGGGTCAGGAAATTCTGATATTTTTCACACTCCCGGGGTCAGGAAAATTGGATATTTTCACACTCCCGGGGTCAGGAAAATCAGAATTTTTTTCACACTCCCGCGGTCAGGAAAATTGGATATTTTCATACTCCCGGGGTCAGGAAAATCGCATTTTTCATACTGCCAGGGTCAGGAAAATCAAAAAACATTCACATTCCCGGGGTCAGGAAAATTGGATTTTTTTCCCACTCCCGGTGTCAGGAAAATTGGATATTTTCACACTCCCGGGGTCAGGAAAATCAGATTTTTTTCACACTCCCGGGGTCAGGAAAATTGGATATTTTCATACTCCCGGGGTCAGGTAAATCGGATATTTTCACACTCCCGGGGTCAGGAAAATTGGATATTTTCATACTTCCGGGGTCAGGAAAATCGCATTTTTCATACACCCGGGGTCAGGAAAATTGGGTTTTTTTCACACTCCCGGGGTCAAGAAAATCACATTTTTCACACTCCCGGGGTCAGGAGATTCTGATTTTTTTCACACTCCCGGGGTCAAGAAAATCACATTTTTTCACACTCACGGGGTCAGGAATTTCTAATTTTTTTCACACTCCCGGTGTTAGGAAAATCACATTTTTCACACTCCCGGGGTCAGAAAAATTGGGTTTTTTCACACTCCCGGGGTCAGGAGAATTTAATTTTTTTCACACTCCCGGGGTCAGGAAAATGGGATTCTTTTAACACTCCCGGGGTCAGGAAAATTGGATTTTTTTCACACTCCCGGGGTCAGGAGATTCTGATTTTTTTCACACTCCCGGGGTCAAGAAAATCACATTTTTTCACACTCCCGGGGTCAGGAAATTCTGATTTTTTTCACACTCCCGGTGATAGGAAAATCACATTTTTCACACTCCCGGGGTCAAGAAAATCACATTTTTTCACACTCACGGGGTCAGGAAGTACTAATTTTTTCACACTCCCGGTGTTAGGAAAATCACATTTTTCACACTCCCGGGGTCAGAAAAATGGGATTCTTTTAACACTCCCGGGGTCAGGAAAATTGGATTTTTTTCACACTCCCGGGGTCAGGAAAATTGGGTTTTTTTCACACTCCCGCGGTCAGGAAAATATGATTCTTTTAACACTCCCGGGGTCAGGAAAATTGAATTTTTTTCACACTCCCGGGGTCAGGAAAATTGGGTTTTTTTCACACTCCCGGGGTCAAGAAAATCACATTTTTTCACACTCCCGGGGTCAGGAGATTCTGATTTTTTTCACACTCCCGGGGTCAAGAAAATCACATTTTTTCACACTCCCGGGGTCAGGAATTTCTGATTTTTTTCACACTCCCGGTGTTAGGAAAATCACATTTTTCACACTCCCGGGGTCAGGAAAATTGGATTTTTTCACACTCCCGGGGTCAGGAGTATTTAATTTTTTTCACAGTCCCGGGGTCAAGAAAATCACATTTATTCACAGTCCCGGGGTCAGGAAATTCTGATATTTTTCACACTCCCGGGGACAGGAAAATCGGATATTTTCACACTCCCGGGGTCAAGAAAATCAGATTTTATTTCACACTCCCGGGGTCAGCAAAATTGGATATTTTCATACTCCCGGGGTCAGGAAAATCGGATATTTTCACACTCCCGGGGTCAGGAAAATTGGATATTTTCATACTTCCGGGGTCAGGAAAATTGCATTTTTTAGACTCCCGGGGTCAGGAAAATCGCATTTTTCATACTCCCGGGGTCAGGAAAATCACATTTTTCACACTCCCGGGGTCAGGAGATTCTGATTTTTTTCACACTCCTGGGGTCAAGAAAATCACATTTTTTCACACCCACGGGGTCAGGAATTTCTAATTTTTTTCACACTCCCGGTGTTAGGAAAATCACATTTTTCACACTCCCGGGGTCAAGAAAATCACATTTTTTCACACTCCCGGGGTCAGGAAAATTGGATATTTTCATACTCCCGGGGTCAGGAAAATCGGATATTTTCACACTCCCGGGGTCAGGAAAATTGGATATTTTCATACTTCCGGGGTCAGGAAAATTGCATTTTTTAGACTCCCGGGGTCAGGAAAATCGCATTTTTCATACTCCCGGGGTCAGGAAAATCACATTTTTCACACTCCCGGGGTCAGGAGATTCTGATTTTTTTCACACTCCTGGGGTCAAGAAAATCACATTTATCACACTCCCGGGGTCAGAAAAATGGGATTCTTTTAACACTCCCGGGGTCAGGAAAATTTGATTTTTTTCACACTCCCGGGGTCAGGAAAATTGGGTTTTTTTCACACTCCCGGGGTCAAGAAAATGGGATTCTTTTAACACTCCCAGGGTCAGGAAAATTGGATTTTTTTCACACTACCGGGGTCAGGAAAATTGGGGTTTTTTCACACTCCCGGGGTCAAGAAAATCACATTTTTTCACACTCCCGGGGTCAGGAGATTCTGATTTTTTTCACACTCCCGGGGTCAAGAAAATCACATTTTTTCACACTCCCGGGGTCAGGAAATTCTGATTTTTTTCACACTCCCCGTGATAGGAAAATCACATTTTTCACACTCCCGGGGTCAAGAAAATCACATTTTTTCACACTCACGGGGTCAGGAATTACTAATTTTTTCACACTCCCGGTGTTAGGAAAATCACATTTTTCACACTCCCGGGGTCAGAAAAATGGGATTCTTTTAACACTCCCGGGGTCAGGAAAATTGGATTTTTTTCACACTCCCGGGGTCAGGAAAATTGGGTTTTTTTCACACTCCCGCGGTCAGGAAAATGGGATTCTTTTAACACTCCCGGGGTCAGGAAAATTGGATTTTTTTCACACTCCCGGGGTCAGGAAAATTGGTTTTTTTTTCACACTCCCGGGGTCAAGAAAATCACATTTTTTCACACTCCCGGGGTCAGGAGATTCTGATTTTTTTCACACTCCCGGGGTCAAGAAAATCACATTTTTTCACACTCCCGTGGTCAGGAATTTCTGATTTTTTTCACACTCCCGGTGTTAGGAAAATCACATTTTTCACACTCCCGGGGTCAAGAAAATCACATTTTTTCACACTCCCGGGGTCAGGAAATTCTGATATTTTTCACACTCCCGGGGTCAGGAAAATCGGATATTTTCACACTCCCGGGGTCAGGAAAATCAGATTTTTTTCATACTCCCGGGGTCAGGAAAATCACATTTTTTCACACTCCCAGGGTCAGGAAATTCTGATTGTTTTTCACACTCACGGTGTTAGGAAAATCACATTTTTCACACTCCCGGGGTCAGGAAAATTGGATTTTTTCAAACTCCCGGGGTCAGGAGAATTTAATTTTTTTCAGACTCCCGGGGTCAAGAAAATCACATTTTTTCACACTCCCGGGGTCAGGAAATTCTGATATTTTTCACACTCCCGGGGTCAGGAAAATTGGATATTTTCACACTCCCGGGGTCAGGAAAATCAGAATTTTTTTCACACTCCCGCGGTCAGGAAAATTGGATATTTTCATACTCCCGGGGTCAGGAAAATCGCATTTTTCATACTGCCAGGGTCAGGAAAATCAAAAAACATTCACATTCCCGGGGTCAGGAAAATTGGATTTTTTTCCCACTCCCGGTGTCAGGAAAATTGGATATTTTCACACTCCCGGGGTCAGGAAAATCAGATTTTTTTCACACTCCCGGGGTCAGGAAAATTGGATATTTTCATACTCCCGGGGTCAGGTAAATCGGATATTTTCACACTCCCGGGGTCAGGAAAATTGGATATTTTCATACTTCCGGGGTCAGGAAAATCGCATTTTTCATACACCCGGGGTCAGGAAAATTGGGTTTTTTTCACACTCCCGGGGTCAAGAAAATCACATTTTTCACACTCCCGGGGTCAGGAGATTCTGATTTTTTTCACACTCCCGGGGTCAAGAAAATCACATTTTTTCACACTCACGGGGTCAGGAATTTCTAATTTTTTTCACACTCCCGGTGTTAGGAAAATCACATTTTTCACACTCCCGGGGTCAGAAAAATTGGGTTTTTTCACACTCCCGGGGTCAGGAGAATTTAATTTTTTTCACACTCCCGGGGTCAGGAAAATGGGATTCTTTTAACACTCCCGGGGTCAGGAAAATTGGATTTTTTTCACACTCCCGGGGTCAGGAAAATTGGGTTTTTTCACACTCCCGGGGTCAAGAAAATTACATTTATTCACAGTCCCGGGGTCAGGAAATTCTGATATTTTTCACACTCCCGGGGACAGGAAAATCGGATATTTTCACACTCCCGGGGTCAAGAAAATTGGATTTTATTTCACACTCCCGGGGTCAGCAAAATTGGATATTTTCATACTCCCGGGGTCAGGAAAATCGGATATTTTCACACTCCCGGGGTCAGGAAAATTGGATATTTTCATACTTCCGGGGTCAGGAAAATTGCATTTTTTAGACTCCCGGGGTCAGGAAAATCGCATTTTTCATACTCCCGGGGTCAGGAAAATCACATTTTTCACACTCCCGGGGTCAGGAGATTCTGATTTTTTTCACACTCCTGGGGTCAAGAAAATCACATTTTTTCACACCCACGGGGTCAGGAATTTCTAATTTTTTTCACACTCCCGGTGTTAGGAAAATCACATTTTTCACACTCCCGGGGTCAAGAAAATCACATTTTTTCACACTCCCGGGGTCAGGAAAATTGGATATTTTCATACTCCCGGGGTCAGGAAAATCGGATATTTTCACACTCCCGGGGTCAGGAAAATTGGATATTTTCATACTTCCGGGGTCAGGAAAATTGCATTTTTTAGACTCCCGGGGTCAGGAAAATCGCATTTTTCATACTCCCGGGGTCAGGAAAATCACATTTTTCACACTCCCGGGGTCAGGAGATTCTGATTTTTTTCACACTCCTGGGGTCAAGAAAATCACATTTATCACACTCCCGGGGTCAGAAAAATGGGATTCTTTTAACACTCCCGGGGTCAGGAAAATTTGATTTTTTTCACACTCCCGGGGTCAGGAAAATTGGGTTTTTTTCACACTCCCGGGGTCAAGAAAATGGGATTCTTTTAACACTCCCAGGGTCAGGAAAATTGGATTTTTTTCACACTACCGGGGTCAGGAAAATTGGGGTTTTTTCACACTCCCGGGGTCAAGAAAATCACATTTTTTCACACTCCCGGGGTCAGGAGATTCTGATTTTTTTCACACTCCCGGGGTCAAGAAAATCACATTTTTTCACACTCCCGTGGTCAGGAAATTCTGATTTTTTTCACACTCCCCGTGATAGGAAAATCACATTTTTCACACTCCCGGGGTCAAGAAAATCACATTTTTTCACACTCACGGGGTCAGGAATTACTAATTTTTTCACACTCCCGGTGTTAGGAAAATCACATTTTTCACACTCCCGGGGTCAGAAAAATGGGATTCTTTTAACACTCCCGGGGTCAGGAAAATTGGATTTTTTTCACACTCCCGGGGTCAGGAAAATTGGGTTTTTTTCACACTCCCGCGGTCAGGAAAATGGGATTCTTTTAACACTCCCGGGGTCAGGAAAATTGGATTTTTTTCACACTCCCGGGGTCAGGAAAATTGGTTTTTTTTCACACTCCCGGGGTCAAGAAAATCACATTTTTTCACACTCCCGGGGTCAGGAGATTCTGATTTTTTTCACACTCCCGGGGTCAAGAAAATCACATTTTTTCACACTCCCGTGGTCAGGAATTTCTGATTTTTTTCACACTCCCGGTGTTAGGAAAATCACATTTTTCACACTCCCGGGGTCAAGAAAATCACATTTTTTCACACTCCCGGGGTCAGGAAATTCTGATATTTTTCACACTCCCGGGGTCAGGAAAATCGGATATTTTCACACTCCCGGGGTCAGGAAAATCAGATTTTTTTCATACTCCCGGGGTCAGGAAAATCACATTTTTTCACACTCCCAGGGTCAGGAAATTCTGATTTTTTTCACACTCACGGTGTTAGGAAAATCACATTTTTCACACTCCCGGGGTCAGGAAAATTGGATTTTTTCAAACTCCCGGGGTCAGGAGAATTTAATTTTTTTCAGACTCCCGGGGTCAAGAAAATCAAATTTTTTCACACTCCCGGGGTCAGGAAATTCTGATATTTTTCACACTCCCGGGGTCAGGAAAATTGGATATTTTCACACTCCCGGGGTCAGGAAAATCAGAATTTTTTTCACACTCCCGTGGTCAGGAAAATTGGATATTTTCATACTCCCGGGGTCAGGAAAATCGCATTTTTCATACTGCCAGGGTCAGGAAAATCAAAAAACATTCACATTCCCGGGGTCAGGAAAATTGGATTTTTTTCCCACTCCCGGTGTCAGGAAAATTGGATATTTTCACACTCCCGGGGTCAGGAAAATCAGATTTTTTTCACACTCCCGGGGTCAGGAAAATTGGATATTTTCATACTCCCGGGGTCAAATAAATCGGATATTTTCACACTCCCGGGGTCAGGAAAATTGGATATTTTCATACTTCCGGGGTCAGGAAAATCGCATTTTTCATACACCCGGGGTCAGGAAAATTGGGTTTTTTTCACACTCCCGGGGTCAAGAAAATCACATTTTTCACACTCCCGGGGTCAGGAGATTCTGATTTTTTTCACACTCCCGGGGTCAAGAAAATCACATTTTTTCACACTCACGGGGTCAGGAATTTCTAATTTTTTTCACACTCCCGGTGTTAGGAAAATCACATTTTTCACACTCCCGGGGTCAGAAAAATTGGGTTTTTTCACACTCCCGGGGTCAGGAGAATTTAATTTTTTTCACACTCCCGGGGTCAGGAAAATGGGATTCTTTTAACACTCCCGGGGTCAGGAAAATTGGATTTTTTTCACACTCCCGGGGTCAGGAAAATTGGGTTTTTTCACACTCCCGGGGTCAAGAAAATTACATTTTTTCACACTCCCGGGGACAGGAAAATCAGATTTTTTCACACTCCCGGGGTCAGGAATTTCTGATTTTTTTCACACTCCCGGTGTTAGGAAAATCACATTTTTCACACTCCCGGGGTCAGGAAAATTGGATTTTTTCACACTCCCGGGGTCAAGAAAATCACATTTTTTCACACTCCCGGGGTCAGGAATTTCTGATTTTTTTCACACTCCCGGTGTTAGGAAAATCACATTTTTCACACTCCCGGGGTCAGGAAAATTGGATTTTTTCACACTCCCGGGGTCAGGAGTATTTAATTTTTTTCACAGTCCCGGGGTCAAGAAAATCACATTTATTCACAGTCCCGGGGTCAGGAAATTCTGATATTTTTCACACTCCCGGGGACAGGAAAATCGGATATTTTCACACTCCCGGGGTCAAGAAAATCAGATTTTATTTCACACTCCCGGGGTCAGCAAAATTGGATATTTTCATACTCCCGGGGTCAGGAAAATCGGATATTTTCACACTCCCGGGGTCAGGAAAATTGGATATTTTCATACTTCCGGGGTCAGGAAAATTGCATTTTTTAGACTCCCGGGGTCAGGAAAATCGCATTTTTCATACTCCCGGGGTCAGGAAAATCACATTTTTCACACTCCCGGGGTCAGGAGATTCTGATTTTTTTCACACTCCTGGGGTCAAGAAAATCACATTTTTTCACACCCACGGGGTCAGGAATTTCTAATTTTTTTCACACTCCCGGTGTTAGGAAAATCACATTTTTCACACTCCCGGGGTCAAGAAAATCACATTTTTTCACACTCCCGGGGTCAGGAAAATTGGATATTTTCATACTCCCGGGGTCAGGAAAATCGGATATTTTCACACTCCCGGGGTCAGGAAAATTGGATATTTTCATACTTCCGGGGTCAGGAAAATTGCATTTTTTAGACTCCCGGGGTCAGGAAAATCGCATTTTTCATACTCCCGGGGTCAGGAAAATCACATTTTTCACACTCCCGGGGTCAGGAGATTCTGATTTTTTTCACACTCCTGGGGTCAAGAAAATCACATTTATCACACTCCCGGGGTCAGAAAAATGGGATTCTTTTAACACTCCCGGGGTCAGGAAAATTTGATTTTTTTCACACTCCCGGGGTCAGGAAAATTGGGTTTTTTTCACACTCCCGGGGTCAAGAAAATGGGATTCTTTTAACACTCCCAGGGTCAGGAAAATTGGATTTTTTTCACACTACCGGGGTCAGGAAAATTGGGGTTTTTTCACACTCCCGGGGTCAAGAAAATCACATTTTTTCACACTCCCGGGGTCAGGAGATTCTGATTTTTTTCACACTCCCGGGGTCAAGAAAATCACATTTTTTCACACTCCCGTGGTCAGGAAATTCTGATTTTTTTCACACTCCCCGTGATAGGAAAATCACATTTTTCACACTCCCGGGGTCAAGAAAATCACATTTTTTCACACTCACGGGGTCAGGAATTACTAATTTTTTCACACTCCCGGTGTTAGGAAAATCACATTTTTCACACTCCCGGGGTCAGAAAAATGGGATTCTTTTAACACTCCCGGGGTCAGGAAAATTGGATTTTTTTCACACTCCCGGGGTCAGGAAAATTGGGTTTTTTTCACACTCCCGCGGTCAGGAAAATGGGATTCTTTTAACACTCCCGGGGTCAGGAAAATTGGATTTTTTTCACACTCCCGGGGTCAGGAAAATTGGTTTTTTTTCACACTCCCGGGGTCAAGAAAATCACATTTTTTCACACTCCCGGGGTCAGGAGATTCTGATTTTTTTCACACTCCCGGGGTCAAGAAAATCACATTTTTTCACACTCCCGTGGTCAGGAATTTCTGATTTTTTTCACACTCCCGGTGTTAGGAAAATCACATTTTTCACACTCCCGGGGTCAAGAAAATCACATTTTTTCACACTCCCGGGGTCAGGAAATTCTGATATTTTTCACACTCCCGGGGTCAGGAAAATCGGATATTTTCACACTCCCGGGGTCAGGAAAATCAGATTTTTTTCATACTCCCGGGGTCAGGAAAATCACATTTTTTCACACTCCCAGGGTCAGGAAATTCTGATTTTTTTCACACTCACGGTGTTAGGAAAATCACATTTTTCACACTCCCGGGGTCAGGAAAATTGGATTTTTTCAAACTCCCGGGGTCAGGAGAATTTAATTTTTTTCAGACTCCCGGGGTCAAGAAAATCAAATTTTTTCACACTCCTGGGGTCAGGAAATTCTGATATTTTTCACACTCCCGGGGTCAGGAAAATTGGATATTTTCACACTCCCGGGGTCAGGAAAATCAGAATTTTTTTCACACTCCCGCGGTCAGGAAAATTGGATATTTTCATACTCCCGGGGTCAGGAAAATCGCATTTTTCATACTGCCAGGGTCAGGAAAATCAAAAAACATTCACATTCCCGGGGTCAGGAAAATTGGATTTTTTTCCCACTCCCGGTGTCAGGAAAATTGGATATTTTCACACTCCCGGGGTCAGGAAAATCAGATTTTTTTCACACTCCCGGGGTCAGGAAAATTGGATATTTTCATACTCCCGGGGTCAGGTAAATCGGATATTTTCACACTCCCGGGGTCAGGAAAATTGGATATTTTCATACTTCCGGGGTCAGGAAAATCGCATTTTTCATACACCCGGGGTCAGGAAAATTGGGTTTTTTTCACACTCCCGGGGTCAAGAAAATCACATTTTTCACACTCCCGGGGTCAGGAGATTCTGATTTTTTTCACACTCCCGGGGTCAAGAAAATCACATTTTTTCACACTCACGGGGTCAGGAATTTCTAATTTTTTTCACACTCCCGGTGTTAGGAAAATCACATTTTTCACACTCCCGGGGTCAGAAAAATTGGGTTTTTTCACACTCCCGGGGTCAGGAGAATTTAATTTTTTTCACACTCCCGGGGTCAGGAAAATGGGATTCTTTTAACACTCCCGGGGTCAGGAAAATTGGATTTTTTTCACACTCCCGGGGTCAGGAAAATTGGGTTTTTTCACACTCCCGGGGTCAAGAAAATTACATTTTTTCACACTCCCGGGGACAGGAAAATCAGATTTTTTTTCATACTCCCGGGGTCAGGAAAAATCACATTTTTTCACACTCCCGGGGTCAGGAAATTCTGATATTTTTCACACTCCCAGGGTCAGGAAAATCGGATATTTTCACACTCCCGGGGTCAGGAAAATTGGATTTTTTTCACATTCCCGGGGTCAGGAAAATCGGATATTTTCATACTCCCGGGGTCAGGAAAATTGCATTTTTCAGACTCCCGGGGTCAGGAAAATTGGATTTTTTTAACACTCCCGGGGTCAGGAAAATTGGATTTTTTTCACACTCCCGGGGTCAGGAAAAATCACATTTTTTATCACTCCCGGGGTCAGGAAATTCTGATATTTTTCACACTCCCAGGGTCAGGAAAATCGGATATTTTCACACTCCCGGGGTCAGGAAAATTGGATTTTTTTCACATTCCCGGGGTCAGGAAAATCGGATATTTTCATACTCCCGGGGTCAGGAAAATTGCATTTTTCAGACTCCCGGGGTCAGGAAAATTGGATTTTTTTAACACTCCCGAGGTCAGGAAAATTGGATTTTTTTCACACTCCCAGGGTCAGGAAAATTGGGTTTTTTTCACACTCCCGGGGTCAGGAGATTCTGATTTTTTTCACACTCCCGGGGTCAAGAAAATCACATTTTTTCACACTCCCGGGGTCAGGAAATTCTGATTTTTTTCACACTCCCGGTGATAGGAAAATCACATTTTTCAAACTCCCGGGGTCAAGAAAATCACATTTTTTCACACTCACGGGGTCAGGAAGTACTAATTTTTTCACACTCCCGGTGTTAGGAAAATCACATTTTTCACACTCCCGGGGTCAGAAAAATGGGATTCTTTTAACACTCCCGGGGTCAGGAAAATTGGATTTTTTTCACACTCCCGGGGTCAGGAAAATTGGGTTTTTTTCACACTCCCGCGGTCAGGAAAATATGATTCTTTTAACACTCCCGGGGTCAGGAAAATTGGATTTTTTTCACACTCCCGGGGTCAGGAAAATTGGGTTTTTTTCACACTCCCGGGGTCAAGAAAATCACATTTTTTCACACTCCCGGGGTCAGGAGATTCTGATTTTTTTCACACTCCCGGGGTCAAGAAAATCACATTTTTTCACACTCCCGGGGTCAGGAATTTCTGATTTTTTTCACACTCCCGGTGTTAGGAAAATCACATTTTTCACACTCCCGGGGTCAGGAAAATTGGATTTTTTCACACTCCCGGGGTCAGGAGTATTTAATTTTTTTCACAGTCCCGGGGTCAAGAAAATCACATTTATTCACAGTCCCGGGGTCAGGAAATTCTGATATTTTTCACATTCCCGGGGACAGGAAAATCGGATATTTTCACACTCCCGGGGTCAAGAAAATCAGATTTTATTTCACACTCCCGGGGTCAGCAAAATTGGATATTTTCATACTCCCGGGGTCAGGAAAATCGGATATTTTCACACTCCCGGGGTCAGGAAAATTGGATATTTTCATACTTCCGGGGTCAGGAAAATTGCATTTTTTAGACTCCCGGGGTCAGGAAAATCGCATTTTTCATACTCCCGGGGTCAGGAAAATCACATTTTTCACACTCCCGGGGTCAGGAGATTCTGATTTTTTTCACACTCCTGGGGTCAAGAAAATCACATTTTTTCACACCCACGGGGTCAGGAATTTCTAATTTTTTTCACACTCCCGGTGTTAGGAAAATCACATTTTTCACACTCCCGGGGTCAAGAAAATCACATTTTTTCACACTCCCGGGGTCAGGAAAATTGGATATTTTCATACTCCCGGGGTCAGGAAAATCGGATATTTTCACACTCCCGGGGTCAGGAAAATTGGATATTTTCATACTTCCGGGGTCAGGAAAATTGCATTTTTTAGACTCCCGGGGTCAGGAAAATCGCATTTTTCATACTCCCGGGGTCAGGAAAATCACATTTTTCACACTCCCGGGGTCAGGAGATTCTGATTTTTTTCACACTCCTGGGGTCAAGAAAATCACATTTTTCACACTCCCGGGGTCAGGAAAATTTGATTTTTTTCACACTCCCGGGGTCAGGAAAATTGGGTTTTTTTCACACTCCCGGGGTCAAGAAAATGGGATTCTTTTAACACTCCCAGGGTCAGGAAAATTGGATTTTTTTCACACTACCGGGGTCAGGAAAATTGGGGTTTTTTCACACTCCCGGGGTCAAGAAAATCACATTTTTTCACACTCCCGGGGTCAGGAGATTCTGATTTTTTTCACACTCCCGGGGTCAAGAAAATCACATTTTTTCACACTCCCGGGGTCAGGAAATTCTGATTTTTTTCACACTCCCCGTGATAGGAAAATCACATTTTTCACACTCCCGGGGTCAAGAAAATCACATTTTTTCACACTCACGGGGTCAGGAATTACTAATTTTTTCACACTCCCGGTGTTAGGAAAATCACATTTTTCACACTCCCGGGGTCAGAAAAATGGGATTCTTTTAACACTCCCGGGGTCAGGAAAATTGGATTTTTTTCACACTCCCGGGGTCAGGAAAATTGGGTTTTTTTCACACTCCCGCGGTCAGGAAAATGGGATTCTTTTAACACTCCCGGGGTCAGGAAAATTGGATTTTTTTCACACTCCCGGGGTCAGGAAAATTGGTTTTTTTTTTCACACTCCCGGGGTCAAGAAAATCACATTTTTTCACACTCCCGGGGTCAGGAGATTCTGATTTTTTTCACACTCCCGGGGTCAAGAAAATCACATTTTTTCACACTCCCGTGGTCAGGAATTTCTGATTTTTTTCACACTCCCGGTGTTAGGAAAATCACATTTTTCACACTCCCGGGGTCAAGAAAATCACATTTTTTCACACTCCCGGGGTCAGGAAATTCTGATATTTTTCACACTCCCGGGGTCAGGAAAATCGGATATTTTCACACTCCCGGGGTCAGGAAAATCAGATTTTTTTCATACTCCCGGGGTCAGGAAAATCACATTTTTTCACACTCCCAGGGTCAGGAAATTCTGATTTTTTTCACACTCACGGTGTTAGGAAAATCACATTTTTCACACTCCCGGGGTCAGGAAAATTGGATTTTTTCAAACTCCCGGGGTCAGGAGAATTTAATTTTTTTCAGACTCCCGGGGTCAAGAAAATCACATTTTTTCACACTCCCGGGGTCAGGAAATTCTGATATTTTTCACACTCCCGGGGTCAGGAAAATTGGATATTTTCACACTCCCGGGGTCAGGAAAATCAGAATTTTTTTCACACTCCCGCGGTCAGGAAAATTGGATATTTTCATACTCCCGGGGTCAGGAAAATCGCATTTTTCATACTGCCAGGGTCAGGAAAATCAAAAAACATTCACATTCCCGGGGTCAGGAAAATTGGATTTTTTTCCCACTCCCGGTGTCAGGAAAATTGGATATTTTCACACTCCCGGGGTCAGGAAAATCAGATTTTTTTCACACTCCCGGGGTCAGGAAAATTGGATATTTTCATACTCCCGGGGTCAGGTAAATCGGATATTTTCACACTCCCGGGGTCAGGAAAATTGGATATTTTCATACTTCCGGGGTCAGGAAAATCGCATTTTTCATACACCCGGGGTCAGGAAAATTGGGTTTTTTTCACACTCCCGGGGTCAAGAAAATCACATTTTTCACACTCCCGGGGTCAGGAGATTCTGATTTTTTTCACACTCCCGGGGTCAAGAAAATCACATTTTTTCACACTCACGGGGTCAGGAATTTCTAATTTTTTTCACACTCCCGGTGTTAGGAAAATCACATTTTTCACACTCCCGGGGTCAGAAAAATTGGGTTTTTTCACACTCCCGGGGTCAGGAGAATTTAATTTTTTTCACACTCCCGGGGTCAGGAAAATGGGATTCTTTTAACACTCCCGGGGTCAGGAAAATTGGATTTTTTTCACACTCCCGGGGTCAGGAAAATTGGGTTTTTTCACACTCCCGGGGTCAAGAAAATTACATTTTTTCACACTCCCGGGGACAGGAAAATCAGATTTTTTTTCATACTCCCGGGGTCAGGAAAAATCACATTTTTTCACACTCCCGGGGTCAGGAAATTCTGATATTTTTCACACTCCCAGGGTCAGGAAAATCGGATATTTTCACACTCCCGGGGTCAGGAAAATTGGATTTTTTTCACATTCCCGGGGTCAGGAAAATCGGATATTTTCATACTCCCGGGGTCAGGAAAATTGCATTTTTCAGACTCCCGGGGTCAGGAAAATTGGATTTTTTTAACACTCCCGGGGTCAGGAAAATTGGATTTTTTTCACACTCCCGGGGTCAGGAAAAATCACATTTTTTATCACTCCCGGGGTCAGGAAATTCTGATATTTTTCACACTCCCAGGGTCAGGAAAATCGGATATTTTCACACTCCCGGGGTCAGGAAAATTGGATTTTTTTCACATTCCCGGGGTCAGGAAAATCGGATATTTTCATACTCCCGGGGTCAGGAAAATTGCATTTTTCAGACTCCCGGGGTCAGGAAAATTGGATTTTTTTAACACTCCCGAGGTCAGGAAAATTGGATTTTTTTCACACTCCCAGGGTCAGGAAAATTGGGTTTTTTTCACACTCCCGGGGTGAAGAAAATCACATTTTTTCACACTCCCGGGGCCAGGAAATTCTGATTTTTTTCACACTCCCGGGGTCAAGAAAATCACATTTTTTACACACTCCTGGGGTCAGGAAATTCTAATTTTTTTCACACTCCCGGTGTTAGGAAAATCACATTTTTCACACTCCCGGGGTCAGAAAAATTGGATTTTTTCACACTCCCGTGGTCAGGAGAATTTAATTTTTTTCACACTCCCGGGGTCAAGAAAATCACATTTTTTCACACTCCCGTGGTCAGGAAAATTGGATTTTTTTAACACTCCCGGGGTCAGGAAAATTGGGTTTTTTTCACACTCCCGGGGTCAAGAAAATCACATTTTTTCACACTCCTGGGGTCAGGAGATTCTGATTTTGTTCACACTCCCAGGGTCAAGAAAATCACATTTTTTCACACTCCCGGGGTCAGGAATTTCTGATTTTTTTCACACTCCCGGTGTTAGGAAAATCACATTTTTCACACTCCCGGGGTCAAGAAAATCACATTTTTTATCACTCCCGGGGTCAGGAAATTCTGATATTTTTCACACTCCCAGGGTCAGGAAAATCGGATATTTTCACACTCCCGGGGTCAGGAAAATCAGATTTTTTTTCATACTCCCGGGGTCAGGAAAAATCACATTTTTTCACACTCCCAGGGTCAGGAAATTCTGATTTTTTTCACACTCACGGTGTTAGGAAAATCACATTTTTCACACTCCCGGGGTCAGGAAAATTGGATTTTTTCACACTCCCGGGGTCAGGAGTATTTAATTTTTATCACACTCCCGGGGTCAAGAAAATCACATTTATTCACAGTCCCGGGGTCAGGAAATTCTGATATTTTTCAAACTCCCGGGGACAGGAAAATCGGATATTTTCACACTCCCGGGGTCAGGAAAATCAGATTTTTTTTTCACACTCCCGGGGTCAGGAAAATTGGATATTTTCATACTCCCGGGGTCAGGAAAATCGGATATTTTCACACTCCCGGGGTCAGGAAAATCAGATTTTTTTTCATACTCCCGGGGTCACGAAAAATCACATTTTTTCACACTCCCAGGGTCAGGAAATTCTGATTTTTTTCACACTCACGGTGTTAGGAAAATCACATTTTTCACACTCCCGGGGTCAGGAAAATTGGATTTTTTCAAACTCCCGGGGTCAGGAGTATTTAATTTTTTTCACACTCCCGGGGTCAAGAAAATCACATTTATTCACAGTCCCGGGGTCAGGAAATTCTGATATTTTTCACACTCCCGTGGACAGGAAAATCGGATATTTTCACACTCCCGGGGTCAAGAAAATCAGATTTTATTTCACACTCCCGGGGTCAGGAAAATTGGATATTTTCATACTCCCGGGGTCAGGAAAATCGGATATTTTCACACTCCCGGGGTCAGGAAAATTGGATATTTTCATACTTCCGGGGTCAGGAAAATTGCATTTTTTAGACTCCCGGGGTCAGGAAAATCGCATTTTTCATACTCCCGGGGTCAGGAAAATCACATTTTTCACACTCCCGGGGTCAGGAGATTCTGATTTTTTTCACACTCCTGGGGTCAAGAAAATCACATTTTTTTACACCCACGGGGTCAGGAATTTCTAATTTTTTTCACACTCCCGGTGTTAGGAAAATCACATTTTTCACACTCCCGGGGTCAAGAAAATCACATTTTTTCACACTCCCGGGGTCAGGAAAATTGGATATTTTCATACTCCCGGGGTCAGGAAAATCGGATATTTTCACACTCCCGGGGTCAGGAAAATTGGATATTTTCATACTTCCGGGGTCAGGAAAATTGCATTTTTTAGACTCCCGGGGTCAGGAAAATCGCATTTTTCATACTCCCGGGGTCAGGAAAATCACATTTTTCATACTCCCGGGGTCAGGAGATTCTGATTTTTTTCACACTCCTGGGGTCAAGAAAATCACATTTATCACACTCCCGGGGTCAGAAAAATGGGATTCTTTTAACACTCCCGGGGTCAGGAAAATTTGATTTTTTTCACACTCCCGGGGTCAGGAAAATTGGGTTTTTTTCACACTCCCGGGGTCAAGAAAATCACATTTTTTACACACTCCTGGGGTCAGGAAATTCTAATTTTTTTCACACTCCCGGTGTTAGGAAAATCACATTTTTCACACTCCCGGGGTCAGAAAAATTGGATTTTTTCACACTCCCGTGGTCAGGAGAATTTAATTTTTTTCACACTCCCGGGGTCAAGAAAATCACATTTTTTCACACTCCCGTGGTCAGGAAAATTGGATTTTTTTAACACTCCCGGGGTCAGGAAAATTGGGTTTTTTTCACACTCCCGGGGTCAAGAAAATCACATTTTTTCACACTCCTGGGGTCAGGAGATTCTGATTTTGTTCACACTCCCAGGGTCAAGAAAATCACATTTTTTCACACTCCCGGGGTCAGGAATTTCTGATTTTTTTCACACTCCCGGTGTTAGGAAAATCACATTTTTCACACTCCCGGGGTCAAGAAAATCACATTTTTTATCACTCCCGGGGTCAGGAAATTCTGATATTTTTCACACTCCCAGGGTCAGGAAAATCGGATATTTTCACACTCCCGGGGTCAGGAAAATCAGATTTTTTTTCATACTCCCGGGGTCAGGAAAAATCACATTTTTTCACACTCCCAGGGTCAGGAAATTCTGATTTTTTTCACACTCACGGTGTTAGGAAAATCACATTTTTCACTCTCCCGGGGTCAGGAAAATTGGATTTTTTCACACTCCCGGGGTCAGGAGTATTTAATTTTTATCACACTCCCGGGGTCAAGAAAATCACATTTATTCACAGTCCCGGGGTCAGGAAATTCTGATATTTTTCAAACTCCCGGGGACAGGAAAATCGGATATTTTCACACTCCCGGGGTCAGGAAAATCAGATTTTTTTTTCACACTCCCGGGGTCAGGAAAATTGGATATTTTCATACTCCCGGGGTCAGGAAAATCGGATATTTTCACACTCCCGGGGTCAGGAAAATCAGATTTTTTTTCATACTCCCGGGGTCAGGAAAAATCACATTTTTTCACACTCCCAGGGTCAGGAAATTCTGATTTTTTTCACACTCACGGTGTTAGGAAAATCACATTTTTCACACTCCCGGGGTCAGGAAAATTGGATTTTTTCAAACTCCCGGGGTCAGGAGTATTTAATTTTTTTCACACTCCCGGGGTCAAGAAAATCACATTTATTCACAGTCCCGGGGTCAGGAAATTCTGATATTTTTCACACTCCCGTGGACAGGAAAATCGGATATTTTCACACTCCAGGGGTCAAGAAAATCAGATTTTATTTCACACTCCCGGGGTCAGGAAAATCGCATTTTTCATACTCCCGGGGTCAGGAAAATCACATTTTTCACACTCCCGGGGTCAGGAGATTCTGATTTTTTTCACACTCCTGGGGTCAAGAAAATCACATTTTTTTACACCCACGGGGTCAGGAATTTCTAATTTTTTTCACACTCCCGGTGTTAGGAAAATCACATTTTTCACACTCCCGGGGTCAAGAAAATCACATTTTTTCACACTCCCGGGGTCAGGAAAATTGGATATTTTCATACTCCCGGGGTCAGGAAAATCGGATATTTTCACACTCCCGGGGTCAGGAAAATTGGATATTTTCATACTTCCGGGGTCAGGAAAATTGCATTTTTTAGACTCCCGGGGTCAGGAAAATCGCATTTTTCATACTCCCGGGGTCAGGAAAATCACATTTTTCATACTCCCGGGGTCAGGAGATTCTGATTTTTTTCACACTCCTGGGGTCAAGAAAATCACATTTATCACACTCCCGGGGTCAGAAAAATGGGATTCTTTTAACACTCCCGGGGTCAGGAAAATTTGATTTTTTTCACACTCCCGGGGTCAGGAAAATCAGATATTTTCATACTCCCGGGGTCAGGAAAATTGCATTTTTCAGACTCCCGGGGTCAGGAAAATTGGATTTTTTTAACACTCCCGAGGTCAGGAAAATTGGATTTTTTTCACACTCCCAGGGTCAGGAAAATTGGGTTTTTTTCACACTCCCGGGGTGAAGAAAATCACATTTTTTCACACTCCCGGGGCCAGGAAATTCTGATTTTTTCACACTCCCGGGGTCACGAGATTCTGATTTTTTTCACACTCCCGGGGTCAAGAAAATCACATTTTTTACACACTCCTGGGGTCAGGAAATTCTAATTTTTTTCACACTCCCGGTGTTAGGAAAATCACATTTTTCACACTCCCGGGGTCAGAAAAATTGGATTTTTTCACACTCCCGTGGTCAGGAGAATTTAATTTTTTTCACACTCCCGGGGTCAAGAAAATCACATTTTTTCACACTCCCGTGGTCAGGAAAATTGGATTTTTTTAACACTCCCGGGGTCAGGAAAATTGGGTTTTTTTCACACTCCCGGGGTCAAGAAAATCACATTTTTTCACACTCCTGGGGTCAGGAGATTCTGATTTTGTTCACACTCCCAGGGTCAAGAAAATCACATTTTTTCACACTCCCGGGGTCAGGAATTTCTGATTTTTTTCACACTCCCGGTGTTAGGAAAATCACATTTTTCACACTCCCGGGGTCAAGAAAATCACATTTTTTATCACTCCCGGGGTCAGGAAATTCTGATATTTTTCACACTCCCAGGGTCAGGAAAATCGGATATTTTCACACTCCCGGGGTCAGGAAAATCAGATTTTTTTTCATACTCCCGGGGTCAGGAAAAATCACATTTTTTCACACTCCCAGGGTCAGGAAATTCTGATTTTTTTCACACTCACGGTGTTAGGAAAATCACATTTTTCACACTCCCGGGGTCAGGAAAATTGGATTTTTTCACACTCCCGGGGTCAGGAGTATTTAATTTTTATCACACTCCCGGGGTCAAGAAAATCACATTTATTCACAGTCCCGGGGTCAGGAAATTCTGATATTTTTCAAACTCCCGGGGACAGGAAAATCGGATATTTTCACACTCCCGGGGTCAGGAAAATCAGATTTTTTTTCACACTCCCGGGGTCAGGAAAATTGGATATTTTCATACTCCCGGGGTCAGGAAAATCGGATATTTTCACACTCCCGGGGTCAGGAAAATCAGATTTTTTTCATACTCCCGGGGTCAGGAAAAATCACATTTTTTCACACTCCCATGGTCAGGAAATTCTGATTTTTTTCACACTCACGGTGTTAGGAAAATCACATTTTTCACACTCCCGGGGTCAGGAAAATTGGATTTTTTCACACTCCCGGGGTCAGGAGTATTTAATTTTTTTCACACTCCCGGGGTCAAGAAAATCACATTTATTCACAGTCCCGGGGTCAGGAAATTCTGATATTTTTCACACTCCCGGGGACAGGAAAATCGGATATTTTCACACTCCCGGGGTAAAGAAAATCAGATTTTATTTCACACTCCCGGGGTCAGGAAAATTGGATATTTTCATACTCCCGGGGTCAGGAAAATCGGATATTTTCACACTCCCGGGGTCAGGAAAATTGGATATTTTCATACTTCCGGGGTCAGGAAAATTGCATTTTTTAGACTCCCGGGGTCAGGAAAATCGCATTTTTCATACTCCCGGGGTCAGGAAAATCACATTTTTCACACTCCCGGGGTCAGGAGATTCTGATTTTTTTCACACTCCTGGGGTCAAGAAAATCACATTTTTTAACACCCACGGGGTCAGGAATTTCTAATTTTTTTCACACTCCCGGTGTTAGGAAAATCACATTTTTCACACTCCCGGGGTCAAGAAAATCACATTTTTTCACACTCCCGGGGTCAGGAAAATTGGATATTTTCATACTCCCGGGGTCAGGAAAATCGGATATTTTCACACTCCCGGGGTCAGGAAAATTGGATATTTTCATACTTCCGGGGTCAGGAAAATTGCATTTTTTAGACTCCCGGGGTCAGGAAAATCGCATTTTTCATACTCCCGGGGTCAGGAAAATCACATTTTTCACACTCCCGGGGTCAGGAGATTCTGATTTTTTTCACACTCCTGGGGTCAAGAAAATCACATTTATCACACTCCCGGGGTCAGAAAAATGGGATTCTTTTAACACTCCCGGGGTCAGGAAAATTTGATTTTTTTCACACTCCCGGGGTCAGGAAAATTGGGTTTTTTTCACACTCCCGGGGTCAAGAAAATGGGATTTTTTTCACACTACCGGGGTCAGGAAAATTGGGTTTTTTTCACACTCCCGGGGTCAAGAAAAACACATTTTTTCACACTCCCGGGGTCAGGAGATTCTGATTTTTTTCACACTCCCGGGGTCAAGAAAATCACATTTTTTCACACTCCCGGGGTCAGGAAATTCTGATTTTTTTCACACTCCCGGTGATAGGAAAATCACATTTTTCACACTCCCGGGGTCAAGAAAATCACATGTTTTCACACTCACGGGGTCAGGAATTACTAATTTTTTCACACTCCCGGTGTTAGGAAAATCACATTTTTCACACTCCCGGGGTCAGAAAAATGGGATTCTTTTAACACTCCCGGGGTCAGGAAAATTGGATTTTTTTCACACTCCCGGGGTCAGGAAAATTGGGTTTTTTTCACACTCCCGCGGTCAGGAAAATGGGATTCTTTTAACACTCCCGGGGTCAGGAAAATTGGATTTTTTTCACACTCCCGGGGTCAGGAAAATTGGGTTTTTTTCACACTCCCGGGGTCAAGAAAATCACATTTTTTCACACTCCCGGGGTCAGGAGATTCTGATTTTTTCACACTCCCGGGGTCAAGAAAATCACATTTTTTCACACTCCCGGGGTCAGGAATTTCTGATTTTTTTCACACTCCCGGTGTTAGGAAAATCACATTTTTCACACTCCCGGGGTCAGGAAATTCTGATATTTTTCACACTCCCGGGGTCAGGAAAATCGGATATTTTCACACTCCCGGGGTCAGGAAAATCAGATTTTTTTCATACTCCCGGGATCAGGAAAATCACATTTTTTCACACTCCCAGGGTCAGGAAATTCTGATTTTTTTCACACTCACGGTGTTAGGAAAATCACATTTTTCACACTCCCGGGGTCAGGAAAATTGGGTTTTTTCAAACTCCCGGGGTCAGGAGAATTTAATTTTTTTCAGACTCCCGGGGTCAAGAAAATCACATTTTTTCACACTCCCGGGGTCAGGAAATTCTGATATTTTCACACTCCCGGGGTCAGGAAAATCGGATATTTTCACACTCCCGGGGTCAGGAAAATCAGATTTTTTTTCACACTCCCGCGGTCAGGAAAATTGGATATTTTCATACTCCCGGGGTCAGGAAAATCGCATTTTTCATACTGCCAGGGTCAGGAAAAAAAATCACATTCCCGGGGTCAGGAAAATCAGATTTTTTTCATACTCCCGGGGTCAGGAAAATTGGATTTTTTTCCCACTCCTGGTGTCAGGAAAATTGGATATTTTCATACTCCTGGGGTCAGGAAAATTGCATTTTTCAGACTCCCGGGGTCAGGAAATCGCATTTTTCATACTCCCGCGTCAGGAAAATCCAAAATTTTTCACATTCCCGGTGTTAGGAAAATCACATTTTTCACACTCCCGGGGTCAGGAAAATTGGGTTTTTTTCACACTCCCGGGGTCAGGAAATTCTGATATTTTTCACACTCCCGGGGTCAGGAAAATCGGATATTTTCACACTCCCGGGGTCAGGAAAATCAGATTTTTTTCATACTCCCGGGGTCAGCAAAATCACATTTTTTCACACTCCCAGGGTCAGGAAATTCTGATTCTTTTCACACTCCCGGTGTTAGGAAAATCACATTTTTCACACTCCCGGGGTCAAGAAAATCACATTTATTCACAGTCCCGGGGTCAGGAAATTCTGATATTTTTCACACTCCCGGGGACAGGAAAATCGGATATTTTCACACTCCCGGGGTCAGGATAATCAGATTTTTTTTCACACTCCCGGGGTCAGGAAAATTGGATATTTTCATACTCCCGGGGTCAGGAAAATCGGATATTTTCACACTCCCGGGGTCAGGAAAATTGGATATTTTCATACTTCCGGGGTCAGGAAAATTGCATTTTTTAGACTCCCGGGGTCAGGAAAATCGCATTTTTCATACTCCCGGGGTCAGGAAAATCACATTTTTCACACTCCCGGGGTCAGGAGATTCTGATTTTTTTCACACTCCCGGGGTCAAGAAAATCACATTTTTTCACACCCACGGGGTCAGGAATTTCTAATTTTTTTCACACTCCCGGTGTTTGGAAAATCACATTTATCACACTCCCGGGGTCAGAAAAATGGGATTCTTTTAACACTCCCGGGGTCAGGAAAATTGGATTTTTTTCACACTCCCGGGGTCAGGAAAATTTCGTTTTTTCACACTCCCGGGGTCAAGAAAATGGGATTCTTTTAACACTCCCAGTGTCAGGAAAATTGGATTTTTTTCACACTACCGGGGTCAGGAAAATTGGGTTTTTTTCACACTCCCGGGGTCAAGAAAATCACATTTTTTCACACTCCCGGGGTCAGGAGATTCTGATTTTTTTCACACTCCCGGGGTCAAGAAAATCACATTTTTTCACACTCCCGGGGTCAGGAAATTCTGGTTTTTTTCACACTCCCAGTGTTAGGAAAATCACATTTTTCACACTCCCGGGGTCAAGAAAATCACATTTTTTCACACTCACGGGGTCAGGAATTACTAATTTTTTTCACACTCCCGGTGTTAGGAAAATCACATTTTTCACACTCCCGGGGTCAGAAAAATGGGATTCTTTCAACACTCCCGGCGTCAGGAAAATTGGATTTTTTTCACACTCCCGGGGTCAGGAAAATTGGGTTTTTTTCACACTCCCGCGGTCAGGAAAATGGGATTCTTTTAACACTCCTGGGGTCAGGAAAATTGGATTTTTTTCACACTCCTGGGGTCAGGAAAATTGGGTTTTTTTCACACTCCCGGGGTCAAGAAAATCACATTTTTTCACACTCCCGGGGTCAGGAGATTCTGATTTTTTTCACACTCCCGGAGTCAAGAAAATCACATTTTTTCACACTCCCGGGGTCAGGAAATTCTGATTGTTTTCACACTCCCGGTATTAGGAAAATCACATTTTTCACACTCCCGGGGTCAAGAAAATCACATTTTTTCACACTCCCGGGGTCAGGAAATTCTGATATTTTTCACACTCCCGGGGTCAGGAAAATCGGATATTTTCACACTCCCGGGGTCAGGAAAATCAGATTTTTTTCATACTCCCGGGGTCAGGAAAATCACATTTTTTCACACTCCCAGGGTCAGGAAATTCTGATTTTTTCACACTCACGGTGTTAGGAAAATCACATTTTTCACACTCCCGGGATCAGGAAAATTGGATTTTTTCAAACTCCCGGGGTCAGGAGAATTTAATTTTTTTCAGACTCCCGGGGTCAAGAAAATCACATTTTTTCACACTCCTGGGGTCAGGAAATTCTGATATTTTCACACTCCCGGGGTCAGGAAAATCGGATATTTTCACACTCCCGGGGTCAGGAAAATCAGATTTTTTTTCACACTCCCGCGGTCAGGAAAATTGGATATTTTCATACTCCCGGGGTCAGGAAAATCGCATTTTTCATACTGCCAGGGTCAGGAAAATAAAAAAAAATTCACATTCCCGGGGTCAGGAAAATCAGATTTTTTTCATACTCCCGGGGTCAGGAAAATTGGATTTTTTTCCCACTCCTGGTGTCAGGAAAATTGGATATTTTCATACACCTGGGGTCAGGAAAATTGCATTTTTCAGACTCCCGGGGTCAGGAAAATCGCATTTTTCATACTCCCGCGTCAGGAAAATCCAAAATTTTTCACATTCCCGGTGTTAGGAAAATCACATTTTTCACACTCCCGGGGTCAGGAAAATTGGGTTTTTTTCACACTCCCGGGGTCAAGAAAATCACATTTTTTCACACTCCCGGGGTCAGGAGATTCTGATTTTTTTCACACTCCCGGGGACAAGAAAATCACATTTTTTCACACTCCCGGAGTCAGGAAATTCTGATATTTTTCACACTCCCGGGGTCAGGAAAATCGGATATTTTCACACTCCCGGGGTCAGGAAAATCAGATTTTTTTTCATACTCCCGGGGTCAGCAAAATCACATTTTTTCACACTCCCAGGGTCAGGAAATTCTGATTTTTTTCACACTCCCGGTGTTAGGAAAATCACATTTTTCACACTCCCGTGGTCAAGAAAATCACATTTATTCACAGTCCCGGGGTCAGGAAATTCTGATATTTTTCACACTCCCGGGGACAGGAAAATCGGATATTTTCACACTCCCGGGGTCAGGATAATCAGATTTTTTTCACACTCCCGGGGTCAGGAAAATTGGATATTTTCATACTCCCGGGGTCAGGAAAATCGGATATTTTCACACTCCCGGGGTCAGGAAAATTGGATATTTTCATACTTCCGGGGTCAGGAAAATTGCATTTTTTAGACTCCCGGGGTAAGGAAAATCGCATTTTTCATACTCCCGGGGTCAGGAAAATCACATTTTTCACACTCCCGGGGTCAGGAGATTCTGATTTTTTTCACACTCCCGGGGTCAAGAAAATCACATTTTTTCACACCCACGGGGTCAGGAATTTCTAATTTTTTTCACACTCCCGGTGTTAGGAAAATCACATTTATCACACTCCCGGGGTCAGAAAAATGGGATTCTTTTAACACTCCCGGGGTCAGGAAAATTGGATTTTTTTCACACTCCCGGGGTCAGGAAAATTGGGTTTTTTTCACACTCCCGGGGTCAAGAAAATGGGATTCTTTTAACACTCCCAGGGTCAGGAAAATTGGATTTTTTTCACACTACCGGGGTCAGGAAAATTGGGTTTTTTTCACACTCCCGGGGTCAAGAAAATCACATTTTTTCACACTCCCGGGGTCAGGAGATTCTGATTTTTTTCACACTCCCGGGGTGAAGAAAATCACATTTTTTCACACTCCCGGGGTCAGGAAATTCTGGTTTTTTTCACACTCCCAGTGTTAGGAAAATCACATTTTTCACACTCCCGGGGTCAAGAAAATCACATTTTTTCACACTCACGGGGTCAGGAATTACTAATTTTTTTCACACTCCCGGTGTTAGGAAAATCACATTTTTCACACTCCCGGGGTCAGAAAAATGGGATTCTTTCAACACTCCCGGGGTCAGGAAAATTGGATTTTTTTCACACTCCCGGGGTCAGGAAAATTGGGTTTTTTTCACACTCCCGCGGTCAGGAAAATGGGATTCTTTTAACACTCCTGGGGTCAGGAAAATTGGATTTTTTTCACACTCCCGGGGTCAGGAAAATTGGGTTTTTTTCACACTCCCGGGGTCAAGAAAATCACATTTTTTCACACTCCCGGGGTCAGGAGATTCTGATTTTTTTCACACTCCCAGAGTCAAGAAAATCACATTTTTTCACACTCCCGGGGTCAGGAAATTCTGATTTTTTTCACACTCCCGGTGTTAGGAAAATCACATTTTTCACACTCCCGGGGTCAAGAAAATCACATTTTTTCACACTCCCGGGGTCAGGAAATTCTGATATTTTTCACACTCCCGGGGTCAGGAAAATCGGATATTTTCACACTCCCGGGGTCAGGAGATTCTGTTTTTTTTCACACTCCCGGGGTCAGGAAAATCACATTTTTTCACACTCCCAGGGTCAGGAAATTCTGATATTTTCACACTCACAGTGTTAGGAAAATCACATTTTTCACACTCCCGGGGTCAGGAAAATTGGATTTTTTCAAACTCCCGGGGTCAGGAGAATTTAATTTTTTTCAGACTCCCGGGGTCAAGAAAATCACATTTTTTCACACTCCCGGGGTCAGGAAATTCTGATATTTTTCACACTCCCGGGGTCAGGAAATTCGGATATTTTCACACTCCCCGGGTCAGGAAAATCAGATTTTTTTTCACACTCCCGCGGTCAGGAAAATTGGATATTTTCATACTCCCGGGGTCAGGAAAATCGCATTTTTCATACTCCCAGGGTCAGGAAAATCAAAAAATTTCACATTCCCGGGGTCAGGAAAATCAGATTTTTTTCATACTCCCGGGGTCAGGAAAATTGGATTTTTTTCACACACCCGGTGTCAGGAAAATTGGATATTTTCATACTCCTGGGGTCAGGAAAATTGCATTTTTCAGACTCCCGGGGTCAGGAAAATCGCATTTTTCATACTCCCGCGTCAGGAAAATCCAAAGTTTTTCACATTCCCGGTGTTAGGAAAATCACATTTTTCACACTCCCAGGGTCAGGAAAATTGGATTTTTTCAAACTCCCGGGGTGAGGAGAATTTAATTTTTTTCAGACTCCCGGGGTCAAGAAAATCACATTTTTTCACACTCCCGGGGTCAGGAAATTCTGATTTTTTTCACACTCCCGGTGTTAGGAAAATCACATTTTTCACACTCCCGGGGTCAAGAAAATCACATTTTTTCACACTCCCGGGGTCAGGAAATTCTGATATTTTTCACAATCCCGGGGTCAGGAAAATCGGATATTTTCACACTCCCGGGGTCAGGAAAATCAGATTTTTTTCATACTCCAGGGGTCAGGAAAATCACATTTTTTCACACTCCCAGGGTCAGGAAATTCTGATTTTTTCACACTCACGGTGTTAGGAAAATCACATTTTTCTCACTCCCGGGGTCAGGAAAATTGGATTTTTTCAAACTCCCGGGGTCAGGAGAATTTAATTTTTTTCACACTCCCAGGGTCAAGAAAATCACATTTTTTCACACTCCTGGGGTCAGGAAATTCTGATATTTTTCACACTCCCGGGGTCAGGAAATTCGGATATTTTCACACTCCCGGGGTCAGGAAAATCAGATTTTTTTTCACACTCCCGCGGTCAGGAAAATTGGATATTTTCATACTCCCGGGGTCAGGAAAATCGCATTTTTCATACTCCCAGGGTCAGGAAAATCAAAAAATTTCGCATTCCCGGGGTCAGGAAAATCAGATTTTTTTCATACTCCCGGGGTCAGGAAAATTGGATTTTTTTCACACTCCCGGTGTCAGGAAAATTGGATATTTTCATACTCCTGGGGTCAGGAAAATTGCATTTTTCAAACTCCCGGGGTCAGGAAAATTGCATTTTTCATACTCCCGCGTCAGGAAAATCCAAAATTTTTCACATTCCCGGTGTTAGGAAAATCACATTTTTCACACTCCCGGGGTCAGGAAAATTGGGTTTTTTTTCACACTCCCGGGGTCAAGAAAATCACATTTTTTCATACTCCCGGGGTCAGGAAAATCGGATATTTTCACACTCCCGGGGTCAGGAAAATCAGATTTTTTTCATACTCCCGGGGTCAGCAAAATCACATTTTTTCACACTCCCAGGGTCAGGAAATTCTGATTTTTTTCACACTCCCGGTGTTAGTAAAATCACATTTTTCACACTCCCGGGGTCAAGAAAATCACATTTTTTCACACTCCCGGGGTCAGGAAATTCTGATATTTTTCACACTCCCGGGGTCAGGAAAATCGGATATTTTCACACTCCCGGGGTCAGGAAAATCAGATTTTTTTCATACTCCCGGGGTCAGGAAAATCACATTTTTTCACACTCTCAGGGTCAGGAAATTCTGATTTTTTTCACACTCACGGTGTTAGGAAAATCACATTTTTCACACTCCCGGGGTCAGGAAAATTGGATTTTTTCACACTCCCGGGGTCAGGAGAATTTAATTTTTTTCAGACTCCTGGGGTCAAGAAAATCACATTTTTTCACACTCCCGGGGTCAGGAAATTCTGATATTTTTCACACTCCCGGGGTCAGGAAAATCGGATATTTTCACACTCCCGGGGTCAGGAAAATCAGATTTTTTTTCACACTCCCGCGGTCAGGAAAATTGGATATTTTCATACTCCCGGGGTCAGGAAAATCGCATTTTTCATACTCCCGGGGTCAGGAAAATCAAAAAAATTTCACATTCCCGGGGTCAGGAAAATCAGATTTTTTTCATACTCCCGGGGTCAGGAAAATTGGATTTTTTTCACACTCCCAGTGTCAGGAAAATTGGATATTTTCATACTCCCGGGGTCAGGAAAATTGCATTTTTCAGACTCCCACGGTCAGGAAAATCGCATTTTTCATACTTCCGGGGTCAGGAAAATCCAAAATTTTTCACATTCCCGGAGTTAGGAAAATCACATTTTTCACACTCCCGGGGTCAGGAAAATTGGTTTTTTTTTCACACTCCCGGGGTCAAGAAAATCACATTTTTTCACACTCCCGGGGTCAGGAGATTCTGATTTTTTTCACACTCCCGGGGTCAAGAAAATCACATTTTTTCACACTCCCGGGGTCAGGGAATTCTAATTTTTTCACACTCCCGGTGTTAGGAAAATCACATTTTTCACACTCCCGGGGTCAGGAAAAATGGATTTTTTCACACTCCCGGGGTCAGGAAAATTGGGTTTTTTTCACACTCCCGGGGTCAAGAAAATCACATTTTTTCACACTCCCGGGGTCAGGAGATTCTGTTTTTTTTCACACTCCCGGGGTCAAGAAAATCACATTTTTTCACTCTCCCGGGGTCAGGAAATTCTGATTTTTTTTCACACTCCCGGTGTTAGGAAAATCACATTTTTTACACTCCCAGGGTCAAGAAAATCACATTTTTTCACTCTCCCGGGGTCAGGAAATTCTGATTTTTTTTCACACTCCCGCGGTCAGGAAAATTGGATATTTTCATACTCCCGGGGTCAGGAAAATCGCATTTTTCATACTCCCGGGGTCAGGAAAATCAAAAAAATTTCACATTCCCGGGGTCAGGAAAATCAGATTTTTTTCATACTCCCGGGGTCAGGAAAATTGGATTTTTTTCACACTCCCGGTGTCAGGAATATTGGATATTTTCATACTCCCAGGGTCAGGAAAATTGCATTTTTCAGACTCCCACGGTCAGGAAAATCGCATTTTCCATACTTCCGGGGTCAGGAAAATCCAAAATTTTTCACATTCCCGGTGTTAGGAAAATCACATTTTTCACACTCCCGGGGTCAGGAAAATTGGTTTTTTTTTCACACTCCCGGGGTCAAGAAAATCACATTTTTTCACACTCCCGGGGTCAGGAGATTCTGATTTTTTTCACACTCCCGGGGTCAAGAAAATCACATTTTTTCACACTCCCGGGGTCAGGGAATTCTAATTTTTTCACACTCCCGGTGTTAGGAAAATCACATTTTTCACACTCCCGGGGTCAGGAAAAATGGATTTTTTCACACTCCCGGGGTCAGGAAAATTGGGTTTTTTTCACACTCCCGGGGTCAAGAAAATCACATTTTTTCACACTCCCGGGGTCAGGAGATTCTGTTTTTTTTCACACTCCCGGGGTCAAGAAAATCACATTTTTTCACTCTCCCGGGGTCAGGAAATTCTGATTTTTTTTCACACTCCCGGTGTTAGGAAAATCACATTTTTTACACTCCCAGGGTCAAGAAAATCACATTTTTTCACACTCCCGGGGTCAGGAAATTCTGATATTTTTCACACTCCCGGGGTCAGGAAAAGCGGATATTTTCACACTCCCGGGGTCAGGAAAATCAGATTTTTTTCATACTCCCGGGGTCAGGAAATTCTGATTTTTTTCACACTCACGGTGTTAGGAAAATCACATTTTTCACACTCCCGGGGTCAGGAAAATCGGATATTTTCACACTCCCGGGGTCAGGAAAATCAGATTTTTTTCACACTCCCAGGGTCAGGAAATTCTGATTTTTTTCACACTCACGGTGTTAGGAAAATCTCATTTTTCACACTCCCGGGGTCAGGAAAATCGGATATTTTCACACTCCCGGGGTCAGGAAAATCAGATTTTTTTCACACTCCCGGGGTCAGGAAAATTAGATATTTTCATACTCCCGCGGGCAGGAAAATCGGATATTTAAACACTCCCGGGGTCAAGAAAATTGGATATTTTCACACTCCCGGGGTCAAGAAAATCACATTTTTCACACTCCCGGGGTCAGGAGATTCTGATTTTTTCACACTCCCGGGGTCAAGAAAATCACATTTTTTCACACTCACGGGGTCAGGAATTTCTATTTTTTTTCACACTCCCGGTGTTAGGAAAATCACATTTTTCACACTCCCGGGGTCAGGAAAATTGGGTTTCTTTTTCACACTCCCGGGGTCAAGAAAATCACATTTTTTCACACTCCTGGGGTCAGGAGATTCTGATTTTTTCACACTCCCAGGGTCAAGAAAATCACATTTTTTCACACTCCCAGGGTCAGGAAATTCTGATATTTTTCACACTCCCGGGGTCAGGAAATTCTGATATTTTTCACACTCCCGGGGTCAAGAAAATCACATTTTTTCACACTCCCGGGGTCAGGAGATTCTGATTTTTTAACACTCCCGGGGTCAAGAAAATCACATTTTTTCACACTCCCAGGGTCAGGAAATTCTGATATTTTTCACACTCCCGGGGTCAGGAGATTCTGTTTTTTTTCACACTCCCGGGGTCAAGAAAATCACATTTTTTCACTCTCCCGGGGTCAGGAAATTCTGATTTTTTTTCACACTCCCGGTGTTAGGAAAATCACATTTTTTACACTCCCAGGGTCAAGAAAATCACATTTTTTCACACTCCCGGGGTCAGGAAATTCTGATATTTTTCACACTCCCGGGGTCAGGAAAATCGGATATTTTCACACTCCCGGGGTCAGGAAAATCAGATTTTTTTCATACTCCCGGGGTCAGGAAATTCTGATTTTTTTCACACTCACGGTGTTAGGAAAATCACATTTTTCACACTCCCGGGGTCAGGAAAATCGGATATTTTCACACTCCCGGGGTCAGGAAAATCAGATTTTTTTCACACTCCCAGGGTCAGGAAATTCTGATTTTTTTCACACTCACGGTGTTAGGAAAATCACATTTTTCACACTCCCGGGGTCAGGAAAATCGGATATTTTCACACTCCCGGGGTCAGGAAAATCAGATTTTTTTCACACTCCCGGGGTCAGGAAAATTAGATATTTTCATACTCCCGCGGGCAGGAAAATCGGATATTTAAACACTCCCGGGGTCAAGAAAATTGGATATTTTCACACTCCCGGGGTCAAGAAAATCACATTTTTCACACTCCCGGGGTCAGGAGATTCTGATTTTTTCACACTCCCGGGGTCAAGAAAATCACATTTTTTCACACTCACGGGGTCAGGAATTTCTATTTTTTTTCACACTCCCGGTGTTAGGAAAATCACATTTTTCACACTCCCGGGGTCAGGAAAATTGGGTTTTTTTTTCACACTCCCGGGGTCAAGAAAATCACATTTTTTCACACTCCCGGGGTCAGGAGATTCTGATTTTTTCACACTCCCGGGGTCAAGAAAATCACATTTTTTCACACTCCCAGGGTCAGGAAATTCTGATATTTTTCACACTCCCGGGGTCAGGAAAATCGGATATCTTCACACTCCCGGGGTAAGGAAAAACAGATTTTTTTCATACTCCCGGGGTCAGGAAAATCACATTTTTTCACACTCCCAGGGTCAGGAAATTCTGGTTTTTGTCACACTCCCGGTGTTAGGAAAATCACATTTTTCACACTCCCGGGGTCAAGAAAATCACATTTTTTCACACTCCCGGGGTCAGGAAATTCTGATATTTTTCACACTCCCGGGGTCAGGAAAATCGGATATTTTCACACTCCCGGGGTCAGGAAAATCAGATTTTTTTTCACACTCCCGCGGTCAGGAAAATTGGATATTTTCATACTCCCGGGGTCAGGAAAATCGCATTTTTCATACTCCCGGGGTCAGGAAAATCAAAAAAATTTCACATTCCCGGGGTCAGGAAAATCAGATTTTTTTCATACTCCCGGGGTAAGGAAAATTCGATTTTTTTCACACTCCCGGTGTCAGGAAAATTGGATATTTTCATACTCCCGGGGTCAGGAAAATTGCATTTTTCAGACTCCCGGGGTCAGGAAAATCGCATTTCTCATACTTCCGGGGTCAGGAAAATCCAAATTTTTTCACATTCCCGGTGTTAGGAAAATCACATTTTTCACACTCCCGGGGTCAGGAGATTCTGATTTTTTTCACACACCCGGGGTCAAGAAAATCACATTTTTTCACACTCCCGGCGTCAGGAAATTCTAATTTTTTCACACTCCCGGTGTTAGGAAAATCACATTTTTCACACTCCCGGGGTCAGGAGATTCTGTTTTTTTTCACACTCCCGGGGTCAAGAAAATCACATTTTTTCACACTCCCGGGGTCAGGAGATTCGGACTTTTTTCACACTCCCGGGGTCAACAAAATCACATTTTTTTCACACTCCCGGGGTCAGGAAATTCTGATATTTTTCACACTCCCGGGGTCAGGAAATTCGGATATTTTCACACTCCCGGGGTCAGGAAAATCAGATTTTTTTCATACTCCCGGGGTCAGGAAAATCACATTTTTTCACACACCCAGGGTCAGGAAATTCTGATTTTTTTCACACTCCCGGGGTCAGGAAATTCTGATATTTTTCACACTCCCGGGATCAGGAAAATCGGATATTTTCATACTCCCGGGGTCAGGAAAATCGGATATTTTCACACTCCCGTGGTCAGGAAAATTGGATATTTTCATACTTACGGGGTCAGGAAAATTGCATTTTTCAGACTCCCGGGGTCAGGAAAATCGCATTTTTCATACTCCTGGGGTCAGGAAAATTGGGTTTTTTTCACACTCCCGGGGTCAAGAAAGTCACATTTTTCACCCTCCCGGGGTCAGGAGATTCTGATTTTTTTCACACTCCCGGGGTCAAGAAAATCACATTTTTTCACACTCCCTGGGTCAGGAAATTCTGATTTTTTTCACACTCACGGTGTTAGGAAAATCACATTTTTCACACTCCCGGGGTCAGGAAAATTGGATTTTTTCACACTCCTGGGTTCAGGAAATTCTGATATTTTTCACACTCCCGGGGTCAGGAAAATCGGATATTTTCACACTCCCGGGGTCAGGAAAATCAGATTTTTTTCATACTCCCGGGGTCAGGAAAAATCACATTTTTTCACACTCCCAGGGTCAGGAAATTCTGATTTTTTTCACACTCACGGTGTTAGGAAAATCACATTTTTCACACTCCCGGGGTCAGGAAAATTGGATTTTTTCACACTCCCGGGGTCAGGACAATTTAATTTTTTCCACACTCCCGGGGTCAGGAAAATCGGATATTTTCACACTCCCGGGGTCAAGAAAATTGGATATTTTCATACTCCCGGGGTCAGGAAAATTGCATTTTTCAGTCCCGGGGTCAGGAACATCGCATTTTTCATACTCCCGGGGTCAGGAAAATCAAAAAAATTTCACATTCCCGGTGTTAGGAAAATCACATTTTTCACACTCCCGGGGTCAGGAAAATTGGGTTTTTCTCACACTCCCGGGGTCAGGAAAATCAAAAAATTTTCACATTCACGGTTTTAGGAAAATCACATTTTTCACACTCCCGGGGTCAGGAAAATTGGGTTTTTTTCACACTCCCGGGGTCAAGAAAATCACATTTTTTCACACTCACGGGGTCAGGAAATTCTAATTTTTTTCACACTCCGAGTGTTAGGAAAATCACATTTTTCACACTCCCGGGATCGGAAAAATTGGATTTTTTCACACTCCCGGGGTCAGGAGAATTTAATTTTTTTCACACTCCCGGGGTCAAGAAAAACACATTTTTTCACACTCCCGGGGTCAGGAAATTCTGATTTTTCACACTCCCGGGGTCAGCAAAATCACATTTTTTTCACACTCCCAGGGTCAGGAGAATTTAATTTTTTTCAAACTCCCAGGGTCAGGAAAATTGGTTTTTTTTCACTCTCCCGGTGTCAGGAAAATTGGATATTTTCATACTCCCGGGGTCAGGAAAATTCCATTTTTCACACTCCCAGGGTCAGGAAAATTGGGTTTTTTTCACACTCCCGGGGTCAAGAAAATCACATTTTTTCACACTCCCGGGGTAAGGAGATTCTGATTTTTTCACACTCCTGGGGTCAAGAAAATCACATTTTTTCACACTCCCGGGGTCAGGAATTTCTGATTTTTTCACACTCCCGGTGTTAGGAAAATCACATTTTTCACACTCCCGGGGTCAGGAAAATTGGATATTTTCATACTCCCGGAGTCAGGAAAATTGCATTTTTTTCAGACTCCCGGGGTCAGGAAAATTGCATTTTTCATACTCCCGGGGTCAGGAAAATCAAAAAAATTTCACATTCACGGTGTTAGGAAAACCACATTTTTCACACTCCCGGGGTCAGGAAAATTGGGTTTTTTTTCACACTCCCGGGGTCAAGAAAATCACATTTTTTCACACTCCCGGGGTCAAGAAAATCACATTTTTTCACACTCCCTTGGTCAGGAAATTCTGATTTTTTTCACACTCACGGTGTTAGGAAAATCACATTTTTCACACTCCCGGGGTCAGGAAAATTGGATTTTTTCACACTCCTGGGTTCAGGAAAATTGGGTTTTTTTTCACACTCCCGGTGTTAGGAAAATCACATTTTTCACACACCCGGGGCCAAGAAAATCACATTTTTCACACTCCCGGGGTTCAGGAAATTCTGATATTTTTCACACTCCTGGGGTCAGGAAAATCGGATATTTTCACACTCCCAGGGTCAGGAAAATCAGATTTTTTTCATACTCCCGGGGTCAGGAAAAATCACATTTTTTCACACTCCCAGGGTCAGGAAATTCTGATTTTTTTCACACTCACGGCGTTAGGAAAATCACATTTTTCACACTCCCGGGGTCAGGAAAATTGGATTTTTTCACACTCCCGGGGTCAGGATAATTTAATTTTTTTCACACTCCCGGGGTCAGGAAAATCAGATATTTTCACACTCCCGGGGTCAAGAAAATTGGATATTTTCATACTCCCGGGATCAGGAAAATTGCATTTTTCAGTCCCGGGGTCAGGAACATCGCATTTTTCATACTCCCGGGGTCAGGAAAATCAAAAAAATTTCACATTCCCGGTGTTAGGAAAATCACATTTCTCGCACTCCCGGGGTCAGGAAAATTGGGTTTTTCTCACACTCCCGGGGTCAGGAAAATCAAAAAATTTTCACATTCACGGTTATAGGAAAATCACAATTTTCACACTCCCGGGGTCTGGAAAATTGGGTTTTTTTCACACTCCCGGGGTCAAGAAAATCACATTTTTTCACACTCCCGGAGTCAGGAAATTCTAATTTTTTTCACACTCCCAGTGTTAGGAAAATCACATTTTTCACACTCCCGGGATCAGAAAAATTGGATTTTTTCACACTCCCGGGGTCAGGAGAATTTAATTTTTTTCACACTCCCGGGGTCAAGAAAATCACATTTTTTCACACTCCCATGGTCAGGAGATTCTGATTTTTTTCACACTCCCGGGGTCAAGAAAATCACATTTTTCACACTCCCGGGGTCAGGAAATTCTGATTTTTCACACTCCCGGGGTCAGGAAAATTGGATTTTTTCACACTCCCTGTGTCAGGAGAATTTAATTTTTTTCACACTCCCAGGGTCAGGAAATTCTAATTTTTTTCACACTCCCAGTGTTAGGAAAATCACATTTTTCACACTCCCGGGGTCTGAAAAATTGGATTTTTTCACACTCCCGGGGTCAGGAGAATTTAATTTTTTTCACACTCCCGGGGTCACGAAAATCACATTTTTTCACACTCCCAGGGTCAGGAAATTCTAATTTTTTTCATACTCCCGGGGTCAGGAAAATCACATTTTTTCACACTCCCTGGGTCAGGAAATTCTGATTTTTTTCATACTCACGGTGTTAGGAAAATCACATTTTTCACACTCCCGGGGTCAGGAAAATTGGATTTTTTCACACTCCTGGGTTCAGGAAAATTGGGGTTTTTTTTCACACTCCCGGTGTTAGGAAAATCACATTTTTCACACACCCGGGGCCAAGAAAATCACATTTCTCACACTCCCGGTGTTCAGGAAATTCTGATATTTTTCACACTCCCGGGGTCAGGAAAATCGGATATTTTCACACTCCTGGGGTCAGGAAAATCAGATTTTTTTCATACTCCCGGGGTCAGGAAAAATCACATTTTTTCACACTCCCAGGGTCAGGAAATTCTGATTTTTTTCACACTCACGGCGTTAGGAAAATCACATTTTTCACACTCCCGGGGTCAGGAAAATTGGATTTTTTCACACTCCCGGGGTCAGGATAATTTAATTTTTTTCACACTCCCGGGGTCAGGAAAATCGGATATTTTCACACTCCCGGGGTCAAGAAAATTGGATATTTTCATACTCCCGGGATCAGGAAAATTGCATTTTTCAGTCCCGGGGTCAGGAACATCGCATTTTTCATACTCCCGGGGTCAGGAAAATCAAAAAAATTTCACATTCCCGGTGTTAGGAAAATCACATTTCTCGCACTCCCGGGGTCAGGAAAATTGGGTTTTTCTCACACTCCCGGGGTCAGGAAAATCAAAAAATTTTCACATTCACGGTTATAGGAAAATCACAATTTTCACACTCCCGGGGTCTGGAAAATTGGGTTTTTTTCACACTCCCGGGGTCAAGAAAATCACATTTTTTCACACTCCCGGGGTCAGGAGATTCTGATTTCTTTCACACTCCCGGGGTCAAGAAAATCACATTTTTTCACACTCCCGGGGTCAGGAAATTCTAATTTTTTTCACACTCCCAGTGTTAGGAAAATCACATTTTTCACACTCCCGGGATCAGAAAAATTGGATTTTTTCACACTCCCGGGGTCAGGAGAATTTAATTTTTTTCACACTCCCGGGGTCAAGAAAATCACATTTTTTCACACTCCCATGGTCAGGAGATTCTGATTTTTTTCACACTCCCGGGGTCAAGAAAATCACATTTTTTCACTCTCCCGGGGTCAGGAAATTCTGATTTTTCACACTCCCTGGGTCAGGAAATTCTGATTTTTTTCACACTCACGGTGTTAGGAAAATCACATTTTTCACACTCCCGGGGTCAGGAAAATTGGATTTTTTCACACTCCTGGGTTCAGGAAAATTGGGGTTTTTTTTCACACTCCCGGTGTTAGGAAAATCACATTTTTCACACTCCCAGGCCCAAGAAAATCACATTTTTCACACTCCTGGTGTTCAGGAAATTCTGATATTTTTCACACTCCCGGGGTCAGGAAAATCGGATATTTTCACACTCCCGGGGTCAGGAAAATCGGATATTTTCACACTCCCGGGGTCAAGAAAATTGGATATTTTCATACTCCCGGGGTCAGGAAAATCGGATATTTTCACACTCCCGGGGTCAAGAAAATTGGATATTTTCACACTCCCGGTGTTAGGAAAATCACATTTTTCACACTCCCAGGCCCAAGAAAATCACATTTTTCACACTCCCGGGGTCAGGAGAATTTAATTTTTTTCACACTCCCGGGGTCAGGAGATTCTGATTTTTTTCACACTCCCGGGGTCAAGAAAATCACATTTTTTCACACTCCCGGGGTCAGGAAATTCTGATTTTTCACACTCCCGGGGTCAGGAAAATTGGATTTTTTCACACTCCCAGGGTCAGGAGAATTTAATTTTTTTCACACTCCCGGGGGAAAGAAAATCACATGTTTTCACACTCCCGGGGTTAGGAAAATCGGATATTTTCACACCCCCGGGGTCAGGAAAATTGCATTTTTTTCAAACTCCCAGGGTCAGGAAAATTGGATTTTTTTCACACTCCCGGTGTCAGGAAAATTGGATATTTTCATACTCCCGGGGTCAGGAAAATTCCATTTTTCAGACTCCCGAGGTCAGGAAAATTGGATTTTTTTAACACTCCCGGGGTCAGGAAAATTGGATTTTTTTCACACTCCTGGGGTCAAGAAAATCACATTTTTTCACACTCCCGGGGTCAGGAGATTATGATTTTGTTCACACTCCCGGGGTCAAGAAAATCACATTTTTTCACACTCCCGGGGTCAGGAATTTCTGATTTTTTTCACACTCCCGGTGTTAGGAAAATCACATTTTTCACACTCCCGGGGTCAAGAAAATCACATTTTTTATCACTCCCGGAGTCGGGAAATTCTGATATTTTTCACACTGCCAGGGTCAGGAAAATTGGATTTTTTCATACTCCCGGGGTCAGGAGTATTTAATTTTTTTCACACTCCCGGGGTCAAGAATATCACATTTATTCACAGTCCCGGGGTCAGGAAATTCTGATATTTTTCACACTCCCGGGGTCAGGAAAATTGGATTTTTTCACACTCCCGGGGTCAGGACAATTTAATTTTTTCCACACTCCCGGGGTCAGGAAAATCGGATATTTTCACACTCCCGGGGTCAAGAAAATTGGATATTTTCATACTCCCGGGGTCAGGAAAATTGCATTTTTCAGTCCCGGGGTCAGGAACATCGCATTTTTCATACTCCCGGGGTCAGGAAAATCAAAAAAATTTCACATTCCCGGTGTTAGGAAAATCACATTTTTCACACTCCCGGGGTCAGGAAAATTGGGTTTTTCTCACACTCCCGGGGTCAGGAAAATCAAAAAATTTTCACATTCACGGTTTTAGGAAAATCACATTTTTCACACTCCCGGGGTCAGGAAAATTGGGTTTTTTTCACACTCCCGGGGTCAAGAAAATCACATTTTTTCACACTCCCGGGGTCAGGAAATTCTAATTTTTTTCACACTCCGAGTGTTAGGAAAATCACATTTTTCACACTCCCGGGATCGGAAAAATTGGATTTTTTCACACTCCCGGGGTCAGGAGAATTTAATTTTTTTCACACTCCCGGGGTCAAGAAAAACACATTTTTTCACACTCCCGGGGTCAGGAAATTCTGATTTTTCACACTCCCGGGGTCAGCAAAATCACATTTTTTTCACACTCCCAGGGTCAGGAGAATTTAATTTTTTTCAAACTCCCAGGGTCAGGAAAATTGGTTTTTTTTCACTCTCCCGGTGTCAGGAAAATTGGATATTTTCATACTCCCGGGGTCAGGAAAATTCCATTTTTCACACTCCCAGGGTCAGGAAAATTGGGTTTTTTTCACACTCCCGGGGTCAAGAAAATCACATTTTTTCACACTCCCGGGGTAAGGAGATTCTGATTTTTTCACACTCCTGGGGTCAAGAAAATCACATTTTTTCACACTCCCGGGGTCAGGAATTTCTGATTTTTTCACACTCCCGGTGTTAGGAAAATCACATTTTTCACACTCCCAGGGTCAAGAAAATCACATTTTTTCACACTCCCGGGGTCAGGAGATTCTGATTTTTTTCACACTCCCGGGGTCAAGAAAATCACATTTTTTCACACTCCCGGGGTCAGGGAATTCTAATTTTTTCACACTCCCGGTGTTAGGAAAATCACATTTTTCACACTCCCGGGGTCAGGAAAAATGGATTTTTTCACACTCCCGGGGTCAGGAAAATTGGGTTTTTTTCACACTCCCGGGGTCAAGAAAATCACATTTTTTCACACTCCCGGGGTCAGGAGATTCTGTTTTTTTTCACACTCCCGGGGTCAAGAAAATCACATTTTTTCACTCTCCCGGGGTCAGGAAATTCTGATTTTTTTTCACACTCCCGGTGTTAGGAAAATCACATTTTTTACACTCCCAGGGTCAAGAAAATCACATTTTTTCACTCTCCCGGGGTCAGGAAATTCTGATTTTTTTTCACACTCCCGCGGTCAGGAAAATTGGATATTTTCATACTCCCGGGGTCAGGAAAATCGCATTTTTCATACTCCCGGGGTCAGGAAAATCAAAAAAATTTCACATTCCCGGGGTCAGGAAAATCAGATTTTTTTCATACTCCCGGGGTCAGGAAAATTGGATTTTTTTCACACTCCCGGTGTCAGGAATATTGGATATTTTCATACTCCCGGGGTCAGGAAAATTGCATTTTTCAGACTCCCACGGTCAGGAAAATCGCATTTTCCATACTTCCGGGGTCAGGAAAATCCAAAATTTTTCACATTCCCGGTGTTAGGAAAATCACATTTTTCACACTCCCGGGGTCAGGAAAATTGGTTTTTTTTCACACTCCCGGGGTCAAGAAAATCACATTTTTTCACACTCCCGGGGTCAGGAGATTCTGATTTTTTTCACACTCCCGGGGTCAAGAAAATCACATTTTTTCACACTCCCGGGGTCAGGGAATTCTAATTTTTTCACACTCCCGGTGTTAGGAAAATCACATTTTTCACACTCCCGGGGTCAGGAAAAATGGATTTTTTCACACTCCCGGGGTCAGGAAAATTGGGTTTTTTTCACACTCCCGGGGTCAAGAAAATCACATTTTTTCACACTCCCGGGGTCAGGAGATTCTGTTTTTTTTCACACTCCCGGGGTCAAGAAAATCACATTTTTTCACTCTCCCGGGGTCAGGAAATTCTGATTTTTTTTCACACTCCCGGTGTTAGGAAAATCACATTTTTTACACTCCCAGGGTCAAGAAAATCACATTTTTTCACACTCCCGGGGTCAGGAAATTCTGATATTTTTCACACTCCCGGGGTCAGGAAAAGCGGATATTTTCACACTCCCGGGGTCAGGAAAATCAGATTTTTTTCATACTCCCGGGGTCAGGAAATTCTGATTTTTTTCACACTCACGGTGTTAGGAAAATCACATTTTTCACACTCCCGGGGTCAGGAAAATCGGATATTTTCACACTCCCGGGGTCAGGAAAATCAGATTTTTTTCACACTCCCAGGGTCAGGAAATTCTGATTTTTTTCACACTCACGGTGTTAGGAAAATCTCATTTTTCACACTCCCGGGGTCAGGAAAATCGGATATTTTCACACTCCCGGGGTCAGGAAAATCAGATTTTTTTCACACTCCCGGGGTCAGGAAAATTAGATATTTTCATACTCCCGCGGGCAGGAAAATCGGATATTTAAACACTCCCGGGGTCAAGAAAATTGGATATTTTCACACTCCCGGGGTCAAGAAAATCACATTTTTCACACTCCCGGGGTCAGGAGATTCTGATTTTTTCACACTCCCGGGGTCAAGAAAATCACATTTTTTCACACTCACGGGGTCAGGAATTTCTATTTTTTTTCACACTCCCGGTGTTAGGAAAATCACATTTTTCACACTCCCGGGGTCAGGAAAATTGGGTTTCTTTTTCACACTCCCGGGGTCAAGAAAATCACATTTTTTCACACTCCTGGGGTCAGGAGATTCTGATTTTTTCACACTCCCAGGGTCAAGAAAATCACATTTTTTCACACTCCCAGGGTCAGGAAATTCTGATATTTTTCACACTCCCGGGGTCAGGAAATTCTGATATTTTTCACACTCCCGGGGTCAAGAAAATCACATTTTTTCACACTCCCGGGGTCAGGAGATTCTGATTTTTTAACACTCCCGGGGTCAAGAAAATCACATTTTTTCACACTCCCAGGGTCAGGAAATTCGGATATTTTTCACACTCCCGGGGTCAGGAGATTCTGTTTTTTTTTCACACTCCCGGGGTCAAGAAAATCACATTTTTTCACTCTCCCGGGGTCAGGAAATTCTGATTTTTTTTCACACTCCCGGTGTTAGGAAAATCACATTTTTTACACTCCCAGGGTCAAGAAAATCACATTTTTTCACACTCCCGGGGTCAGGAAATTCTGATATTTTTCACACTCCCGGGGTCAGGAAAATCGGATATTTTCACACTCCCGGGGTCAGGAAAATCAGATTTTTTTCATACTCCCGGGGTCAGGAAATTCTGATTTTTTTCACACTCACGGTGTTAGGAAAATCACATTTTTCACACTCCCGGGGTCAGGAAAATCGGATATTTTCACACTCCCGGGGTCAGGAAAATCAGATTTTTTTCACACTCCCAGGGTCAGGAAATTCTGATTTTTTTCACACTCACGGTGTTAGGAAAATCACATTTTTCACACTCCCGGGGTCAGGAAAATCGGATATTTTCACACTCCCGGGGTCAGGAAAATCAGATTTTTTTCACACTCCCGGGGTCAGGAAAATTAGATATTTTCATACTCCCGCGGGCAGGAAAATCGGATATTTAAACACTCCCGGGGTCAAGAAAATTGGATATTTTCACACTCCCGGGGTCAAGAAAATCACATTTTTCACACTCCCGGGGTCAGGAGATTCTGATTTTTTCACACTCCCGGGGTCAAGAAAATCACATTTTTTCACACTCACGGGGTCAGGAATTTCTATTTTTTTTCACACTCCCGGTGTTAGGAAAATCACATTTTTCACACTCCCGGGGTCAGGAAAATTGGGTTTTTTTTTCACACTCCCGGGGTCAAGAAAATCACATTTTTTCACACTCCCGGGGTCAGGAGATTCTGATTTTTTCACACTCCCGGGGTCAAGAAAATCACATTTTTTCACACTCCCAGGGTCAGGAAATTCTGATATTTTTCACACTCCCGGGGTCAGGAAAATCGGATATCTTCACACTCCCGGGGTAAGGAAAAACAGATTTTTTTCATACTCCCGGGGTCAGGAAAATCACATTTTTTCACACTCCCAGGGTCAGGAAATTCTGGTTTTTGTCACACTCCCGGTGTTAGGAAAATCACATTTTTCACACTCCCGGGGTCAAGAAAATCACATTTTTTCACACTCCCGGGGTCAGGAAATTCTGATATTTTTCACACTCCCGGGGTCAGGAAAATCGGATATTTTCACACTCCCGGGGTCAGGAAAATCAGATTTTTTTTCACACTCCCGCGGTCAGGAAAATTGGATATTTTCATACTCCCGGGGTCAGGAAAATCGCATTTTTCATACTCCCGGGGTCAGGAAAATCAAAAAAATTTCACATTCCCGGGGTCAGGAAAATCAGATTTTTTTCATACTCCCGGGGTAAGGAAAATTCGATTTTTTTCACACTCCCGGTGTCAGGAAAATTGGATATTTTCATACTCCCGGGGTCAGGAAAATTGCATTTTTCAGACTCCCGGGGTCAGGAAAATCGCATTTCTCATACTTCCGGGGTCAGGAAAATCCAAATTTTTTCACATTCCCGGTGTTAGGAAAATCACATTTTTCACACTCCCGGGGTCAGGAAAATTGGGTTTTTTTCACACTCCCGGGGTCAAGAAAATCACATTTTTTCACACTCCCGGGGTCAGGAGATTCTGATTTTTTTCACACACCCGGGGTCAAGAAAATCACATTTTTTCACACTCCCGGCGTCAGGAAATTCTAATTTTTTCACACTCCCGGTGTTAGGAAAATCACATTTTTCACACTCCCGGGGTCAGGAGATTCTGTTTTTTTTCACACTCCCGGGGTCAAGAAAATCACATTTTTTCACACTCCCGGGGTCAGGAGATTCGGACTTTTTTCACACTCCCGGGGTCAACAAAATCACATTTTTTTCACACTCCCGGGGTCAGGAAATTCTGATATTTTTCACACTCCCGGGGTCAGGAAATTCGGATATTTTCACACTCCCGGGGTCAGGAAAATCAGATTTTTTTCATACTCCCGGGGTCAGGAAAATCACATTTTTTCACACACCCAGGGTCAGGAAATTCTGATTTTTTTCACACTCCCGGGGTCAGGAAATTCTGATATTTTTCACACTCCCGGGATCAGGAAAATCGGATATTTTCATACTCCCGGGGTCAGGAAAATCGGATATTTTCACACTCCCGGGGTCAGGAAAATTGGATATTTTCATACTTACGGGGTCAGGAAAATTGCATTTTTCAGACTCCCGGGGTCAGGAAAATCGCATTTTTCATACTCCTGGGGTCAGGAAAATTGGGTTTTTTTCACACTCCCGGGGTCAAGAAAGTCACATTTTTCACCCTCCCGGGGTCAGGAGATTCTGATTTTTTTCACACTCCCGGGGTCAAGAAAATCACATTTTTTCACACTCCCTGGGTCAGGAAATTCTGATTTTTTTCACACTCACGGTGTTAGGAAAATCACATTTTTCACACTCCCGGGGTCAGGAAAATTGGATTTTTTCACACTCCTGGGTTCAGGAAATTCTGATATTTTTCACACTCCCGGGGTCAGGAAAATCGGATATTTTCACACTCCCGGGGTCAGGAAAATCAGATTTTTTTCATACTCCCGGGGTCAGGAAAAATCACATTTTTTCACACTCCCAGGGTCAGGAAATTCTGATTTTTTTCACACTCACGGTGTTAGGAAAATCACATTTTTCACACTCCCGGGGTCAGGAAAATTGGATTTTTTCACACTCCCGGGGTCAGGACAATTTAATTTTTTCCACACTCCCGGGGTCAGGAAAATCGGATATTTTCACACTCCCGGGGTCAAGAAAATTGGATATTTTCATACTCCCGGGGTCAGGAAAATTGCATTTTTCAGTCCCGGGGTCAGGAACATCGCATTTTTCATACTCCCGGGGTCAGGAAAATCAAAAAAATTTCACATTCCCGGTGTTAGGAAAATCACATTTTTCACACTCCCGGGGTCAGGAAAATTGGGTTTTTCTCACACTCCCGGGGTCAGGAAAATCAAAAAATTTTCACATTCACGGTTTTAGGAAAATCACATTTTTCACACTCCCGGGGTCAGGAAAATTGGGTTTTTTTCACACTCCCGGGGTCAAGAAAATCACATTTTTTCACACTCACGGGGTCAGGAAATTCTAATTTTTTTCACACTCCGAGTGTTAGGAAAATCACATTTTTCACACTCCCGGGATCGGAAAAATTGGATTTTTTCACACTCCCGGGGTCAGGAGAATTTAATTTTTTTCACACTCCCGGGGTCAAGAAAAACACATTTTTTCACACTCCCGGGGTCAGGAAATTCTGATTTTTCACACTCCCGGGGTCAGCAAAATCACATTTTTTTCACACTCCCAGGGTCAGGAGAATTTAATTTTTTTCAAACTCCCAGGGTCAGGAAAATTGGTTTTTTTTCACTCTCCCGGTGTCAGGAAAATTGGATATTTTCATACTCCCGGGGTCAGGAAAATTCCATTTTTCACACTCCCAGGGTCAGGAAAATTGGGTTTTTTTCACACTCCCGGGGTCAAGAAAATCACATTTTTTCACACTCCCGGGGTAAGGAGATTCTGATTTTTTCACACTCCTGGGGTCAAGAAAATTACATTTTTTCACACTCCCGGGGTCAGGAATTTCTGATTTTTTCACACTCCCGGTGTTAGGAAAATCACATTTTTCACACTCCCGGGGTCAGGAAAATTGGATATTTTCATACTCCCGGAGTCAGGAAAATTGCATTTTTTTCAGACTCCCGGGGTCAGGAAAATTGCATTTTTCATACTCCCGGGGTCAGGAAAATCAAAAAAATTTCACATTCACGGTGTTAGGAAAACCACATTTTTCACACTCCCGGGGTCAGGAAAATTGGTTTTTTTTTCACACTCCCGGGGTCAAGAAAATCACATTTTTTCACACTCCCGGGGTCAAGAAAATCACATTTTTTCACACTCCCTTGGTCAGGAAATTCTGATTTTTTTCACACTCACGGTGTTAGGAAAATCACATTTTTCACACTCCCGGGGTCAGGAAAATTGGATTTTTTCACACTCCTGGGTTCAGGAAAATTGGGTTTTTTTTCACACTCCCGGTGTTAGGAAAATCACATTTTTCACACACCCGGGGCCAAGAAAATCACATTTTTCACACTCCCGGGGTTCAGGAAATTCTGATATTTTTCACACTCCTGGGGTCAGGAAAATCGGATATTTTCACACTCCCAGGGTCAGGAAAATCAGATTTTTTTCATACTCCCGGGGTCAGGAAAAATCACATTTTTTCACACTCCCAGGGTCAGGAAATTCTGATTTTTTTCACACTCACGGCGTTAGGAAAATCACATTTTTCACACTCCCGGGGTCAGGAAAATTGGATTTTTTCACACTCCCGGGGTCAGGATAATTTAATTTTTTTCACACTCCCGGGGTCAGGAAAATCAGATATTTTCACACTCCCGGGGTCAAGAAAATTGGATATTTTCATACTCCCGGGATCAGGAAAATTGCATTTTTCAGTCCAGGGGTCAGGAACATCGCATTTTTCATACTCCCGGGGTCAGGAAAATCAAAAAAATTTCACATTCCCGGTGTTAGGAAAATCACATTTTTCACACTCCCGGGGTCAGGAAAATTGGGTTTTTCTCACACTCCCGGGGTCAGGAAAATCAAAAATTTTTCACATTCACGGTTTTAGGAAAATCACATTTTTCACACTCCCGGGGTCAGGAAAATTGGGTTTTTTTCACACTCCCGGGGTCAAGAAAATCACATTTTTTCACACTCCCGGAGTCAGGAAATTCTAATTTTTTTCACACTCCCAGTGTTAGGAAAATCACATTTTTCACACTCCCGGGATCAGAAAAATTGGATTTTTTCACACTCCCGGGGTCAGGAGAATTTAATTTTTTTCACACTCCCGGGGTCAAGAAAATCACATTTTTTCACACTCCCATGGTCAGGAGATTCTGATTTTTTTCACACTCCCGGGGTCAAGAAAATCACATTTTTCACACTCCCGGGGTCAGGAAATTCTGATTTTTCACACTCCCGGGGTCAGGAAAATTGGATTTTTTCACACTCCCTGTGTCAGGAGAATTTAATTTTTTTCACACTCCCAGGGTCAGGAAATTCTAATTTTTTTCACACTCCCAGTGTTAGGAAAATCACATTTTTCACACTCCAGGGGTCTGAAAAATTGGATTTTTTCACACTCCCGGGGTCAGGAGAATTTAATTTTTTTCACACTCCCGGGGTCACGAAAATCACATTTTTTCACACTCCCAGGGTCAGGAAATTCTAATTTTTTTCATACTCCCGGGGTCAGGAAAATCACATTTTTTCACACTCCCTGGGTCAGGAAATTCTGATTTTTTTCATACTCACGGTGTTAGGAAAATCACATTTTTCACACTCCCGGGGTCAGGAAAATTGGATTTTTTCACACTCCTGGGTTCAGGAAAATTGGGGTTTTTTTTCACACTCCCGGTGTTAGGAAAATCACATTTTTCACACACCCGGTGCCAAGAAAATCACATTTCTCACACTCCCGATGTTCAGGAAATTCTGATATTTTTCACACTCCCGGGGTCAGGAAAATCGGATATTTTCACACTCCTGGGGTCAGGAAAATCAGATTTTTTTCATACTCCCGGGGTCAGGAAAAATCACATTTTTTCACACTCCCAGGGTCAGGAAATTCTGATTTTTTTCACACTCACGGCGTTAGGAAAATCACATTTTTCACACTCCCGGGGTCAGGAAAATTGGATTTTTTCACACTCCCGGGGTCAGGATAATTTAATTTTTTTCACACTCCCGGGGTCAGGAAAATCGGATATTTTCACACTCCCGGGGTCAAGAAAATTGGATATTTTCATACTCCCGGGATCAGGAAAATTGCATTTTTCAGTCCCGGGGTCAGGAACATCGCATTTTTCATACTCCCGGGGTCAGGAAAATCAAAAAAATTTCACATTCCCGGTGTTAGGAAAATCACATTTCTCGCACTCCCGGGGTCAGGAAAATTGGGTTTTTCTCACACTCCCGGGGTCAGGAAAATCAAAAAATTTTCACATTCACGGTTATAGGAAAATCACAATTTTCACACTCCCGGGGTCTGGAAAATTGGGTTTTTTTCACACTCCCGGGGTCAAGAAAATCACATTTTTTCACACTCCCGGGGTCAGGAGATTCTGATTTCTTTCACACTCCCGGGGTCAAGAAAATCACATTTTTTCACACTCCCGGGGTCAGGAAATTCTAATTTTTTTCACACTCCCAGTGTTAGGAAAATCACATTTTTCACACTCCCGGGATCAGAAAAATTGGATTTTTTCACACTCCCGGGGTCAGGAGAATTTAATTTTTTTCACACTCCCGGGGTCAAGAAAATCACATTTTTTCACACTCCCATGGTCAGGAGATTCTGATTTTTTTCACACTCCCGGGGTCAAGAAAATCACATTTTTTCACACTCCCGGGGTCAGGAAATTCTGATTTTTCACACTCCCTGGGTCAGGAAATTCTGATTTTTTTCACACTCACGGTGTTAGGAAAATCACATTTTTCACACTCCCGGGGTCAGGAAAATTGGATTTTTTCACACTCCTGGGTTCAGGAAAATTGGGGTTTTTTTCACACTCCCGGTGTTAGGAAAATCACATTTTTCACACTCCCAGGCCCAAGAAAATCACATTTTTCACACTCCTGGTGTTCAGGAAATTCTGATATTTTTCACACTCCCGGGGTCAGGAAAATCGGATATTTTCACACTCCCGGGGTCAGGAAAATCGGATATTTTCACACTCCCGGGGTCAAGAAAATTGGATATTTTCATACTCCCGGGGTCAGGAAAATCGGATATTTTCACACTCCCGGGGTCAAGAAAATTGGATATTTTCACACTCCCGGTGTTAGGAAAATCACATTTTTCACACTCCCAGGCCCAAGAAAATCACATTTTTCACACTCCCGGGGTCAGGAGAATTTAATTTTTTTCACACTCCCGGGGTCAGGAGATTCTGATTTTTTTCACACTCCCGGGGTCAAGAAAATCACATTTTTTCACACTCCCGGGGTCAGGAAATTCTGATTTTTCACACTCCCGGGGTCAGGAAAATTGGATTTTTTCACACTCCCAGGGTCAGGAGAATTTAATTTTTTTCACACTCCCGGGGGAAAGAAAATCACATGTTTTCACACTCCCGGGGTTAGGAAAATCGGATATTTTCACACCCCCGGGGTCAGGAAAATTGCATTTTTTTCAAACTCCCAGGGTCAGGAAAATTGGATTTTTTTCACACTCCCGGTGTCAGGAAAATTGGATATTTTCATACTCCCGGGGTCAGGAAAATTCCATTTTTCAGACTCCCGAGGTCAGGAAAATTGGATTTTTTTAACACTCCCGGGGTCAGGAAAATTGGATTTTTTTCACACTCCTGGGGTCAAGAAAATCACATTTTTTCACACTCCCGGGGTCAGGAGATTATGATTTTGTTCACACTCCCGGGGTCAAGAAAATCACATTTTTTCACACTCCCGGGGTCAGGAATTTCTGATTTTTTTCACACTCCCGGTGTTAGGAAAATCACATTTTTCACACTCCCGGGGTCAAGAAAATCACATTTTTTATCACTCCCGGAGTCGGGAAATTCTGATATTTTTCACACTGCCAGGGTCAGGAAAATTGGATTTTTTCATACTCCCGGGGTCAGGAGTATTTAATTTTTTTCACACTCCCGGGGTCAAGAATATCACATTTATTCACAGTCCCGGGGTCAGGAAATTCTGATATTTTTCACACTCCCGGGGTCAGGAAAATTGGATTTTTTCACACTCCCGGGGTCAGGACAATTTAATTTTTTCCACACTCCCGGGGTCAGGAAAATCGGATATTTTCACACTCCCGGGGTCAAGAAAATTGGATATTTTCATACTCCCGGGGTCAGGAAAATTGCATTTTTCAGTCCCGGGGTCAGGAACATCGCATTTTTCATACTCCCGGGGTCAGGAAAATCAAAAAAATTTCACATTCCCGGTGTTAGGAAAATCACATTTTTCACACTCCCGGGGTCAGGAAAATTGGGTTTTTCTCACACTCCCGGGGTCAGGAAAATCAAAAAATTTTCACATTCACGGTTTTAGGAAAATCACATTTTTCACACTCCCGGGGTCAGGAAAATTGGGTTTTTTTCACACTCCCGGGGTCAAGAAAATCACATTTTTTCACACTCCCGGGGTCAGGAAATTCTAATTTTTTTCACACTCCGAGTGTTAGGAAAATCACATTTTTCACACTCCCGGGATCGGAAAAATTGGATTTTTTCACACTCCCGGGGTCAGGAGAATTTAATTTTTTTCACACTCCCGGGGTCAAGAAAAACACATTTTTTCACACTCCCGGGGTCAGGAAATTCTGATTTTTCACACTCCCGGGGTCAGCAAAATCACATTTTTTTCACACTCCCAGGGTCAGGAGAATTTAATTTTTTTCAAACTCCCAGGGTCAGGAAAATTGGTTTTTTTTCACTCTCCCGGTGTCAGGAAAATTGGATATTTTCATACTCCCGGGGTCAGGAAAATTCCATTTTTCACACTCCCAGGGTCAGGAAAATTGGGTTTTTTTCACACTCCCGGGGTCAAGAAAATCACATTTTTTCACACTCCCGGGGTAAGGAGATTCTGATTTTTTCACACTCCTGGGGTCAAGAAAATCACATTTTTTCACACTCCCGGGGTCAGGAATTTCTGATTTTTTCACACTCCCGGTGTTAGGAAAATCACATTTTTCACACTCCCGGGGTCAGGAAAATTGGATATTTTCATACTCCCGGAGTCAGGAAAATTGCATTTTTTTCAGACTCCCGGGGTCAGGAAAATTGCATTTTTCATACTCCCGGGGTCAGGAAAATCAAAAAAATTTCACATTCACGGTGTTAGGAAAACCACATTTTTCACACTCCCGGGGTCAGGAAAATTGGTTTTTTTTTCACACTCCCGGGGTCAAGAAAATCACATTTTTTCACACTCCCGGGGTCAAGAAAATCACATTTTTTCACACTCCCTTGGTCAGGAAATTCTGATTTTTTTCACACTCACGGTGTTAGGAAAATCACATTTTTCACACTCCCGGGGTCAGGAAAATTGGATTTTTTCACACTCCTGGGTTCAGGAAAATTGGGTTTTTTTTCACACTCCCGGTGTTAGGAAAATCACATTTTTCACACACCCGGGGCCAAGAAAATCACATTTTTCACACTCCCGGGGTTCAGGAAATTCTGATATTTTTCACACTCCTGGGGTCAGGAAAATCGGATATTTTCACACTCCCAGGGTCAGGATAATCAGATTTTTTTCATACTCCCGGGGTCAGGAAAAATCACATTTTTTCACACTCCCAGGGTCAGGAAATTCTGATTTTTTTCACACTCACGGCGTTAGGAAAATCACATTTTTCACACTCCCGGGGTCAGGAAAATTGGATTTTTTCACACTCCCGGGGTCAGGATAATTTAATTTTTTTCACACTCCCGGGGTCAGGAGATTCTGATTTTTTTCACACTCCCGGGGTCAAGAAAATCACATTTTTTCACACTCCCGGGGTCAGGAAATTCTGATTTTTCACACTCCCGGGGTCAGGAAAATTGGATTTTTTCACACTCCCAGGGTCAGGAGAATTTAATTTTTTTCACACTCCCGGGGGAAAGAAAATCACATGTTTTCACACTCCCGGGGTTAGGAAAATCGGATATTTTCACACCCCCGGGGTCAGAAAAATTGCATTTTTTTCAAACTCCCAGGGTCAGGAAAATTGGATTTTTTTCACTCTCCCGGTGTCAGGAAAATTGGATATTTTCATACTCCCGGGGTCAGGAAAATTCCATTTTTCAGACTCCCGAGGTCAGGAAAATTGGATTTTTTTAACACTCCCGGGGTCAGGAAAATTGGATTTTTTTCACACTCCTGGGGTCAAGAAAATCACATTTTTTCACACTCCCGGGGTCAGGAGATTATGATTTTGTTCACACTCCCGGGGTCAAGAAAATCACATTTTTTCACACTCCCGGGGTCAGGAATTTCTGATTTTTTTCACACTCCCGGTGTTAGGAAAATCACATTTTTCACACTCCCGGGGTCAAGAAAATCACATTTTTTATCACTCCCGGAGTCGGGAAATTCTGATATTTTTCACACTGCCAGGGTCAGGAAAATTGGATTTTTTCATACTCCCGGGGTCAGGAGTATTTAATTTTTTTCACACTCCCGGGGTCAAGAATATCACATTTATTCACAGTCCCGGGGTCAGGAAATTCTGATATTTTTCACACTCCCGGGGTCAGGAAAATTGGATTTTTTCACACTCCCGGGGTCAGGACAATTTAATTTTTTCCACACTCCCGGGGTCAGGAAAATCGGATATTTTCACACTCCCGGGGTCAAGAAAATTGGATATTTTCATACTCCCGGGGTCAGGAAAATTGCATTTTTCAGTCCCGGGGTCAGGAACATCGCATTTTTCATACTCCCGGGGTCAGGAAAATCAAAAAAAATTCACATTCCCGGTGTTAGGAAAATCACATTTTTCACACTCCCGGGGTCAGGAAAATTGGGTTTTTCTCACACTCCCGGGGTCAGGAAAATCAAAAAATTTTCACATTCACGGTTTTAGGAAAATCACATTTTTCACACTCCCGGGGTCAGGAAAATTGGGTTTTTTTCACACTCCCGGGGTCAAGAAAATCACATTTTTTCACACTCCCGGGGTCAGGAAATTCTAATTTTTTTCACACTCCGAGTGTTAGGAAAATCACATTTTTCACACTCCCGGGATCGGAAAAATTGGATTTTTTCACACTCCCGGGGTCAGGAGAATTTAATTTTTTTCACACTCCCGGGGTCAAGAAAAACACATTTTTTCACACTCCCGGGGTCAGGAAATTCTGATTTTTCACACTCCCGGGGTCAGCAAAATCACATTTTTTTCACACTCCCAGGGTCAGGAGAATTTAATTTTTTTCAAACTCCCAGGGTCAGGAAAATTGGTTTTTTTTCACTCTCCCGGTGTCAGGAAAATTGGATATTTTCATACTCCCGGGGTCAGGAAAATTCCATTTTTCACACTCCCAGGGTCAGGAAAATTGGGTTTTTTTCACACTCCCGGGGTCAAGAAAATCACATTTTTTCACACTCCCGGGGTAAGGAGATTCTGATTTTTTCACACTCCTGGGGTCAAGAAAATCACATTTTTTCACACTCCCGGGGTCAGGAATTTCTGATTTTTTCACACTCCCGGTGTTAGGAAAATCACATTTTTCACACTCCCGGGGTCAGGAAAATTGGATATTTTCATACTCCCGGAGTCAGGAAAATTGCATTTTTTTCAGACTCCCGGGGTCAGGAAAATTGCATTTTTCATACTCCCGGGGTCAGGAAAATCAAAAAAATTTCACATTCACGGTGTTAGGAAAACCACATTTTTCACACTCCCGGGGTCAGGAAAATTGGTTTTTTTTTCACACTCCCGGGGTCAAGAAAATCACATTTTTTCACACTCCCGGGGTCAAGAAAATCACATTTTTCACACTCCCGGGGTCAGGAAAATTGGATTTTTTCACACTCCTGGGTTCAGGAAAATTGGGTTTTTTTTCACACTCCCGGTGTTAGGAAAATCACATTTTTCACACACCCGGGGCCAAGAAAATCACATTTTTCACACTCCCGGGGTTCAGGAAATTCTGATATTTTTCACACTCCTGGGGTCAGGAAAATCGGATATTTTCACACTCCCAGGGTCAGGAAAATCAGATTTTTTTCATACTCCCGGGGTCAGGAAAAATCACATTTTTTCACACTCCCAGGGTCAGGAAATTCTGATTTTTTTCACACTCACGGTTTTAGGAAAATCACATTTTTCACACTCCCCGGGTCAGGAAAATTGGGTTTTTTTTCACACTCCCGGGGTCAAGAAAATCACATTTTTTCACACTCCCGGGGTCAGGAGATTCTGATTTCTTTCACACTCCCGGGGTCAAGAAAATCACATTTTTTCACACTCCCGGAGTCAGGAAATTCTAATTTTTTTCACACTCGCAGTGTTAGGAATATCACATTTTTCACACTCCCGGGATCAGAAAAATTGGATTTTTTCACACTCCCGGGGTCAGGAGAATTTAATTTTTTTCACATTCCCGGGGTCAAGAAAATCACATTTTTTCACACTCCCATGGTCAGGAGATTCTGATTTTTTTCACACTCCCGGGGTCAAGAAAATCACATTTTTCACACTCCCGGGGTCAGGAAATTCTGATTTTTCACACTCCCGGGGTCAGGAAAATTGGATTTTTTCACACTCCCTGTGTCAGGAGAATTTAATTTTTTTCACACTCCCAGGGTCAGGAAATTCTAATTTTTTTCACACTCCCAGTGTTAGGAAAATCACATTTTTCACACTCCCGGGGTCTGAAAAATTGGATTTTTTCACACTCCCGGGGTCAGGAGAATTTAATTTTTTTCACACTCCCGGGGTCACGAAAATCACATTTTTTCACACTCCCAGGGTCAGGAAATTCTAATTTTTTTCATACTCCCGGGGTCAGGAAAATCACATTTTTTCACACTCCCTGGGTCAGGAAATTCTGATTTTTTTCATACTCACGGTGTTAGGAAAATCACATTTTTCACACTCCCGGGGTCAGGAAAATTGGATTTTTTCACACTCCTGGGTTCAGGAAAATTGGGGTTTTTTTTCACACTCCCGGTGTTAGGAAAATCACATTTTTCACACACCCGGGGCCAAGAAAATCACATTTCTCACACTCCCGGTGTTCAAGAAATTCTGATATTTTTCACACTCCCGGGGTCAGGAAAATCGGATATTTTCACACTCCTGGGGTCAGGAAAATCAGATTTTTTTCATACTCCCGGGGTCAGGAAAAATCACATTTTTTCACACTCCCAGGGTCAGGAAATTCTGATTTTTTTCACACTCACGGCGTTAGGAAAATCACATTTTTCATACTCCCGGGATCAGGAAAATTGCATTTTTCAGTCCCGGGGTCAGGAACATCGCATTTTTCATACTCCCGGGGTCAGGAAAATCAAAAAAATTTCACATTCCCGGTGTTAGGAAAATCACATTTTTCGCACTCCCGGGGTCAGGAAAATTGGGTTTTTCTCACACTCCCGGGGTCAGGAAAATCAAAAAAATTTCACATTCACGGTTATAGGAAAATCACAAATTTCACACTCCCGGGGTCTGGAAAATTGGGTTTTTTTCACACTCCCGGGGTCAAGAAAATCACATTTTTTCACACTCCCGGGGTCAGGAGATTCTGATTTCTTTCACACTCCCGGGGTCAAGAAAATCACATTTTTTCACACTCCCGGGGTCAGGAAATTCTAATTTTTTTCACACTCCCAGTGTTAGGAAAATCACATTTTTCACACTCCCGGGATCAGAAAAATTGGATTTTTTCACACTCCCGGGGTCAGGAGAATTTAATTTTTTTCACACTCCCGGGGTCAAGAAAATCACATTTTTTCACACTCCCATGGTCAGGAGATTCTGATTTTTTTCACACTCCCGGGGTCAAGAAAATCACATTTTTTCACTCTCCCGGGGTCAGGAAATTCTGATTTTTCACACTCCCGGGGTCAGGAAAATTGGATTTTTTCACACTCCCTGTGTCAGGAGAATTTAATTTTTTTCACACTCCCAGGGTCAGGAAATTCTAATTTTTTTCACACTCCCAGTGTTAGGAAAATCACATTTTTCACTCTCCCGGGGTCTGAAAAATTGGATTTTTTCACACTCCCGGGGTCAGGAAAATCACATTTTTTCACACTCCCTGGGTCAGGAAATTCTGATTTTTTTCACACTCACGGTGTTAGGAAAATCACATTTTTCACACTCCCGGGGTCAGGAAAATTGGATTTTTTCACACTCCTGGGTTCAGGAAAATTGGGGGTTTTTTTCACACTCCCGGTGTTAGGAAAATCACATTTTCACACTCCCAGGCCCAAGAAAATCACATTTTTCACACTCCTGGTGTTCAGGAAATTCTGATATTTTTCACACTCCCGGGGTCAGGAAAATCGGATATTTTCACACTCCCGGGGTCAGGAAAATCGGATATTTTCACACTCCCGGGGTCAAGAAAATTGGATATTTTCATACTCCCGGGGTCAGGAAAATCGGATATTTTCACACTCCCGGGGTCAAGAAAATTGGATATTTTCACACTCCCGGTGTTAGGAAAATCACATTTTTCACACTCCCAGGCCCAAGAAAATCACATTTTTCACACTCCCGGGGTCAGGAGAATTTAATTTTTTTCACACTCCCGGGGTCAGGAGATTCTGATTTTTTTCACACTCCCGGGGTCAAGAAAATCACATTTTTTCACACTCCCGGGGTCAGGAAATTCTGATTTTTCACACTCCCGGGGTCAGGAAAATTGGATTTTTTCACACTCCCAGGGTCAGGAGAATTTAATTTTTTTCACACTCCCGGGGGAAAGAAAATCACATGTTTTCACACTCCCGGGGTTAGGAAAATCGGATATTTTCACACCCCCGGGGTCAGGAAAATTGCATTTTTTTCAAACTCCCAGGGTCAGGAAAATTGGATTTTTTTCACTCTCCCGGTGTCAGGAAAATTGGATATTTTCATACTCCCGGGGTCAGGAAAATTCCATTTTTCAGACTCCCGAGGTCAGGAAAATTGGATTTTTTTAACACTCCCGGGGTCAGGAAAATTGGATTTTTTTCACACTCCCAGGGTCAGGAAAATTGGGTTTTTTTCACACTCCCGGGGTCAAGAAAATCACATTTTTTCACACTCCTGGTGTTCAGGAAATTCTGATATTTTTCACACTCCCGGGGTCAGGAAAATCGGATATTTTCACACTCCCGGGGTCAGGAAAATCAGATTTTTTTCACACTCCCGGGGTCAGGATAATTTAATTTTTTTCACACTCCCGGGGTCAGGAAAATCGGATATTTTCACACTCCCGGGGTCAAGAAAATTGGATATTTTCATACTCCCGGGATCAGGAAAATTGCATTTTTCAGTCCCGGGGTCAGGAACATCGCATTTTTCATACTCCCGGGGTCAGGAAAATCAAAAAAATTTCACATTCCCGGTGTTAGGAAAATCACATTTTTCACACTCCCGGGGTCAGGAAAATTGGGTTTTTCTCACACTCCCGGGGTCAGGAAAATCAAAAAATTTTCACACTCCCAGTGTTAGGAAAATCACATTTTTCACACTCCCGGGATCAGAAAAATTGGATTTTTTCACACTCCCGGGGTCAGGAGAATTTAATTTTTTTCACACTCCCGGGGTCAGGAGATTCTGATTTTTTTCACACTCCCGGGGTCAAGAAAATCACATTTTTTCACACTCCCGGGGTCAGGAAATTCTGATTTTTCACACTCCCGGGGTCAGGAAAATTGGATTTTTTCACACTCCCAGGGTCAGGAGAATTTAATTTTTTTCACACTCCCGGGGGAAAGAAAATCACATGTTTTCACACTCCCGGGGTTAGGAAAATCGGATATTTTCACACCCCCGGGGTCAGGAAAATTGGATATTTTCATACTCCCGGGGTCAGGAAAATTCCATTTTTCAGACTCCCGAGGTCAGGAAAATTGGATTTTTTTAACACTCCCGGGGTCAGGAAAATTGGATTTTTTTCACACTCCCAGGGTCAGGAAAATTGGGTTTTTTTCACACTCCCGGGGTCAAGAAAATCACATTTTTTCACACTCCCGGGGTAAGGAGATTCTGATTTTTTCACACTCCCGGGGTCAAGAAAATCACATTTTTTCACACTCCCGGGGTCAGGAATTTCTGATTTTTTCACACTCCCGGTGTTAGGAAAATCACATTTTTCACACTCCCGGGGTCAAGAAAATCACATGTTTTCACACTCCCAGGGTCAGGAAATTCTGATACTTTTCACACTCCCGGGGTCAGGAAAATCGGATATTTTCACACCCCCGGGGTCAGGAAAATTGGATATTTTCATACTCCCGGAGTCAGGAAAATTGCATTTTTTTCAGACTCCCGGGGTCAGGAAAATTGCATTTTTCATACTGCCGGGGTCAGGAAAATCAAAATTTTTTCACATTCACGGTGTTAGGAAAATCACATTTTTCACACTCTTGGGGTCAGGAGATTCTGATTTCTTTCACACTCCCGGGGTCAAGAAAATCACATTTTTTCACACTCCCGGGGTCAGGAAATTCTAATTTTTTTCACACTCCCAGTGTTAAGAAAATCACATTTTTCACACTCCTGGGGTCAGGAGAATTTAATTTTTTTCACACTCCCGGGGTCAAGAAAATCACATTTTTTCACACTCCCAGGGTCAGGAAATTCTAATTTTTTTCATACTCACGGGGTCAGGAAAATCACATTTTGTCACACTCCCTGGGTCAGGAAATTCTGATTTTTTTCACACTCACGGTGTTAGGAAAATCAAATTTTTCACACTCCCGGGGTCAGGAAAATTGGATTTTTTCACACTCCTGGGTTCAGGAAAATTGTGTGTTTTTTCACACTCCCGGTGTTAGGAATATCACATTTTTCACACTCCCGGGGCCAAGAAAATCACATTTTTCACATTCCCGGGGTTCAGGAAATTCTGATATTTTTCACACTCCCGGGGTCAGGAAAATCGGATATTTTCACACTCCCGGGGTCAGGAAAATCAGATTTTTTTCATACTCCCGGGGTCAGGAAAAATCACATTTTTTCACACTCCCACGGTCTGGAAATTCTGATTTTTTTCACACTCACGGTGTTAGGAAAATCACATTTTTCACACTCCCGGGGTCAGGAAAATTGGATTTTTTCACACTCCCGGGGTCAGGATAATTTAATTTTTTTCACACTCCCGGGGTCAGGAAAATCGGATATTTTCACACTCCCGGGGTCAAGAAAATTGGATATTTTCATACTCCCGGGATCAGGAAAATTGCATTTTTCAGTCCCGGGTTCAGGAACATCGCATTTTTCATACTCCCGGGGTCAGGAAAATCAAAAAAATTTCACATTCCCGGTGTCAGGAAAATCACATTTTTCACACTCCCGGGGTCAGGAAAATTGGGTTTTTCTCACACTCCCGGGGTCAGGAAAATTGTGTTTTTTTTCACACTCCCGGGGTCAAGAAAATCACATTTTTTCACACTCCCGGGGTCAGGAGATTCTGATTTCTTTCACACTCTTGGGGTCAAGAAAATCACATTTTTTCACACTCCCGGGGTCAGGAAATTCTAATTTTTTTCACACTCCCAGTGTTAGGAAAATCACATTTTTCACACTCCCGGGATCAGAAAAATTGGATTTTTTCACACTCCCGGGGTCAGGAGAATTTAATTTTTTTCACACTCCCGGGGTCAAGAAAATCACACTTTTTTCACACTCCCAGGGTCAGGAGATTCTGATTTTTTTCACACTCCCGGGGTCAAGAAAATCACATTTTTTCACACTCCCGGGGTCAGGAAATTCTGATTTTTCACACTCCCGGGGTCAGGAAAATTGGATTTTTTCACACTCCCAGGGTCAGGAGAATTTAATTTTTTTCACACTCCCGGGGGCAAGAAAATCACATGTTTTCACACTCCCGGGGTCAGGAAATTCTGATATTTTTCACACTCCCGGGGTCAGGAAAATCGGATATTTTCACACCCCCGGGGTCAGGAAAATCAGATTTTTTTCAAACTCCCAGGGACAGGAAAATTGGATTTTTTTCACTCTCCCGGTGTCAGGAAAATTGGATATTTTCATACTCCCGGGGTCAGGAAAATTCCATTTTTCAGACTCCCGAGGTCAGGAAAATTGGATTTTTTTAACACTCCCGGGGTCAGGAAAATTGGATTTTTTTCACACTCCCAGGGTCAGGAAAATTGGGTTTTTTTCACACTCCCGGGGTAAAGAAAATCACATTTTTTCACACTCCCGGGGTAAGGAGATTCTGATTTTTTCACACTCCCGGGGTCAAGAAAATCACATTTTTTCACACTCCTGGGGGCAGGAATTTCTGATTTTTTCACACTCCCGGTGTTAGGAAAATCACATTTTTCACACTCCCGGGGTCAAGAAAATCACATGTTTTCACACTCCCGGGGTCAGGAAATTCTGATATTTTTCACACTCCCGGGGTCAGGAAAATCGGATATTTTCACCCCCCGGGGTCAGGAAAATTGGATATTTTCATACTCTCGGAGTCAGGAAAATTGCATTTTTTTCAGACTCCCGGGGTCAGGAAAATTGCATTTTTCATACTCCCGGGGTGAGGAAAATCAAAAATTTTTCACATTCACGGTGTTAGGAAAATCACATTTTTCACACTCCCGGGGTCAGGAAAATTGGTTTTTTTTCACACTCCCGGGGTCAAGAAAATCACATTTTTTCACACTCCCGGGGTCAGGAGATTCTGATTTCTTTCACACTCCCGGTGTCAAGAAAATCACATTTTCTCACACTCCCGCGGTCAGGAAATTCTAATTTTTTTCACACTCCCAGTGTTAGGAAAATCACATTTTTCACACTCCCGGGGACTGAAAAATTGGATTTTTTCACAATCCCGGGGTCAGGACAATTTAATTTTTTTCACACTCCCGGGGTCAAGAAAATCACATTTTTTCACACTCCTGGGGTCAGGAAAATTGGGTTTTTTTCAAACTCCCGGGGTCAAGAAAATCACGTTTTTTCACGCTCCCGGGGTCAGGAGATTCTGATTTTTTTCACACTCCCAGGGTCAAGAAAATCACATTTTTTCACACTCCCGGGGTCAGGAAATTCTGATTTTTCACACTCCCGGGGTCAGGAAAATTGGATTTTTTCACACTCCCAGGGTCAGGAGAATTTAATTTTTTTCACACTCCCGGGGTCAGGAAAATCACATGTTTTCACACTCCCGGGGTCAGGAAATTCTGATATTTTTCACACTCCCGGGGTCAGGAAAATCGGATATTTTCCCACCCCCGGGGTCAGGAAAATCAGATTTTTTTCAAACTCCCAGGGTCAGGAAAATTGGATTTTTTTCACTCTTCTGGTGTCAGGAAAATTGGATATTTTCATACTGCCGGGGTCAGGAAAATTCCATTTTTCAGACTCCTGGGGTCAGGAAAATTGGATTTTTTTAACACTCCCGGGGTCAGGAAAATTGGATTTTTTTCACACTCCCAGGGTCAGGAAAATTGGGTTTTTTTCACACTCCCGGGGTCAAGAAAATCACATTTTTTCACACTCCCGGGGTCAGGAGATTCTGATTTTTTTCACACTCCCGGGGTCAACAAAATCACATTTTTTCACATTCCCTGGGTCAGGAAATTCTGATTTTTTTCACACTCACGGTGTTAGGAAAATCACATTTTTCACACTCCCGGGGTCAGAAAAATTGAATTTTTTCACACTCCCGGGGTCAGGAGAATTTAATTTTTTTCACACTCCCGGGGTCAAGAAAATCACATTTTTTCACACTCCCGGGGTCAGGAAAATTGGATTTTTTTAACACTCCCGGGGTCAGGAAAATTGGATTTTTTTCACACTCCCGGGGTCAGGAAAATTGGTTATTTTTCACACTCCTGGGGACAAGGAAATCACATTTTTTCACACTCCCGGGGTCAGGAATTTCTGATTTTTTTCACACTCCCGGTGTTAGGAAAATCACATTTTTCACACTCCCGGGGAAAAGAAAATCACATTTTTTCACACTCCCGGGTCAGGAGATTCTGATTTCTTTCACATTCCCTGGGTCAAGAAAATCACATTTTTTCACACTCCCAGGATCAGGAAATTCTGATTTTATTCACACTCACCGTGTTAGGAAAATCACATTTTTCACACTCCCGGGGTCAGGAAAATTGGATTTTTTCACACTCCCGGGGCCAGGAGAATTTAATTTTTTTCACACTCCTGGGGTCAAGAAAATCACATTTTTTCACACTCCCGAGGTCAGGAGATTCTGATTTTTTTCACACTCCCGGGGTCAAGAAAATCACATTTTTTCACACTCCCGGGGTCAGGAAATTCTGATTTTTTTCACACTCCTGGGGTCAAGAAAATCACATTTTTTCACACTCCCGGGGTCAGGAAATTCTGATTTTTCACACTCCCGGGGTCAGGAAAATTGGATTTTTTCACACTCCCAGGGTCAGGAGAATTTAATTTTTTTCACACTCCCGGGGTCAAGAAAATCACATGTTTTCACACTCCCGGGGTCAGGAAATTCTGATATTTTTCACACTCCCGGGGTCAGAAAAATCGGATATTTTCACACCCCCGGGGTCAGGAAAATCAGATTTTTTTCAAACTCCCAGGGTCAGGAAAATTGGATTTTTTTCACTCTCCCGGTGTCAGGAAAATTTTGATATTTTCATACTCCCGGGGTCAGGAAAATTCCATTTTTCAGACTCCTGGGGTCAGGAAAATTGGATTTTTTTAACACTCCCGGGGTCAGGAAAATTGGATTTTTTTCACACTCCCAGGGTCAGGAAAATTGGGTTTTTTTCACACTCCCGGGGTCAAGAAAATCACATTTTTTCACACTCCCGGGGTCAGGAGATTCTGATTTCTTTCACACTCCCGGGGTCTAGAAAATCACATTTTCTCACACTCCCGCGGTCAGGAAATTCTAATTTTTTTCACACTCCCAGTGTTAGGAAAATCACATTTTTCACACTCCCGGGGTCTGAAAAATTGGAATTTTTCACAATCCCGGGGTCAGGACAATTTAATTTTTTTCACACTCCCGGGGTCAAGAAAATCACATTTTTTCACACTCCCAGGGTCAGGAGATTCTGATTTTTTTCACACTCCCGGGGTCAAGAAAATCACATTTTTTCACACTCCCGGGGTCAGGAAATTCTGATTTTTCACACTCCCGGGGTCAGGAAAATTGGATTTTTTCACACTCCCAGGGTCAGGAGAATTTAATTTTTTTCACACTCCCGGGGTCAAGAAAATCACATGTTTTCACACTCCCGGGGTCAGGAAATTCTGATATTTTTCACACTCCCGGGGTCAGAAAAATCGGATATTTTCACACCCCCAGGGTCAGGAAAATCAGATTTTTTTCAAACTCCCAGGGTCAGGAAAATTGGATTTTTTTCACTCTCCCGGTGTCAGGAAAATTGGATATTTTCATACTCCCGGGGTCAGGAAAATTCCATTTTTCAGACTCCTGGGGTCAGGAAAATTGGATTTTTTTAACACTCCCGGGGTCAGGAAAATTGGATTTTTTTCAAACTCCCAGGGTCAGGAAAATTGGGTTTTTTTCACACTCCCGGGGTCAAGAAAATCACATTTTTTCACACTCCCGGGGTAAGGAGATTCTGATTTTTTCACACTCCCGGGGTCAAGAAAATCGGATATTTTCACACCCCCGGGGTCAGGAAAATTGGATATTTTCATACTCCCGGAGTCAGGAAAATTGCATTTTTTTCAGACTCCCGGGGTCAGGAAAATTGAATTTTTCATACTCCCGGGGTCAGGAAAATCAAAAAATTTTCACATTCACGGTGTTAGGAAAATCACATTTTTCACACTCCCGGGGTCAGGAAAATTGGGATTTTCACACTCCCGGGGTCAAGAAAATCACATTTTTTCACACTCCCGGGGTCAGGAGATTCTGATATTTTTCACACTCATGGGGTCAGGAAAATCAGATATTTTCAAACCCCCGGGGTCAGGAAAATCAGATTTTTTTCATACTCCCGGGGTCAGGAAAATTGGGTATTTTTCACACTCCCGGGGTCAGGAAAATCACATTTTTTCACACTCCGGGGTCAGGAAATTCTGATTTTTTTCACACTCCCGGGGTCAGGAGATTCTGATTTTTTTCACACTCCGGGGGTCAAGAAAATCACATTTTTTCACACTCCCGGGATCAGGAAATTCTAATTTTTTTCATACTCCCGGTGTTAGGAAAATCACATTTTCACACTCCCGGGGTCAGAAAAATTGGATTTTTTCACACTCCCGGGGTCAGGAAATTCTGATATTTTTCACACTCCCGGGGTCAGGAAAATCGGATATTTTCATACTCCCGGGGTCAGGAAAATCACATTTTTCACACTCCCTGGGTCAGGAAATTCTGATTTTTTTCACACTCCCGGTGTTAGGAAAATCACATTTTTCACACTCCCGGGGTCAGAAAAATTGAATTTTTTCACACTCCCGGGGTCAGGAGAATTTAATTTTTTTCACACTCCCGGGGTCAAGAAAATCACATTTTTTCACACTCCCGGGGTCAGGAAAATTGGATTTTTTTAACACTCCCGGGGTCAGGAAAATTGGATTTTTTTCACACTCCCGGGGTCAGGAAAATTGGTTATTTTTCACACTCCCGGGGACAAGGAAATCACATTTTTTCACACTCCCGGGGTCAGGAATTTCTGATTTTTTTCACACTCCCGGTGTTAGGAAAATCACATTTTTCACACTCCCGGGGAAAAGAAAATCACATTTTTTCACACTCCCGGGGTCAGGAGATTCTGATTTCTTTCACATTCCCTGGGTCAAGAAAATCACATTTTTTCACACTCCCAGGATCAGGAAATTCTGATTTTATTCACACTCACCGTGTTAGGAAAATCACATTTTTCACACTCCCGGGGTCAGGAAAATTGGATTTTTTCACACTCCCGGGGCCAGGAGAATTTAATTTTTTTCACACTCCTGGGGTCAAGAAAATCACATTTTTTCACACTCCCGAGGTCAGGAGATTCTGATTTTTTTCACACTCCCGGGGTCAAGAAAATCACATTTTTTCACACTCCCGGGGTCAGGAAATTCTGATTTTTTTCACACTCCTGGGGTCAAGAAAATCACATTTTTTCACACTCCCGGGGTCAGGAAATTCTGATTTTTCACACTCCCGGGGTCAGGAAAATTGGATTTTTTCACACTCCCAGGGTCAGGAGAATTTAATTTTTTTCACACTCCCGGGGTCAAGAAAATCACATGTTTTCACACTCCCGGGGTCAGGAAATTCTGATATTTTTCACACTCCCGGGGTCAGAAAAATCGGATATTTTCACACCCCCGGGGTCAGGAAAATCAGATTTTTTTCAAACTCCCAGGGTCAGGAAAATTGGATTTTTTTCACTCTCCCGGTGTCAGGAAAATTTTGATATTTTCATACTCCCGGGGTCAGGAAAATTCCATTTTTCAGACTCCTGGGGTCAGGAAAATTGGATTTTTTTAACACTCCCGGGGTCAGGAAAATTGGATTTTTTTCACACTCCCAGGGTCAGGAAAATTGGGTTTTTTTCACACTCCCGGGGTCAAGAAAATCACATTTTTTCACACTCCCGGGGTCAGGAGATTCTGATTTCTTTCACACTCCCGGGGTCTAGAAAATCACATTTTCTCACACTCCCGCGGTCAGGAAATTCTAATTTTTTTCACACTCCCAGTGTTAGGAAAATCACATTTTTCACACTCCCGGGGTCTGAAAAATTGGAATTTTTCACAATCCCGGGGTCAGGACAATTTAATTTTTTTCACACTCCCGGGGTCAAGAAAATCACATTTTTTCACACACCCAGGGTCAGGAGATTCTGATTTTTTTCACACTCCCGGGGTCAAGAAAATCACATTTTTTCACACTCCCGGGGTCAGGAAATTCTGATTTTTCACACTCCCGGGGTCAGGAAAATTGGATTTTTTCACACTCCCAGGGTCAGGAGAATTTAATTTTTTTCACACTCCCGGGGTCAAGAAAATCACATGTTTTCACACTCCCGGGGTCAGGAAATTCTGATATTTTTCACACTCCCGGGGTCAGAAAAATCGGATATTTTCACACCCCCGGGGTCAGGAAAATCAGATTTTTTTCAAACTCCCAGGGTCAGGAAAATTGGATTTTTTTCACTCTCCCGGTGTCAGGAAAATTGGATATTTTCATACTCCCGGGGTCAGGAAAATTCCATTTTTCAGACTCCTGGGGTCAGGAAAATTGGATTTTTTTAACACTCCCGGGGTCAGGAAAATTGGATTTTTTTCAAACTCCCAGGGTCAGGAAAATTGGGTTTTTTTCACACTCCCGGGGTCAAGAAAATCACATTTTTTCACACTCCCGGGGTAAGGAGATTCTGATTTTTTCACACTCCCGGGGTCAAGAAAATCGGATATTTTCACACCCCCGGGGTCAGGAAAATTGGATATTTTCATACTCCCGGAGTCAGGAAAATTGCATTTTTTTCAGACTCCCGGGGTCAGGAAAATTGAATTTTTCATACTCCCGGGGTCAGGAAAATCAAAAAATTTTCACATTCACGGTGTTAGGAAAATCACATTTTTCACACTCCCGGGGTCAGGAAAATTGGGATTTTCACACTCCCGGGGTCAAGAAAATCACATTTTTTCACACTCCCGGGGTCAGGAGATTCTGATTTCTTTCACACTCCCGGGGTCAAGAAAATCACATTTTCTCACACTCCCGCGGTCAGGAAATTCTAATTTTTTTCACAATCCCAGTGTTAGGAAAATCACATTTTTCACACTCCCGGGGTCTGAAAAATTGGAATTTTTCACAATCCCGGGGTCAGGCCAATTTAATTTTTTTCACACTCCCGGGGTCAAGAAAATCACATGTTTTCACACTCCCGGGGTCAGGAAATTCTGATTTTTCACACTCCCGGGGTCAGGAAAATTGGATTTTTTCACAATCCCGGGGTCAGGACAATTTAATTTTTTTCACACTCCCGGGGTCAAGAAAATCACATTTTTTCACACTCCCGGGGTAAGGAGATTCTGATTTCTTTCACACTCCCAGGGTCTAGAAAATCACATTTTCTCACACTCCCGCGGTCAGGAAATTCTAATTTTTTTCACACTCCCAGTGTTAGGAAAATCACATTTTTCACACTCCCGGGGTCTGAAAAATTGGAATTTTTCACAATCCCGGGGTCAGGACAATTTAATTTTTTTCACACTCCCGGGGTCAAGAAAATCACATTTTTTCACACTCCCAGGGTCAGGAGATACTGATTTTTTTCACACTCCCGGGGTCAAGAAAATCACATTTTTTCACACTCCCGGGGTCAGGAAATTCTGATTTTTCACACTCCCGGGGTCAGGAAAATTGGATTTTTTCACACTCCCAGGGTCAGGAGAATTTAATTTTTTTCACACTCCCGGGGTCAAGAAAATCACATGTTTTCACACTCCCGGGGTCAGGAAATTCTGATATTTTTCACACTCCCGGGGACAGAAAAATCGGATATTTTCACACCCCCGGGGTCAGGAAAATCAGATTTTTTTCAAACTCCCAGGGTCAGGAAAATTGGATTTTTTTCACTCTCCCGGTGTCAGGAAAATTGGATATTTTCATACTACCGGGGTCAGGAAAATTCCATTTTTCAGACTCCTGGGGTCAGGAAAATTGGATTTTTTTCACACTCCCGAGGTCAGGAAAATTGGATTTTTTTCACACTCCCAGGGTCAGGAAAATTGGGTTTTTTTCACACTCCCGGGGTCAAGAAAATCACATTTTGTCACACTCCCAGGGAAAGGAGATTCTGATTTTTTCACACTCCCGGGGTCAAGAAAATCACATTTTTTCACACTCCTGGGGTCAGGAATTTCTGATTTTTTCACACTCCCGGTGTTAGGAAAATCACATTTTTCACACTCCTGGGGTCAAGAAAATCACATTTTTTCACACTCCCGGGGTCAGGAAATTCTGATATTTTTCACACTCCCGGGGTCAGGAAAATCGGATATTTTCACACTCCCGGGGTCAGGAAAATCAGATTTTTTTCATACTCCCGGGGTCAGGAAAATCACATTTTTTCACACTCCCTGGGTCAGGAAATTCTGATTTTATTCACACTCACCGTGTTAGGAAAATCACATTTTTCACACTCCCGGGGTCAGGAAAAGAGGATTTTTCACACTGCCGGAGTCAGGAGAATTTAATTTTTTTCACACTCCTGGGGTCTAGAAAATCACATTTTTTCTCACTCCCGGGGTCAGGAAATTCTGATATTTTTCACACTCCCGGGGTCAGGAAAATCGGATATTTTCACACCCCCGGGGTCAGGAAAATCAGATTTTTTTTCATACTCCCGGGGTCAGGAAAATTGGATTTTTTTCACACTCCCAGTGTCAGGAAAATTCGATATTTTCATACTCCCGGGGTCAGGAAAATTGCATTTTTCATACTCCCGGGGTCAGGAAAATCCAAAATTTTTGACATTCCCGGTGTTAGGAAAATCACATTTTTCACACTCCCGGGGTCAGGAAAATTGGGTTTTTCTCACACTCCCGGGGTAAAGAAAATCACATTTTTTCACACTCCCGGGGTCAGGAGATTCTGATTTCTTTCACACTCCCGGGGTCAAGAAAATCACATTTTTTCACACTCCCGGGGTCAGGAAATTCTAATTTTTTTCACACTCCCAGTGTTAGGAAAATCACATTTTTCACACTCCCGGGGTCTGAAAAATTGGATTTTTTCACACTCCCGGGGTCAGGAGAATTTAATTTTTTTCACACTCCCGGGGTCAAGAAAATCACATTTTTTCACACTCCCAGGGTCAGGAGATTCTGATTTTTTTCACACTCCCGGGGTCAAGAAAATCACATTTTTTCACACTCCCGGGCTCAGGAAATTCTGATTTTTCACACTCCTGGGGTCAGGAAAATTGGATTTTTTCACACTCCCATGGTCAGGAGAATTTAATTTTTTTCACACTCCCGGGATCAAGAAAATCACATGTTTTTACACTCCCGGGGTCAGGAAATTCTGATATTTTTCACACTCCCGGGGTCAGGAAAATCGGATATTTTCACACCCCCGGGGTCAGGAAAATCAGATTTTTTTCAAACTCCCAGGGTCAGGAAAATTGGGTTTTTTTCACTCTCCCGGTGTCAGGAAAATTGGATATTTTCATACTCCCGGGGTCAGGAAAATTCCATTTTTCAGACTCCTGGGGTCAGGAAAATTGGATATTTTCATACTCCCGGGGTCAGGAAAATTCCATTTTTCAGACTCCTGGGGTCAGGAAAATTGGATTTTTTTCACACTCCCGGGGTCAAGAAAATCACATTTTTTCACACTCCCGGGGTAAGGAATTTCTTATTTTTTTACACTCCCGGTGTTACGAAAATCACATTTTTCACACTCCCGGGGTCAAGAAAATCACATTTTTTCACACTCCCGGGGTCAGGAAATTCTGATATTTTTCACACACCCGGGGTCAGGAAAATCGGATATTTTCACACTCCCGGGGTCCGGAAAATCAGATTTTTTTCATACTCCTGGGGTCAGGAAAATCACATTTTTTCACACTCCCGGGGTCAGGAGATTCTGATTTCTTTCACACTCCCGGGGTCAAGAAAATCACATTTTTCACACTCCCGGGCTCAGGAAATTCTGATTTTTCACACTCCTGGGGTCAGGAAAATTGGATTTTTTCACACTCCCATGGTCAGGAGAATTTAATTTTTTTCACACTCCCGGGGTCAAGAAAATCACATGTTTTCACACTCCCGGGGTCAGGAAATTCTGATATTTTTCACACTCCCGGGGTCAGGAAAATCGGATATTTTCACACCCCCGGGGTCAGGAAAATCAGATTTTTTTCAAACTCCCAGGGTCAGGAAAATTGGGTTTTTTTCACTCTCCCGGTGTCAGGAAAATTGGATATTTTCATACTCCCGGGGTCAGGAAAATTCCATTTTTCAGACTCCTGGGGTCAGGAAAATTGGATTTTTTTAACACTCCCGGGGTCAGGAAAATCAGATTTTTTTCAAACTCCCAGGGTCAGGAAAATTCCATTTTTCAGACTCCTGGGGTCAGGAAAATTGGATATTTTCATACTCCCGGGGTCAGGAAAATTCCATTTTTCAGACTCCTGGGGTCAGGAAAATTGGATTTTTTTCACACTCCCGGGGTCAAGAAAATCACATTTTTTCACACTCCCGGGGTAAGGAATTTCTGATTTTTTCACACTCCCGGTGTTACGAAAATCACATTTTTCACACTCCCGGGGTCAAGAAAATCACATTTTTTCACACTCCCGGGGTCAGGAAATTCTGATATTTTTCACACTCCCGGGGTCAGGAAAATCGGATATTTTCACACTCCCGGGGTCAGGAAAATCAGATTTTTTTCATACTCCTGGGGTCAGGAAAATCACATTTTTTCACACTCCCGGGGTCAGGAAAATTGGATTTTTTCACACTCCCGGGGTCAGGAGAATTTAATTTTTTTCACACTCCCGGGGTCAGGAGATTCTGATTTTTTTTCACACTCCCAGTGTTAGGAAAATCACATTTTTCACACTCCTGGGGTCAGGAAAATTGGATTTTTTCACACTCCCGGGGTCAGGAGAATTTAATTTTTTTCACACTCCCGGGGTCAAGAAAATCACATTTTTTCACACTCCCAGGGTCAGGAGATTCTGATTTTTTCACACTCCCGGGGTCAAGAAAATCACATTTTTTCACACTCCCGGGGTCAGGAAATTCTGATTTTTCAGACTCCCGGGGTCAGGAAAATTGGATTTTTTCACACTCCCAGGGTCAGGAGAATTTAATTTTTTTCACACTCCCGGGGTCAAGAAAATCACATGTTTTCACACTCCCGGGGTCAGGAAATTCTGATATTTTTCACACTCCCGGGGTCAGGAAAATCGGATATTTTCACACCCCCGGGGTCAGGAAAATCAGATTTTTTTCAAACTCCCAGGGTCAGGAAAATTGGATTTTTTTAACACTCCCGGGGTCAGGAAAATTGGATTTTTTTCACACTCCCAGGGTCAGGAAAATTGGGGTTTTTTCACACTCCCGGGTTCAGGAATTTCTGATTTTTTCACACTCCCGGTGTTAGGAAAATCACATTTTTCATACTCCCGGAGTCAGGAAAATTGCATTTTTTTCAGACTCCCGGGGTCAGGAAAATTGAATTTTTCATACTCCCGGGGTCAGGAAAATCAAAAAATTTTCACATTCACGGTGTTAGGAAAATCACATTTTTCACACTCCCGGGGTCAGGAAAATTGGGATTTTCACACTCCCGGGGTCAAGAAAATCACATTTTTTCACACTCCCGGGGTCAGGAGATTCTGATTTCTTTCACACTCCCGGGGTCAAGAAAATCACATTTTCTCACACTCCCGGGGTCAAGAAAATCACATTTTTTCACACTCCCAAGGTCAGGAGATTCTGATTTTTTTCACACTCCCGGGGTCAAGAAAATCACATTTTTTCACACTCCCGGGGTCAGGAAATTCTGATTTTTCACACTCCCGGGGTCAGGAAAATTGGATTTTTTCACACTCCCAGGGTCAGGAGAATTTAATTTTTTTCACACTCCCGGGGTCAAGAAAATCACATGTTTTCACACTCCCGGGGTCAGGAAATTCTGATTTTTCACACTCCCGGGGTCAGGAAAATTGGATTTTTTCACAATCCCGGGGTCAGGACAATTTAATTTTTTTCACACTCCCGGGGTCAAGAAAATCACATTTTTTCACACTCCCGGGGTAAGGAGATTCTGATTTCTTTCACACTCCCGGGGTCTAGAAAATCACATTTTCTTACACTCCCGCGGTCAGGAAATTCTAATTTTTTTCACACTCCCAGTGTTAGGAAAATCACATTTTCCACACTCCCGGGGTCTGAAAAATTGGAATTTTTCACAATCCCGGGGTCAGGACAATTTAATTTTTTTCACACTCCCGGGGTCAAGAAAATCACATTTTTTCACACTCCCAGGGTCAGGAGATTCTGATTTTTTTCACACTCCCGGGGTCAAGAAAATCACATTTTTTCACACTCCCGGGGTCAGGAAATTCTGATTTTTCACACTCCCGGGGTCAGGAAAATTGGATTTTTTCACACTCCCAGGGTCAGGAGATTCTGATTTTTTTCACACTCCCGGGGTCAAGAAAATCACATCACATGTTTTCACACTCTCGGGGTCAGGAAATTCTGATATTTTTCACACTCCCAGGGTCAGAAAAATCGGATATTTTCACACCCCCGGGGTCAGGAAAATCAGATTTTTTTCAAACTCCCAGGGTCAGGAAAATTGGATTTTTTTCACTCTCCCGGTGTCAGGAAAATTGGATATTTTCATACTCCCGGGGTCAGGAAAATTCCATTTTTCAGACTCCTGGGGTCAGGAAAATTGGATTTTTTTAACACTCCCGAGGTCAGGAAAATTGGATTTTTTTCACACTCCCAGGGTCAGGAAAATTGGGTTTTTTTCACACTCCCGGGGTCAAGAAAATCACATTTTGTCACACTCCCAGGGAAAGGAGATTCTGATTTTTTCACACTCCCGGGGTCAAGAAAATCACATTTTTTCACACTCCTGGGGTCAGGAATTTCTGATTTTTTCACACTCCCGGTGTTAGGAAAATCACATTTTTCACACTCCTGGGGTCAAGAAAATCACATTTTTTCACACTCCCGGGGTCAGGAAATTCTGATATTTTTCACACTCCCGGGGTCAGGAAAATCGGATATTTTCACACTCCCGGGGGCAGGAAAATCAGATTTTTTTCATACTCCCGGGGTCAGGAAAATCACATTTTTTCACACTCCCTGGGTCAGGAAATTCTGATTTTATTCACACTCACCGTGTTAGGAAAATCACATTTTTCACACCCCGGGGTCAGGAAAATAGGATTTTTCACACTGCCGGAGTCAGGAGAATTTAATTTTTTTCACACTCCTGGGGTCAAGAAAATCACATTTTTTCTCACTCCCGGGGTCAGGAAATTCTGATATTTTTCACACTCCCGGGGTCAGGAAAATCGGATATTTTCACACCCCCGGGGTCAGGAAAATCAGATTTTTTTTCATACTCCCGGGGTCAGGAAAATTGGATTTTTTTCACACTCCCAGTGTCAGGAAAATTCGATATTTTCATACTCCCGGGGTCAGGAAAATTGCATTTTTCATACTCCCGGGGTCAGGAAAATCCAAAATTTTTGACATTCCCGGTGTTAGGAAAATCACATTTTTCACACTCCCGGGGTCAGGAAAATTGGGTTTTTCTCACACTCCCGGGGTAAAGAAAATCACATTTTTTCACACTCCCGGGGTCAGGAGATTCTGATTTCTTTCACACTCCCGGGGTCAAGAAAATCACATTTTTTCACACTCCCGGGGTCAGGAAATTCTAATTTTTTTCACACTCCCAGTGTTAGGAAAATCACATTTTTCACACTCCCGGGGTCTGAAAAATTGGATTTTTTCACACTCCCGGGGTCAGGAGAATTTAATTTTTTTCACACTCCCGGGGTCAAGAAAATCACATTTTTTCACACTCCCAGGGTCAGGAGATTCTGATTTTTTTCACACTCCCGGGGTCAAGAAAATCACATTTTTTCACACTCCCGGGCTCAGGAAATTCTGATTTTTCACACTCCCGGGGTCAGGAAAATTGGATTTTTTCACACTCCCATGGTCAGGAGAATTTAATTTTTTTCACACTCCCGGGGTCAAGAAAATCACATGTTTTCACACTCCCGGGGTCAGGAAATTCTGATATTTTTCACACTCCCGGGGTCAGGAAAATCGGATATTTTCACACCCCCGGGGTCAGGAAAATCAGATTTTTTTCAAACTCCCAGGGTCAGGAAAATTGGGTTTTTTTCACTCTCCCGGTGTCAGGAAAATTGGATATTTTCATACTCCCGGGGTCAGGAAAATTCCATTTTTCAGACTCCTGGGGTCAGGAAAATTGGATATTTTCATACTCCCGGGGTCAGGAAAATTCCATTTTTCAGACTCCTGGGGTCAGGAAAATTGGATTTTTTTCACACTCCCGGGGTAAAGAAAATCACATTTTTTCACACTCCCGGGGTAAGGAATTTCTGATTTTTTCACACTCCCGGTGTTACGAAAATCACATTTTTCACACTCCCGGGGTCAAGAAAATCACATTTTTTCACACTCCCGGGGTCAGGAAATTCTGATATTTTTCACACACCCGGGGTCAGGAAAATCGGATATTTTCACACTCCCGGGGTCCGGAAAATCAGATTTTTTTCATACTCCTGGGGTCAGGAAAATCACATTTTTTCACACTCCCGGGGTCAGGAGATTCTGATTTCTTTCACACTCCCGGGGTCAAGAAAATCACATTTTTCACACTCCCGGGCTCAGGAAATTCTGATTTTTCACACTCCCGGGGTCAGGAAAATTGGATTTTTTCACACTCCCATGGTCAGGAGAATTTAATTTTTTTCACACTCCCGGGGTCAAGAAAATCACATGTTTTCACACTCCCGGGGTCAGGAAATTCTGATATTTTTCACACTCCCGGGGTCAGGAAAATCGGATATTTTCACACCCCCGGGGTCAGGAAAATCAGATTTTTTTCAAACTCCCAGGGTCAGGAAAATTGGGTTTTTTTCACTCTCCCGGTGTCAGGAAAATTGGATATTTTCATACTCCCGGGGTCAGGAAAATTCCATTTTTCAGACTCCTGGGGTCAGGAAAATTGGATTTTTTTAACACTCCCGGGGTCAGGAAAATCAGATTTTTTTCAAACTCCCAGGGTCAGGAAAATTCCATTTTTCAGACTCCTGGGGTCAGGAAAATTGGATATTTTCATACTCCCGGGGTCAGGAAAATTCCATTTTTCAGACTCCTGGGGTCAGGAAAATTGGATTTTTTTCACACTCCCGGGGTCAAGAAAATCACATTTTTTCACACTCCCGGGGTAAGGAATTTCTGATTTTTTCACACTCCCGGTGTTACGAAAATCACATTTTTCACACTCCCGGGGTCAAGAAAATCACATTTTTTCACACTCCCGGGGTCAGGAAATTCTGATATTTTTCACACTCCCGGGGTCAGGAAAATCGGATATTTTCACACTCCCGGGGTCAGGAAAATCAGATTTTTTTCATACTCCTGGGGTCAGGAAAATCACATTTTTTCACACTCCCGGGGTCAGGAGATTCTGATTTCTTTCACACTCCCGGGGTCAAGAAAATCACATTTTTTCACACTCCCAGGGTCAGGAAATTCTAATTTTTCACACTCCCAGTGTTAGGAAAATCACATTTTTCACACTCCCGGGGTCTGAAAAATTGGATTTTTTCACACTCCCGGGGTCAGGAGAATTTAATTTTTTTCACATTCCCGGGGTCAAGAAAATCACATTTTTTCACACTCCCAGGGTCAGGAGATTCTGATTTTTTCACACTCCCGGGGTCAAGAAAATCACATTTTTTCACACTCCCAGGGTCAGGAAATTCTAATTTTTCACACTCCCAGTGTTAGGAAAATCACATTTTTCACACTCCCGGGGTCAGGAAAATTGGATTTTTTCACACTCCCAGGGTCAGGAGAATTTAATTTTTTTCACACTCCCGGGGTCAAGAAAATCACATGTTTTCACACTCCCGGGGTCAGGAAATTCTGATATTTTTCACACTCCCGGGGTCAGGAAAATCGGATATTTTCACACCCCCGGGGTCAGGAAAATCGGATTTTTTTAACACTCCCGGGGTCAGGAAAATTGGATTTTTTTCACACTCCCAGGGTCAGGAAAATTGGGGTTTTTTCACACTCCCGGGTTCAGGAATTTCTGATTTTTTCACACTCCCGGTGTTAGGAAAATCACATTTTTCACACTCCCGGGGTCAAGAAAATCACATTTTTTCACACTCTCGGGGTCAGGAAATTCTGATATTTTTCACACTCCCGGGGTCAGGAAAATCGGATATTTTCACACCCCTGGGGTGAGGAAAATCAGATTTTTTTTCATACTCCCGGGGTCAGGAATATTGGATTTTTTTCACACTCCCAGTGTCAGGAAAATTTAATTTTTTTCACACTCCTGGGGTCAAGAAAATCACATTTTTTCACACTCCCGGGGTCAGGAAAATTGGATTTTTTTAACACTCCCGGGGTCAGGAAAATTGGATTTTTTTCACACTCCCGGGGTCAGGAAAATTGGTTTTTTTTCACACTCCCGGGGACAAGGAAATCACATTTTTTCACACTCCCGGGGTCAGGAATTTCTGATTTTTTTCACACTCCCGGTGTTAGGAAAATCACATTTTTCACACTCCCGGGGAAAAGAAAATCACATTTTTCACACTCCCGGGGAAAAGAAAATCACATTTTTTCACACTCCCAGGATCAGGAAATTCTGATTTTATTCACACTCACCGTGTTAGGAAAATCACATTTTTCACACTCCCGGGGTAAGGAAAATTGGATTTTTTCACACTCCCGGGGTCAGGAGAATTTAATTTTTTCACACTCCTGGGGTTAAGAAAATCACATTTTTTCACACTCCCGAGGTCAGGAGATTCTGATTTTTTTCACACTCCCGGGGTCAAGAAAATCACATTTTTTCACACTCCCGGGGTCAGGAAATTCTGATTTTTTTCACACTCCCGGTGTTAGGAAAATCACATTTTTCACACTCCCGGTGTCAGGAAAATTGGATATTTTCATACTCCCGGGGTCAGGAAAATTGCATTTTACAGACACCCGGAGTCAGGAAAATCGCATTTGTCATATTCCCGGGGTCAGGAAAATGCAAAATTTTTCACATTCCCGGTGTTAGGAAAATCACATTTTTCATACTCCTGGGGTCAGGAAAATTGGTTTTTTTTCACACTCCCAGGGTTAAGAAAATCACATTTTTTCACACTCCCGGGGTCAGGAGATTCTGATTTTTTTCACACTCCTGGTGTTAGGAAAATCAAATTTTTCACACTCCCGGGGTCAGAAAAATTGGATTTTTTCACACTCCCGGGGTCAGGAAATTCTGATATTTTTCACACTCCCGGGGTCAGGAAAATCGGATATTTTCACACCCCCGGGGTGAGGAAAATCAGATTTTTTTTCATACTCAAGGGGTCAGGAAAATTGGATTTTTTTCACACTCCCAGTGTCAGGAAAATTGGATTTTTTTCACACTCCCGGTGTTAGGAAAATCACATTTTTCACACTCCCGGGGAAAAGAAAATCACATTTTTTCACACTCCCAGGGTCAGGAGATTCTGAATTCTTTCACACTCCCAGGGTCAAGAAAATCACATTTTTTCACACTCACAGGATCAGGAAATTCTGATTTTATTCACACTCACCGTGTTAGGAAAATCACATTTTTCACACTCCCGGGGTCAGGAAAATTGGAATTTTTCACACTCCCGGGGTCAGGAGAATTTAATTTTTTTCACACTCCTGGGGTCAAGAAAATCACATTTTTTCACACTCCCGAGGTCAGGAGATTCTGATTTTTTTCACACTCCCGGGGTCAAGAAAATCACATTTTTTCACACTCCCGGTGTCAGGAAATTCTGATTTTTTTTCACACTCCCGGTGTTAGGAAAATCACATTTTCCCACTCCCGGTGTCAGGAAAATTGGATATTTTCATACTCCCGGGGTCAGGAAAATTGCATTTTACAGACTCCCGGAGTCAGGAAAATCGCATTTTTCATACTCCCGGGGTCAGGAAAATGCAAAATTTTTCACATTCCCGGTGTTAGGAAAATCACATTTTTCACACTCCTGGGGTCAGGAAAATTGGTTTTTTTTCACACTCCCGGGGTTAAGAAAATCACATTTTTTCACACTCCCGGGGTCAGGAGATTCTGATTTTTTTTCACACTCCCGGTGTTAGGAAAATCACATTTTTCACACTCCTGGGGTCAGAAAAATTGGATTTTTTCACACTCCCGGGGTCAGGAGAATTGGATTTTTTTAACACTCCCGGGGTCAGGAAAATTGGATTTTTTTCACCCTCCCGGGGTCAAGAAAATCACATTTTTTGACACTTCCGGGGTCAGGAGATTCTGATTTTTTTCACACTCCTGGGGACAAGGAAATCACATTTTTTCACACTCCCGGGGTCAGGAATTTCTGATTTTTTTCACACTCGCGGTGTTAGGAAAATCACATTTTTCACACTCCCGGGGAAAAGAAAATTACATTTTTTCCTTCTCCCGGGGTCAGGAGAATCTGATTTCTTTCACACTCCCGGGGTCAAGAAAATCACATTTTTTCACACTCCCGGGGTCAGGAAATTCTGATTTTTTTCACACTCCCGGTGTTAGGAAAATCACATTTTTCACATTCCCAGGGTCAAGAAAATCACATTTTTTCACACTCCCGGGGTCAGGAAATACTGATATTTTTCACACTCCCGGGGTCAGGAAAATCGGATATTTTCACACTCCCAGGGTCAGGAAAATCAGATTTTTTTTCATACTCCCGGGGTTAGGAAAATCACATTTTTTCACACTCCCTGGGTCAGGAAATTCTGATTTTTTTCACACTCACGGTGTTAGGAAAATCACATTTTTCACACTCCCGGGGTCAGGAAAATTGGATTTTTTCACACTCCCGGGGTCAGGAGAATTTAATTTTTTTCACACTCCCGGGGTCAAGAAAATCACATTTTTTCACACTCCCGGGGTCAGGAAATTCTGATATTTTTCACACTCACGGGGTCAGGAAAATCAGATATTTTCAAACCCCCGGGGTCAGGAAAATCAGATTTTTTTCATACTCCCGGGGTCAGGAAAATTGGGTATTTTTCACACTCCCGGGGTCAGGAAAATTGGATTTTTTCCACACTCCCAGGGTCAGGAAAATTGGTTTTTTTCACACTCCCGGGGTCAGGAAAATCACATTTTTTCACACTCCGGGGTCAGGAAATTCTGATTTTTTTCACACTCCCGGGGTCAGGAGATTCTGATTTTTTTCACACTCCGGGGGTCAAGAAAATCACATTTTTTCACACTCCCGGGATCAGGAAATTCTAATTTTTTTCATACTCCCGGTGTTAGGAAAATCACATTTTCACACTCCCGGGGTCAGAAAAATTGGATTTTTTCACACTCCCGGGGTCAGGAAATTCTGATATTTTTCACACTCCCGGGGTCAGGAAAATCGGATATTTTCATACTCCCGGGGTTAGGAAAATCACATTTTTCACACTCCCTGGGTCAGGAAATTCTGATTTTTTTCACACTCACGGTGTTAGGAAAATCACATTTTTCACACTCCCGGGGTCAGGAAAATTGGATTTTTTCACACTCCCGGGGTCAGGAGAATTTAATTTTTTTCACACTCCCGGGGTCAGGAGATTCTGATTTTTTTTCACACTCCCAGTGTTAGGAAAATCACATTTTTCACACTCCTGGGGTCAGGAAAATTGGTTTTTTTTCACACTCCCGGGGTTAAGAAAATCACATTTTTTCACACTCCCGGGGTCAGGAGATTCTGATTTTTTTTCACACTCCCGGTGTTAGGAAAATCACATTTTTCACACTCCCGGGGTCAGAAAAATTGGATTTTTTCACACTCCCGGGGTCAGGAGAATTGGATTTTTTTAACACTCCCGGGGTCAGGAAAATTGGATTTTTTTCACCCTCCCGGGGTCAAGAAAATCACATTTTTTGACACTTCCGGGGTCAGGAGATTCTGATTTTTTTCACACTCCTGGGGACAAGGAAATCACATTTTTTCACACTCCCGGGGTCAGGAATTTCTGATTTTTTTCACACTCGCGGTGTTAGGAAAATCACATTTTTCACACTCCCGGGGAAAAGAAAATTACATTTTTTCCTTCTCCCGGGGTCAGGAGAATCTGATTTCTTTCACACTCCCGGGGTCAAGAAAATCACATTTTTTCACACTCCCGGGGTCAGGAAATTCTGATTTTTTTCACACTCCCGGTGTTAGGAAAATCACATTTTTCACATTCCCGGGGTCAAGAAAATCACATTTTTTCACACTCCCGGGGTCAGGAAATACTGATATTTTTCACACTCCCGGGGTCAGGAAAATCGGATATTTTCACACTCCCAGGGTCAGGAAAATCAGATTTTTTTTCATACTCCCGGGGTTAGGAAAATCACATTTTTTCACACTCCCTGGGTCAGGAAATTCTGATTTTTTTCACACTCACGGTGTTAGGAAAATCACATTTTTCACACTCCCGGGGTCAGGAAAATTGGATTTTTTCACACTCCCGGGGTCAGGAGAATTTAATTTTTTTCACACTCCCGGGGTCAAGAAAATCACATTTTTTCACACTCCCGGGGTCAGGAAATTCTGATATTTTTCACACTCACGGGGTCAGGAAAATCAGATATTTTCAAACCCCCGGGGTCAGGAAAATCAGATTTTTTTCATACTCCCGGGGTCAGGAAAATTGGGTATTTTTCACACTCCCGGGGTCAGGAAAATTGGATTTTTTCCACACTCCCAGGGTCAGGAAAATTGGTTTTTTTCACACTCCCGGGGTCAGGAAAATCACATTTTTTCACACTCCGGGGTCAGGAAATTCTGATTTTTTTCACACTCCCGGGGTCAGGAGATTCTGATTTTTTTCACACTCCGGGGGTCAAGAAAATCACATTTTTTCACACTCCCGGGATCAGGAAATTCTAATTTTTTTCATACTCCCGGTGTTAGGAAAATCACATTTTCACACTCCCGGGGTCAGAAAAATTGGATTTTTTCACACTCCCGGGGTCAGGAAATTCTGATATTTTTCACACTCCCGGGGTCAGGAAAATCGGATATTTTCATACTCCCGGGGTCAGGAAAATCACATTTTTCACACTCCCTGGGTCAGGAAATTCTGATTTTTTTCACACTCACGGTGTTAGGAAAATCACATTTTTCACACTCCCGGGGTCAGGAAAATTGGATTTTTTCACACTCCCGGGGTCAGGAGAATTTAATTTTTTTCACACTCCCGGGGTCAAGAAAATCACATTTTTCACACTCCTGGGGTCAGGAAATTCTGATATTTTTCACACTCTCGGGGTCAGGAAAATCAGATATTTTCACACCCCCGGGGTCAGGAAAATCAGATTTTTTTCATACTCCCGGGGTCAGGAAAATTGGGGTTTTTTCACACTCCCGGGGTCAGGAAAATTGGATTTTTTTCACACTCCCAGGGTCAGGAAAATTGGATTTTTTTCACACTCCCAGGGTCAGGAAAATTGGGTTTTTTTCACACTCCCGGGGTCAGGAAAATCACATTTTTTCACACTCCCGGGGTCAGGAAATTCTAATTTTTTTCACACTCCCGGGGTCAGGAGATTCTGATTTTTTTCACACTCCCGGGATCAGGAAATTCTAATTTTTTTCATACTCCCGGTGTTAGGAAAATCACATTTTCACACTCCCGGGGTCAGAAAAATTGGATTTTTTCACACTCCCGGGGTCAGGAGAATTTAATTATTTTCACACTCCCGGGGTCAAGAAAATCACATTTTTTCACACTCCCGGGGTCAGGAAAATTGGATTTTTTTAAAACTCCCGGGGTCACAAAAATTGGATTTTTTTCACACTCCCGGGGTCAGGAAAATTGGGTTTTTTTCACACTCCCGGGGTCAAGAAAATCACATTTTTTCACACTCCCGGGGTCAGGAAATTCTGATATTTTTCACACTCCCGGGGTCAGGAAAATCAGATATTTTCACACCCCCGAGGTCAGGAAAATCAGATTTTTTTCATACTCCCGGGGTCAGGAAAATTGGGTTTTTTTCACACTCCCGGGGTCAGGAAAATTGGATTTTTTTCACACTCCCAGGGTCAGGAAAATTGGATTTTTTTTCACACTCCCAGGGTCAGGAAAATTGGGTTTTTTTCACACTCCCGGGGTCAGGAAAATCACATTTTTTCACACTCCCGGGGTCAGGAAATTCTGATTTTTTTCACACTCCCGGGGTCAGGAGATTCTGATTTTTTTCACACTCCCGGGGTCAAGAAAATCACATTTTTTCACACTCCCGGGATCAGGAAATTCTAATTTTTTTCATACTCCCGGTGTTAGGAAAATCACATTTTCACACTCCCGGGGTCAGAAAAATTGGATTTTTTCACACTCCCGGGGTCAGGAGAATTTAATTTTTTTCACACTCCCGGGGTCAAGAAAATCACATTTTTTCACACTCCCGGGGTCAGGAAAATTGGATTTTTTTAAAACTCCCGGGGTCAAAAAAATTGGATTTTTTTCACACTCCCGGGGTCAGGAAAATTGGGTTTTTTTCACACTCCCGGGGTCAAGAAAATCACATTTTTTCACACTCCCGAGGTCAGGAAATTCTGATTTTTTTCACACTCCCAGGGTCAAGAAAATCACATTTTTTCACACTCCCGGGGTCAGGAAATTCTGATTTTTTTCACACTCCCGGTGTTAGGAAAATCACATTTTTCACATTCCCGGGGTCAAGAAAATCACATTTTTTCACACTCCCGGGGTCAGGAAATTCTGACATTTTTCACACTCCCGGGGTCAGGAAAATCGGATATTTTCACACTCCCGTGGTCAGGAAAATCAGATTTTTTTTCATACTCCCGGGGTCAGGAAAATCACATTTTTTCACACTCCCTGGGTCAGGAAATTCTGATTTTTTTCACACTCACGTTGTTAGGAAAATCACATTTTTCACACTCCCGGGGTCAGGAAAATTGGATATTTTCACACTCCCGGGGTCAGGAAAATCAGATTTTTTTTCAAACTCCCAGGGTCAGGAAAATTGGATTTTTTTAACACTCCCGGGGTCAGGAAAATTTAATTTTTTTCACACTCCTGGGGTCAGGAAAATTGGGGTTTTTTCACACTCCCGGGGTCAGGAATTTCTGATTTTTTCACACTCCCGGTGTTAGGAAAATCACATTTTTCACACTCCCGGGGTCAAGAAAATCACATTTTTTCACACTCTCGGGGTCAGGAAATTCTGATATTTTTCACATTCCCGGGGTCAGGAAAATCGGATATTTTCACACCCCCGGGGTGAGGAAAATCAGATTTTTTTTCATACTCCCGGGGTCAGGAATATTGGATTTTTTTCACACTCCCAGTGTCAGGAAAATTTAATTTTTTTCACACTCCTGGGGTCAAGAAAATTGGATATTTTCATACTCCCGGGGTCAGGAAAATTGCATTTTACAGACTCCCGGAGTCAGGAAAATCGCATTTTTCATACTCCCGGGGTCAGGAAAATGCAAAATTTTTCACATTCCCGGTGTTAGGAAAATCACATTTTTCACACTCCTGGGTTCAGGAAAATTGGTTTTTTTTCACACTCCCGGGGTTAAGAAAATCACATTTTTTCACACTCCCGGGGTCAGGAGATTCTGATTTTTTTCACACTCCCGGTGTTAGGAAAATCACATTTTTCACACTCCCGGGGTCAGAAAAATTGGATTTTTTCACACTCCCGGGGTCAGGAGAATTGGATTTTTTTAACACTCCCGGGGTCAGAAAAATTGGATTTTTTTCACCCTCCCGGGGTCAAGAAAATCACATTTTTTGACACTTCCGGGGTCAGGAGATTCTGATTTTTTTCACACTCCTGGGGACAAGGAAATCACATTTTTTCACACTCCTGGGGTCAGGAATTTCTGATTTTTTTCACACTCGCGGTGTTAGGAAAATCACATTTTTCACACTCCCTGGGAAAAGAAAATTACATTTTTTCCTTCTCCCGGGGTCAGGAGAATCTGATTTCTTTCACACTCCCGGGGTCAAGAAAATCACATTTTTTCACACTCCCGGGGTCAGGAAATTCTGATTTTTTTCACACTCCCGGTGTTAGGAAAATCACATTTTTCACATTCCCGGGGTCAAGAAAATCACATTTTTTCACACTCCCGGGTTCAGGAAATACTGATATTTTTCACACTCCCGGGGTCAGGAAAATTGGATTTTTTTCACACTCCCGGGGTCAGGAAAATTGGTTTTTTTTCACACTCCCGGGGACAAGGAAATCACATTTTTTCACACTCCCGGGGTCAGGAATTTCTGATTTTTTTCACACTCCCGGTGTCAGGAAAATCACATTTTTCACACTCCCGGGGAAAAGAAAATCACATTTTTCACACTCCCGGGGAAAAGAAAATCACATTTTTTCACACTCCCAGGATCAGGAAATTCTGATTTTATTCACACTCACCGTGTTAGGAAAATCACATTTTTCACACTCCCGGGGTCAGGAAAATTGGATTTTTTCACACTCCCGGGGTCAGGAGAATTTAATTTTTTCACACTCCTGGGGTTAAGAAAATCACATTTTTTCACACTCCCGAGGTCAGGAGATTCTGATTTTTTTCACACTCCCAGGGTCAAGAAAATCACATTTTTCCACACTCCCGGGGTCAGGAAATTCTGATTTTTTTCACACTCCCGGTGTTAGGAAAATCACATTTTTCACACTCCCGGTGTCAGGAAAATTGGATATTTTCATACTCCCGGGGTCAGGAAAATTGCATTTTACAGACTCCCGGAGTCAGGAAAATCGCATTTGTCATACTCCCGGGGTCAGGAAAATGCAAAATTTTTCACATTCCCCGTGTTAGGAAAATCACATTTTTCACACTCCTGGGGTCAGGAAAATTGGTTTTTTTTCACACTCCCAGGGTTAAGAAAATCACATTTTTTCACACTCCCGGGGTCAGGAGATTCTGATTTTTTTCACACTCCTGGTGTTAGGAAAATCACATTTTCCACACTCCCGGGGTCAGAAAAATTGGATTTTTTCACACTCCCAGGGTCAGGAGAATTTAATTTTTTTCACACTCCCGGGGTCAAGAAAATCACATTTTTTCACACTCCCGGGGTCAGGAAATTCTGATATTTTTCACACTCCTGGGGTCAGGAAAATCGGATATTTTCACACCCCCGGGGTGAGGAAAATCAGATTTTTTTTCATACTCAAGGGGTCAGGAAAATTGGATTTTTTTCACACTCCCAGTGTCAGGAAAATTGGATTTTTTTCACACTCCCGGTGTTAGGAAAATCACATTTTTCACACTCCCGGGGAAAAGAAAATCACATTTTTTCACACTCCCAGGGTCACGAGATTCTGAATTCTTTCACACTCCCAGGGTCAAGAAAATCACATTTTTTCACACTCACAGGATCAGGAAATTCTGATTTTATTCACACTCACCGTGTTAGGAAAATCACATTTTTCACACTCCCGGGGTCAGGAAAATTGGATTTTTTCACACTCCCGGGGTCAGGAAAATTGGATTTTTTCACACTCCCGGGGTCAGGAGAATTTAATTTTTTTCACACTCCTGGGGTCAAGAAAATCACATTTTTTCACACTCCCGAGGTCAGGAGATTCTGATTTTTTTCACACTCCCGGGGTCAAGAAAATCACATTTTTTCACACTCCCGGGGTCAGGAAATTCTGATTTTTTTTCACACTCCCGGTGTTAGGAAAATCACATTTTCCCACTCCCGGTGTCAGGAAAATTGGATATTTTCATACTCCCGGGGTCAGGAAAATTGCATTTTACAGACTCCCGGAGTCAGGAAAATCGCATTTTTCATACTCCCGGGGTCAGGAAAATGCAAAATTTTTCACATTCCCGGTGTTAGGAAAATCACATTTTTCACACTCCTGGGTTCAGGAAAATTGGTTTTTTTTCACACTCCCAGGGTTAAGAAAATCACATTTTTTCACACTCCCGGGGTCAGGAGATTCTGATTTTTTTCACACTCCCGGTGTTAGGAAAATCACATTTTTCACACTCCCGGGGTCAGAAAAATTGGATTTTTTCACACTCCCGGGGTCAGGAGAATTGGATTTTTTTAACACTCCCGGGGTCAGAAAAATTGGATTTTTTTCACCCTCCCGGGGTCAAGAAAATCACATTTTTTGACACTTCCGGGGTCAGGAGATTCTGATTTTTTTCACACTCCTGGGGACAAGGAAATCACATTTTTTCACACTCCTGGGGTCAGGAATTTCTGATTTTTTTCACACTCGCGGTGTTAGGAAAATCACATTTTTCACACTCCCTGGGAAAAGAAAATTACATTTTTTCCTTCTCCCGGGGTCAGGAGAATCTGATTTCTTTCACACTCCCGGGGTCAAGAAAATCACATTTTTTCACACTCCCGGGGTCAGGAAATTCTGATTTTTTTCACACTCCCGGTGTTAGGAAAATCACATTTTTCACATTCCCGGGGTCAAGAAAATCACATTTTTTCACACTCCCGGGGTCAGGAAATACTGATATTTTTCACACTCCCGGGGTCAGGAAAATCGGATATTTTCACACTCCCAGGGTCAGGAAAATCAGATTTTTTTTCATACTCCCGGGGTTAGGAAAATCACATTTTTTCACACTCCCTGGGTCAGGAAATTCTGATTTTTTTCACACTCACGGTGTTAGGAAAATCACATTTTTCACACTCCCGGGGTCAGGAAAATTGGATTTTTTCACACTCCCGGGGTCAGGAGAATTTAATTTTTTTCACACTCCCGGGGTCAAGAAAATCACATTTTTTCACACTCCCGGGGTCAGGAAATTCTGATATTTTTCACACTCACGGGGTCAGGAAAATCAGATATTTTCAATCCCCCGGGGTCAGGAAAATCAGATTTTTTTCATACTCCCGGGGTCAGGAAAATTGGGTATTTTTCACACTCCCGGGGTCAGGAGAATTGGATTTTTTTAACACTCCCGGGGTCAGAAAAATTGGATTTTTTTCACCCTCCCGGGGTCAAGAAAATCACATTTTTTGACACTTCCGGGGTCAGGAGATTCTGATTTTTTTCACACTCCTGGGGACAAGGAAATCACATTTTTTCACACTCCCGGGGTCAGGAATTTCTGATTTTTTTCACACTCGCGGTGTTAGGAAAATCACATTTTTCACACTCCCGGGGAAAAGAAAATTACATTTTTTCCTTCTCCCGGGGTCAGGAGAATCTGATTTCTTTCACACTCCCGGGGTCAAGAAAATCACATTTTTTCACACTCCCGGGGTCAGGAAATTCTGATTTTTTTCACACTCCCGGTGTTAGGAAAATCACATTTTTCACATTCCCGGGGTCAAGAAAATCACATTTTTTCACACTCCCGGGTTCAGGAAATACTGATATTTTTCACACTCCCGGGGTCAGGAAAATCGGATATTTTCACACTCCCAGGGTCAGGAAAATCAGATTTTTTTCATACTCCCGGGGTTAGGAAAATCACATTTTTTCACACTCCCTGGGTCAGGAAATTCTGATTTTTTTCATACTCCCGGGGTTAGGAAAATCACATTTTTTCACACTCCCGGGGTCAAGAAAATCACATTTTTTCACACTCCTGGGGTCAGGAAATTCTGATATTTTTCACACTCACGGGGTCAGGAAAATCAGATATTTTCAACCCCCGGGGTCAGGAAAATCAGATTTTTTTCATACTCCCGGGGTCAGGAAAATTGGGTATTTTTCACACTCCCGGGGTCAGGAAAATTGGATTTTTTCCACACTCCCAGGGTCAGGAAAATTGGTTTTTTTCACACTCCCGGGGTCAGGAAAATCACATTTTTTCACACTCCGGGGTCAGGAAATTCTGATTTTTTTCACACTCCCGGGGTCAGGAGATTCTGATTTTTTTCACACTCCGGGGGTCAAGAAAATCACATTTTTTCACACTCCCGGGATCAGGAAATTCTAATTTTTTTCATACTCCCGGTGATAGGAAAATCACATTTTCACACTCCCGGGGTCAGAAAAATTGGATTTTTTCACACTCCCGGGGTCAGGAAATTCTGATATTTTTCACACTCCCGGGGTCAGGAAAATCGGATATTTTCATACTCCCGGGGTCAGGAAAATCACATTTTTCACACTCCCTGTGTCAGGAAATTCTGATTTTTTTCACACTCACGGTGTTAGGAAAATCACATTTTTCACACTCCCGGGGTCAGGAAAATTGGATTTTTTCACACTCCCGGGGTCAGGAGAATTTAATTTTTTTCACACTCCCGGGGTCAAGAAAATCACATTTTTTCACACTCCTGGGGTCAGGAAATTCTGATATTTTTCACACTCTCGGGGTCTGGAAAATCAGATATTTTCACACCCCCGGGGTCAGGAAAATCAGATTTTTTTCATACTCCCGGGGTCAGGAAAATTGGGGTTTTTTCACACTCCCGGGGTCAGGAAAATTGGATTTTTTTCACACTCCCAGGGTCAGGAAAATTGGATTTTTTTCACACTCCCAGGGTCAGGAAAATTGGGTTTTTTTCACACTCCCGGGGTCAGGAAAATCACATTTTTTCACACTCCCGGGGTCAGGAAATTCTGATATTTTTCACACTCACGGGGTCAGGAAAATCAGATATTTTCAAACCCCCGGGGTCAGGAAAATCAGATTTTTTTCATACTCCCGGGGTCAGGAAAATTGGGTATTTTTCACACTCCCGGGGTCAGGAGAATTGGATTTTTTTAACACTCCCGGGGTCAAAAATTGGATTTTTTTCACCCTCCCGGGGTCAAGAAAATCACATTTTTTGACACTTCCGGGGTCAGGAGATTCTGATTTTTTTCACACTCCTGGGGACAAGGAAATCACATTTTTTCACACTCCCGGGGTCAGGAATTTCTGATTTTTTTCACACTCGCGGTGTTAGGAAAATCACATTTTTCACACTCCCGGGGAAAAGAAAATTACATTTTTTCCTTCTCCCGGGGTCAGGAGAATCTGATTTCTTTCACACTCCCGGGGTCAAGAAAATCACATTTTTTCACACTCCCGGGGTCAGGAAATTCTGATTTTTTTCACACTCCCGGTGTTAGGAAAATCACATTTTTCACATTCCCGGGGTCAAGAAAATCACATTTTTTCACACTCCCGGGTTCAGGAAATACTGATATTTTTCACACTCCCGGGGTCAGGAAAATCGGATATTTTCACACTCCCAGGGTCAGGAAAATCAGATTTTTTTTTCATACTCCCGGGGTTAGGAAAATCACATTTTTTCACACTCCCTGGGTCAGGAAATTCTGATTTTTTTCACACTCACGGTGTTAGGAAAATCACATTTTTCACACTCCCGGGGTCAGGAAAATTGGATTTTTTCACACTCCCGGGGTCAGGAGAATTTAATTTTTTTCACACTCCCGGGGTCAAGAAAATCACATTTTTTCACACTCCCGGGGTCAGGAAATTCTGATATTTTTCACACTCACGGGGTCAGGAAAATCAGATATTTTCAATCCCCCGGGGTCAGGAAAGTCAGATTTTTTTCATACTCCCGGGGTCAGGAAAATTGGGTATTTTTCACACTCCCGGGGTCAGGAGAATTGGATTTTTTTCACCCTCCCGGGGTCAAGAAAATCACATTTTTTGACACTTCCGGGGTCAGGAGATTCTGATTTTTTTCACACTCCTGGGGACAAGGAAATCACATTTTTTCACACTCCCGGGGTCAGGAATTTCTGATTTTTTTCACACTCGCGGTGTTAGGAAAATCACATTTTTCACACTCCCGGGGAAAAGAAAATTACATTTTTTCCTTCTCCCGGGGTCAGGAGAATCTGATTTCTTTCACACTCCCGGGGTCAAGAAAATCACATTTTTTCACACTCCCGGGGTCAGGAAATTCTGATTTTTTTCACACTCCCGGTGTTAGGAAAATCACATTTTTCACATTCCCGGGGTCAAGAAAATCACATTTTTTCACACTCCCGGGTTCAGGAAATACTGATATTTTTCACACTCCCGGGGTCAGGAAAATCGGATATTTTCACACTCCCAGGGTCAGGAAAATCAGATTTTTTTTCATACTCCCGGGGTTAGGAAAATCACATTTTTTCACACTCCCTGGGTCAGGAAATTCTGATTTTTTTCATACTCCCGGGGTTAGGAAAATCACATTTTTTCACACTCCCGGGGTCAAGAAAATCACATTTTTTCACACTCCCGGGGTCAGGAAATTCTGATATTTTTCACACTCACGGGGTCAGGAAAATCAGATATTTTCAAACCCCCGGGGTCAGGAAAATCAGATTTTTTTCATACTCCCGGGGTCAGGAAAATTGGGTATTTTTCACACTCCCGGGGTCAGGAAAATTGGATTTTTTCCACACTCCCAGGGTCAGGAAAATTGGTTTTTTTCACACTCCCGGGGTCAGGAAAATCACATTTTTTCACACTCCGGGGTCAGGAAATTCTGATTTTTTTCACACTCCCGGGGTCAGGAGATTCTGATTTTTTTCACACTCCGGGGGTCAAGAAAATCACATTTTTTCACACTCCCGGGATCAGGAAATTCTAATTTTTTTCATACTCCCGGTGATAGGAAAATCACATTTTCACACTCCCGGGGTCAGAAAAATTGGATTTTTTCACACTCCCGGGGTCAGGAAATTCTGATATTTTTCACACTCCCGGGGTCAGGAAAATCGGATATTTTCATACTCCCGGGGTCAGGAAAATCACATTTTTCACACTCCCTGGGTCAGGAAATTCTGATTTTTTTCACACTCACGGTGTTAGGAAAATCACATTTTTCACACTCCCGGGGTCAGGAAAATTGGATTTTTTCACACTCCCGGGGTCAGGAGAATTTAATTTTTTTCACACTCCCGGGGTCAAGAAAATCACATTTTTTCACACTCCTGGGGTCAGGAAATTCTGATATTTTTCACACTCTCGGGGTCAGGAAAATCAGATATTTTCACACCCCCGGGGTCAGGAAAATCAGATTTTTTTCATACTCCCGGGGTCAGGAAAATTGGGGTTTTTTCACACTCCCGGGGTCAGGAAAATTGGATTTTTTTCACACTCCCAGGGTCAGGAAAATTGGATTTTTTTCACACTCCCAGGGTCAGGAAAATTGGGTTTTTTTCACACTCCCGGGGTCAGGAAAATCACATTTTTTCACACTCCCGGGGTCAGGAAATTCTGATTTTTTTCACACTCCCGGGGTCAGGAGATTCTGATTTTTTTCACACTCCCGGGATCAGGAAATTCTAATTTTTTTCATACTCCCGGTGTTAGGAAAATCACATTTTCACACTCCCGGGGTCAGAAAAATTGGATTTTTTCACACTCCCGGGGTCAGGAGAATTTAATTATTTTCACACTCCTGGGGTCAAGAAAATCACATTTTTTCACACTCCCGGGGTCAGGAAAATTGGATTTTTTTAAAACTCCCGGGGTCACAAAAATTGGATTTTTTTCACACTCCCGGGGTCAGGAAAATTGGGTTTTTTTCACACTCCCGGGGTCAAGAAAATCACATTTTTTCACACTCCCGGGGTCAGGAAATTCTGATATTTTTCACACTCCCGGGGTCAGGAAAATCAGATATTTTCACACCCCCGGGTTCAGGAAAATCAGATTTTTTTCATACTCCCGGGGTCAGGAAAATTGGGTTTTTTTCACACTCCCGGGGTCAGGAAAATTGGATTTTTTTCACACTCCCAGGGTCAGGAAAATTGGATTTTTTTTCACACTCCCAGGGTCAGGAAAATTGGGTTTTTTTCACACTCCCGGGGTCAGGAAAATCACATTTTTTCACACTCCCGGGGTCAGGAAATTCTGATTTTTTTCACACTCCCGGGGTCAGGAGATTCTGATTTTTTTCACACTCCCGGGGTCAAGAAAATCACATTTTTTCACACTCCCGGGATCAGGAAATTCTAATTTTTTTCATACTCCCGGTGTTAGGAAAATCACATTTTCACACTCCCGGGGTCAGAAAAATTGGATTTTTTCACACTCCCGGGGTCAGGAGAATTTAATTTTTTTCACACTCCCGGGGTCAAGAAAATCACATTTTTTCACACTCCCGGGGTCAGGAAAATTGGATTTTTTTAAAACTCCCGGGGTCACAAAAATTGGATTTTTTTCACACTCCCGGGGTCAGGAAAATTGAGTTTTTTTCACACTCCCGGGGTCAAGAAAATCACATTTTTTCACACTCCCGAGGTCAGGAGATTCTGATTTTTTTCACACTCCCAGGGTCAAGAAAATCACATTTTTTCACACTCCCGGGGTCAGGAAATTCTGACATTTTTCACACTCCCGGGGTCAGGAAAATCGGATATTTTCACACTCCCGGGGTCAGGAAAATCAGATTTTTTTTCATACTCCCGGGGTCAGGAAAATCGCATTTTTTCACACTCCCTGGGTCAGGAAATTCTGATTTTTTTCACACTCACGTTGTTAGGAAAATCACATTTTTCACACTCCCGGGGTCAGGAAAATTGGATATTTTCACACTCCCGGGGTCAGGAAAATCAGATTTTTTTTTCAAACTCCCAGGGTCAGGAAAATTGGATTTTTTTAACACTCCTGGGGTCAGGAAAATTGGATTTTTTTCACACTCCCAGGGTCAGGAAAATTGGGGGTTTTTCACACTCCCGGGGTCAGGAATTTCTGATTTTTTCACACTCCCGGTGTTAGGAAAATCACATTTTTCACACTCCCGAGGTCAAGAAAATCACATTTTTTCACACTCTCGGGGTCAGGAAATTCTGATATTTTTCACACTTCCGGGGTCAGGAAAATCGGATATTTTCACACCCCCGGGGTGAGGAAAATCAGATTTTTTTTCATACTCCCGGGGTCAGGAATATTGGATTTTTTTCACACTCTCAGTGTCAGGAAAATTTAATTTTTTTCACACTCCTGGGGTCAAGAAAATCACATTTTTTCACACTCCCGGGGTCAGGAAAATTGGATTTTTTTAACACTCCCGGGGTCAGGAAAATTGGATTTTTTTCACACTCCCGGGGTCAGGAAAATTGGTTTTTTTTCACACTCCCGGGGACAAGGAAATCACATTTTTTCACACTCCCGGGGTCAGGAATTTCTGATTTTTTTCACACTCCCGGTGTTAGGAAAATCACATTTTTCACACTCCCGGGGAAAAGAAAATCACATTTTTTCACACTCCCAGGATCAGGAAATTCTGATTTTATTCACACTCACCGTGTTAGGAAAATCACATTTTTCACACTCCCGGGGTCAGGAAAATTGGATTTTTTCACACTCCCGGGGTCAGGAGAATTTAATTTTTTCACACTCCTGGGGTTAAGAAAATCACATTTTTTCACACTCCCGAGGTCAGGAGATTCTGATTTTTTTCACACTCCCGGGGTCAAGAAAATCACATTTTTCCACACTCCCGGGGTCAGGAAATTCTGATTTTTTTCACACTCCCGGTGTTAGGAAAATCACATTTTTCACACTCCCGGTGTCAGGAAAATTGGATATTTTCATACTCCCGGGGTCAGGAAAATTGCATTTTACAGACTCCCGGAGTCAGGAAAATCGCATTTGTCATACTCCCGGGGTCAGGAAAATGCAAAATTTTTCACATTCCCGGTGTTAGGAAAATCACATTTTTCACACTCCTGGGGTCAGGAAAATTGGTTTTTTTTCACACTCCCAGGGTTAAGAAAATCACATTTTTTTCACACTCCCGGGGTCAGGAGATTCTGATTTTTTTCACACTCCTGGTGTTAGGAAAATCACATTTTTCACACTCCCGGGGTCAGAAAAATTGGATTTTTTCACACTCCCGGGGTCAGGAGAATTTAATTTTTTTCACACTCCCGGGGTCAAGAAAATCACATTTTTTCACACTCCCGGGGTCAGGAAATTCTGATATTTTTCACACTCCCGGGGTCAGGAAAATCGGATATTTTCACACCCCCGGGGTGAGGAAAATCAGATTTTTTTTCATACTCAAGGGGTCAGGAAAATTGGATTTTTTTCACACTCCCAGTGTCAGGAAAATTGGATTTTTTTCACACTCCCGGTGTTAGGAAAATCACATTTTTCACACTCCCGGGGTCAAGAAAATCACATTTTTTCACACTCACAGGATCAGGAAATTCTGATTTTATTCACACTCACCGTGTTAGGAAAATCACATTTTTCACACTCCCGGGGTCAGGAAAATTGGATTTTTTCACACTCCCGGGGTCAGGAGAATTTATTTTTTTTCACACTCCTGGGGTCAAGAAAATCACATTTTTTCACACTCCCGAGGTCAGGAGATTCTGATTTTTTTCACACTCCCGGGGTCAAGAAAATCACATTTTTTCACACTCCCGGGGTCAGGAAATTCTGATTTTTTTTCACACTCCCGGTGTTAGGAAAATCACATTTTCCCACTCCCGGTGTCAGGAAAATTGGATATTTTCATACTCCCGGGGTCAGGAAAATTGCATTTTACAGACTCCCGGAGTCAGGAAAATCGCATTTTTCATACTCCCGGGGTCAGGAAAATGCAAAATTTTTCACATTCCCGGTGTTAGGAAAATCACATTTTTCACACTCCTGGGGTCAGGAAAATTGGTTTTTTTTCACACTCCCGGGGTTAAGAAAATCACATTTTTTCACACTCCCGGGGTCAGGAGATTCTGATTTTTTTCACACTCCCGGTGTTAGGAAAATCACATTTTTCACACTCCCGGGGTCAGAAAAATTGGATTTTTTCACACTCCCGGGGTCAGGAGAATTGGATTTTTTTAACACTCCCGGGGTCAGAAAAATTGGATTTTTTTCACCCTCCCGGGTTCAAGAAAATCACATTTTCACACTCCTGGGGACAAGGAAATCACATTTTTTCACACTCCCGGGGTCAGGAATTTCTGATTTTTTTCACACTCGCGGTGTTAGGAAAATCACATTTTTCACATTCCCGGGGTCAAGAAAATCACATTTTTTCACACTCCTGGGGTCAGGAAATACTGATATTTTTCACACTCCCGGGGTCAGGAAAATCGGATATTTTCACACTCCCAGGGTCAGGAAAATCAGATTTTTTTTCATACTCCCGGGGTCAGGAAAATCACATTTTTTCACACTCCCTGGGTCAGGAAATTCTGATTTTTTTCACACTCACGGTGTTCGGAAAATCACATTTTTCACACTCCCGGGGTCAGGAAAATTGGATTTTTTCACACTCCCGGGGTCAGGAGAATTTAATTTTTTTCACACTCCCGGGGTCAAGAAAATCACATTTTTTCACACTCCCGGGGTCAGGAAATTCTGATATTTTTCACACTCACGGGGTCAGGAAAATCAGATATTTTCAAACCCCCGGGGTCAGGAAAATCAGATTTTTTTCACACTCCCGGGGTCAGGAAAATCACATTTTTTCACACTCCCGGGGTCAGGAAATTCTGATTTTTTTCACACTCCCGGGGTCAGGAGATTCTGATTTTTTTCACACTCCCGGGGTCAAGAAAATCACATTTTTTCACACTCCCGGGATCAGGAAATTCTAATTTTTTTCATACTCCCGGTGTTAGGAAAATCACATTTTCACACTCCCGGGGTCAGAAAAATTGGATTTTTTCACACTCCCGGGGTCAGGAGAATTTAATTTTTTTCACACTCCCGGGGTCAAGAAAATCACATTTTTTCACACTCCCGGGGTCAGGAAAACTGGATTTTTTTAAAACTCCCGGGGTCACAAAAATTGGATTTTTTTCACACTCCCGGGGTCAGGAAAATTGAGTTTTTTTCACACTCCCGGGGTCAAGAAAATCACATTTTTTCACACTCCCGAGGTCAGGAGATTCTGATTTTTTTCACACTCCCAGGGTCAAGAAAATCACATTTTTTCACACTCCCGGGGTCAGGAAATTCTGACATTTTTCACACTCCCGGGGTCAGGAAAATCGGATATTTTCACACTCCCGGGGTCAGGAAAATCAGATTTTTTTTCATACTCCCGGGGTCAGGAAAATCGCATTTTTTCACACTCCCTGGGTCAGGAAATTCTGATTTTTTTCACACTCACGTTGTTAGGAAAATCACATTTTTCACACTCCCGGGGTCAGGAAAATTGGATATTTTCACACTCCCGGGGTCAGGAAAATCAGATTTTTTTTTCAAACTCCCAGGGTCAGGTAAATTGGATTTTTTTAACACTCCTGGGGTCAGGAAAATTGGATTTTTTTCACACTCCCAGGGTCAGGAAAATTGGGGGTTTTTCACACTCCCGGGGTCAGGAATTTCTGATTTTTTCACACTCCCGGTGTTAGGAAAATCACATTTTTCACACTCCCGGGGTCAAGAAAATCACATTTTTTCACACTCTCGGGGTCAGGAAATTCTGATATTTTTCACACTTCCGGGGTCAGGAAAATCGGATATTTTCACACCCCCGGGGTGAGGAAAATCAGATTTTTTTTCATACTCCCGGGGTCAGGAATATTGGATTTTTTTCACACTCTCAGTGTCAGGAAAATTTAATTTTTTTCACACTCCTGGGGTCAAGAAAATCACATTTTTTCACACTCCCGGGGTCAGAAAATTGGATTTTTTTAACACTCCCGGGGTCAGGAAAATTGGATTTTTTTCACACTCCCGGGGTCAGGAAAATTGGTTTTTTTTCACACTCCCGGGGACAAGGAAATCACATTTTTTCACACTCCCGGGGTCAGGAATTTCTGATTTTTTTCACACTCCCGGTGTTAGGAAAATCACATTTTTCACACTCCCGGGGAAAAGAAAATCACATTTTTTCACACTCCCAGGATCAGGAAATTCTGATTTTATTCACACTCACCGTGTTAGGAAAATCACATTTTTCACACTCCCGGGGTCAGGAAAATTGGATTTTTTCACACTCCCGGGGTCAGGAGAATTTAATTTTTTCACACTCCTGGGGTTAAGAAAATCACATTTTTTCACACTCCCGAGGTCAGGAGATTCTGATTTTTTTCACACTCCCGGGGTCAAGAAAATCACATTTTTCCACACTCCCGGGGTCAGGAAATTCTGATTTTTTTCACACTCCCGGTGTTAGGAAAATCACATTTTTCACACTCCCGGTGTCAGGAAAATTGGATATTTTCATACTCCCGGGGTCAGGAAAATTGCATTTTACAGACTCCCGGAGTCAGGAAAATCGCATTTGTCATACTCCCGGGGTCAGGAAAATGCAAAATTTTTCACATTCCCGGTGTTAGGAAAATCACATTTTTCACACTCCTGGGGTCAGGAAAATTGGTTTTTTTTCACACTCCCAGGGTTAAGAAAATCACATTTTTTTCACACTCCCGGGGTCAGGAGATTCTGATTTTTTTCACACTCCTGGTGTTAGGAAAATCACATTTTTCACACTCCCGGGGTCAGAAAAATTGGATTTTTTCACACTCCCGGGGTCAGGAGAATTTAATTTTTTTCACACTCCCGGGGTCAAGAAAATCACATTTTTTCACACTCCCGGGGTCAGGAAATTCTGATATTTTTCACACTCCCGGGGTCAGGAAAATCGGATATTTTCACACCCCCGGGGTGAGGAAAATCAGATTTTTTTTCATACTCAAGGGGTCAGGAAAATTGGATTTTTTTCACACTCCCAGTGTCAGGAAAATTGGATTTTTTTCACACTCCCGGTGTTAGGAAAATCACATTTTTCACACTCCCGGGGTCAAGAAAATCACATTTTTTCACACTCACAGGATCAGGAAATTCTGATTTTATTCACACTCACCGTGTTAGGAAAATCACATTTTTCACACTCCCGGGGTCAGGAAAATTGGATTTTTTCACACTCCCGGGGTCAGGAGAATTTAATTTTTTTCACACTCCTGGGGTCAAGAAAATCACATTTTTTCACACTCCCGAGGTCAGGAGATTCTGATTTTTTTCACACTCCCGGGGTCAAGAAAATCACATTTTTTCACACTCCCGGGGTCAGGAAATTCTGATTTTTTTTCACACTCCCGGTGTTAGGAAAATCACATTTTCCCACTCCCGGTGTCAGGAAAATTGGATATTTTCATACTCCCGGGGTCAGGAAAATTGCATTTTACAGACTCCCGGAGTCAGGAAAATCGCATTTTTCATACTCCCGGGGTCAGGAAAATGCAAAATTTTTCACATTCCCGGTGTTAGGAAAATCACATTTTTCACACTCCTGGGGTCAGGAAAATTGGTTTTTTTTCACACTCCCGGGGTTAAGAAAATCACATTTTTTCACACTCCCGGGGTCAGGAGATTCTGATTTTTTTCACACTCCCGGTGTTAGGAAAATCACATTTTTCACACTCCCGGGGTCAGAAAAATTGGATTTTTTCACACTCCCGGGGTCAGGAGAATTGGATTTTTTTAACACTCCCGGGGTCAGAAAAATTGGATTTTTTTCACCCTCCCGGGTTCAAGAAAATCACATTTTCACACTCCTGGGGACAAGGAAATCACATTTTTTCACACTCCCGGGGTCAGGAATTTCTGATTTTTTTCACACTCGCGGTGTTAGGAAAATCACATTTTTCACATTCCCGGGGTCAAGAAAATCACATTTTTTCACACTCCTGGGGTCAGGAAATACTGATATTTTTCACACTCCCGGGGTCAGGAAAATCGGATATTTTCACACTCCCAGGGTCAGGAAAATCAGATTTTTTTTCATACTCCCGGGGTCAGGAAAATCACATTTTTTCACACTCCCTGGGTCAGGAAATTCTGATTTTTTTCACACTCACGGTGTTCGGAAAATCACATTTTTCACACTCCCGGGGTCAGGAAAATTGGATTTTTTCACACTCCCGGGGTCAGGAGAATTTAATTTTTTTCACACTCCCGGGGTCAAGAAAATCACATTTTTTCACACTCCCGGGGTCAGGAAATTCTGATATTTTTCACACTCACGGGGTCAGGAAAATCAGATATTTTCAAACCCCCGGGGTCAGGAAAATCAGATTTTTTTCATACTCCCGGGGTCAGGAAAATTGGGTATTTTTCACACTCCCGGGGTCAGGAAAATTGGATTTTTTTCACACTCCCAGGGTCAGGAAAATTGTTTTTTTTCACACTCCCGGGGTCAGGAAAATCACATTTTTTCACACTCCCGGGGTCAGGAGATTCTGATTTTTTTCACACTCCCGGGGTCAGGAAAATCACATTTTTTCACACTCCCGGGGTCAGGAAATTCTGATTTTTTTCACACTCCCGGGGTCAGGAGATTCTGATTTTTTTCACACTCCCGGGATCAGGAAATTCAAATTTTTTTCATACTCCCGGTGTAAGGAAAATCACATTTTCACACTCCCGGGGTCAGAAAAATTGGATTTTTTCACACTCCCGGGGTCAGGAGAATTTAATTTTTTTCACACTCCCGGGGTCAAGAAAATCACATTTTTTCACACTCCCGGGGTCAGGAAAATTGGATTTTTTTAAAACTCCCGGGGTCACAAAAATTGGATTTTTTTCACACTCCCGGGGTCAGGAAAATTGGGTTTTTTTCACACTCCCGGGGTCAAGAAAATCACATTTTTTCACACTCCCGGGGTCAGGAAATTCTGATATTTTTCACACTCCCGGGGTCAGGAAAATCAGATATTTTCACACCACCGGGGTCAGGAAAATCAGATTTTTTTCATACTCCCGGGGTCAGGAAAATTGGGTTTTTTTTCACACTCCCGGGGTCAGGAAAATTGTATTTTTTTCACACTCCCAGGGTCAGGAAAATTGGATTTTTTTCACACTCCCAGGGTCAGGAAAATTGGGTTTTTTTCACACTCCCGGGGTCAGGAAAATCACATTTTTTCACACTCCCGGGGTCAAGAAATTCTGATTTTTTTCACACTCCCGGGGTCAGGAGATTCTGATTTTTTTCACACTCCCGGGGTCAAGAAAATCACATTTTTTCACACTCCCGGGATAAGGAAATTCTAAATTTTTTCATACTCCCGGTGTTAGGAAAATCACATTTTCACACTCCCGGGGTCAGAAAAATTGGATTTTTTCACACTCCCGGGGTCAGGAGAATTTAATTTTTTTCACACTCCCGGGGTCAAGAAAATCACATTTTTTCACACTCCTGGGGTCAGAAAAATTGGATTTTTTTAAAACTCCCGGGGTCACAAAAATTGGATTTTTTTCACACTCCCGGGGTCAGGAAAATTGGGTTTTTTTCACACTCCCGGGGTCAAGAAAATCACATTTTTTCACACTCCCGAGGTCAGGAGATTCTGATTTTTTTCACACTCCCAGGGTCAAGAAAATCACATTTTTTCACACTCCCGGGGTCAGGAAATTCTGATTTTTTTCACACTCCCGGTGTTAGGAAAATCACATTTTTCACATTCCCGGGGTCAAGAAAATCACATTTTTTCACACTCCCGGGGTCAGGAAATTCTGACATTTTTCACACTCCCGGGGTCAGGAAAATCGGATATTTTCACACTCACGGTGTTAGGAAAATCACAATTTTCACACTCCCGGGGTCAGGAAAATTGGATTTTTTCACACTCCCGGGGTCAGGAGAATTTAATTTTTTTCACACTCCCGGGGTCAAGAAAATCACATTTTTTCACACTCCCGGGGTCAGGAAATTCTGATATTTTTCACACTCCCGGGGTCAGGAAAATCAGATATTTTCACACCCCCGGGGTCAGGAAAATCAGATTTTTTTCATACTCCCGGGGTCAGGAAAATTCGGTTTTTTTCACACTCCCGGGGTCAGGAAAATTCGGTTTTTTTCACACTCCCGGGGTCAGGAAAATCACATTTTTTCACACTCCCGGGGTCAGGAAATTCTGATATTTTTCACACTCCGGGGGTCAGGAAAATCGGATATTTTCATACTCCCGGGGTCAGGAAAATTGGATTTTTTCACACTCCCGGGGTCAGGAGAATTTAATTTTTTTCACACTCCCGGGGTCAGGAAATTCTGATATTTTTCACACTCCCGGGGTCAGGAAAATCAGATATTTTCACACCCCCGGGGTCAGGAAAATCAGATTTTTTTCACACTCCCGGGGTCAGGAAAATTCGGTTTTTTTCACACTCCCGGGGTCAGGAAAATCACATTTTTTCACACTCCCGGGGTCAGGAAATTCTGATATTTTTCACACTCCCTGGGTCAGGAAAATCGGATATTTTCATACTCACGGGGTCAGGAAAATTGGATTTTTTTTCACACTCCCAGTGTCAGGAAAATTCGATATTTTCATACTCACGGGGTCAGGAAAATTGCATTTTTCATACTCCCGGGGTCAGGAAAATCCAAAATTTTTCACATTCCCGGTGTTAGGAAAATCACATTTTTCACATTCCCGGGGTCAGGAATATTGGGTTTTTCTCACACTCCCGGGGTCAAGAAAATCACATTTTTTCACACTCCCGGGGTCAGGAGATTCTGATTTTTTTCACACTCCCGGGGTCAAGAAAATCACATTTTTTCACATTCCCAGGGTCAGGAAATTCTAATTTTTTTCACACTCCCGGTGTTAGGAAAATCACATTTTTCACACTCCCGGGGTCAGAAAAATTGAATTTTTTCACACTCCCGGGGTCAGGAGAATTTAATTTTTTTCACACTCCTGGGGTCAAGAAAATCACATTTTTTCACACTCCCGGGGTCAGGAAAATTGGATTTTTTTAACACTCCCGGGGTCAGGAAAATTGGATTTTTTTCACACTCCCGGGGTCAGGAAAATTGGTTTTTTTTCACACTCCCGGGGACAAGGAAATCACATTTTTTCACACTCCCGGGGTCAGGAATTTCTGATTTTTTTCACACTCCCGGTGTTTAGTTAAATCACATTTTTCACACTCCCGGGGAAAAGAAAATCACATTTTTTCACACTCCCGGGGTCAGGAGATTCTGATTTCTTTCACACTCCCAGGGTCAAGAAAATCACATTTTTTCACACTCCCAGGATCAGGAAATTCTGATTTTATTCACACTCACCGTGTTAGGAAAATCACATTTTTCACACTCCCGGGGTCAGGAAAATTGGATTTTTCCACACTCCCGGGGTCAGGAGAATTTAATTTTTTTCACACTCCCGGGGTCAAGAAAATCACATTTTTTCACACTCCCGGGGTCAGGAAATTCTGATATTTTTCACACTCCCGGGGTCAGGAAAATCAGATATTTTCACACCCCCGGGGTCAGGAAAATCAGATTTTTTTCATACTCCCGGGGTCAGGAAAATTCGGTTTTTTTCACACTCCCGGGGTCAGGAAAATTCGGTTTTTTTCACACTCCCGGGGTCAGGAAAATCACATTTTTTCACACTCCCGGGGTCAGGAAGTTCTGATATTTTTCACACTCCGGGGGTCAGGAAAATCGGATATTTTCATACTCCCGGGGTCAGGAAAATTGGATTTTTTCACACTCCCGGGGTCAGGAGAATTTAATTTTTTTCACACTCCCGGGGTCAGGAAATTCTGATATTTTTCACACTCCCGGGGTCAGGAAAATCAGATATTTTCACACCCCCGGGGTCAGGAAAATCAGATTTTTTTCACACTCCCGGGGTCAGGAAAATTCGGTTTTTTTCACACTCCCGGGGTCAGGAAAATCACATTTTTTCACACTCCCGGGGTCAGGAAATTCTGATATTTTTCACACTCCCTGGGTCAGGAAAATCGGATATTTTCATACTCCTGGGGTCAGGAAAATTGGATTTTTTTTCACACTCCCAGTGTCAGGAAAATTCGATATTTTCATACTCACGGGGTCAGGAAAATTGCATTTTTCATACTCCCGGGGTCAGGAAAATCCAAAATTTTTCACATTCCCGGTGTTAGGAAAATCACATTTTTCACACTCCGGGGGTCAGGAATATTGGGTTTTTCTCACACTCCCGGGGTCAAGAAAATCACATTTTTTCACACTCCCGGGGTCAGGAGATTCTGATTTTTTTCACACTCCCGGGGTCAAGAAAATCACATTTTTTCACATTCCCAGGGTCAGGAAATTCTAATTTTTTTCACACTCCCGGTGTTAGGAAAATCACATTTTTCACACTCCCGGGGTCAGAAAAACTGAATTTTTTCACACTCCCGGGGTCAGGAGAATTTAATTTTTTTCACACTCCTGGGGTCAAGAAAATCACATTTTTTCACACTCCCGAGGTCAGGAGATTCTGATTTTTTTCACACTCCCGGGGTCAAGAAAATCACATTTTTTCACATTCCCAGGGTCAGGAAATTCTAATTTTTTTCACACTCCCGGTGTTAGGAAAATCACATTTTTCACACTCCCGGGGTCTGAAAAATTGAATTTTTTCACACTCCCGGGGTCAGGAGAATTTAATTTTTTTCACACTCCTGGGGTCAAGAAAATCACATTTTTTCACACTCCCGGGGTCAGGAAAATTGGATTTTTTTAACACTCCCGGGGTCAGGAAAATTGGATTTTTTTCACACTCCCGGGGTCAGGAAAATTGGTTTTTTTTCACACTCCCGGGGACAAGGAAATCACATTTTTTCACACTCCCGGGGTCAGGAATTTCTGATTTTTTTCACACTCCCGGTGTTTAGTTAAATCACATTTTTCACACTCCCGGGGAAAAGAAAATCACATTTTTTCACACTCCCGGGGTCAGGAGATTCTGATTTCTTTCACACTCCCAGGGTCAAGAAAATCACATTTTTCACACTCCCAGGATCAGGAAATTCTGATTTTATTCACACTCACCGTGTTAGGAAAATCACATTTTTCACACTCCCGGGGTCAGGAAAATTGGATTTTTTCACACTCCCGGGGTCAGGAGAATTTAATTTTTTTCACACTCCTGGGGTCAAGAAAATCACATTTTTTCACACTCCCGAGGTCAGGAGATTCTGATTTTTTTCACACTCCCGGGGTCAAGAAAATCACATTTTTTCACATTCCCAGGGTCAGGAAATTCTAATTTTTTTCACACTCCCGGTGTTAGGAAAATCACATTTTTCACACTCCCGGGGTCAGAAAAATTGAATTTTTTCACACTCCCGGGGTCAGGAGAATTTAATTTTTTTCACACTCCTGGGGTCAAGAAAATCACATTTTTTCACACTCCCGGGGTCAGGAAAATTGGATTTTTTTAACACTCCCGGGGTCAGGAAAATTGGATTTTTTTCACACTCCCGGGGTCAGGAAAATTGGTTTTTTTTCACACTCCCGGGGACAAGGAAATCACATTTTTTCACACTCCCGAGGTCAGGAATTTCTGATTTTTTTCACACTCCCGGTGTTTAGTTAAATCACATTTTTCACACTCCCGGGGAAAAGAAAATCACATTTTTTCACACTCCCGGGGTCAGGAGATTCTGATTTCTTTCACACTCCCAGGGTCAAGAAAATCACATTTTTTCACACTCCCAGGATCAGGAAATTCTGATTTTATTCACACTCACCATGTTAGGAAATCACATTTTTCACACTCCCGGGGTCAGGAAAATTGGATTTTTTCACACTCCCGGGGTCAGGAGAATTTAATTTTTTTCACACTCCTGGGGTCAAGAAAATCACATTTTTTCACACTCCCGAGGTCAGGAGATTCTGATTTTTTTCACACTCCAGGGGTCAAGAAAATCACATTTTTTCACACTCCCGGGGTCAGGAGATTCTGATTTTTTTCACACTCCCGGTGTTAGGAAAATCACATTTTTCACACTCCCGGTGTCAGGAAAATTGGATATTTTCATACTCCCGGGGTCAGGAAAATTGCATTTTACAGACTCCCGGAGTCAGGAAAATCGCATTTTTCATACTCCCGGGGTCAGGAAAATGCAAAATTTTTCACATTCCCGGTGTTAGGAAAATCACAATTTTCACACTCCTGGGGTCAGGAAAATTGGTTTTTTCTTCACACTCCCGGGGTTAAGAAAATCACATTTTTTCACACTCCCGGGGTCAGGAGATTCTGATTTTTTTCACACTCCCGGTGTTAGGAAAATCACATTTTTCACACTCCCGGGGTCAGAAAAATTGGATTTTTTCACACTCCCGGGGTCAGGAGAATTTAATTTTTTTCACACTCCCGGGGTCAAGAAAATCACATTTTTTCACACTCCCGGGGTCAGGAAAATTGGATTTTTTTAACACTCCCGGGGTCAGGAAAATTGGATTTTTCACACTCCCGGGGTCAGGAAAATTGGATTTTTTTCACACTCCCGGGGTCAAGAAAATCACATTTTTTGACACTCCCAGGGTCAGGAGATTCTGAATTTTTTCACACTCCCGGGGACAAGGAAATCACATTTTTTCACACTCCCGGGGTCAGGAGATTCTGATTTCTTTCACACTCCCGGGGTCAAGAAAATCACATTTTTTCACACTCCCGGGGTCAGGAAATTCTAATTTGTTTTCACACTCCCGGTGTTAGGAAAATCACATTTTTCACACTTCCGGGGTCAGAAAAATTGGATTTTTTCACACTCCCGGGGTCAGGAGAATTTAATTTTTTTCACACTCCCGGGGTCAAGAAAATCACATTTTTTCACACTCCCGGGGTCAGGAAAATTGGATTTTTTTAACACTCCCGGGGTCAGGAAAATTGGTTTTTTTTCACACTCCCGGGGTCAAGAAAATTGGGTTTTTTTCACACTCCCGGGGTCAGGAATTTCTGATTTTTTTCACACTCCCGGTGTTAGGAAAATCACATTTTTCACACTCCCGGGGAAAAGAAAATCACATTTTTTCACACTCCCGGGGTCAGGAGATTCTGATTTCTTTCACACTCCCGGGGTCAAGGAAATCACATTTTTTCACACTCCCAGGATCAGGAAATTCTGATTTTATTCACACTCACCGTGTTTGGAAAATCACATTTTTCACACTCCCGGGGTCAGGAAAATTGGATTTTTTCACACTCCCGGGGTCAGGAGAATTTAAATTTTTTCACACTCCTGGGGTCAAGAAAATCACATTTTTTCACACTCCCGAGGTCAGGAGATTCTGATTTTTTTCACACTCCCGGGGTCAAGAAAATCACATTTTTTCACACTCCCGGGGTCAGGAAATTCTGATTTTTTTCACACTCCCGGTGTTAGGAAAATCACATTTTTCACACTCCCGGTGTCAGGAAAATTGGATATTTTCATACTCCCGGGGTCAGGAAAATTGCATTTTACAGACTCCCGGAGTCAGGAAAATCGCATTTTTCATACTCCCGGGGTCAGGAAAATGCAAAAATTTTCACATTCCCGGTGTTAGGAAAATCACATTTTTCACACTCCTGGGGTCAGGAAAATTGGTTTTTTTCACACTCCCGGGGTCAAGAAAATCACATTTTTTCACACTCCCGGGGTCAGGAGATTCTGATTTTTTTCACACTCCCGGTGTTAGGAAAATCACATTTTTCACACTTCCGGGGTCAGAAAAATTGGATTTTTTCACACTCCCGGGGTCAGGAGAATTTAATTTTTTTCACACCCCCGGGGTCAGGAAAATCAGATTTTTTTCACACTCCCGGGGTCAGGAAAATTCGGTTTTTTTCACACTCCCGGGGTCAGGAAAATCACATTTTTTCACACTCCTGGGGTCAGGAAATTCTGATATTTTTCACACTCCCTGGGTCAGGAAAATCGGATATTTTCATACTCCCGGGGTCAGGAAAATTGGATTTTTTTTCACACTCCCAGTGTCAGGAAAATTCGATATTTTCATACTCACGGGGTCAGGAAAATTGCATTTTTCATACTCCCGGGGTCAGGAAAATCCAAAATTTTTCACATTCCCGGTGTTAGGAAAATCACATTTTTCACACTCCCGGGGTCAGGAATATTGGGTTTTTCTCACACTCCCGGGGTCAAGAAAATCACATTTTTTCACACTCCCGGGGTCAGGAGATTCTGATTTTTTTCACACTCCCGGGGTCAAGAAAATCACATTTTTTCACATTCCCAGGGTCAGGAAATTCTAATTTTTTTCACACTCCCGGTGTCAGGAAAATTGGATATTTTCATACTCCCGGGGTCAGGAAAATTGCATTTTACAGACTCCCGGAGTCAGGAAAATCGCATTTTTCATACTCCCGGGGTCAGGAAAATGCAAAAATTTTCACATTCCCGGTGTTAGGAAAATCACATTTTTCACACTCCTGGGGTCAGGAAAATTGGTTTTTTTCACACTCCCGGGGTCAAGAAAATCACATTTTTTCACACTCCCGGGGTCAGGAGATTCTGATTTTTTTCACACTCCCGGTGTTAGGAAAATCACATTTTTCACACTTCCGGGGTCAGAAAAATTGGATTTTTTCACACTCCCGGGGTCAGGAGAATTTAATTTTTTTCACACCCCCGGGGTCAGGAAAATCAGATTTTTTTCACACTCCCGGGGTCAGGAAAATTCGGTTTTTTTCACACTCCCGGGGTCAGGAAAATCACATTTTTTCACACTCCTGGGGTCAGGAAATTCTGATATTTTTCACACTCCCTGGGTCAGGAAAATTGGATATTTTCATACTCCCGGGGTCAGGAAAATTGGATTTTTTTTCACACTCCCAGTGTCAGGAAAATTCGATATTTTCATACTCACGGGGTCAGGAAAATTGCATTTTTCATACTCCCGGGGTCAGGAAAATCCAAAATTTTTCACATTCCCGGTGTTAGGAAAATCACATTTTTCACACTCCCGGGGTCAGGAATATTGGGTTTTTCTCACACTCCCGGGGTCAAGAAAATCACATTTTTTCACACTCCCGGGGTCAGGAGATTCTGATTTTTTTCACACTCCCGGGGTCAAGAAAATCACATTTTTTCACATTCCCAGGGTCAGGAAATTCTAATTTTTTTCACACTCCCGGTGTTAGGAAAATCACATTTTTCACACTCCCGGGGTCAGAAAAATTGAATTTTTTCACACTCCCGGGGTCAGGAGAATTTAATTTTTTTCACACTCCTGGGGTCAAGAAAATCACATTTTTTCACACTCCCGGGGTCAGGAAAATTGGATTTTTTTAACACTCCCGGGGTCAGGAAAATTGGATTTTTTTCACACTCCCGGGGTCAGGAAAATTGGTTTTTTTTCACACTCCCGGGGACAAGGAAATCACATTTTTTCACACTCCCGGGGTCAGGAATTTCTGATTTTTTTCACACTCCCGGTGTTTAGTTAAATCACATTTTTCACACTCCCGGGGAAAAGAAAATCACATTTTTTCACACTCCCGGGGTCAGGAGATTCTGATTTCTTTCACACTCCCAGGGTCAAGAAAATCACATTTTTTCACACTCCCAGGATCAGGAAATTCTGATTTTATTCACACTCACCGTGTTAGGAAAATCACATTTTTCACACTCCCGGGGTCAGGAAAATTGGATTTTTCCACACTCCCGGGGTCAGGAGAATTTAATTTTTTTCACACTCCCGGGGTCAAGAAAATCACATTTTTTCACACTCCCGGGGTCAGGAAATTCTGATATTTTTCACACTCCCGGGGTCAGGAAAATCAGATATTTTCACACCCCCGGGGTCAGGAAAATCAGATTTTTTTCATACTCCCGGGGTCAGGAAAATTCGGTTTTTTTCACACTCCCGGGGTCAGGAAAATTCGGTTTTTTTCACACTCCCGGGGTCAGGAAAATCACATTTTTTCACACTCCCGGGGTCAGGAAGTTCTGATATTTTTCACACTCCGGGGGTCAGGAAAATCGGATATTTTCATACTCCCGGGGTCAGGAAAATTGGATTTTTTCACACTCCCGGGGTCAGGAGAATTTAATTTTTTTCACACTCCCGGGGTCAGGAAATTCTGATATTTTTCACACTCCCGGGGTCAGGAAAATCAGATATTTTCACACCCCCGGGGTCAGGAAAATCAGATTTTTTTCACACTCCCGGGGTCAGGAAAATTCGGTTTTTTTCACACTCCCGGGGTCAGGAAAATCACATTTTTTCACACTCCCGGGGTCAGGAAATTCTGATATTTTTCACACTCCCTGGGTCAGGAAAATCGGATATTTTCATACTCCTGGGGTCAGGAAAATTGGATTTTTTTTCACACTCCCAGTGTCAGGAAAATTCGATATTTTCATACTCACGGGGTCAGGAAAATTGCATTTTTCATACTCCCGGGGTCAGGAAAATCCAAAATTTTTCACATTCCCGGTGTTAGGAAAATCACATTTTTCACACTCCGGGGGTCAGGAATATTGGGTTTTTCTCACACTCCCGGGGTCAAGAAAATCACATTTTTTCACACTCCCGGGGTCAGGAGATTCTGATTTTTTTCACACTCCCGGGGTTAAGAAAATCACATTTTTTCACATTCCCAGGGTCAGGAAATTCTAATTTTTTTCACACTCCCGGTGTTAGGAAAATCACATTTTTCACACTCCCGGGGTCAGAAAAACTGAATTTTTTCACACTCCCGGGGTCAGGAGAATTTAATTTTTTTCACACTCCTGGGGTCAAGAAAATCACATTTTTTCACACTCCCGGGGTCAGGAAAATTGGATTTTTTTAACACTCCCGGGGTCAGGAAAATTGGATTTTTTTCACACTCCCGGGGTCAGGAAAATTGGTTTTTTTTCACACTCCCGGGGACAAGGAAATCACATTTTTTCACACTCCCGGGGTCAGGAATTTCTGATTTTTTTCACACTCCCGGTGTTTAGTTAAATCACATTTTTCACACTCCCGGGGAAAAGAAAATCACATTTTTTCACACTCCCGGGGTCAGGAGATTCTGATTTCTTTCACACTCCCAGGGTCAAGAAAATCACATTTTTTCACACTCCCAGGATCAGGAAATTCTGATTTTATTCACACTCACCGTGTTAGGAAAATCACATTTTTCACACTCCCGGGGTCAGGAAAATTGGATTTTTTCACACTCCCGGGGTCAGGAGAATTTAATTTTTTTCACACTCCTGGGGTCAAGAAAATCACATTTTTTCACACTCCCGAGGTCAGGAGATTCTGATTTTTTTCACACTCCCGGGGTCAAGAAAATCACATTTTTTCACATTCCCAGGGTCAGGAAATTCTAATTTTTTTCACACTCCCGGTGTTAGGAAAATCACATTTTTCACACTCCCGGGGTCAGAAAAATTGAATTTTTTCACACTCCCGGGGTCAGGAGAATTTAATTTTTTTCACACTCCTGGGGTCAAGAAAATCACATTTTTTCACACTCCCGGGGTCAGGAAAATTGGATTTTTTTAACACTCCCGGGGTCAGGAAAATTGGATTTTTTTCACACTCCCGGGGTCAGGAAAATTGGTTTTTTTTCACACTCCCGGGGACAAGGAAATCACATTTTTTCACACTCCCGGGGTCAGGAATTTCTGATTTTTTTCACACTCCCGGTGTTTAGTTAAATCACATTTTTCACACTCCCGGGGAAAAGAAAATCACATTTTTTCACACTCCCGGGGTCAGGAGATTCTGATTTCTTTCACACTCCCAGGGTCAAGAAAATCACATTTTTTCACACTCCCAGGATCAGGAAATTCTGATTTTATTCACACTCACCATGTTAGGAAAATCACATTTTTCACACTCCCGGGGTCAGGAAAATTGGATTTTTTCACACTCCCGGGGTCAGGAGAATTTAATTTTTTTCACACTCCTGGGGTCAAGAAAATCACATTTTTTCACACTCCCGAGGTCAGGAGATTCTGATTTTTTTCACACTCCAGGGGTCAAGAAAATCACATTTTTTCACACTCCCGGGGTCAGGAGATTCTGATTTTTTTCACACTCCCGGTGTTAGGAAAATCACATTTTTCACACTCCCGGTGTCAGGAAAATTGGATATTTTCATACTCCCGAGGTCAGGAAAATTGCATTTTACAGACTCCCGGAGTCAGGAAAATCGCATTTTTCATACTCCCGGGGTCAGGAAAATTGGATTTTTTCACACTCCCGGGGTCAGGAGAATTTAATTTTTTTCACACTCCTGGGGTCAAGAAAATCACATTTTTTCACACTCCCGAGGTCAGGAGATTCTGATTTTTTTCACACTCCAGGGGTCAAGAAAATCACATTTTTTCACACTCCCGGGGTCAGGAGATTCTGATTTTTTTCACACTCCCGGTGTTAGGAAAATCACATTTTTCACACTCCCGGTGTCAGGAAAATTGGATATTTTCATACTCCCGAGGTCAGGAAAATTGCATTTTACAGACTCCCGGAGTCAGGAAAATCGCATTTTTCATACTCCCGGGGTCAGGAAAATGCAAAATTTTTCACATTCCCGGTGTTAGGAAAATCACATTTTTCACACTCCTGGGGTCAGGAAAATTGGGTTTTTCTTCACACTCCCGGGGTTAAGAAAATCACATTTTTTCACACTCCCGGGGTCAGGAGATTCTGATTTTTTTCACACTCCCGGTGTTAGGAAAATCACATTTTTCACACTCCCGGGGTCAGAAAAATTGGATTTTTTCACACTCCCGGGGTCAGGAGAATTTAATTTTTTTCACACTCCCGGGGTCAAGAAAATCACATTTTTTCACACTCCCGGGGTCAGGAAAATTGGATTTTTTTAACACTCCCGGGGTCAGGAAAATTGGATTTTTCACACTCCCGGGGTCAGGAAAATTGGATTTTTTTCACACTCCCGGGGTCAAGAAAATCACATTTTTTGACACTCCCAGGGTCAGGAGATTCTGATTTTTTTCACACTCCCGGGGACAAGGAAATCACATTTTTTCACACTCCCGGGGTCAGGAGATTCTGATTTCTTTCACACTCCCGGGGTCAAGAAAATCACATTTTTTCACACTCCCGGGGTCAGGAAATTCTAATTTGTTTTCACACTCCCGGTGTTAGGAAAATCACATTTTTCACACTTCCGGGGTCAGAAAAATTGGATTTTTTCACACTCCCGGGGTCAGGAGAATTTAATTTTTTTCACACTCCCGGGGTCAGGAAAATTGGTTTTTTTTCACACTCCCGGGGTCAAGAAAATTGGGTTTTTTTCACACTCCCGGGGTCAGGAATTTCTGATTTTTTTCACACTCCCGGTGTTAGGAAAATCACATTTTTCACACTCCCGGGGAAAAGAAAATCACATTTTTTCACACTCCCGGGGTCAGGAGATTCTGATTTCTTTCACACTCCCGGGGTCAAGGAAATCACATTTTTTCACACTCCCAGGATCTGGAAATTCTGATTTTATTCACACTCACCGTGTTAGGAAAATCACATTTTTCACACTCCCGGGGTCAGGAAAATTGGATTTTTTCACACTCCCGGGGTCAGGAGAATTTAATTTTTTTCACACTCCTGGGGTCAAGAAAATCACATTTTTTCACACTCCCGAGGTCAGGAGATTCTGATTTTTTTCACACTCCCGGGGTCAAGAAAATCACATTTTTTCACACTCCCGGGGTCAGGAAATTCTGATTTTTTTCACACTCCCGGTGTTAGGAAAATCACATTTTTCACACTCCCGGTGTCAGGAAAATTGGATATTTTCATACTCCCGGGGTCAGGAAAATTGCATTTTACAGACTCCCGGAGTCAGGAAAATCGCATTTTTCATACTCCCGGGGTCAGGAAAATGCAAAAATTTTCACATTCCCGGTGTTAGGAAAATCACATTTTTCACACTCCTGGGGTCAGGAAAATTGGTTTTTTTCACACTCCCGGGGTCAAGAAAATCACATTTTTTCACACTCCCGGGGTCAGGAGATTCTGATTTTTTTCACACTCCCGGTGTTAGGAAAATCACATTTTTCACACTTCCGGGGTCAGAAAAATTGGATTTTTTCACACTCCCGGGGTCAGGAGAATTTAATATATTTCACACCCCCGAGGTCAGGAAAATCAGATTTTTTTCACACTCCCGGGGTCAGGAAAATTCGGTTTTTTTCACACTCCCGGGGTCAGGAAAATCACATTTTTTCACACTCCCGGGGTCAGGAAATTCTGATATTTTTCACACTCCCTGGGTCAGGAAAATCGGATATTTTCATACTCCCGGGGTCAGGAAAATTGGATTTTTTTTCACACTCCCAGTGTCAGGAAAATTCGATATTTTCATACTCACGGGGTCAGGAAAATTGCATTTTTCACACTCCCGGGGTCAGGAATATTGGGTTTTTCTCACACTCCCGGGGTCAAGAAAATCACATTTTTTCACACTCCCGGGGTCAGGAGATTCTGATTTTTTTCACACTCCCGGGGTCAAGAAAATCACATTTTTTCACATTCCCAGGGTCAGGAAATTCTAATTTTTTTCACACTCCCGGTGTTAGGAAAATCACATTTTTCACACTCCCGGGGTCAGAAAAATTGAATTTTTTCACACTCCCGGGGTCAGGAGAATTTAATTTTTTTCACACTCCTGGGGTCAAGAAAATCACATTTTTTCACACTCCCGGGGTCAGGAAAATTGGATTTTTTTAACACTCCCGGGGTCAGGAAAATTGGTTTTTTTTCACACTCCCGGGGACAAGGAAATCACATTTTTTCACACTCCCGGGGTCAGGAATTTCTGATTTTTTTCACACTCCCGGTGTTTAGTTAAATCACATTTTTCACACTCCCGGGGAAAAGAAAATCACATTTTTTCACACTCCCGGGGTCAGGAGATTCTGATTTCTTTCACACTCCCAGGGTCAAGAAAATCACATTTTTTCACACTCCCAGGATCAGGAAATTCTGATTTTATTCACACTCACCGTGTTAGGAAAATCACATTTTTCACACTCCCGGGGTCAGGAAAATTGGATTTTTCCACACTCCCGGGGTCAGGAGAATTTAATTTTTTTCACACTCCTGGGGTCAAGAAAATCACATTTTTTCACACTCCCGAGGTCAGGAGATTCTGATTTTTTTCACACTCCCGGGGTCAAGAAAATCACATTTTTTCACATTCCCAGGGTCAGGAAATTCTAATTTTTTTCACACTCCCCGTGTTAGGAAAATCACATTTTTCACACTCCCGGGGTGAGAAAAATTGAATTTTTTCACACTCCCGGGGTCAGGAGAATTTAATTTTTTTCACACTCCTGGGGTCAAGAAAATCACATTTTTTCACACTCCCGGGGTCAGGAAAATCACATTTTTCACACTCCCGGGGTGAGAAAAATTGAATTTTTTCACACTCCCGGGGTCAGGAAAATTGGTTTTTTTTTCACACTCCCGGGGACAAGGAAATCACATTTTTTCACACTCCCGGGGTCAGGAATTTCTGATTTTTTTCACACTCCCGGTGTTTAGTTAAATCACATTTTTCACACTCCCGGGGAAAAGAAAATCACATTTTTTCACACTCCCGGGGTCAGGAGATTCTGATTTCTTTCACACTCCCAGGGTCAAGAAAATCACATTTTTTCACACTCCCAGGATCAGGAAATTCTGATTTTATTCACACTCACCATGTTAGGAAAATCACATTTTTCACACTCCCGGGGTCAGGAAAATTGGATTTTTTCACACTCCCGGGGTCAGAAAAATTGGATTTTTTCACACTCCCAGGGTCAGGAAAATCAGATTTTTTTTCATACTCCCGGGGTCAGGAAAATCACATTTTTCACACTCCCTGGGTCAGGAAATTCTGATTTTTTTCACACTCACGGTGTTAGGAAAATCACATTTTTCACACTCCCGGGGTCAGGAAAATTGGATTTTTTCACACTCCCGGGGTCAGGAGAATTTAATTTTTTTCACACTCCCGGGGTCAAGAAAATCACATTTTTTCACACTCCTGGGGTCAGGAAATTCTGATATTTTTCACACTCTCGGGGTCAGGAAAATCAGATATTTTCACACCCCCGGGGTCAGGAAAATCAGATTTTTTTCATACTCCCGGGGTCAGGAAAATTGGGGTTTTTTCACACTCCCGGGGTCAGGAAAATTGGATTTTTTTCACACTCCCAGGGTCAGGAAAATTGGATTTTTTTCACACTCCCAGGGTCAGGAAAATTGGGTTTTTTTCACACTCCCGGGGTCAGGAAAATCACATTTTTTCACACTCCCGGGGTCAGGAAATTCTGATTTTTTTCACACTCCCGGTGTCAGGAGATTCTGATTTTTTTCACACTCCCGGGATCAGGAAATTCTAATTTTTTTCATACTCCCGGTGTAAGGAAAATCACATTTTCACACTCCCGGGGTCAGAAAAATTGGATTTTTTCACACTCCCGGGGTCAGGAGAATTTAATTTTTTTCACACTCCCGGGGTCAGGAAAATCACATTTTTTCACACTCCCGGGGTCAGGAAAATTGGATTTTTTTAAAACTCCCGGGGTCACAAAAATTGGATTTTTTTCACACTCCCGGGGTCAGGAAAATTGGGTTTTTTCACACTCCCGGGGTGAAGAAAATCACATTTTTCACACTCCCGGGGTCAGGAAATTCTGATATTTTTCACACTCCTGGGGTCAGGAAAATCAGATATTTTCACACCCCCGGGGTCAGGAAAATCAGATTTTTTTCATACTCCCGGGGTCAGGAAAATTGGGTTTTTTTTCACACTCCCGGGGTCAGGAAAATTGGATTTTTTTCACACTCCCAGGGTCAGGAAAATTGGATTTTTTTCACACTCCCAGGGTCAGGAAAATTGGGTTTTTTTCACACTCCCGGGGTCAGGAAAATCACATTTTTTCACACTCCCGGGGTCAAGAAATTCTGATTTTTTTCACACTCCCGGGGTCAGGAGATTCTGATTTTTTTCACACTCCCGGGGTCAAGAAAATCACATTTTTTCACACTCCCGGGATCAGGAAATTCTAAATTTTTTCATACTCCCGGTGTTAGGAAAATCACATTTTCACACTCCCGGGGTCAGAAAAATTGGATTTTTTCACACTCCCGGGGTCAGGAGAATTTAATTTTTTTCACACTCCCGGGGTCAAGAAAATCACATTTTTTCACACTCCTGGGGTCAGGAAAATTGGATTTTTTTAAAACTCCCGGGGTCACAAAAATTGGATTTTTTTCACACTCCCGGGGTCAGGAAAATTGGGTTTTTTTCACACTCCCGGGGTCAAGAAAATCACATTTTTTCACACTCCCGAGGTCAGGAGATTCTGATTTTTTTCACACTCCCAGGGTCAAGAAAATCACATTTTTTCACACTCCCGGGGTCAGGAAATTCTGATTTTTTTCACACTCCCGGTGTTAGGAAAATCACATTTTTCACATTCCCGGGGTCAAGAAAATCACATTTTTTCACACTCCCGGGGTCAGGAAATTCTGACATTTTTCACACTCCCGGGGTCAGGAAAATCGGATATTTTCACACTCCCGGTGTTAGGAAAATCACATTTTTCACACTCCCGGGGTCAGGAAAATTGGATTTTTTCACACTCCCGGGGTCAGGAGATTCTGATTTTTTCACACTCCCGGGGTCAAGAAAATCACATTTTTTCACACTCCCGGGGTCAGGAAATTCTGATATTTTTCACACTCCCGGGGTCAGGAAAATCAGATATTTTCACACCCCCGGGGTCAGGAAAATCAGATTTTTTTCATACTCCCGGGGTCAGGAAAATTCGGTTTTTTTCACACTCCCGGGGTCAGGAAAATTCGGTTTTTTTCACACTCCCGGGGTCAGGAAAATCACATTTTTTCACACTCCCGGGGTCAGGAAATTCTGATATTTTTCACACTCCCGGGGTCAGGAAAATCGGATATTTTCATACTCCCGGGGTCAGGAAAATTGGATTTTTTCACACTCCCGGGGTCAGGAGAATTTAATTTTTTTCACACTCCCGGGGTCAGGAAATTCTGATATTTTTCACACTCCCGGGGTCAGGAAAATAAGATATTTTCACACCCCCGGGGTCAGGAAAATCAGATTTTTTTCACACTCCCGGGGTCAGGAAAATTCGGTTTTTTTCACACTCCCGGGGTCAGGAAAATCACATTTTTTCACACTCCCGGGGTCAGGAAATTCTGATATTTTTCACACTCCCTGGGTCAGGAAAATCGGATATTTTCATACTCCCGGGGTCAGGAAAATTGGATTTTTTTTCACACTCCCAGTGTCAGGAAAATTCGATATTTTCATACTCACGGGGTCAGGAAAATTGCATTTTTCATACTCCCGGGGTCAGGAAAATCCAAAATTTTTCACATTCCCGGTGTTAGGAAAATCACATTTTTCACACTCCCGGGGTCAGGAATATTGGGTTTTTCTCACACTCCCGGGGTCAAGAAAATCACATTTTTTCACACTCCCGGGGTCAGGAGATTCTGATTTTTTTCACACTCCCGGGGTCAAGAAAATCACATTTTTTCACATTCCCAGGGTCAGGAAATTCTAATTTTTTTCACACTCCCGGTGTTAGGAAAATCACATTTTTCACACTCCCGGGGTCAGAAAAATTGAATTTTTTCACACTCCCGGGGTCAGGAGAATTTAATTTTTTTCACACTCCTGGGGTCAAGAAAATCACATTTTTTCACACTCCCGGGGTCAGGAAAATTGGATTTTTTTAACACTCCCGGGGTCAGGAAAATTGGATTTTTTTCACACTCCCGGGGCCAGGAAAATTGGTTTTTTTTTCACACTCCCGGGGACAAGGAAATCACATTTTTTCACACTCCCGGGGTCAGGAATTTCTGATTTTTTTCACACTCCCGGTGTTTAGTTAAATCACATTTTTCACACTCCCGGGGAAAAGAAAATCACATTTTTTCACACTCCCGGGGTCAGGAGATTCTGATTTCTTTCACACTCCCAGGGTCAAGAAAATCACATTTTTTCACACTCCCAGGATCAGGAAATTCTGATTTTATTCACACTCACCGTGTTAGGAAAATCACATTTTTCACACTCCCGGGGTCAGGAAAATTGGATTTTTTCACACTCCCGGGGTCAGGAGAATTTAATTTTTTTCACACTCCTGGGGTCAAGAAAATCACATTTTTTCACACTCCCGAGGTCAGGAGATTCTGATTTTTTTCACACTCCCGGGGTCAAGAAAATCACATTTTTTCACATTCCCAGGGTCAGGAAATTCTAATTTTTTTCACACTCCCGGTGTTAGGAAAATCACATTTTTCACACTCCCGGGGTCAGAAAAATTGAATTTTTTCACACTCCCGGGGTCAGGAGAATTTAATTTTTTTCACACTCCTGGGGTCAAGAAAATCACATTTTTTCACACTCCCGGGGTCAGGAAAATTGGATTTTTTTAACACTCCCGGGGTCAGGAAAATTGGATTTTTTTCACACTCCCGGGGTCAGGAAAATTGGTTTTTTTTCACACTCCTGGGGACAAGGAAATCACATTTTTTCACACTCCCGGGGTCAGGAATTTCTGATTTTTTTCACACTCCCGGTGTTTAGTTAAATCACATTTTTCACACTCCCGGGGAAAAGAAAATCACATTTTTTCACACTCCCGGGGTCAGGAGATTCTGATTTCTTTCACACTCCCAGGGTCAAGAAAATCACATTTTTTCACACTCCCAGGATCAGGAAATTCTGATTTTATTCACACTCACCATGTTAGGAAAATCACATTTTTCACACTCCCGGGGTCAGGAGAATTTAATTTTTTTCACACTCCTGGGGTCAAGAAAATCACATTTTTTCACACTCCCGAGGTCAGGAGATTCTGATTTTTTTCACACTCCAGGGGTCAAGAAAATCACATTTTTTCACACTCCCGGGGTCAGGAGATTCTGATTTTTTTCACACTCCCGGTGTTAGGAAAATCACATTTTTCACACTCCCGGTGTCAGGAAAATTGGATATTTTCATACTCCCGGGGTCAGGAAAATTGCATTTTACAGACTCCCGGAGTCAGGAAAATCGCATTTTTCATACTCCCGGGGTCAGGAAAATGCAAAATTTTTCACATTCCCGGTGTTAGGAAAATCACATTTTTCACACTCCTGGGGTCAGGAAAATTGGTTTTTTCTTCACACTCCCGGGGTTAAGAAAATCACATTTTTTCACACTCCCGGGGTCAGGAGATTCTGATTTTTTTCACACTCCCGGTGTTAGGAAAATCACATTTTTCACACTCCCGGGGTCAGAAAAATTGGATTTTTTCACACTCCCGGGGTCAGGAGAATTTAATTTTTTTCACACTCCCGGGGTCAAGAAAATCACATTTTTTCACACTCCCGGGGTCAGGAAAATTGGATTTTTTTAACACTCCCGGGGTCAGGAAAATTGGATTTTTCACACTCCCAGGGTCAGGAAATTCTAATTTGTTTTCACACTCCCGGTGTTAGGAAAATCACATTTTTCACACTTCCGGGGTCAGAAAAATTGGATTTTTTCACACTCCCGGGGGCAGGAGAATTTAATTTTTTCACACTCCCGGGGTCAAGAAAATCACATTTTTTCACACTCCCGGGGTCAGGAAAATTGGATTTTTTTAACACTCCCGGGGTCAGGAAAATTGGTTTTTTTTCACACTCCCGGGGTCAAGAAAATTGGGTTTTTTTCACACTCCCGGGGTCAGGAATTTCTGATTTTTTTCACACTCCCGGTGTTAGGAAAATCACATTTTTCACACTCCCGGGGAAAAGAAAATCACATTTTTTCACACTCCCGGGGTCAGGAGATTCTGATTTCTTTCACACTCCCGGGGTCAAGGAAATCACATTTTTTCACACTCCCAGGATCAGGAAATTCTGATTTTATTCACACTCACCGTGTTAGGAAAATCACATTTTTCACACTCCCGGGGTCAGGAAAATTGGATTTTTTCACACTCCCGGGGTCAGGAGAATTTAATTTTTTTCACACTCCTGGGGTCAAGAAAATCACATTTTTTCACACTACCGAGGTCAGGAGATTCTGATTTTTTTCACACTCCCGGGGTCAAGAAAATCACATTTTTCACACTCCCGGTGTCAGGAAAATTGGATATTTTCATACTCCCGGGGTCAGGAAAATTGCATTATACAGACTCCCGGAGTCAGGAAAATCGCATTTTTCATACTCCCGGGGTCAGGAAAATGCAAAAATTTTCACATTCCCGGTGTTAGGAAAATCACATTTTTCACACTCCTGGGGTCAGGAAAATTGGTTTTTTTCACACTCCCGGGGTCAAGAAAATCACATTTTTTCACACTCCCGGGGTCAGGAGATTCTGATTTTTTTCACACTCCCGGTGTTAGGAAAATCACATTTTTCACACTTCCGGGGTCAGAAAAATTGGATTTTTTCACACTCCCGGGGTCAGGAGAATTTAATTTTTTTCACACCCCCGGGGTCAGGAAAATCAGATTTTTTTCACACTCCCGGGGTCAGGAAAATTCGGTTTTTTTCACACTCCCGGGGTCAGGAAAATCACATTTTTTCACACTCCCGGGGTCAGGAAATTCTGATATTTTTCACACTCCCTGGGTCAGGAAAATCGGATATTTTCATACTCCCGGGGTCAGGAAAATTGGATTTTTTTTCACACTCCCAGTGTCAGGAAAATTCGATATTTTCATACTCACGGGGTCAGGAAAATTGCATTTTTCATACTCCCGGGGTCAGGAAAATCCAAAATTTTTCACATTCCCGGTGTTAGGAAAATCACATTTTTCACACTCCCGGGGTCAGGAATATTGGGTTTTTCTCACACTCCCGGGGTCAAGAAAATCACATTTTTTCACACTCCCGGGGTCAGGAGATTCTGATTTTTTTCACACTCCCGGGGTCAAGAAAATCACATTTTTTCACATTCCCAGGGTCAGGAAATTCTAATTTTTTTCACACTCCCGGTGTTAGGAAAATCACATTTTTCACACTCCCGGGGTCAGAAAAATTGAATTTTTTCACACTCCCGGGGTCAGGAGAATTTAATTTTTTTCACACTCCTGGGGTCAAGAAAATCACATTTTTTCACACTCCCGGGGTCAGGAAAATTGGATTTTTTTCACACTCCCGGGGACAAGGAAATCACATTTTTTCACACTCCCGGGGTCAGGAATTTCTGATTTTTTTCACACTCCCGGTGTTTAGTTAAATCACATTTTTCACACTCCCGGGGAAAAGAAAATCACATTTTTTCACACTCCCGGGGTCAGGAGATTCTGATTTCTTTCACACTCCCAGGGTCAAGAAAATCACATTTTTTCACACTCCCAGGATCAGGAAATTCTGATTTTATTCACACTCACCGTGTTAGGAAAATCACATTTTTCACACTCCCGGGGTCAGGAAAATTGGATTTTTTCACACTCCCGGGGTCAGGAGAATTTAATTTTTTTCACACTCCTGGGGTCAAGAAAATCACATTTTTTCACACTCCCGAGGTCAGGAGATTCTGATTTTTTTCACACTCCCGGGGTCAAGAAAATCACATTTTTTCACATTCCCAGGGTCAGGAAATTCTAATTTTTTTCACACTCCCGGTGTTAGGAAAATCACATTTTTCACACTCCCGGGGTGAGAAAAATTGAATTTTTTCACACTCCCGGGGTCAGGAGAATTTAATTTTTTCACACTCCTGGGGTCAAGAAAATCACATTTTTTCACACTCCCGGGGTCAGGAAAATTGGATTTTTTTAACACTCCCGGGGTCAGGAAAATTGGATTTTTTTCACACTCCCGGGGTCAGGAAAATTGGTTTTTTTCACACTCCCGGGGACAAGGAAATCACATTTTTTCACACTCCCGGGGTCAGGAATTTCTGATTTTTTTCACACTCCCGGTGTTTAGTTAAATCACATTTTTCACACTCCCGGGGAAAAGAAAATCACATTTTTTCACACTCCCGGGGTCAGGAGATTCTGATTTCTTTCACACTCCCAGGGTCAAGAAAATCACATTTTTTCACACTCCCAGGATCAGGAAATTCTGATTTTATTCACACTCACCATGTTAGGAAAATCACATTTTTCACACTCCCGGGGTCAGGAAAATTGGATTTTTTCACACTCCCGGGGTCAGGAGAATTTAATTTTTTTCACACTCCTGGGGTCAAGAAAATCACATTTTTTCACACTCCCGAGGTCAGGAGATTCTGATTTTTTTCACACTCCAGGGGTCAAGAAAATCACATTTTTTCACACTCCCGGGGTCAGGAGATTCTGATTTTTTTCACACTCCCGGTGTTAGGAAAATCACATTTTTCACACTCCCGGTGTCAGGAAAATTGGATATTTTCATACTCCCGGGGTCAGCAAAATTGCATTTTACAGACTCCCGGAGTCAGGAAAATCGCATTTTTCATACTCCCGGGGTCAGGAAAATGCAAAATTTTTCACATTCCCGGTGTTAGGAAAATCACATTTTTCACACTCCTGGGGTCAGGAAAATTGGTTTTTTCTTCACACTCCCGGGGTTAAGAAAATCACATTTTTTCACACTCCCGGGGTCAGGAGATTCTGATTTTTTTCACACTCCCGGTGTTAGGAAAATCACATTTTTCACACTCCCGGGGTCAGAAAAATTGGATTTTTTCACACTCCCGGGGTCAGGAGAATTTAATTTTTTTCACACTCCCGGGGTCAAGAAAATCACATTTTTTCACACTCCCGGGGTCAGGAAAATTGGATTTTTTTAACACTCCCAGGGTCAGGAAAATTGGATTTTTCACACTCCCGGGGTCAGGAAAATTGGATTTTTTTCACACTCCCGGGGTCAAGAAAATCACATTTTTTGACACTCCCAGGGTCAGGAGATTCTGATTTTTTTCACACTCCCGGGGACAAGGAAATCACATTTTTTCACACTCCCGGTGTTAGGAAAATCACATTTTTCACACTCCCGGTGTCAGGAAAATTGGATATTTTCATACTCCCGGGGTCAGCAAAATTGCATTTTACAGACTCCCGGAGTCAGGAAAATCGCATTTTTCATACTCCCGGGGTCAGGAAAATGCAAAATTTTTCACATTCCCGGTGTTAGGAAAATCACATTTTTCACACTCCTGGGGTCAGGAAAATTGGTTTTTTCTTCACACTCCCGGGGTTAAGAAAATCACATTTTTTCACACTCCCGGGGTCAGGAGATTCTGATTTTTTTCACACTCCCGGTGTTAGGAAAATCACATTTTTCACACTCCCGGGGTCAGAAAAATTGGATTTTTTCACACTCCCGGGGTCAGGAGAATTTAATTTTTTTCACACTCCCGGGGTCAAGAAAATCACATTTTTTCACACTCCCGGGGTCAGGAAAATTGGATTTTTTTAACACTCCCAGGGTCAGGAAAATTGGATTTTTCACACTCCCGGGGTCAGGAAAATTGGATTTTTTTCACACTCCCGGGGTCAAGAAAATCACATTTTTTGACACTCCCAGGGTCAGGAGATTCTGATTTTTTTCACACTCCCGGGGACAAGGAAATCACATTTTTTCACACTCCCGGGGTCAGGAGATTCTGATTTCTTTCACACTCCCGGGGTCAAGAAAATCACATTTTTTCACACTCCCGGGGTCAGGAAATTCTAATTTGTTTTCACACTCCCGGTGTTAGGAAAATCACATTTTTCACACTTCCGGGGTCAGAAAAATTGGATTTTTTCACACTCCCGGGGTCAGGAGAATTTAATTTTTTTCACACTCCCGGGGTCAAGAAAATCACATTTTTTCACACTCCCGGGGTCAGGAAAATTGGATTTTTTTAACACTCCCGGGGTCAGGAAAATTGGTTTTTTTTCACACTCCCGGGGTCAAGAAAATTGGGTTTTTTTCACACTCCCGGGGTCAGGAATTTCTGATTTTTTTCACACTCCCGGTGTTAGGAAAATCACATTTTTCACACTCCCGGGGAAAAGAAAATCACATTTTTTCACACTCCCGGGGTCAGGAGATTCTGATTTCTTTCACACTCCCGGGGTCAAGAAAATCACATTTTTTCACACTCCCAGGATCAGGAAATTCTGATTTTATTCACACTCACCGTGTTAGGAAAATCACATTTTTCACACTCCCGGGGTCAGGAAAATTGGATTTTTTCACACTCCCGGGGTCAGGAGAATTTAATTTTTTTCACACTCCTGGGGTCAAGAAAATCACATTTTTTCACACTCCCGAGGTCAGGAGATTCTGATTTTTTTCACACTCCCGGGGTCAAGAAAATCACATTTTTTCACACTCCCGGGGTCAGGAAATTCTGATTTTTTTCACACTCCCGGTGTTAGGAAAATCACATTTTTCACACTCCCGGTGTCAGGAAAATTGGATATTTTCATACTCCCGGGGTCAGGAAAATTGCATTTTACAGACTCCCGGAGTCAGGAAAATCGCATTTTTCATACTCCCGGGGTCAGGAAAATGCAAAAATTTTCACATTCCCGGTGTTAGGAAAATCACATTTTTCACACTCCTGGGGTCAGGAAAATTGGTTTTTTTCACACTCCCGGGGTCAAGAAAATCACATTTTTTCACACTCCCGGGGTCAGGAGATTCTGATTTTTTTCACACTCCCGGTGTTAGGAAAATCACATTTTTCACACTTCCGGGGTCAGAAAAATTGGATTTTTTCACACTCCCGGGGTCAGGAGAATTTAATTTTTTTCACACTCCCGGGGTCAAGAAAATCACATTTTTTCACACTCCCGGGGTCAGGAAAATTGGATTTTTTTAACACTCCCGGGGTCAGGAAAATTGGATTTTTTCACACTCCCGGCGTCAGGAAAATTGGATTTTTTTCACACTCCCGGGGTCAAGAAAATCACATTTTTTGACACTCCCAGGGTCAGGAGATTCTGATTTTTTTCACACTCCCGGGGACAAGGAAATCACATTTTTTCACACTCCCGGGGACAGGAGATTCTGATTTCTTTCACACTCCTGGGGTCAAGAAAATCACATTTTTTCACACTCCCGGGGTCAGGAAATTCTAATTTGTTTTCACACTCCCGGTGTTAGGAAAATCACATTTTTCACACTCCCGGGGTCAGAAAAATTGGATTTTTTCACACTCCCGGGGTCAGGAGAATTTAGTTTTTTTCACACTCCCGGGGTCAAGAAAATCACATTTTTTCATACTCCCGAGGTCAGGAGATTCTGATTTCTTTCACACTCCCGGGATCAAGAAAATCACATTTTTTCACACTCCCAGGGTCAGGAAATTCTAATTTTTTTCACACACACGGTGTTAGGAAAATCACATTTTTCATACTCCCGGGGTCAGGAAAATCACATTTTTTCACACTCCCTGGGTCAGGAAATTCTGATTTTTTTCACACTCACGGTGTTAGGAAAATCACATTTTTCACACTCCCGGGGTCAGGAAAATTGGATTTTTTTCACAATCCCGGGGTCAGGAGAATTTAATTTTTTTTCACACTCCCGGGGTCAGGAAAATCGGATATTTTCACACCCCCGGGGTCAGGAAAATCAGATTTTTTTCATACTCCCGGGGTCACGAAAATTGGATATTTTCATACTCCCGGGATCAGGAAAATTGCATTTTTCAGACTCCCGGGGTCAGGAAAATCGCATTTTTCATACTCCTGGGGTCAGGAAAATAAAAAAAAATTTCACATTCCCGGTGTTAGGAAAATCACATTTTTTCACACTCCCGGGGTCAGGAAATTCTAATTTTTTTCACACTCCCGGTGTTAGGAAAATCACATTTTCACGCTCCCAGGGTCTGAAAAATTGGATTTTTTCACACTCCCGGGGTCAGGAGAATTTAATTTTTTTCACACTCCCGGGGTCAAGAAAATCACATTTTTTCACACTCCCGGGGTCAGGAAAATTGGATTTTTTTAACACTCCCGGGGTCAGGAAAATTGGTTTTTTTTCACACTCCCGGGGTCAAGAAAATTGGGTTTTTTTTCACACTCCCGGGGTCAAGAAAATCACATTTTTTCACACTCCCGGGGTCAGGAATTTCTGATTTTTTTCACACTCCCGGTGTTAGGAAAATCACATTTTTCACACTCCCGGGGAAAAGAAAATCACATTTTTTCACACTCCCGGGGTCAGGAGATTCTGATTTCTTTCACACTCCCGGGGTCAAGAAAATCACATTTTTTCACACTCCCAGGATCAGGAAATTCTGATTTTATTCACACTCACCTTGTTAGGAAAATCACATTTTTCACACTCCCGGGGTCAGGAAAATTGGATTTTTTCACACTCCCGGGGTCAGGAGAATTTAATTTTTTTCACACTCCTGGGGTCAAGAAAATCACATTTTTTCACACTCCCGAGGTCAGGAGATTCTGATTTTTTTCACACTCCAGGGGTCAAGAAAATCACATTTTTTCACACTCCCGGGGTCAGGAGATTCTGATTTTTTTCACACTCCCGGTGTTAGGAAAATCACATTTTTCACACTCCCGGTGTCAGGAAAATTGGATATTTTCATACTCCCGGGGTCAGCAAAATTGCATTTTACAGACTCCCGGAGTCAGGAAAATCGCATTTTTCATACTCCCGGGGTCAGGAAAATGCAAAATTTTTCACATTCCCGGTGTTAGGAAAATCACATTTTTCACACTCCTGGGGTCAGGAAAATTGGTTTTTTCTTCACACTCCCGGGGTTAAGAAAATCACATTTTTTCACACTCCCGGGGTCAGGAGATTCTGATTTTTTTCACACTCCCGGTGTTAGGAAAATCACATTTTTCACACTCCCGGGGTCAGAAAAATTGGATTTTTTCACACTCCCGGGGTCAGGAGAATTTAATTTTTTTCACACTCCCGGGGTCAAGAAAATCACATTTTTTCACACTCCCGGGGTCAGGAAAATTGGATTTTTTTAACACTCCCAGGGTCAGGAAAATTGGATTTTTCACACTCCCGGGGTCAGGAAAATTGGATTTTTTTCACACTCCCGGGGTCAAGAAAATCACATTTTTTGACACTCCCAGGGTCAGGAGATTCTGATTTTTTTCACACTCCCGGGGACAAGGAAATCACATTTTTTCACACTCCCGGTGTTAGGAAAATCACATTTTTCACACTCCCGGTGTCAGGAAAATTGGATATTTTCATACTCCCGGGGTCAGCAAAATTGCATTTTACAGACTCCCGGAGTCAGGAAAATCGCATTTTTCATACTCCCGGGGTCAGGAAAATGCAAAATTTTTCACATTCCCGGTGTTAGGAAAATCACATTTTTCACACTCCTGGGGTCAGGAAAATTGGTTTTTTCTTCACACTCCCGGGGTTAAGAAAATCACATTTTTTCACACTCCCGGGGTCAGGAGATTCTGATTTTTTTCACACTCCCGGTGTTAGGAAAATCACATTTTTCACACTCCCGGGGTCAGAAAAATTGGATTTTTTCACACTCCCGGGGTCAGGAGAATTTAATTTTTTTCACACTCCCGGGGTCAAGAAAATCACATTTTTTCACACTCCCGGGGTCAGGAAAATTGGATTTTTTTAACACTCCCAGGGTCAGGAAAATTGGATTTTTCACACTCCCGGGGTCAGGAAAATTGGATTTTTTTCACACTCCCGGGGTCAAGAAAATCACATTTTTTGACACTCCCAGGGTCAGGAGATTCTGATTTTTTTCACACTCCCGGGGACAAGGAAATCACATTTTTTCACACTCCCGGGGTCAGGAGATTCTGATTTCTTTCACACTCCCGGGGTCAAGAAAATCACATTTTTTCACACTCCCGGGGTCAGGAAATTCTAATTTGTTTTCACACTCCCGGTGTTAGGAAAATCACATTTTTCACACTTCCGGGGTCAGAAAAATTGGATTTTTTCACACTCCCGGGGTCAGGAGAATTTAATTTTTTTCACACTCCCGGGGTCAAGAAAATCACATTTTTTCACACTCCCGGGGTCAGGAAAATTGGATTTTTTTAACACTCCCGGGGTCAGGAAAATTGGTTTTTTTTCACACTCCCGGGGTCAAGAAAATTGGGTTTTTTTCACACTCCCGGGGTCAGGAATTTCTGATTTTTTTCACACTCCCGGTGTTAGGAAAATCACATTTTTCACACTCCCGGGGAAAAGAAAATCACATTTTTTCACACTCCCGGGGTCAGGAGATTCTGATTTCTTTCACACTCCCGGGGTCAAGAAAATCACATTTTTTCACACTCCCAGGATCAGGAAATTCTGATTTTATTCACACTCACCGTGTTAGGAAAATCACATTTTTCACACTCCCGGGGTCAGGAAAATTGGATTTTTTCACACTCCCGGGGTCAGGAGAATTTAATTTTTTTCACACTCCTGGGGTCAAGAAAATCACATTTTTTCACACTCCCGAGGTCAGGAGATTCTGATTTTTTTCACACTCCCGGGGTCAAGAAAATCACATTTTTTCACACTCCCGGGGTCAGGAAATTCTGATTTTTTTCACACTCCCGGTGTTAGGAAAATCACATTTTTCACACTCCCGGTGTCAGGAAAATTGGATATTTTCATACTCCCGGGGTCAGGAAAATTGCATTTTACAGACTCCCGGAGTCAGGAAAATCGCATTTTTCATACTCCCGGGGTCAGGAAAATGCAAAAATTTTCACATTCCCGGTGTTAGGAAAATCACATTTTTCACACTCCTGGGGTCAGGAAAATTGGTTTTTTTCACACTCCCGGGGTCAAGAAAATCACATTTTTTCACACTCCCGGGGTCAGGAGATTCTGATTTTTTTCACACTCCCGGTGTTAGGAAAATCACATTTTTCACACTTCCGGGGTCAGAAAAATTGGATTTTTTCACACTCCCGGGGTCAGGAGAATTTAATTTTTTTCACACTCCCGGGGTCAAGAAAATCACATTTTTTCACACTCCCGGGGTCAGGAAAATTGGATTTTTTTAACACTCCCGGGGTCAGGAAAATTGGATTTTTTCACACTCCCGGCGTCAGGAAAATTGGATTTTTTTCACACTCCCGGGGTCAAGAAAATCACATTTTTTGACACTCCCAGGGTCAGGAGATTCTGATTTTTTTCACACTCCCGGGGACAAGGAAATCACATTTTTTCACACTCCCGGGGACAGGAGATTCTGATTTCTTTCACACTCCTGGGGTCAAGAAAATCACATTTTTTCACACTCCCGGGGTCAGGAAATTCTAATTTGTTTTCACACTCCCGGTGTTAGGAAAATCACATTTTTCACACTCCCGGGGTCAGAAAAATTGGATTTTTTCACACTCCCGGGGTCAGGAGAATTTAGTTTTTTTCACACTCCCGGGGTCAAGAAAATCACATTTTTTCATACTCCCGAGGTCAGGAGATTCTGATTTCTTTCACACTCCCGGGATCAAGAAAATCACATTTTTTCACACTCCCAGGGTCAGGAAATTCTAATTTTTTTCACACACACGGTGTTAGGAAAATCACATTTTTCATACTCCCGGGGTCAGGAAAATCACATTTTTTCACACTCCCTGGGTCAGGAAATTCTGATTTTTTTCACACTCACGGTGTTAGGAAAATCACATTTTTCACACTCCCGGGGTCAGGAAAATTGGATTTTTTTCACAATCCCGGGGTCAGGAGAATTTAATTTTTTTTCACACTCCCGGGGTCAGGAAAATCGGATATTTTCACACCCCCGGGGTCAGGAAAATCAGATTTTTTTCATACTCCCGGGGTCACGAAAATTGGATATTTTCATACTCCCGGGATCAGGAAAATTGCATTTTTCAGACTCCCGGGGTCAGGAAAATCGCATTTTTCATACTCCTGGGGTCAGGAAAATAAAAAAAAATTTCACATTCCCGGTGTTAGGAAAATCACATTTTTTCACACTCCCGGGGTCAGGAAATTCTAATTTTTTTCACACTCCCGGTGTTAGGAAAATCACATTTTCACGCTCCCAGGGTCTGAAAAATTGGATTTTTTCACACTCCCGGGGTCAGGAGAATTTAATTTTTTTCACACTCCCGGGGTCAAGAAAATCACATTTTTTCACACTCCCGGGGTCAGGAAAATTGGATTTTTTTAACACTCCCGGGGTCAGGAAAATTGGTTTTTTTTCACACTCCCGGGGTCAAGAAAATTGGGTTTTTTTTCACACTCCCGGGGTCAAGAAAATCACATTTTTTCACACTCCCGGGGTCAGGAATTTCTGATTTTTTTCACACTCCCGGTGTTAGGAAAATCACATTTTTCACACTCCCGGGGAAAAGAAAATCACATTTTTTCACACTCCCGGGGTCAGGAGATTCTGATTTCTTTCACACTCCCGGGGTCAAGAAAATCACATTTTTTCACACTCCCAGGATCAGGAAATTCTGATTTTATTCACACTCACCTTGTTAGGAAAATCACATTTTTCACACTCCCGGGGTCAGGAAAATTGGATTTTTTCACACTCCCGGGGTCAGGAGAATTTAATTTTTTTCACACTCCTGGGGTCAAGAAAATCACATTTTTTCACACTCCCGAGGTCAGGAGATTCTGATTTTTTTCACACTCCCGGGGTCAAGAAAATCACATTTTTTCACACTCCCGGTGTCAGGAAATTCTGATTTTTTTCACACTCCCGGTGTTAGGAAAATCACATTTTTCACACTCCCGGTGTCAGGAAAATTGGATATTTTCATACTCCCGGGGTCAGGAGAATTTAATTTTTTTCACACTCCCGGGGTCAAGAAAATCACATTTTTTCACACTCCCGGGGTCAGGAAAATTGGATTTTTTTAACACTCCCGGGGTCAGGAAAATTGGATTTTTTCACACTCCCGGGGTCAAGAAAATCACATTTTTTCACACTCCCGGGGTCAGGAGATTCTGATTTTTTTCACACTCCCGGTGTTAGGAAAATCAGATATTTTCACACCCCCGGGGTCAGGAAAATCAGATTTTTTTCATACTCCCGGGGTCAGGAAAATGCAAAAATTTTCACATTCCCGGTGTTAGGAAAATCACATTTTTCACACTCCTGGGGTCAGGAAAATTGGTTTTTTTCACACTCCCGGGGTCAAGAAAATCACATTTTTTCACAATCCCGGGGTCAGGAGATTCTGATTTTTTTCACACTCCCGGTGTTAGGAAAATCACATTTTTCACACTTCCGGGGTCAGAAAAATTGGATTTGTTCACACTCCCGGGGTCAGGAGAATTTAATTTTTTTCACACTCCCGGGGTCAAGAAAATCACATTTTTTCACACTCCCGGGGTCAGGAAAATTGGATTTTTTTAAAACTCCCGGGGTCAGGAAAATTGGATTTTTTCACACTCCCGGGGTCAGGAAAATTGGATTTTTTTCACGCTCACGGGGTCAAGAAAATCACATTTTTTGACACTCCCAGGGTCAGGAGATTCTGATTTTTTTCACACTCCCGGGGACAAGGAAATCACATTTTTTCACACTCCCGGGGTCAGGAGATTCTGATTTCTTTCACACTCCCGGGGTCAAGAAAATCACATTTTTTCACACTCCCGGGGTCAGGAAATTCTAATTTGTTTTCACACTCCCGGTGTTAGGAAAATCACATTTTTCACACTCCCGGGGTCAGAAAAATTGGATTTTTTCACACTCCCGGGGTCAGGAGAATTTAGTTTTTTTCACACTCCCGGGGTCAAGAAAATCACATTTTTTCATACTCCCGAGGTCAGGAGATTCTGATTTTTTTCACACTCCCGGGGTCAAGAAAATCACATTTTTTCACACTCCCGGGGTCAGGAAATTGTGACTTTTTTCACACTCCCGGTGTTAGGAAAATCACATTTTTCACACTCCCGGGGTCAGAAAAATTGGATTTTTTCACACTCCCGGGGTCAGGAGAATTTAATTTTTTTCACACTCGCGGGGTCAAGAAAATCACATTTTTTAACACTCCCGGGGTCAGGAAAATTGGATTTTTTTCACACTCCCGGGGTCAGGAAAATTGGATTTTTTTCACACTCCCGGGGTCAAGAAAATCACATTTTTGACACTCCCGGGGTCAGGAGATTCTGATATTTTTCACACTCCCGGGGTCAGGAAAATCGGATATTTTCACACTCCCGGGGTCAGGAAAATCAGATTTTTTTTCATACTCCCGGGGTCAGGAATTTCTGGTTTTTTTCACACTCGCGGTGTTAGGAAAATCACATTTTTCACACTCCCGGGGAAAAGAAAATCACATTTTTTCACACTCCCAGGGTCAGGAGATTCTGATTTCTTTCACACTCCCGGGGTCAAGAAAATCACATTTTTTCACACTCCCGGGGTCAGGAAATTCTAATTTGTTTTCACACTCCCGGTGTTAGGAAAATCACATTTTTCACACTCCCAGGGTCAGGAAATTCTGATATTTTTCACACTCCCGGGGTCAGGAAAATCAGATATTTTTACACCCCCGGGGTCAGGAAAATCAGATTTTTTTCACACTCCCGTTGTTAGGAAAATCACATTTTTCACACTCCCGGGGTAAAGAAAATCACATTTTTTCACACTCCCGGGGTCAGGAAATTCTGATATTTTTCACACTCCCGGGGTCAGGAAAATCGGATATTTTCACACTCCCGGGGTCAGGAAAATCAGATTTTTTTTCATACTCCCGGGGTCAGGAAAATCACATTTTTTCACACTCCCTGGGTCAGGAAATTCTGATTTTTTTCTCACTCACGGTGTTAGGAAAATCTCATTTTTCTCACTCCCGGGGTCAGGAGAATTTAATTTTTTTCACACTCCTGGGGTCAAGAAAATCACATTTTTTCACACTCCCGGGGTCAAGAAAATCAGATATTTTTACACCCCTGGGGTCAGGAAAATCAGATTTTTTTCATACTCCCGGGGTCAGGAAAATTGGGTTTTTTTCACACTCCCGGGGTCAGGAAAATTGGATTTTTTTCACACTCCCAGGGTCAGGAAAATTGGGTTTTTTTCACACTCCCGGGATCAGGAAAATCACATTTTTTCACACTCCCGGGGTCAGGGAATTCTGATTTTTTTCACACTCCCGGGGTCAGGACATTCTGATTTTTTTCACACTCCCGGGGTCAAGAAAATCACATTTTTTCACACTCCCGGGATCAGGAAATTCTAATTTTTTCATACTCCCGGTGTTAGGAAAATCACATTTTCACACTCCCGGGGTCAGAAAAATTGGATTTTTTCACATGCCCGGGGTCAGGAGAATTTAATTTTTTTCACACTCCCGGGGTCAAGAAAATCACATTTTTTCACACTCCCGGGGTCAGGAAAATTGGATTTTTTTAAAACTCCTGGGGTCACAAAAATTGGATTTTTTTCACACTCCCAGGGTCAGGAAAATTGGGTTTTTTTCACACTCCCGGGGTCAACAAAATCACATTTTTTCACACTCCCGGGGTCAGGAGATTCTGATTTTTTTCACACTCCCGGGGTCAAGAAAATCACATTTTTTCACACTCCCGGGGTCAGGAATTTCTGATTTTTTTCACACTCCCGGTGTTAGGAAAATCACATTTTTCACACTCCCGGGGTCAAGAAAATCACATTTTTCACACTCCCAGGGTCAGGAAATTCTGATTTTTTTCACACTCACGGTGTTAGGAAAATCACATTTTTTCACACTCCCGGGGTCAGGAAAATTGGATTTTTCACACTCCCGGGTTCAGGAGAATTTAATTTTTTTCACACTCCCGGGGTCAAGAAAATCACATTTTTTCACACTCCCGGGGTCAGGAAATTCTGATATTTTTCACACCCCCGGGGTCAGGAAAATCAGATATTTTCACACCCCCGGGGTCAGGAAAATCAGATTTTTTTCATACTCCCGGGGTCAGGAAAATTGGATATTTTCATACTCCCGGGATCAGGAAAATTGCATTTTTCAGACTCCAGGGTTCAGGAAAATCGCATTTTTCATACTCCCGGGGTCAGGAAAATAAAATTTTTTTCACATTCCCGGTGTTAGGAAAATCACATTTTTCACACTCCAGGGGTCAGGAAAATTGGGTTTTTTTCACACTCCCGGGGTCAGGAGATTCTGATTTTTTTCACACTCCCGGGGTCAAGAAAATCACATTTTTTCACACTCACGGGGTCAGGAAATTCTATTTTTTTTCACACTCCCGGTGTTAGGAAAATCACATTTTTCACACTCCCGGGTTCAGAAAAATTGGATTTTTTTCACAATCCCGGGGTCAGGAGAATTTAATTTTTTTCACACTCCCGGGGTCAGGAGATTTTAATTTCTTTCACAATCCGGGGGTCAAGAAAATCACATTTTTTCACACTCCCGGGGTCAGGAAATTCTAATTTTTTTCACACTCATGGTGTTAGGAAAATCACATTTTTTCACACTCCTGGGGTCAGGAAAATTGGATTTTTCACACTCCCGGGGTCAGGAGAATTTAATTTTTTTCACACTCCCGGGGTCAAGAAAATCACATTTTTTCACACTCCCGGGGTCAGGAAATTCTGATATTTTTCACACTCCCGGGGTCAGGAAAATCAGATATTTTCACACCCCCGGGTCAGGAAAATCAGATTTTTTTCATACTCCCGGGATCAGGAAAATTGGATATTTTCATACTCCCGGGATCAGGAAAATTGCATTTTTCAGACTCCAGGGTTCAGGAAAATCGCATTTTTCATACTCCCGGGGTCAGGAAAATAAAATTTTTTTCACATTCCCGGTGTTAGGAAAACCACATTTTTCACACTCCAGGGGTCAGGAAAATTGGGTTTTTTTCACACTCCCGGGGTCAGGAGATTCTGATTTTTTTCACACTCCCGGGGTCAAGAAAATCACATTTTTTCACACTCACGGGGTCAGGAAATTCTATTTTTTTTCACACTCCCGGTGATAGGAAAATCACATTTTTCACACTCCCGGGTTCAGAAAAATTGGATTTTTTTCACACTCCCGGGGTCAGGAGAATTTAATTTTTTTCACACTCCCGGGGTCAGGAGATTTTAATTTCTTTCACACTCCGGGGGTCAAGAAAATCACATTTTTTCACACTCCCGGGGTCAGGAAAATCGGGTATTTTCACACTCCCGGGGTCAGGAAAATCAGATTTTTTTTCATACTCCCGGGGTCAGGAAAATCACATTTTTTCACACTCCCTGGGTCAGGTAATTCTGATTTTTTTCACACTCACGGTGTTAGGAAAATCACATTTTTCACACTCCCGGGGTCAGGAAAATTGGATTTTTTCACACTCCCGGGGTCAGGAGAATTTAATTTTTTTCACACTCCCGGGGTCAAGAAAATCACATTTTTTCACACTCCCGGGGTCAGGAAATTCTGATATTTTTCACACTCCCGGGGTCAGGAAAATCGGATATTTTCACTCCCCCGGGGTCAGGAAAATCAGATTTTTTTCATACTCCCGGGGTCAGGAAAATTGGATATTTTCATACTCCCGGGATCAGGAAAATTGCATTTTTCAGACTCCCAGGGTCAGGAAAATCGCATTTTTCATACTCCTGGGGTCAGGAAAATAAAAAAAAATTCACATTCCCGGTGTTAGGAAAATCACATTTTTTCACACTCCCGGGGTCAGGGAATTCTAATTTTTTGCACACTCCCGGTGTTAGGAAAATCACATTTTTCACACTCCCGGGGTCAAGAAAATCACATTTTTCACACTCCCAGGGTCAGGAAATTCTGATTTTTTTCACACTCATGGTGTTAGGAAAATCACATTTTTTCACACTCCCGGGGTCAGGAAAATTGGATTTTTCACACTCCCGGGGTCAGGAGAATTTAATTTTTTTCACACTCCCGGGGTCAAGAAAATCACATTTTTTCACACTCCCGGGGTCAGGAAATTCTGATATTTTTCACACTCCCGGGGTCAGGAAAATCAGATATTTTCACACCCCCGGGGTCAGGAAAATCAGATTTTTTTCATACTCCCGGGGTCAGGAAAATTGGATATTTTCATACTCCCGGGATCAGGAAAATTGCATTTTTCAGACTCCAGGGTTCAGGAAAATCGCATTTTTCATACTCCCGGGATCAGGAAAATAAAATTTTTTTCACATTCCCGGTGTTAGGAAAATCACATTTTTCACACTCCAGGGGTCAGGAAAATTGGGTTTTTTTCACACTCTCGGGGTCAAGAAAATCACATTTTTTCACACTCCCGGGGTCAGGAGATTCTGATTTTTTTCACACTCCCGGGGTCAAGAAAATCACATTTTTTCACACTCACGGGGTCAAGAAAATCACATTTTTCACACTCCCAGGGTCAGGAAATTCTGATTTTTTTCACACTCACGGTGTTAGGAAAATCACATTTTTTCACACTCCCGGGGTCAGGGAATTCTAATGTTTTGCACACTCCCGGTGTTAGGAAAATCACATTTTTCACACTCCCGGGGTCAAGAAAATCACATTTTTCACACTCCCAGGGTCAGGAAATTCTGATTTTTTTCACACTCACGGTGTTAGGAAAATCACATTTTTTTCACACTCCCGGGGTCAGGAAAATTGGATTTTTCACACTCCCGGGGTCAGGAGAATTTAATTTTTTTCACACTCCCGGGGTCAAGAAAAATACATTTTTTCACACTCCTGGGGTCAGGAAATTCTGATATTTTTCACACTCCCGGGGTCAGGAAAATCAGATATTTTCACACCCCCGGGGTCAGGAAAATCAGATTTTTTTCATACTCCCGGGGTCAGGAAAATTGGATATTTTCATACTCCCGGGATCAGGAAAATTGCATTTTTCAGACTCCAGGGTTCAGGAAAATCGCATTTTTCATACTCCCGGGGTCAGGAAAATAAAATTTTTTTCACATTCCCGGTGTTAGGAAAATCACATTTTTCACACTCCAGGGGTCAGGAAAATTGGGTTTTTTTCACACTCCCGGGGTCAGGAGATTCTGATTTTTTTCACACTCCCGGTGTCAATAAAATCTCATTTTTTCACACTCACGGGGTCAGGAAATTCTATTTTTTTTCACACTCCCGGTGTTAGGAAAATCACATTTTTCACACTCCCGGGTTCAGAAAAATTGGATTTTTTTCACACTCCCGGGGTCAGGAGAATTTAATTTTTTTCACACTCCCGGGGTCAGGAGATTTTAATTTCTTTCACACTCCGGGGGTCAAGAAAATCACATTTTTTCACACTCCCGGGGTCAGGAAATTCTAATTTTTTTCACACTCCCGGTGTTAGGAAAATCACATTTTTCACACTCCCAGGGTCAGGAAAATCGGGTATTTTCACACTCCCGGGGTCAGGAAAATCAGATTTTTTTTCATACTCCCGGGGTCAGGAAAATCACATTTTTTCACACTCCCTGGGTCAGGTAATTCTGATTTTTTTCACACTCACGGTGTTAGGAAAATCACATTTTTCACACTCCCGGGGTCAGGGAAATTGGATTTTTTCACACTCCCGGGGTCAGGAGAATTTAATTTTTTTCACACTCCCGGGGTCAAGAAAATCACATTTTTTCACACTCCCGGGGTCAGGAAATTCTGATATTTTTCACACTCCCGGGGTCAGGAAAATCGGATATTTTCACTCCCCCGGGGTCAGGAAAATCAGATTTTTTTCATACTCCCGGGGTCAGGAAAATTGGATATTTTCATACTCCCGGGATCAGGAAAATTGCATTTTTCAGACTCCCAGGGTCAGGAAAATCGCATTTTTCATACTCCTGGGGTCAGGAAAATAAAAAAAATTCACATTCCCGGTGTTAGGAAAATCACATTTTTTCACACTCCCGGGGTCAGGGAATTCTAATTTTTTGCACACTCCCGGTGTTAGGAAAATCACATTTTCACACTCCCGGGGTCAGGAAAATTGGATTTTTTCACACTCCCGGGGTCAGGAGAATTTAATTTTTTTCACACTCCCGGGGTCAAGAAAATCACATTTTTTCACACTCCCGGGGTCAGGAAATTCTGATATTTTTCACACTCCCGGGGTCAGGAAAATCAAATATTTTTACACCCCCGGGGTCAGGAAAATCAGATTTTTTCATACTCCCGGGGTCAGGAAAATTGGGTTTTTTTCACACTCCCGGGGTCAGGAAAATTGGATTTTTTTCACACTCCCAGGGTCAGGAAAATTGGGTTTTTTTTCACACTCCCGGGGTCAGGAAAATCGGGTATTTTCACACTCCCGGGGTCAGGAAAATCAGATTTTTTTTCATACTCCCGGGGTCAGGAAAATCACATTTTTTCACACTCCCTGGGTCAGGAAATTCTGATTTTTTTCACACTCACGGTGTTAGGAAAATCACATTTTTCACACTCCCGGGGTCAGGAAAATTGGATTTTTTCACACTCCCGGGGTCAGGAGAATTTAATTTTTTTCACACTCCCGGGGTCAAGAAAATCACATTTTTTCACACTCCCGGGGTCAGGAAATTCTGATATTTTTCACACTCCCGGGGTCAGGAAAATCGGATATTTTCACTCCCCCGGGGTCAGGAAAATCAGATTTTTTTCATACTCCCGGGGTCAGGAAAATTGGATATTTTCATACTCCCGGGATCAGGAAAATTGCATTTTTCAGACTCCCAGGGTCAGGAAAATCGCATTTTTCATACTCCTGGGGTCAGGAAAATAAAAAAAATTTCACATTCCCGGTGTTAGGAAAATCACATTTTTTCACACTCCCGGGGTCAGGGAATTCTAATTTTTTGCACACTCCCGGTGTTAGGAAAATCACATTTTTCACACTCCCGGGGTCAAGAAAATCACATTTTTCACACTCCCAGTGTCAGGAAATTCTGATTTTTTTCACACTCATGGTGTTAGGAAAATCACATTTTTTCACACTCCCGGGGTCAGGAAAATTGGATTTTTCACACTCCCGGGGTCAGGAGAATTTAATTTTTTTCACACTCCCGGGGTCAAGAAAATCACATTTTTTCACACTCCCGGGGTCAGGAAATTCTGATATTTTTCACACTCCCGGGGTCAGGAAAATCAGATATTTTCACACCCCCGGGGTCAGGAAAATCAGATTTTTTTCATACTCCCGGGGTCAGGAAAATTGGATATTTTCATACTCCCGGGATCAGGAAAATTGCATTTTTCAGACTCCAGGGTTCAGGAAAATCGCATTTTTCATACTCCCGGGGTCAGGAAAATAAAATTTTTTTCACATTCCCGGTGTTAGGAAAATCACATTTTTCACACTCCAGGGGTCAGGAAAATTGGGTTTTTTTCACACTCCCGGGGTCAGGAGATTCTGATTTTTTTCACACTCCCGGGGTCAAGAAAATCACATTTTTTCACACTCACGGGGTCAGGAAATTCTATTTTTTTTCACACTCCCGGTGTTAGGAAAATCACATTTTTCACACTCCCGGGTTCAGAAAAATTGGATTTTTTTCACACTCCCGGGGTCAGGAGAATTTAATTTTTTTCACACTCCCGGGGTCAGGAGATTTTAATTTCTTTCACACTCCGGGGGTCAAGAAAATCACATTTTTTCACACTCCCGGGGTCAGGAAATTCTAATTTTTTTCACACTCCCGGTGTTAGGAAAATCACATTTTTCACACTCCCGGGGTCAGGAAAATCGGGTATTTTCACACTCCCGGGGTCAGGAAAATCAGATTTTTTTTCATACTCCCGGGGTCAGGAAAATCACATTTTTTCACACTCCCTGGGTCAGGTAATTCTGATTTTTTTCACACTCACGGTGTTAGGAAAATCACATTTTTCACACTCCCGGGGTCAGGAAAATTGGATTTTTTCACACTCCCGGGGTCAGGAGAATTTAATTTTTTTCACACTCCCGGGGTCAAGAAAATCACATTTTTTCACACTCCCGGGGTCAGGAAATTCTGATATTTTTCACACTCCCGGGGTCAGGAAAATCGGATATTTTCACTCCCCCGGGGTCAGGAAAATCAGATTTTTTTTCATACTCCCGGGGTCAGGAAAATTGGATATTTTCATACTCCCGGGATCAGGAAAATTGCATTTTTCAGACTCCCAGGGTCAGGAAAATCGCATTTTTCATACTCCTGGGGTCAGGAAAATAAAAAAAATTCACATTCCCGGTGTTAGGAAAATCACATTTTTTCACACTCCCGGGGTCAGGGAATTCTAATTTTTTGCACACTCCCGGTGTTAGGAAAATCACATTTTCACACTCCCGGGGTCAGGAAAATTGGATTTTTCACACTCCCGGGGTCAGGAGAATTTAATTTTTTTCACACTCCCGGGGTCAAGAAAATCACATTTTTTCACACTCCCGGGGTCAGGAAATTCTGATATTTTTCACACTCCCGGGGTCAGGAAAATTGCATTTTTCAGACTCCAGGGTTCAGGAAAATCGCATTTTTCATACTCCCGGGATCAGGAAAATAAAATTTTTTTCACATTCCCGGTGTTAGGAAAATCACATTTTTCACACTCCAGGGGTCAGGAAAATTGGGTTTTTTTCACACTCTCGGGGTCAAGAAAATCACATTTTTTCACACTCCCGGGGTCAGGAGATTCTGATTTTTTTCACACTCCCGGGGTCAAGAAAATCACATTTTTTCACACTCACGGGGTCAAGAAAATCACATTTTTCACACTCCCAGGGTCAGGAAATTCTGATTTTTTTCACACTCACGGTGTTAGGAAAATCACATTTTTTCACACTCCCGGGGTCAGGGAATTCTAATGTTTTGCACACTCCCGGTGTTAGGAAAATCACATTTTTCACACTCCCGGGGTCAAGAAAATCACATTTTTCACACTCCCAGGGTCAGGAAATTCTGATTTTTTTCACACTCACGGTGTTAGGAAAATCACATTTTTTTCACACTCCCGGGGTCAGGAAAATTGGATTTTTCACACTCCCGGGGTCAGGAGAATTTAATTTTTTTCACACTCCCGGGGTCAAGAAAAATACATTTTTTCACACTCCTGGGGTCAGGAAATTCTGATATTTTTCACACTCCCGGGGTCAGGAAAATCAGATATTTTCACACCCCCGGGGTCAGGAAAATCAGATTTTTTTCATACTCCCGGGGTCAGGAAAATTGGATATTTTCATACTCCCGGGATCAGGAAAATTGCATTTTTCAGACTCCAGGGTTCAGGAAAATCGCATTTTTCATACTCCCGGGGTCAGGAAAATAAAATTTTTTTCACATTCCCGGTGTTAGGAAAATCACATTTTTCACACTCCAGGGGTCAGGAAAATTGGGTTTTTTTCACACTCCCGGGGTCAGGAGATTCTGATTTTTTTCACACTCCCGGTGTCAATAAAATCTCATTTTTTCACACTCACGGGGTCAGGAAATTCTATTTTTTTTCACACTCCCGGTGTTAGGAAAATCACATTTTTCACACTCCCGGGTTCAGAAAAATTGGATTTTTTTCACACTCCCGGGGTCAGGAGAATTTAATTTTTTTCACACTCCCGGGGTCAGGAGATTTTAATTTCTTTCACACTCCGGGGGTCAAGAAAATCACATTTTTTCACACTCCCGGGGTCAGGAAATTCTAATTTTTTTCACACTCCCGGTGTTAGGAAAATCACATTTTTCACACTCCCAGGGTCAGGAAAATCGGGTATTTTCACACTCCCGGGGTCAGGAAAATCAGATTTTTTTTCATACTCCCGGGGTCAGGAAAATCACATTTTTTCACACTCCCTGGGTCAGGTAATTCTGATTTTTTTCACACTCACGGTGTTAGGAAAATCACATTTTTCACACTCCCGGGGTCAGGGAAATTGGATTTTTTCACACTCCCGGGGTCAGGAGAATTTAATTTTTTTCACACTCCCGGGGTCAAGAAAATCACATTTTTTCACACTCCCGGGGTCAGGAAATTCTGATATTTTTCACACTCCCGGGGTCAGGAAAATCGGATATTTTCACTCCCCCGGGGTCAGGAAAATCAGATTTTTTTCATACTCCCGGGGTCAGGAAAATTGGATATTTTCATACTCCCGGGATCAGGAAAATTGCATTTTTCAGACTCCCAGGGTCAGGAAAATCGCATTTTTCATACTCCTGGGGTCAGGAAAATAAAAAAAATTCACATTCCCGGTGTTAGGAAAATCACATTTTTTCACACTCCCGGGGTCAGGGAATTCTAATTTTTTGCACACTCCCGGTGTTAGGAAAATCACATTTTCACACTCCCGGGGTCAGGAAAATTGGATTTTTTCACACTCCCGGGGTCAGGAGAATTTAATTTTTTTCACACTCCCGGGGTCAAGAAAATCACATTTTTTCACACTCCCGGGGTCAGGAAATTCTGATATTTTTCACACTCCCGGGGTCAGGAAAATCAAATATTTTTACACCCCCGGGGTCAGGAAAATCAGATTTTTTCATACTCCCGGGGTCAGGAAAATTGGGTTTTTTTCACACTCCCGGGGTCAGGAAAATTGGATTTTTTTCACACTCCCAGGGTCAGGAAAATTGGGTTTTTTTTCACACTCCCGGGGTCAGGAAAATCGGGTATTTTCACACTCCCGGGGTCAGGAAAATCAGATTTTTTTTCATACTCCCGGGGTCAGGAAAATCACATTTTTTCACACTCCCTGGGTCAGGAAATTCTGATTTTTTTCACACTCACGGTGTTAGGAAAATCACATTTTTCACACTCCCGGGGTCAGGAAAATTGGATTTTTTCACACTCCCGGGGTCAGGAGAATTTAATTTTTTTCACACTCCCGGGGTCAAGAAAATCACATTTTTTCACACTCCCGGGGTCAGGAAATTCTGATATTTTTCACACTCCCGGGGTCAGGAAAATCGGATATTTTCACTCCCCCGGGGTCAGGAAAATCAGATTTTTTTCATACTCCCGGGGTCAGGAAAATTGGATATTTTCATACTCCCGGGATCAGGAAAATTGCATTTTTCAGACTCCCAGGGTCAGGAAAATCGCATTTTTCATACTCCTGGGGTCAGGAAAATAAAAAAAATTTCACATTCCCGGTGTTAGGAAAATCACATTTTTTCACACTCCCGGGGTCAGGGAATTCTAATTTTTTGCACACTCCCGGTGTTAGGAAAATCACATTTTTCACACTCCCGGGGTCAAGAAAATCACATTTTTCACACTCCCAGTGTCAGGAAATTCTGATTTTTTTCACACTCATGGTGTTAGGAAAATCACATTTTTTCACACTCCCGGGGTCAGGAAAATTGGATTTTTCACACTCCCGGGGTCAGGAGAATTTAATTTTTTTCACACTCCCGGGGTCAAGAAAATCACATTTTTTCACACTCCCGGGGTCAGGAAATTCTGATATTTTTCACACTCCCGGGGTCAGGAAAATCAGATATTTTCACACCCCCGGGGTCAGGAAAATCAGATTTTTTTCATACTCCCGGGGTCAGGAAAATTGGATATTTTCATACTCCCGGGATCAGGAAAATTGCATTTTTCAGACTCCAGGGTTCAGGAAAATCGCATTTTTCATACTCCCGGGGTCAGGAAAATAAAATTTTTTTCACATTCCCGGTGTTAGGAAAATCACATTTTTCACACTCCAGGGGTCAGGAAAATTGGGTTTTTTTCACACTCCCGGGGTCAGGAGATTCTGATTTTTTTCACACTCCCGGGGTCAAGAAAATCACATTTTTTCACACTCACGGGGTCAGGAAATTCTATTTTTTTTCACACTCCCGGTGTTAGGAAAATCACATTTTTCACACTCCCGGGTTCAGAAAAATTGGATTTTTTTCACACTCCCGGGGTCAGGAGAATTTAATTTTTTTCACACTCCCGGGGTCAGGAGATTTTAATTTCTTTCACACTCCGGGGGTCAAGAAAATCACATTTTTTCACACTCCCGGGGTCAGGAAATTCTAATTTTTTTCACACTCCCGGTGTTAGGAAAATCACATTTTTCACACTCCCGGGGTCAGGAAAATCGGGTATTTTCACACTCCCGGGGTCAGGAAAATCAGATTTTTTTTCATACTCCCGGGGTCAGGAAAATCACATTTTTTCACACTCCCTGGGTCAGGTAATTCTGATTTTTTTCACACTCACGGTGTTAGGAAAATCACATTTTTCACACTCCCGGGGTCAGGAAAATTGGATTTTTTCACACTCCCGGGGTCAGGAGAATTTAATTTTTTTCACACTCCCGGGGTCAAGAAAATCACATTTTTTCACACTCCCGGGGTCAGGAAATTCTGATATTTTTCACACTCCCGGGGTCAGGAAAATCGGATATTTTCACTCCCCCGGGGTCAGGAAAATCAGATTTTTTTTCATACTCCCGGGGTCAGGAAAATTGGATATTTTCATACTCCCGGGATCAGGAAAATTGCATTTTTCAGACTCCCAGGGTCAGGAAAATCGCATTTTTCATACTCCTGGGGTCAGGAAAATAAAAAAAATTCACATTCCCGGTGTTAGGAAAATCACATTTTTTCACACTCCCGGGGTCAGGGAATTCTAATTTTTTGCACACTCCCGGTGTTAGGAAAATCACATTTTCACACTCCCGGGGTCAGGAAAATTGGATTTTTTCACACTCCCGGGGTCAGGAGAATTTAATTTTTTTCACACTCCCGGGGTCAAGAAAATCACATTTTTTCACACTCCCGGGGTCAGGAAATTCTGATATTTTTCACACTCCCGGGGTCAGGAAAATCAAATATTTTTACACCCCCGGGGTCAGGAAAATCAGATTTTTTTCATACTCCCGGGGTCAGGAAAATTGGATTTTTTTAACACTCCCAGGGTCAGGAAAATTGGGTTTTTTTCACACTCCCGGGGTCAGGAAAATCGGGTATTTTCACACTCCCGGGGTCAGGAAAATCAGATTTTTTTTCATACTCCCGGGGTCAGGAAAATCACATTTTTTCACACTCCCTGGGTCAGGTAATTCTGATTTTTTTCACACTCCCGGGGTCAGGAAATTCTAATTTTTTTCACACTCCCGGTGTTAGGAAAATCACATTTTTCACACTCCCAGGGTCAGGAAAATCGGGTATTTTCACACTCCCGGGGTCAGGAAAATCAGATTTTTTTTCATACTCCCGGGGTCAGGAAAATCACATTTTTTCACACTCCCTGGGTCAGGTAATTCTGATTTTTTTCACACTCACGGTGTTAGGAAAATCACATTTTTCACACTCCCGGGGTCAGGGAAATTGGATTTTTTCACACTCCCGGGGTCAGGAGAATTTAATTTTTTTCACACTCCCGGGGTCAAGAAAATCACATTTTTTCACACTCCCGGGGTCAGGAAATTCTGATATTTTTCACACTCCCGGGGTCAGGAAAATCGGATATTTTCACTCCCCCGGGGTCAGGAAAATCAGATTTTTTTCATACTCCCGGGGTCAGGAAAATTGGATATTTTCATACTCCCGGGATCAGGAAAATTGCATTTTTCAGACTCCCAGGGTCAGGAAAATCGCATTTTTCATACTCCTGGGGTCAGGAAAATAAAAAAAATTCACATTCCCGGTGTTAGGAAAATCACATTTTTTCACACTCCCGGGGTCAGGGAATTCTAATTTTTTGCACACTCCCGGTGTTAGGAAAATCACATTTTCACACTCCCGGGGTCAGGAAAATTGGATTTTTTCACACTCCCGGGGTCAGGAGAATTTAATTTTTTTCACACTCCCGGGGTCAAGAAAATCACATTTTTTCACACTCCCGGGGTCAGGAAATTCTGATATTTTTCACACTCCCGGGGTCAGGAAAATCAAATATTTTTACACCCCCGGGGTCAGGAAAATCAGATTTTTTCATACTGCCGGGGTCAGGAAAATTGGGTTTTTTTCACACTCCCGGGGTCAGGAAAATTGGATTTTTTTCACACTCCCAGGGTCAGGAAAATTGGGTTTTTTTCACACTCCCGGGGTCAGGAAAATCGGGTATTTTCACACTCCCGGGGTCAGGAAAATCAGATTTTTTTTCATACTCCCGGGGTCAGGAAAATCACATTTTTTCACACTCCCTGGGTCAGGAAATTCTGATTTTTTTCACACTCACGGTGTTAGGAAAATCACATTTTTCACACTCCCGGGGTCAGGAAAATTGGATTTTTTCACACTCCCGGGGTCAGGAGAATTTAATTTTTTTCACACTCCCGGGGTCAAGAAAATCACATTTTTTCACACTCCCGGGGTCAGGAAATTCTGATATTTTTCACACTCCCGGGGTCAGGAAAATCGGATATTTTCACTCCCCCGGGGTCAGGAAAATCAGATTTTTTTCATACTCCCGGGGTCAGGAAAATTGGATATTTTCATACTCCCGGGATCAGGAAAATTGCATTTTTCAGACTCCCAGGGTCAGGAAAATCGCATTTTTCATACTCCTGGGGTCAGGAAAATAAAAAAAATTTCACATTCCCGGTGTTAGGAAAATCACATTTTTTCACACTCCCGGGGTCAGGGAATTCTAATTTTTTGCACACTCCCGGTGTTAGGAAAATCACATTTTTCACACTCCCGGGGTCAAGAAAATCACATTTTTCACACTCCCAGGGTCAGGAAATTCTGATTTTTTTCACACTCATGGTGTTAGGAAAATCACATTTTTTCACACTCCCGGGGTCAGGAAAATTGGATTTTTCACACTCCCGGGGTCAGGAGAATTTAATTTTTTTCACACTCCCGGGGTCAAGAAAATCACATTTTTTCACACTCCCGGGGTCAGGAAATTCTGATATTTTTCACACTCCCGGGGTCAGGAAAATCAGATATTTTCACACCCCCGGGGTCAGGAAAATCAGATTTTTTTCATACTCCCGGGGTCAGGAAAATTGGATATTTTCATACTCCCGGGATCAGGAAAATTGCATTTTTCAGACTCCAGGGTTCAGGAAAATCGCATTTTTCATACTCCCGGGGTCAGGAAAATAAAATTTTTTTCACATTCCCGGTGTTAGGAAAATCACATTTTTCACACTCCAGGGGTCAGGAAAATTGGGTTTTTTTCACACTCCCGGGGTCAGGAGATTCTGATTTTTTTCACACTCCCGGGGTCAAGAAAATCACATTTTTTCACACTCACGGGGTCAGGAAATTCTATTTTTTTTCACACTCCCGGTGTTAGGAAAATCACATTTTTCACACTCCCGGGTTCAGAAAAATTGGATTTTTTTCACACTCCCGGGGTCAGGAGAATTTAATTTTTTTCACACTCCCGGGGTCAGGAGATTTTAATTTCTTTCACACTCCGGGGGTCAAGAAAATCACATTTTTTCACACTCCCGGGGTCAGGAAATTCTAATTTTTTTCACACTCCCGGTGTTAGGAAAATCACATTTTTCACACTCCCGGGGTCAGGAAAATCGGGTATTTTCACACTCCCGGGGTCAGGAAAATCAGATTTTTTTTCATACTCCCGGGGTCAGGAAAATCACATTTTTTCACACTCCCTGGGTCAGGTAATTCTGATTTTTTTCACACTCACGGTGTTAGGAAAATCACATTTTTCACACTCCCGGGGTCAGGAAAATTGGATTTTTTCACACTCCCGGGGTCAGGAGAATTTAATTTTTTTCACACTCCCGGGGTCAAGAAAATCACATTTTTTCACACTCCCGGGGTCAGGAAATTCTGATATTTTTCACACTCCCGGGGTCAGGAAAATCGGATATTTTCACTCCCCCGGGGTCAGGAAAATCAGATTTTTTTTCATACTCCCGGGGTCAGGAAAATTGGATATTTTCATACTCCCGGGATCAGGAAAATTGCATTTTTCAGACTCCCAGGGTCAGGAAAATCGCATTTTTCATACTCCTGGGGTCAGGAAAATAAAAAAAATTCACATTCCCGGTGTTAGGAAAATCACATTTTTTCACACTCCCGGGGTCAGGGAATTCTAATTTTTTGCACACTCCCGGTGTTAGGAAAATCACATTTTCACACTCCCGGGGTCAGGAAAATTGGATTTTTTCACACTCCCGGGGTCAGGAGAATTTAATTTTTTTCACACTCCCGGGGTCAAGAAAATCACATTTTTTCACACTCCCGGGGTCAGGAAATTCTGATATTTTTCACACTCCCGGGGTCAGGAAAATCAAATATTTTTACACCCCCGGGGTCAGGAAAATCAGATTTTTTTCATACTCCCGGGGTCAGGAAAATTGGATTTTTTTCACACTCCCAGGGTCAGGAAAATTGGGTTTTTTTCACACTCCCGGGGTCAGGAAAATCGGGTATTTTCACACTCCCGGGGTCAGGAAAATCAGATTTTTTTTCATACTCCCGGGGTCAGGAAAATCACATTTTTTCACACTCCCTGGGTCAGGAAATTCTGATTTTTTTCACACTCACGGTGTTAGGAAAATCACATTTTTCACACTCCCGGGGTCAGGAAAATTGGATTTTTTCACACTCCCGGGGTCAGGAGAATTTAATTTTTTTCACACTCCCGGGGTCAAGAAAATCACATTTTTTCACACTCCCGGGGTCAGGAAATTCTGATATTTTTCACACTCCCGGGGTCAGGAAAATCGGATATTTTCACTCCCCCGGGGTCAGGAAAATCAGATTTTTTTCATACTCCCGGGGTCAGGAAAATTGGATATTTTCATACTCCCGGGATCAGGAAAATTGCATTTTTCAGACTCCCATGGTCAGGAAAATCGCATTTTTCATACTCCTGGGGTCAGGAAAATAAAAAAAAATTCACATTCCCAGTGTTAGGAAAATCACATTTTTTCACACTCCCGGGGTCAGGGAATTCTAATTTTTTGCACACTCCCGGTGTTAGGAAAATCACATTTTTCACACTCCCGGGGTCAAGAAAATCACATTTTTCACACTCCCAGGGTCAGGAAATTCTGATTTTTTTCACACTCATGGTGTTAGGAAAATCACATTTTTTCACACTCCCGGGGTCAGGAAAATTGGATTTTTCACACTCCCGGGGTCAGGAGAATTTAATTTTTTTCACACTCCCGGGGTCAAGAAAATCACATTTTTTCACACTCCCGGGGTCAGGAAATTCTGATATTTTTCACACTCCCGGGGTCAGGAAAATCAGATATTTTCACACCCCCGGGGTCAGGAAAATCAGATTTTTTTCATACTCCCGGGGTCAGGAAAATTGGATATTTTCATACTCCCGGGATCAGGAAAATTGCATTTTTCAGACTCCAGGGTTCAGGAAAATCGCATTTTTCATACTCCCGGGGTCAGGAAAATAAAATTTTTTTCACATTCCCGGTGTTAGGAAAATCACATTTTTCACACTCCAGGGGTCAGGAAAATTGGGTTTTTTTCACACTCTCGGGGTCAAGAAAATCACATTTTTCACACTCACGGGGTCAGGAAATTCTATTTTTTTTGACACTCCCGGTGTTAGGAAAATCACATTTTTCACACTCCCGGGTTCAGAAAAATTGGATTTTTTTCACACTCCCGGGGTCAGTAGAATTTAATTTTTTTCACACTCCCGGGGTCAGGAGATTTTAATTTCTTTCACACTCCGGGGGTCAAGAAAATCACATTTTTTCACACTCCCGGGGTCAGGAAATTCTAATTTTTTTCACACTCCCGGTGTTAGGAAAATCACATTTTTCACACTCCCGGGGTCAGGAAAATCGGGTATTTTCACACTCCCGGGGTCAGGAAAATCAGATTTTTTTTCATACTCCCGGGGTCAGGAAAATCACATTTTTTCACACTCCCTGGGTCAGGTAATTCTGATTTTTTTCACACTCACGGTGTTAGGAAAATCACATTTTTCACACTCCCGGGGTCAGGAAAATTGGATTTTTTCACACTCCCGGGGTCAGGAGAATTTAATTTTTTTCACACTCCCGGGGTCAAGAAAATCACATTTTTTCACACTCCCGGGGTCAGGAAATTCTGATATTTTTCACACTCCCGGGGTCAGGAAAATCGGATATTTTCACTCCCCCGGGGTCAGGAAAATCAGATTTTTTTCATACTCCCGGGGTCAGGAAAATTGGATATTTTCATACTCCCGGGATCAGGAAAATTGCATTTTTCAGACTCCCAGGGTCAGGAAAATCGCATTTTTCATACTCCTGGGGTCAGGAAAATAAAAAAAATTCACATTCCCGGTGTTAGGAAAATCACATTTTTTCACACTCCCGGGGTCAGGGAATTCTAATTTTTTGCACACTCCCGGTGTTAGGAAAATCACATTTTCACACTCCCGGGGTCAGGAAAATTGGATTTTTTCACACTCCCGGGGTCAGGAGAATTTAATTTTTTTCACACTCCCGGGGTCAAGAAAATCACATTTTTTCACACTCCCGGGGTCAGGAAATTCTGATATTTTTCACACTCCCGGGGTCAGGAAAATCAAATATTTTACACCCCCGGGGTCAGGAAAATCAGATTTTTTTCATACTCCCGGGGTCAGGAAAATTGGGTTTTTTTCACACTCCCGGGGTCAGGAAAATTGGATTTTTTTCACTCTCCCAGGGTCAGGAAAATTGGGTTTTTTTCACACTCCCGGGGTCAGGAAAATCGGGTATTTTCACACTCCCGGGGTCAGGAAAATCAGATTTTTTTTCATACTCCCGGGGTCAGGAAAATCACATTTTTTCACACTCCCTGGGTCAGGAAATTCTGATTTTTTTCACACTCACGGTGTTAGGAAAATCACATTTTTCACACTCCCGGTGTCAGGAGAATTTAATTTTTTTCACACTCCCGGGGTCAAGAAAATCACATTTTTTCACACTCCCGGGGTCAGGAAATTCTGATATTTTTCACACTCCCGGGGTCAGGAAAATCGGATATTTTCACTCCCCCGGGCTCAGGAAAATCAGATTTTTTTCATACTCCCGGGGTCAGGAAAATTGGATATTTTCATACTCCCGGGATCAGGAAAATTGCATTTTTCAGACTCCCATGGTCAGGAAAATCGCATTTTTCATACTCCTGGGGTCAGGAAAATAAAAAAAATTTCACATTCCCGGTGTTAGGAAAATCACATTTTTTCACACTCCCGGGGTCAGGGAATTCTAATTTTTTGCACACTCCCGGTGTTAGGAAAATCACATTTTTCACACTCCCGGGGTCAAGAAAATCACATTTTTCACACTCCCAGGGTCAGGAAATTCTGATTTTTTTCACACTCATGGTGTTAGGAAAATCACATTTTTTCACACTCCCGGGGTCAGGAAAATTGGATTTTTCACACTCCCGGGGTCAGGAGAATTTAATTTTTTTCACACTCCCGGGGTCAAGAAAATCACATTTTTTCACACTCCCGGGGTCAGGAAATTCTGATATTTTTCACACTCCCGGGGTCAGGAAAATCAGATATTTTCACACCCCCGGGGTCAGGAAAATCAGATTTTTTTCATACTCCCGGGGTCAGGAAAATTGGATATTTTCATACTCCCGGGATCAGGAAAATTGCATTTTTCAGACTCCAGGGTTCAGGAAAATCGCATTTTTCATACTCCCGGGGTCAGGAAAATAAAATTTTTTTCACATTCCCGGTGTTAGGAAAATCACATTTTTCACACTCCAGGGGTCAGGAAAATTGGGTTTTTTTCACACTCTCGGGGTCAAGAAAATCACATTTTTTCACACTCACGGGGTCAGGAAATTCTATTTTTTTTGACACTCCCGGTGTTAGGAAAATCACATTTTTCACACTCCCGGGTTCAGAAAAATTGGATTTTTTTCACACTCCCGGGGTCAGGAGAATTTAATTTTTTTCACACTCCCGGGGTCAGGAGATTTTAATTTCTTTCACACTCCCGGGGTCAAGAAAATCACATTTTTTCACACTCCCGGGGTCAGGAAATTCTAATTTTTTTCACACTCCCGGTGTTAGGAAAATCACATTTTTCACACTCCCGGGGTCAGGAAAATCGGGTATTTTCACACTCCCGGGGTCAGGAAAATCAGATTTTTTTTCATACTCCCGGGGTCAGGAAAATCACATTTTTTCACACTCCCTGGGTCAGGAAATTCTGATTTTTTTCACACTCACGGTGTTAGGAAAATCACATTTTTCACACTCCCGGGGTCAGGAAAATTGGATTTTTTCACACTCCCGGGGTCAGGAGAATTTAATTTTTTTCACACTCCCGGGGTCAAGAAAATCACATTTTTTCACACTCCCGGGGTCAGGAAATTCTGATATTTTTCACACTCCCGGGGTCAGGAAAATCGGATATTTTCACTCCCCCGGGGTCAGGAAAATCAGATTTTTTTCATACTCCCGGGGTCAGGAAAATTGGATATTTTCATACTCCCGGGATCAGGAAAATTGCATTTTTCAGACTCCCAGGGTCAGGAAAATCGCATTTTTCATACTCCTGGGGTCAGGAAAATAAAAAAAATTTCACATTCCCGGTGTTAGGAAAATCACATTTTTTCACACTCCCGGGGTCAGGGAATTCTAATTTTTTGCACACTCCCGGTGTTAGGAAAATCACATTTTCACACTCCCGGGGTCAGGAAATTTTGATTTTTTCACACTCCCGGGGTCAGGAGAATTTAATTTTTTTCACACTCCCGGGGTCAAGAAAATCACATTTTTTCACACTCCCGGGGTCAGGAAATTCTGATATTTTTCACACTCCCGGGGTCAGGAAAATCAGATATTTTTACACCCCCGGGGTCAGGAAAATCAGATTTTTTTCATACTCCCGGGGTCAGGAAAATTGGGTTTTTTTCACACTCCCGGGGTCAGGAAAATTGGATTTTTTTCACACTCCCAGGGTCAGGAAAATTGGGTTTTTTTCACACTCCCGGGATCCGGAAAATCACATTTTTTCACACTCCCGGGGTCAGGAAATTCTGATTTTTTTCACACTCCCGGGGTCAGGAGATTCTGATTTTTTTCACACTCCCGGGGTCAAGAAAATCACATTTTTTCACACTCCCGGGATTAGGAAATTCTAATTTTTTCATACTCCCGGTGTTAGGAAAATCACATTTTCACACTCCCGGGGTCAGAAAAATTGGATTTTTTCACATGCCCGGGGTCAGGAGAATTTAATTTTTTTCACACTCCCGGGGTCAAGAAAATCACATTTTTTCACACTCCCGGGGTCAGGAAAATTGGATTTTTTTAAAACTCCCGGGGTCACAAAAATTGGATTTTTTTCACACTCCCAGGGTCAGGAAAATTGGGTTTTTTTCACACTCCCGGGGTCAAGAAAATCACATTTTTTCACACTCCCAGGGTCAGGAAATTCTGATTTTTTTCACACTCACGGTGTTAGGAAAATCACATTTTTTCACACTCCCGGGGTCAGGAAAATTGGATTTTTCACACTCCCGGGGTCAGGAGAATTTAATTTTTTTCACACTCCCGGGGTCAAGAAAATCACATTTTTTCACACTCCCGGGGTCAGGAAATTCTGATATTTTTCACACTCCCGGGGTCAGGAAAATCAGATATTTTCACACCCCCGGGGTCAGGAAAATCAGATTTTTTTCATACTCCCGGGGTCAGGAAAATTGGATATTTTCATACTCCCGGGATCAGGAAAATTGCATTTTTCAGACTCCAGGGTTCAGGAAAATCATATTTTTCATACTCCCGGGGTCAGGAAAATAAATTTTTTTTCACATTCCCGGTGTTAGGAAAATCACATTTTTCACACTCCAGGGGTCAGGAAAATTGGGTTTTTTTCACACTCTCGGGGTCAAGAAAATCACATTTTTTCACACTCCCGGGGTTAGGAGATTCTGATTTTTTTCACACTCCCGGGGTCAAGAAAATCACATTTTTTCACACTCACGGGGTCAGGAAATTCTATTTTTTTTCACACTCCTGGTGTTAGGAAAATCACATTTTTCACACCCCCGGGTTCAGAAAAATTGGATTTTTTTCACACTCCCGGGGTCAGGAGATTTTAATTTCTTTCACACTCCCGGGGTCAAGAAAATCACATTTTTTCACACTCCCGGGGTCAGGAAATTCTAATTTTTTCACACTCCCGGTGTTAGGAAAATCACATTTTTCACACTCCCGGGGTCAGGAAAATCGGGTATTTTCACACTCCCGGGGTCAGGAAAATCAGATTTTTTTTCATACTCCCGGGGTCAGGAAAATCACATTTTTTCACACTCCCTGGGTCAGGAAATTCTGATTTTTTTCACACTCACGGTGTTAGGAAAATCACATTTTTCACACTCCCGGGGTCAGGAAAATTGGATTTTTTCACACTCCCGGGGTCAGGAGAATTTAATTTTTTTCACACTCCCGGGGTCAAGAAAATCACATTTTTTCACACTCCCGGGGTCAGGAAATTCTGATATTTTTCACACTCCCGGGGTCAGGAAAATCGGATATTTTCACTCCCCCGGGGTCAGGAAAATTAGTTTTTTTTCATACTCCCGGGGTCAGGAAAATTGGATATTTTCATACTCCCGGGATCAGGAAAATTGCATTTTTCAGACTCCCAGGGTCAGGAAAATCGCATTTTTCATACTCCTGGGGTCAGGAAAATAAAAAAAATTTCACATTCCCGGTGTTAGGAAAATCACATTTTTTCACACTCCCGGGGTCAGGGAATTCTAATTTTTTGCACACTCCCGGTGTTAGGAAAATCACATTTTCACACTCTCGGGGTCAGGAAAATTGGATTTTTTCACACTCCCGGGGTCAGGAGAATTTAATTTTTTTCACACTCCCGGGGTCAAGAAAATCACATTTTTTCACACTCCCGGGGTCAGGAAATTCTGATATTTTTCACACTCCCGGGGTCAGGAAAATCAGATATTTTTACACCCCCGGGGTCAGGAAAATCAGATTTTTTTCATACTCCCGGGGTCAGGAAAATTGGTTTTTTTTCACACTCCCGGGGTCAGGAAAATTGGATTTTTTTCACACTCCCAGGGTCAGGAAAATTGGGTTTTTTTCACACTCCCGGGATCAGGAAAATCACATTTTTTCACACTCCCGGGGCCAGGAAATTCTGATTTTTTTCACACTCCCGGGGTCAGGAGATTCTGATTTTTTTCACACTCCCGGGGTCAAGAAAATCACATTTTTTCACACTCCCGGGTTTAGGAAATTCTAATTTTTTCATACTCCCGGTGTTAGGAAAATCACATTTTCACACTCCCGGGGTCAGAAAAATTGGATTTTTTCACATGCCCGGGGTCAGGAGAATTTAATTTTTTTCACACTCCCGGGGTCAAGAAAATCACATTTTTTCACACTCCCGGGGTCAGGAAAATTGGATTTTTTTAAAACTCCCGGGGTCAGGAAAATCAGATATTTTCACACCCCCGGGGTCAGGAAAATCAGATTTTTTTCATACTCCCGGGGTCAGGAAAATTGGATATTTTCATACTCCCGGGATCAGGAAAATTGCATTTTTCAGACTCCAGGGTTCAGGAAAATCATATTTTTCATACTCCCGGGGTCAGGAAAATAAATTTTTTTTCACATTCCCGGTGTTAGGAAAATCACATTTTTCACACTCCAGGGGTCAGGAAAATTGGGTTTTTTTCACACTCTCGGGGTCAAGAAAATCACATTTTTTCACACTCCCGGGGTTAGGAGATTCTGATTTTTTTCACACTCCCGGGGTCAAGAAAATCACATTTTTTCACACTCACGGGGTCAGGAAATTCTATTTTTTTCACACTACCGGTGTTAGGAAAATCACATTTTTCACACTCCCGGGTTCAGAAAAATTGGATTTTTTTCACACTCCCGGGGTCAGGAGAATTTAATTTTTTTCACACTCCCGGGGTCAGGAGATTTTAATTTCTTTCACACTCCCGGGGTCAAGAAAATCATATTTTTTCACACTCCCGGGGTCAGGAAATTCTAATTTTTTCACACTCCCGGTGTTAGGAAAATCACATTTTTCACACTCCCGGGGTCAGGAAAATCGGGTATTTTCACACTCCCGGGATCAGGAAAATTGCATTTTTCAGACTCCCAGGGTCAGGAAAATCGCATTTTTCATACTCCTGGGGTCAGGAAAATAAAAAAAAATTCACATTCCCGGTGTTAGGAAAATCACCTTTTTTCACACTCCCGGGGTCAGGGAATTCTAATTTTTGGCACACTCCCGGTGTTAGGAAAATCACATTTTCACACTCCCAGGGTCAGAAAAATTGGATTTTTTCACAGTCCCGGGGTCAGGAGAATTTAATTTTTTTCACACTCCCAGGGTGAAGAAAATCACATTTTTTCACACTCCCGGGGTCAGGAAAATTGGATTTTTTTCACACTCCCGGGGTCAAGAAAATCACATTTTTTCACACTCCCGGGGTCAGGAATTTCTGATTTTTTTCACACTCCCGGTGTTAGGAAAATCACATTTTTCACACTCCTGGGTTCAAGAAAATCACATTTTTTATCACTCCCGGGGTCAGGAAAATCAGAATTTTTTTCATACTCCCGGGGTCAGGAAAATCACATTTTTTCACACTCCCAGGGTCAGGAAATTCTGATTTTTTTCACACTCACGGTGTTAGGAAATTCACATTTTTCACACTCCCGGGGTCAGGAAAATTGAATTTTTCACACTCCCGGGGTCAGGAGAATTTAATTTTTTTCACACTCCCGGGGTCAAGAAAATCACATTTTTTCACACTCCCGGGGTCAGGAAATTCTGATATTTTTCACACTACCGGGGTCAGGAAAATCAGATATTTTCACACCCCCGGGGTCAGGAAAATCAGATTTTTTTCATACTCCTGGGATCAGGAAAATTGGATATTTTCATACTCCCGGGATCAGGAAAATTGCATTTTTCATACTCCCGGGGTCAGGAAAATAAAAATTTTTTCACATTCCCGGTGTTAGGAAAATCACATTTTTCACACTCCAGGGGTCAGGAAAATTGGGTTTTTTTCACACTCCCGGGGTCAAGAAAATCACATTATTTCACACTCCCGGGGTCAGGAGATTCTGATTTTTTTCACACTCCCGGGGTCAAGAAAATCACATTTTTTCACATTCACGGGGTCAGGAAATTCTATTTTTCTTCACACTCCCGGTGTTAGGAAAATCAGATTTTTCACACTCCCGGGGTCAGGAGATTCTGATTTTTTTCACACTCCTGGTGTTAGGAAAATCACATTTTTCACACTCCCGGGGTCAGAAAAATTGGATTTTTTCACACTCCCGGGGTCAGGAGAATTTAATTTTTTTCACACTCCCGGGGTCAAGAAAATCACATTTTTTCACACTCCCGGGGTCAGGAAATTCTGATATTTTTCACACTCCCGGGGTCAGGAAAATTGGATTTTTTCACACTCCCGGAGTCAGGAGAATTTAATTTTTTTCACACTCCCGGGGTCAGGAAAATCACATTTTTTCACACTCCCGGGGTCAGGGAATTCTAATTTTTTGCACACTCCCGGTGTTAGGAAAATCACATTTTCACACTCCCAGGGTCAGAAAAATTGGATTTTTTCACAGTCCCGGGGTCAGGAGAATTTAATTTTTTTCACACTCCCGGGGTCAAGAAAATCACATTTTTTCACACTCCCGGGGTCAGGAAATTCTGATATTTTTCACACTCCCAGGGTCAGGAAAATCGGATATTTTCACTCCCCCGGGGTCAGGAAAATCAGATTTTTTTCATACTCCCGGGGTCAGGAAAATTGGATATTTTCATACTCCCGGGATCAGGAAAATTGCATTTTTCAGACTCCCAGGGTCAGGAAAATCGCATTTTTCATACTCCTGGGGTCAGGAAAATAAAAAAAATTTCACATTCCCGGTGTTAGGAAAATCACATTTTTTCACACTCCCGGGGTCAGGGAATTCTAATTTTTTGCACACTCCCGGTGTTAGGAAAATCACATTTTCACACTCTCGGGGTCAGGAAAATTGGATTTTTTCACACTCCCGGGTTCAGGAGAATTTAATTTTTTTCACACTCCCGGGGTCAAGAAAATCACATTTTTTCACACTCCCGGGGTCAGGAAATTCTGATATTTTTCACACTCCCGGGGTCAGGAAAATCAGATATTTTTACACCCCCGGGGTCAGGAAAATCAGATTTTTTTCATACTCCCGGGGTCAGGAAAATTGGTTTTTTTTCACACTCCCGGGGTCAGGAAAATTGGGTTTTTTTCACACTCCCGGGATCAGGAAAATCACATTTTTTCACACTCCCGGGGTCAGGAAATTCTGATTTTTTTCACACTCCCGGGGTCAGGAGATTCTGATTTTTTTCACACTCCCGGGGTCAAGAAAATCACATTTTTTCACACTCCCGGGTTTAGGAAATTCTAATTTTTTCATACTCCCGGTGTTAGGAAAATCACATTTTCACACTCCCGGGGTCAGAAAAATTGGATTTTTTCACATGCCCGGGGTCAGGAGAATTTAATTTTTTTCACACTCCCGGGGTCAAGAAAATCACATTTTTTCACACTCCCGGGGTCAGGAAAATTGGATTTTTTTAAAACTCCCGGGGTCAGGAAAATCAGATATTTTCACACCCCCGGGGTCAGGAAAATCAGATTTTTTTCATACTCCCGGGGTCAGGAAAATTGGATATTTTCATACTCCCAGGATCAGGAAAATTGCATTTTTCAGACTCCAGGGTTCAGGAAAATCATATTTTTCATACTCCCGGGGTCAGGAAAATAAATTTTTTTTCACATTCCCGGTGTTAGGAAAATCACATTTTTCACACTCCAGGGGTCAGGAAAATTGGGTTTTTTTCACACTCTCGGGGTCAAGAAAATCACATTTTTTCACACTCCCGGGGTTAGGAGATTCTGATTTTTTTCACACTCCCGGGGTCAAGAAAATCACATTTTTTCACACTCACGGGGTCAGGAAATTCTATTTTTTTCACACTCCCGGTGTTAGGAAAATCACATTTTTCACACTCCCGGGTTCAGAAAAATTGGATTTTTTTCACACTCCCGGGGTCAGGAGAATTTAATTTTTTTCACACTCCCGGGGTCAGGAGATTTTAATTTCTTTCACACTCCCGGGGTCAAGAAAATCATATTTTTTCACACTCCCGTGGTCAGGAAATTCTAATTTTTTCACACTCCCGGTGTTAGGAAAATCACATTTTTCACACTCCCGGGGTCAGGAAAATCGGGTATTTTCACACTCCCGGGATCAGGAAAATTGCATTTTTCAGACTCCCAGGGTCAGGAAAATCGCATTTTTCATACTCCTGGGGTCAGGAAAATAAAAAAAAATTCACATTCCCGGTGTTAGGAAAATCACCTTTTTTCACACTCCCGGGGTCAGGGAATTCTAATTTTTGGCACACTCCCGGTGTTAGGAAAATCACATTTTCACACTCCCAGGGTCAGAAAAATTGGATTTTTTCACAGTCCCGGGGTCAGGAGAATTTAATTTTTTTCACACTCCCGGGGTCAAGAAAATCACATTTTTTCACACTCCCGGGGTCAGGGAAATTGGATTTTTTTCACACTCCCGGGGTCAAGAAAATCACATTTTTTCACACTCCCGGGGTCAGGAATTTCTGATTTTTTTCACACTCCCGGTGTTAGGAAAATCACATTTTTCACACTCCTGGGTTCAAGAAAATCACATTTTTTATCACTCCCGGGGTCAGGAAAATCAGAATTTTTTTCATACTCCCGGGGTCAGGAAAATCACATTTTTTCACACTCCCAGGGTCAGAAAATTCTGATTTTTTTCACACTCACGGTGTTAGGAAATTCACATTTTTCACACTCCCGGGGTCAGGAAAATTGAATTTTTCACACTCCCGGGGTCAGGAGAATTTAATTTTTTTCACACTCCCGGGGTCAAGAAAATCACATTTTTTCACACTCCCGGGGTCAGGAAATTCTGATATTTTTCACACTACCGGGGTCAGGAAAATCAGATATTTTCACACCCCCGGGGTCAGGAAAATCAGATTTTTTTCATACTCCCGGGGTCAGGAAAATTGGATATTTTCATACTCCCGGGATCAGGAAAATTGCATTTTTCATACTCCCGGGGTCAGGAAAATAAAAATTTTTTCACATTCCCGGTGTTAGGAAAATCACATTTTTCACACTCCAGGGGTCAGGAAAATTGGGTTTTTTTCACACTCCCGGGGTCAAGAAAATCACATTATTTCACACTCCCGGGGTCAGGAGATTCTGATTTTTTTCACACTCCCGGGGTCAAGAAAATCACATTTTTTCACATTCACGGGGTCAGGAAATTCTATTTTTCTTCACACTCCCGGTGTTAGGAAAATCAGATTTTTCACACTCCCGGGGTCAGGAGATTCTGATTTTTTTCACACTCCTGGTGTTAGGAAAATCACATTTTTCACACTCCCGGGGTCAGAAAAATTGGATTTTTTCACACTCCCGGGGTCAGGAGAATTTAATTTTTTTCACACTCCCGGGGTCAAGAAAATCACATTTTTTCACACTCCCGGGGTCAGGAAATTCTGATATTTTTCACACTCCCGGGGTCAGGAAAATCGGATATTTTCACTCCCCCGGGGTCAGGAAAATCAGATTTTTTTCATACTCCCGGGGTCAGGAAAATTGGATATTTTCATACTCCCGGGATCAGGAAAATTGCATTTTTCAGACTCCCATGGTCAGGAAAATCGCATTTTTCATACTCCTGGGGTCAGGAAAATAAAAAAAATTTCACATTCCCGGTGTTAGGAAAATCACATTTTTTCACACTCCCGGGGTCAGGGAATTCTAATTTTTTTGCACACTCCCGGTGTTAGGAAAATCACATTTTTCACACTCCCGGGGTCAAGAAAATCACATTTTTCACACTCCCAGGGTCAGGAAATTCTGATTTTTTTCACACTCATGGTGTTAGGAAAATCACATTTTTTCACACTCCCGGGGTCAGGAAAATTGGATTTTTCACACTCCCGGGGTCAGGAGAATTTAATTTTTTTCACACTCCCGGGGTCAAGAAAATCACATTTTTTCACACTCCCGGGGTCAGGAAATTCTGATATTTTTCACACTCCCGGGGTCAGGAAAATCAGATATTTTCACACCCCCGGGGTCAGGAAAATCAGATTTTTTTCATACTCCCGGGGTCAGGAAAATTGGATATTTTCATACTCCCGGGATCAGGAAAATTGCATTTTTCAGACTCCAGGGTTCAGGAAAATCGCATTTTTCATACTCCCGGGGTCAGGAAAATAAAATTTTTTTCACATTCCCGGTGTTAGGAAAATCACATTTTTCACACTCCCGGGTTCAGAAAAATTGGATTTTTTTCACACTCCCGGGGTCAGGAGAATTTAATTTTTTTCACACTCCCGGGGTCAGGAGATTTTAATTTCTTTCACACTCCCGGGGTCAAGAAAATCATATTTTTTCACACTCCCGGGGTCAGGAAATTCTAATTTTTTCACACTCCCGGTGTTAGGAAAATCACATTTTTCACACTCCCGGGGTCAGGAAAATCGGGTATTTTCACACTCCCGGGATCAGGAAAATTGCATTTTTCAGACTCCCAGGGTCAGGAAAATCGCATTTTTCATACTCCTGGGGTCAGGAAAATAAAAAAAAATTCACATTCCCGGTGTTAGGAAAATCACCTTTTTTCACACTCCCGGGGTCAGGGAATTCTAATTTTTGGCACACTCCCGGTGTTAGGAAAATCACATTTTCACACTCCCAGGGTCAGAAAAATTGGATTTTTTCACAGTCCCGGGGTCAGGAGAATTTAATTTTTTTCACACTCCCGGGGTCAAGAAAATCACATTTTTTCACACTCCCGGGGTCAGGAAAATTGGATTTTTTTCACACTCCCGGGGTCAAGAAAATCACATTTTTTCACACTCCCGGGGTCAGGAATTTCTGATTTTTTTCACACTCCCGGTGTTAGGAAAATCACATTTTTCACACTCCTGGGTTCAAGAAAATCACATTTTTTATCACTCCCGGGGTCAGGAAAATCAGAATTTTTTTCATACTCCCGGGGTCAGGAAAATCACATTTTTTCACACTCCCAGGGTCAGGAAATTCTGATTTTTTTCACACTCACGGTGTTAGGAAATTCACATTTTTCACACTCCCGGGGTCAGGAAAATTGGATTTTTCACACTCCCGGGGTCAGGAGAATTTAATTTTTTTCACACTCCCGGGGTCAAGAAAATCACATTTTTTCACACTCCCGGGGTCAGGAAATTCTGATATTTTTCACACTACCGGGGTCAGGAAAATCAGATATTTTCACACCCCCGGGGTCAGGAAAATCAGATTTTTTTCATACTCCCGGGGTCAGGAAAATTGGATATTTTCATACTCCCGGGATCAGGAAAATTGCATTTTTCATACTCCCGGGGTCAGGAAAATAAAAAATTTTTCACATTCCCGGTGTTAGGAAAATCACATTTTTCACACTCCAGGGGTCAGGAAAATTGGGTTTTTTTCACACTCCCGGGGTCAAGAAAATCACATTATTTCACACTCCCGGGGTCAGGAGATTCTGATTTTTTTCACACTCCCGGGGTCAAGAAAATCACATTTTTTCACATTCACGGGGTCAGGAAATTCTATTTTTCTTCACACTCCCGGTGTTAGGAAAATCAGATTTTTCACACTCCCGGGGTCAGGAGATTCTGATTTTTTTCACACTCCTGGTGTTAGGAAAATCACATTTTTCACACTCCCGGGGTCAGAAAAATTGGATTTTTTCACACTCCCGGGGTCAGGAGAATTTAATTTTTTTCACACTCCCGGGGTCAAGAAAATCACATTTTTTCACACTCCCGGGGTCAGGAAATTCTGATATTTTTCACACTCCCGGGGTCAGGAAAATCGGATATTTTCACTCCCCCGGGGTCAGGAAAATCAGATTTTTTTCATACTCCCGGGGTCAGGAAAATTGGATATTTTCATACTCCCGGGATCAGGAAAATTGCATTTTTCAGACTCCCATGGTCAGGAAAATCGCATTTTTCATACTCCTGGGGTCAGGAAAATAAAAAAAATTTCACATTCCCGGTGTTAGGAAAATCACATTTTTTCACACTCCCGGGGTCAGGGAATTCTAATTTTTTGCACACTCCCGGTGTTAGGAAAATCACATTTTTCACACACCCGGGGTCAAGAAAATCACATTTTTCATACTCCCAGGGTCAGGAAATTCTGATTTTTTTCACACTCATGGTGTTAGGAAAATCACATTTTTTCACACTCCCGGGGTCAGGAAAATTGGATTTTTCACACTCCCGGGGTCAGGAGAATTTAATTTTTTTCACACTCCCGGGGTCAAGAAAATCACATTTTTTCACACTCCCGGGGTCAGGAAATTCTGATATTTTTCACACTCCCGGGGTCAGGAAAATCATATATTTTCACACCCCGGGGTCAGGAAAATCAGATTTTTTTCATACTCCCGGGGTCAGGAAAATTGGATATTTTCATACTCCCGGGATCAGGAAAATTGCATTTTTCAGACTCCAGGGTTCAGGAAAATCGCATTTTTCATACTCCCGGGGTCAGGAAAATAAAAATTTTTTCACATTCCCGGTGTTAGGAAAATCACATTTTTCACACTCAAGGGGTCAGGAAAATTGGGTTTTTTTCACACTCTCGGGGTCAAGAAAATCACATTTTTTCACACTCCTGGGGTCAGGAGATTCTGATTTTTTTCACACTCCCGGGGTCAAGAAAATCACATTTTTCACACTCACGGGGTCAGGAAATTCTATTTTTTTTCACACTCCCGGTGTTAGGAAAATCACATTTTTCACACTCCCGGGTTCAGAAAAATTGGATTTTTTCACACTCCCGGGGTCAGGAGAATTTAATTTTTTTCACACTCCCGGGGTCAGGAGATTTTAATTTCTTTCACACTCCCGGGGTCAAGAAAATCACATTTTTTCACACTCCCGGGGTCAGGAAATTCTAATTTTTTTCACACTCCCGGTGTTAGGAAAATCACATTTTTCACACTCCCGGGGTCAGGAAAATCGGGTATTTTCACACTCCCGGGGTCAGGAAAATCAGATTTTTTTTCATACTCCCGGGGTCAGGAAAATCACATTTTTTCACACTCCCTGGGTCAGGAAATTCTGATTTTTTTCACACTCACTTTGTTAGGAAAATCACATTTTTCACACTCCCGGGGTCAGGAAAATTGGATTTTTTCACACTCCCGGGGTCAGGAGAATTTAATTTTTTTCACACTCCCGGGGTCAAGAAAATCACATTTTTTCACACTCCCGGGGTCAGGAAATTCTGATATTTTTCACACTCCCGGGGTCAGGAAAATCGGATATTTTCACTCCCCCGGGGTCAGGAAAATCAGATTTTTTTCATACTCTCGGGGTCAGGAAAATTGGATATTTTCATACTCCCGGGATCAGGAAAATTGCATTTTTCAGACTCCCAGGGTCAGGAAAATCGCATTTTTCATACTCCTGGGGTCAGGAAAATAAAAAAAATTTCACATTCCCGGTGTTAGGAAAATCACATTTTTTCACACTCCCGGGGTCAGGGAATTCTAATTTTTTGCACACTCCCGGTGTTAGGAAAATCACATTTTCACACTCCCGGGGTCAGGAAAATTGGATTTTTTCACACTCCCGGGGTCAGGAGAATTTAATTTTTTTCACACTCCCGGGGTCAAGAAAATCACATTTTTTCACACTCCCGGGGTCAGGAAATTCTGATATTTTTCACACTCCCGGGGTCAGGAAAATCAGATATTTTTACACCCCCGGGGTCAGGAAAATCAGATTTTTTTCATACTCCCGGGGTCAGGAAAATTGGGTTTTTTTCACACTCCCGGGGTCAGGAAAATTGGGTTTTTTTCACACTCCCGGGATCAGGAAAATCACATTTTTTCACACTCCCGGGGTCAGGAAATTCTGATTTTTTTCACACTCCCGGGGTCAGGAGATTCTGATTTTTTTCACACTCCCGGGGTCAAGAAAATCACATTTTTTCACACTCCCGGGATTAGGAAATTCTAATTTTTTCATACTCCCGGTGTTAGGAAAATCACATTTTCAAACTCCCAGGGTCAGAAAAATTGGATTTTTTCACATGCCCGGGGTCAGGAGAATTTAATTTTTTTCACACTCCCGGGGTCAAGAAAATCACATTTTTTCACACTCCCGGGGTCAGGAAAATTGGGTTTTTTTCACACTCCCGGGGTCAAGAAAATCACATTTTTTCACACTCCCGGGGTAAGGAGATTCTGATTTTTTTCACACTCCCGGGGTCAAGAAAATCACATTTTTTCACACTCCCGGGGTCAGGAATTTCTGATTTTTTTCACACTCCCGGTGTTAGGAAAATCACATTTTTCACACTCCCGGGGTCAAGAAAATCACATTTTTCACACTCCCAGGGTCAGGAAATTCTGATTTTTTTCACACTCACGGTGTTAGGAAAATCACATTTTTTCACACTCCCGGGGTCAGGAAAATTGGATTTTTCACACTCCCGGGGTCAGGAGAATTTAATTTTTTTCACACTCCCGGGGTCAAGAAAATCACATTTTTTCACACTCCCGGGGTCAGGAAATTCTGATATTTTTTACACTCCCAGGGTCAGGAAAATCAGATATTTTCACACCCCCGGGGTCAGGAAAATCAGATTTTTTTCATACTCCCGGGGTCAGGAAAATTGGATATTTTCATACTCCCGGGATCAGGAAAATTGCATTTTTCAGACTCCAGGGTTCAGGAAAATCATATTTTTCATACTCCCGGGGTCAGGAAAATAAATTTTTTTTCACATTCCCGGTGTTAGGAAAATCACATTTTTCACACTCCAGGGGTCAGGAAAATTGGGTTTTTTTCACACTCTCGGGGTCAAGAAAATCACATTTTTTCACACTCCCGGGGTTAGGAGATTCTGATTTTTTTCACACTCCCGGGGTCAAGAAAATCACATTTTTTCACACTCACGGGGTCAGGAAATTCTATTTTTTTTCACACTCCCGGTGTTAGGAAAATCACATTTTCCTAACACCGGGAAAAATTGGATTTTTTTCACACTCCCGGGGTCAGGAGAATTTAATTTTTTTCACACTCCCGGGGTCAGGAGTTTTTAATTTCTTTCACACTCCCGGGGTCAAGAAAATCACATTTTTTCACACTCCCGGGGTCAGGAAATTCTAATTTTTTCACACTCCCGGTGTTAGGAAAATCACATTTTTCACACTCCCAGGGTCAGGAAAATCGGGTATTTTCACACTCCCGGGGTCAGGAAAATCAGATTTTTTTTCATACTCCCGGGGTCAGGAAAATCACATTTTTTCACACTCCCTGGGTCAGGAAATTCTGATTTTTTTTCACACTCACGGTGTTAGGAAAATCACATTTTTCACACTCCCGGGGTCAGGAAAATTGGATTTTTTCACACTCCCGGGGTCAGGAGAATTTAATTTTTTTCACACTCCCGGGGTCAAGAAAATCACATTTTTTCACACTCCCGGGGTCAGGAAATTCTGATATTTTTCACACTCCCGGGGTCAGGAAAATCGGATATTTTCACTCCCCCGGGGTCAGGAAAATCAGATTTTTTTCATACTCCCGGGGTCAGGAAAATTGGATATTTTCATACTCCCGGGATCAGGAAAATTGCATTTTTCAGACTCCCAGGGTCAGGAAAATCGCATTTTTCATACTCCTGGGGTCAGGAAAATAAAAAAAATTTCACATTCCCGGTGTTAGGAAAATCACATTTTTTCACACTCCCGGGGTCAGGGAATTCTAATTTTTTGCACACTCCCGGTGTTAGGAAAATCACATTTTCACACTCCCAGTGTCAGAAAAATTGGATTTTTTCACAGTCCCGGGGTCAGGAGAATTTAATTTTTTTCACACTCCCGGGGTCAAGAAAATCACATTTTTTCACACTCCCGGGGTCAGGAAATTCTGATATTTTTCACACTCCCGGGGTCAGGAAAATCGGATATTTTCACTCCCCCGGGGTCAGGAAAATCAGATTTTTTTCATACTCCCGGGGTCAGGAAAATTGGATATTTTCATACTCCCGGGATCAGGAAAATTGCATTTTTCAGACTCCCAGGGTCAGGAAAATCGCATTTTTCATACTCCTGGGGTCAGGAAAATAAAAAAAATTTCACATTCCCGGTGTTAGGAAAATCACATTTTTTCACACTCCCGGGGTCAGGGAATTCTAATTTTTTGCACACTCCCGGTGTTAGGAAAATCACATTTTCACACTCCCGGGGTCAGGAAAATTGGATTTTTTCACACTCCCGGGGTCAGGAGAATTTAATTTTTTTCACACTCCCGGGGTCAAGAAAATCACATTTTTTCACACTCCCGGGGTCAGGAAATTCTGATATTTTTCACACTCCCGGGGTCAGGAAAATCAGATATTTTTACACCCCCGGGGTCAGGAAAATCAGATTTTTTTCATACTCCCGGGGTCAGGAAAATTGGGTTTTTTTCACACTCCCGGGGTCAGGAAAATTGGATTTTTTCACACTCCCAGGGTCAGGAAAATTGGGTTTTTTTCACACTCCCGGGATCAGGAAAATCACATTTTTTCACACTCCCGGGGTCAGGAAATTCTGATTTTTTTCACACTCCCGGGGTCAGGAGATTCTGATTTTTTTCACACTCCCGGGGTCAAGAAAATCACATTTTTTCACACTCCCGGGATTAGGAAATTCTAATTTTTTCATACTCCCGGTGTTAGGAAAATCACATTTTCACACTCCCGGGGTCAGAAAAATTGGATTTTTTCACATGCCCGGGGTCAGGAGAATTTAATTTTTTTCACACTCCCGGGGTCAAGAAAATCACATTTTTTCACACTCCCGGGGTCAGGAAAATTGGATTTTTTTAAAACTCCCGGGGTCACAAAAATTGGATTTTTTTCACACTCCCAGGGTCAGGAAAATTGGGTTTTTTTCACACTCCTGGGGTCAACAAAATCACATTTTTTCACACTCCCGGGGTCAGGAGATTCTGATTTTTTTCACACTCCCGGGGTCAAGAAAATCACATTTTTTCACACTCCCGGGGTCAGGAATTTCTGATTTTTTTCACACTCCCGGTGTTAGGAAAATCACATTTTTCACACTCCCGGGGTCAAGAAAATCATATTTTTCACACTCCCAGGGTCAGGAAATTCTGATTTTTTTCACACTCACGGTGTTAGGAAAATTACATTTTTTCACACTCCCGGGGTCAGGAAAATTGGATTTTTCACACTCCCGGGGTCAGGAGAATTTAATTTTTTTCACACTCCCGGGGTCAAGAAAATCACATTTTTTCACACTCCCGGGGTCAGGAAATTCTGATATTTTTCACACTCCCGGGTCAGGAAAATCAGATATTTTCACACCCCCGGGGTCAGGAAAATCAGATTTTTTTCATACTCCCGGGGTCAGGAAAATTGGATATTTTCATACTCCCGGGATCAGGAAAATTGCATTTTTCAGACTCCAGGGTTCAGGAAAATCATATTTTTCATACTCCCGGGGTCAGGAAAATAAATTTTTTTCACATTCCCGTTGTTAGGAAAATCACATTTTTCACACTCCAGGGGTCAGGAAAATTGGGTTTTTTTCACACTCTCGGGGTCAAGAAAATCACATTTTTTCACACTCCCGGGGTTAGGAGATTCTGATTTTTTCACACTCCCGGGGTCAAGAAAATCACATTTTTTCACACTCACGGGGTCAGGAAATTCTATTTTTTTTCACACTCCCGGTGTTAGGAAAATCACATTTTTCACACTCCCGGGTTCAGAAAAATTGGATTTTTTTCACATTCCCGGGGTCAGGAGAATTTAATTTTTTTCACACTCCCGGGGTCAGGAGATTTTAATTTCTTTCACACTCCCGGGGTCAAGAAAATCACATTTTTTCACACTCCCGGGGTCAGGAAATTCTAATTTTTTCACACTCCCGGTGTTAGGAAAATCACATTTTTCACACTCCCGGGGTCAGGAAAATCGGGTATTTTCACACTCCCGGGGTCAGGAAAATCAGATTTTTTTTTCATACTCCCGGGGTCAGGAAAATCACATTTTTTCACACTCCCTGGGTCAGGAAATTCTGATTTTTTTCACACTCACGGTGTTAGGAAAATCACATTTTTCACACTCCCGGGGTCAGGAAATTCTGATATTTTTCACACTCCCGGGGTCAGGAAAATCGGATATTTTCACTCCCCCGGGGTCAGGAAAATCAGATTTTTTTCATACTCCCGGGGTCAGGAAAATTGGATATTTTCATACTCCCGGGATCAGGAAAATTGCATTTTTCAGACTCCCAGGGTCAGGAAAATCGCATTTTTCATACTCCTGGGGTCAGGAAAATAAAAAAAATTTCACATTCCCGGTGTTAGGAAAATCACCTTTTTTCACACTCCCGGGGTCAGGGAATTCTAATTTTTTGCACACTCCCGGTGTTAGGAAAATCACATTTTCACACTCCCAGGGTCAGAAAAATTGGATTTTTTCACAGTCCCGGGGTCAGTAGAATTTAATTTTTTTCACACTCCCGGGGTCAAGAAAATCACATTTTTTCACACTCCCGGGGTCAGGAAAATTGGATTTTTTTCACACTCCCGGGGTCAAGAAAATCACATTTTTTCACACTCCCGGGGTCAGGAATTTCTGATTTTTTTCACACTCCCGGTGTTAGGAAAATCACATTTTTCACACTCCTGGGTTCAAGAAAATCACATTTTTTATCACTCCCGGGGTCAGGAAAATCAGAATTTTTTTCATACTCCCGGGGTCAGGAAAATCACATTTTTTCACACTTCCGAAGTCAGGAGTATTTAATTTTTTTCACCCTCCCGGGGTCAAGAAAATCACATTTTTTCACACTCCCGGGGTCAGGAAATTCTGATATTTTTCACACTACCGGGGTCAGGAAAATCAGATTTTTTTCATACTCCCGGGGTCAGGAAAATTGGATATTTTCATACTCCCGGGATCAGGAAAATTGCATTTTTCATACTCCCGGGGTCAGGAAAATAAATTTTTTTTCACATTCCCGGTGTTAGGAAAATCACATTTTTCACACTCCAGGGGTCAGGAAAATTGGGTTTTTTTCACACTCCCGGGGTCAAGAAAATCACATTATTTCACACTCCCGGGGTCAGGAGATTCTGATTTTTTTCACACTCCCGTGGTCAAGAAAATCACATTTTTTCACATTCACGGGGTCAGGAAATTCTATTTTTCTTCACACTCCCGGTGTTAGGAAAATCAGATTTTTCACACTCCCGGGGTCAGAAAAATTGGATTTTTTCACACCCCCGGGGTCAGGAAAATCAGATTTTTTCACACTCCCAGGGTCAGGAAATTCTGATTTTTTTCACACTCACGGTGTTAGGAAAATCACATTTTTCACACCCGGGGTCAGGAAAATTGGATTTTTCACACTCCCGGGGTCAGGAGAATTTAATTTTTTTCACACTCCCGTGGTCAAGAAAATCACATTTTTTCACACTCCCGGGGTCAGGAAAATTGGATTTTTTCACACCCCTGGGGTCAGGAAAATCAGATTTTTTTCATACTCCCGGGGTCAGGAAAATTGGATATTTTCATACTCCCGGGATCAGGAAAATTGCATTTTTCAGACTCCAGGGGTCAGGAAAATCGCATTTTTCATACTCCTGGGGTCAGGAAAATAAAAAAAATTTCACATTCCCGGTGTTAGGAAAATCACATTTTTTCACACTCCCGGGGTCAGGAAATTCTAATTTTTTTCACACTCCCGGTGTTAGGAAAATCACATTTTCACACTCCCAGGGTCAGAAAAATTGGATTTTTCACACTCCCGGGGTCAAGAAAATCACATTTTTTCACACTCCCGGGGTCAGGAAACTTGGATTTTTTTAACACTCCCGGGGTCAGGAAAATTGGATTTTTTTTCACACTCCCGGGGTCAGGAAAATTGGGTTTTTTTCACACTCCCGGGGTCAAGAAAATCACATTTTTTCACACTCCCGGGGTCAGGAGATTCTGATTTTTTTCACACTCCCGGGGTCAAGAAAATCACATTTTTCACACTCCCGGGGTCAGGAATTTCTGATTTTTTTCACACTCCCGGTGTTAGGAAAATCACATTTTTCACACTCCTGGGGTCAAGAAAATCACATTTTTAATCACTCCCGGGGTCAGGAAAATCAGAATTTTTTTCATACTCCCGGGGTCAGGAAAATCACATTTTTTCACACTCCCAGGGTCAGGAAATTCTGATTTTTTTCACACTCACGGTGTTAGGAAAATCACATTTTTCACACTCCCGTGGTCAGGAAAATTGGATTTTTCACACTCCCGGGGTTAGGAGAATTTAATTTTTTTCACCCTCCCGGGGTCAAGAAAATCACATTTTTTCACACTCCCGGGGTCAGGAAATTCTGATATTTTTCACACTCCCGGGGTCAGGAAAATCGGATATTTTCACACCCCCGGGGTCAGGAAAATCAGATTTTTTTTCATACTCCCGGGGACAGGAAAATTGGATATTTTCATACTCCCGGGATCAGGAAAATTGCATTTTTCAGACTCCCGGGTTCAGGAAAATCGAATTTTTCATACTCCCGGGGTCAGGAATATAAAAATTTTTTCACATTCCCGGTGTTAGAAAAATCACATTTTTCACACTCCAGGGGTCAGGAAAATTGGGTTTTTTTCACACGCCCGGGGTCAAGAAAATCACATTTTTTCACACTCCCGGGGTCAGGAGATTCTGATTTTTTTCACACTCCCGGGGTCAAGAAAATCACATTTTTTCACACTCACGGGGTCAGGAAATTCTATTTTCCTTCACACTCCCGGTGTTAGGAAAATCACATTTTTCACACTCCCGGGGTCAGAAAAATTGGATTTTTTCACACTCCCGGGGTCAGGAGAATTTTAATTTTTTTTCACACTCCCAGGGTCAGGAGATTTTAATTTCTTTCACACTCCCGGGGTCAAGAAAATCACATTTTTTCACACTCCCGGGGTCAGGAAATTCTAATTTTTTTCACACTCCCTGTGTTAGGAAAATCACATTTTTCACACTCCCGGGGTCAGGAAAATCGGGTATTTTCACACTCCTGGGGTCAGGAAAATCAAATTTTTTCACACTCCCGGGGTCAGGAAATTCTGATATTTTTCACACTCCCGGGGTCAGGAAAATCGGATATTTTCACACTCCTGGGGTCAGGAAAATCAGAATTTAAATTTTTTCACACTCCCGGGGTCAAGAAAATCACATTTTTTCACACTCCCGGGGTCAGGAAATTCTGATATTTTTCACACTCCCGGGGTCAGGAAAATCGGATATTTTCACACCCCCGGGGTCAGGAAAATCAGGTTTTTTTCATACTCCCGGGGTCAGGAAAATTGGATATTTTCATACTCCCGGGATCAGGAAAATTGCATTTTTCAGACTCCCGGGTTCAGGAAAATCGAATTTTTCATACTCCCGGGGTCAGGAAAATAAAATTTTTTTCATATTCCCGGTGTTAGAAAAATCACATTTTTCACACTCCAGGGGTCAGGAAAATTGGGTTTTTTTCACACGCCCGGGGTCAAGAAAATCACATTTTTTCACACTCCCGGGGTCAGGAGATTCTGATTTTTTTCACACTCCCGGGGTCAAGAAAATCACATTTTTTTCACACTCACGGGGTCAGGAAATTCTATTTTTCTTCACACTCCCGGTGTTAGGAAAATCACATTTTTCACACTCCCGGGGTCAGAAAAATTGGATTTTTTCACACTCCCGGGGTCAGGAGATTTTAATTTCTTTCACACTCCCGGGGTCAAGAAAATCACATTTTTTCACACTCCCGGGGTCAGGAAATTCTAATTTTTTTCACACTCCCTGTGTTAGGAAAATCACATTTTTCACACTCCCGGGGTCAGGAAAATCGGGTATTTTCACACTCCTGGGGTCAGGAAAATCAGATTTTTTCACACTCCCGGGGTCAGGAAATTCTGATATTTTTCACACTCCCGGGGTCAGGAAAATCGGATATTTTCACACTCCTGGGGTCAGGAAAATCAGAATTTAAATTTTTTCACACTCCCGGGGTCAAGAAAATCACATTTTTTCACACTCCCGGGGTCAGGAAATTCTGATATTTTTCACACTCCCGGGGTCAGGAAAATCGGATATTTTCACACCCCCGGGGTCAGGAAAATCAGATTTTTTCATACTCCCGGGGTCAGGAAAATTGGATATTTTCATACTCCCGGGATCAGGAAAATTGCATTTTTCAGACTCCCGGGGTCAGGAAAATTGCATTTTTCATACTCCCGGGGTCAGGAAAATAAAAAAAATTTCACATTCCCGGTGTTAGGAAAATCCCATTTTTCTCACTCCCGGGGTCAGGAAAATTGGGTTTTTTTCACACTCCCGGGGTAAAGAAAATCACACTTTTTCACACTCCCGGGGTCAGGAGATTCTGATTTTTTTCACACTACCGGTGTTAGGAAAATCACATTTTTCACACTCCCGGGGTCAAGAAAATCACATTTTTTCACACTCCCGGGGTCAGGAAATTCTAATTTTTTTCACACTCCCTGTGTTAGGAAAATCACATTTTTCACACTCCCGGGGTCAGGAAAATCGGGTATTTTCACACTCCTGGGGTCAGGAAAATCAAATTTTTTCACACTCCCGGGGTCAGGAAATTCTGATATTTTTCACACTCCCGGGGTCAGGAAAATCGGATATTTTCACACTCCTGGGGTCAGGAAAATCAGAATTTAAATTTTTTCACACTCCCGGGGTCAAGAAAATCACATTTTTTCACACTCCCGGGGTCAGGAAATTCTGATATTTTTCACACTCCCGGGGTCAGGAAAATCGGATATTTTCACACCCCCGGGGTCAGGAAAATCAGGTTTTTTTCATACTCCCGGGGTCAGGAAAATTGGATATTTTCATACTCCCGGGATCAGGAAAATTGCATTTTTCAGACTCCCGGGTTCAGGAAAATCGAATTTTTCATACTCCCGGGGTCAGGAAAATAAAATTTTTTTCATATTCCCGGTGTTAGAAAAATCACATTTTTCACACTCCAGGGGTCAGGAAAATTGGGTTTTTTTCACACGCCCGGGGTCAAGAAAATCACATTTTTTCACACTCCCGGGGTCAGGAGATTCTGATTTTTTTCACACTCCCGGGGTCAAGAAAATCACATTTTTTCACACTCACGGGGTCAGGAAATTCTATTTTTCTTCACACTCCCGGTGTTAGGAAAATCACATTTTTCACACTCCCGGGGTCAGAAAAATTGGATTTTTTCACACTCCCGGGGTCAGGAGATTTTAATTTCTTTCACACTCCCGGGGTCAAGAAAATCACATTTTTTCACACTCCCGGGGTCAGGAAATTCTGATATTTTTCACACTCCCGGGGTCAGGAAAATCGGATATTTTCACACCCCCGGGGTCAGGAAAATCAGATTTTTTCATACTCCCGGGGTCAGGAAAATTGGATATTTTCATACTCCCGGGATCAGGAAAATTGCATTTTTCAGACTCCCGGGGTCAGGAAAATTGCATTTTTCATACTCCCGGGGTCAGGAAAATAAAAAAAATTTCACATTCCCGGTGTTAGGAAAATCCCATTTTTCTCACTCCCGGGGTCAGGAAAATTGGGTTTTTTTCACACTCCCGGGGTAAAGAAAATCACACTTTTTCACACTCCCGGGGTCAGGAGATTCTGATTTTTTTCACACTACCGGTGTTAGGAAAATCACATTTTTCACACTCCCGGGGTCAGGAAAATCGGATTTTTTCACACTCCCGGGGTCAGGAGATTCTGATTTTTTTTCACACTCCCGGGTTCAAGAAAATCACATTTTTTCACTCTCCCGTGGTCAGGAATTTCTGATTTCTTTCACACTCCCGGTGTTAGGAAAATCACATTTTTCACACTCCCGGGGTCAAGAAAATCACATTTTTTTATCACTCCCGGGGTCAGGAAATTCTGATATTTTTCACACTCCCGGGGTCAGGAAAATCGGATATTTTCACAGTCCCGGGGTCAGGAAAAATGCATTTTTCAGACTCCCGGGTTCAGGAAAATCGCATTTTTCATACTCCCGGGGTCAGGAAAATAAAAAAATTTTCACATTCCCGGAGTTAGGAAAATCCCATTTTTCACACTCCCGGGGTCAGTAAAATTGGGTTTTTTTCACACTCCCGGGGTCAAGAAAATCACATTTTTTCACACTCCCTGGGTCAGGAGATTCTGATTCTTTTCATACTCCCGGGGACAAGAAAATCACATTTTTTCACACTCACGGGGTCAGGAAATTCTAATTTTTTTTCACACTCCCGGTGTTAGAAAAATCACATTTTTCACACTCCCGGGGTCAGGAAAATCTGATATTTTCACACTCCCGGGGTCAGGAGAATTTAATTTTTTTCACACTCCTGGGGTCAGGAGATTTTAAGTTCTTTCACACTCCCGGGGTCAAGAAAATCACATTTTTTCACACTCCCGGGGTCAGGAAATTCTAATTTTTTCACACTCCCGGTGTTAGGAAAATCACATTTTTCACACTCCCGGGGTCAGGAAAATCGGATATTTTCACACTCCCGGGGTCAGGAAAATCACATTTTTTCACACTCCCTGGGTCAGGAAATTCTGATTTTTTTCACACTCACGGTGTTAGGAAAATCACATTTTTCACACTCCCGGGGTCAGGAAAATTGGATTTTTTTCACACTCCCAGGGTCAGGAAAATTGGGTTTTTTTCACACTCCCGGGGTCAAGAAAATCACATTTTTTCACACTCCTGGGATCAGGAAATTCTGATTTTTTTCACACTCCCGGGGTCAGGAGATTCTGATTTTTTTCACACTCCCGGGGTCAAGAAAATCGGATATTTTCACAGTCCCGGGGTCAGGAAATTCTAATTTTTTTCACACTCCCGGTGTTAGGAAAATCACATTTTCACACTCCCGGGGTCAGAAAAATTGGATTTTTTCACACTCCCAGGGTCAGGAGAATTTAATTTTTTTCACAATCCCGGGGTCAAGAAAATCACATTTTTTCGCACTCCCGGGGTCAGGAAAATTGGATTTTTTTAACACTCCCGGGGTCAGGAAAATTGGATTTTTTTCACACTCCCGGGGTCAGGAAAATTGGGTTTTTTTCACACTCCCGGGGTTAAGAAAATCCCATTTTTTCACACTCCCGGGGTCAGGAGATTCTGATTTTTTTCACACTCCCGGGGTCAAGAAAATCACATTTTTTCACTCTCCCGGGGTCAGGAATTTCTGATTTTTTTCACACTCCCGGTGTTAGGAAAATCACATTTTCCACACTCCCGGGGTCAAGAAAATCACATTTCTTTATCACTCCCGGGGTCAGGAAATTCTGATATTTTTCACAATCCCGGGGTCAGGAAAATCGGATATTTTCACACCCCCGGGGTCAGGAAAATCAGGTTTTTTTCATACTCCCGGGGTCAGGAAAATTGGATATTTTCATACTCCCGGGATCAGGAAACTTGCATTTTTCAGACTCCCGGGTTCAGGAAAATCGAATTTTTCATACTCCCGGGGTCAGGAAAATAAAAATTTTTTCATATTCCCGGTGTTAGAAAAATCACATTTTTCACACTCCAGGGGTCAGGAAAATTGGGTTTTTTTCACACGCCCGGGGTCAAGAAAATCACATTTTTTCACACTCCCAGGGTCAGGAGATTCTGATTTTTTTCACACTCCCGGGGTCAAGAAAATCACATTTTTTCACACTCACGGGGTCAGGAAATTCTATTTTTCTTCACACTCCCGGTGTTAGGAAAATCACATTTTTCACACTCCCGGGGTCAGAAAAATTGGATTTTTTCACACTCCCGGGGTCAGGAGATTTTAATTTCTTTCACACTCCCGGGGTCAAGAAAATCACATTTTTTCACACTCCCGGGGTCAGGAAATTCTAATTTTTTTCACACTCCCTGTGTTAGGAAAATCACATTTTTCACACTCCCGGGGTCAGGAAAATCGGGTATTTTCACACTCCTGGGGTCAGGAAAATCAGATTTTTTCACACTCCCGGGGTCAGGAAATTCTGATATTTTTCACACTCCCGGGGTCAGGAAAATCGGATATTTTCACACTCCTGGGGTCAGGAAAATCAGAATTTAAATTTTTTCACACTCCCGGGGTCAAGAAAATCACATTTTTTCACACTCCCGGGGTCAGGAAATTCTGATATTTTTCACACTCCCGGGGTCAGGAAAATCGGATATTTTCACACCCCCGGGGTCAGGAAAATCAGATTTTTTCATACTCCCGGGGTCAGGAAAATTGGATATTTTCATACTCCCGGGATCAGGAAAATTGCATTTTTCAGACTCCCGGGGTCAGGAAAATTGCATTTTTCATACTCCCGGGGTCAGGAAAATAAAAAAAATTTCCCATTCCCGGTGTTAGGAAAATCCCATTTTTCTCACTCCCGGGGTCAGGAAAATTGGGTTTTTTTCACACTCCCGGGGTCAGGAGATTCTGATTTTTTTCACACTACCGGTGTTAGGAAAATCACATTTTTCACACTCCCGGGGTCAGGAAAATCGGAATTTTTAACACTCCCGGGGTCAGGAGATTCTGATTTTTTTTCACACTCCCGGGTTCAAGAAAATCACATTTTTTCACTCTCCCGTGGTCAGGAATTTCTGATTTCTTTCACACTCCCGGTGTTAGGAAAATCACATTTTTCACACTCCCGGGGTCAAGAAAATCACATTTTTTATCACTCCCGGGGTCAGGAAATTCTGATATTTTTCACACTCCCGGGGTCAGGAAAATCGGATATTTTCACAGTCCCGGGGTCAGGAAAAATGCATTTTTCAGACTCCCGGGTTCAGGAAAATCGCATTTTTCATACTCCCGGGGTCAGGAAAATAAAAAAAATTTCACATTCCCGGAGTTAGGAAAATCCCATTTTTCACACTCCCGGGGTCAGTAAAATTGGGTTTTTTTCACACTCCCGGGGTCAAGAAAATCACATTTTTTCACACTCCCGGGGTCAGGAGATTCTGATTTTTTTCATACTCCCGGGGACAAGAAAATCACATTTTTTCACACTCACGGGGTCAGGAAATTCTAATTTTTTTTCACACTCCCGGTGTTAGGAAAATCACATTTTTCACACTCCCGGGGTCAGGAAAATCGGATATTTTCACACTCCCGGGGTCAGGAGAATTTAATTTTTTTCACACTCCTGGGGTCAGGAGATTTTAAGTTCTTTCACACTCCCGGGGTCAAGAAAATCACATTTTTTCACACTCCCGGGGTCAGGAAATTCTAATTTTTTCACACTCCCGGTGTTAGGAAAATCACATTTTTCACACTCCCGGGGTCAGGAAAATCGGATATTTTCACACTCCCGGGGTCAGGAAAATCAGATTTTTTTTCATACTCCCGGGGTCAGGAAAATCACATTTTTTCACACTCCCTGGGTCAGGAAATTCTGATTTTTTTCACACTCACGGTGTTAGGAAAATCACATTTTTCACACTCCCGGGGTCAGGAAAATTGGATTTTTTTCACACTCCCAGGGTCAGGAAAATTGGGTTTTTTTCACACTCCCGGGGTCAAGAAAATCACATTTTTTCACACTCCTGGGATCAGGAAATTCTGATTTTTTTCACACTCCTGGGGTCAGGAGATTCTGATTTTTTTCACACTCCCGGGGTCAAGAAAATCGGATATTTTCACAGTCCCGGGGTCAGGAAATTCTAATTTTTTTCACACTCCCGGTGTTAGGAAAATCACATTTTCACACTCCCGGGGTCAGAAAAATTGGATTTTTTCACACTCCCAGGGTCAGGAGAATTTAATTTTTTTCACAATCCCGGGGTCAAGAAAATCACATTTTTTCGCACTCCCGGGGTCAGGAAAATTGGATTTTTTTAACACTCCCGGGGTCAGGAAAATTGGATTTTTTTCACACTCCCGGGGTCAGGAAAATTGGGTTTTTTTCACACTCCCGGGGTCAAGAAAATCCCATTTTTTCACACTCCCGGGGTCAGGAGATTCTGATTTTTTTCACACTCCCGGGGTCAGGAAAATCACATTTTTTCACTCTCCCGGGGTCAGGAATTTCTGATTTTTTTCACACTCCCGGTGTTAGGAAAATCACATTTTTCACACTCCCGGGGTCAAGAAAATCACATTTTTTTATCACTCCCGGGGTCAGGAAATTCTGATATTTTTCACACTCCCGGGGTCAGGAAAATCGGATATTTTCACACCCCCGGGGTCAGGAAAATCAGGTTTTTTTCATACTCCCGGGGTCAGGAAAATTGGATATTTTCATACTCCCGGGATCAGGAAAATTGCATTTTTCAGACTCCCGGGTTCAGGAAAATCGAATTTTTCATACTCCCGGGGTCAGGAAAATAAAAATTTTTTCATATTCCCGGTGTTAGAAAAATCACATTTTTCACACTCCAGGGGTCAGGAAAATTGGGTTTTTTTCACACGCCCGGGGTCAAGAAAATCACATTTTTTCACACTCCCGGGGTCAGGAGATTCTGATTTTTTTCACACTCCCGGGGTCAAGAAAATCACATTTTTTCACACTCACGGGGTCAGGAAATTCTATTTTTCTTCACACTCCCGGTGTTAGGAAAATCACATTTTTCACACTCCCGGGGTCAGAAAAATTGGATTTTTTCACACTCCCGGGGTCAGGAGAATTTAATTTTTTTTCACACTCCCGGGGTCAGGAGATTTTAATTTCTTTCACACTCCCGGGGTCAAGAAAATCACATTTTTTCACACTCCCGGGGTCAGGAAATTCTAATTTTTTTCACACTCCCTGTGTTAGGAAAATCACATTTTTCACACTCCCGGGGTCAGGAAAATCGGGTATTTTCACACTCCTGGGGTCTGGAAAATCAGATTTTTTCACACTCCCGGGGTCAGGAAATTCTGATATTTTTCACACTCCCGGGGTCAGGAAAATCGGATATTTTCACACTCCTGGGGTCAGGAAAATCAGAATTTAAATTTTTTCACACTCCCGGGGTCAAGAAAATCACATTTTTTCACACTCCCGGGGTCAGGAAATTCTGATATTTTTCACACTCCCGGGGTCAGTTAAATCGGATATTTTCACACCCCCGGGGTCAGGAAAATCAGATTTTTTCATACTCCCGGGGTCAGGAAAATTGGATATTTTCATACTCCCGGGATCAGGAAAATTGCATTTTTCAGACTCCCGGGGTCAGGAAAATTGCATTTTTCATACTCCCGGGGTCAGGAAAATAAAAAAAATTTCACATTCCCGGTGTTAGGAAAATCCCATTTTTCTCACTCCCGGGGTCAGGAAAATTGGGTTTTTTTCACACTCCCGGGGTAAAGAAAATCACACTTTTTCACACTCCCGGGGTCAGGAGATTCTGTTTTTTTTCACACTACCGGGGTCAAGAAAATCACATTTTTTCACACTCACGGGGTCAGGAAATTCTAATTTTTTTTCACACTACCGGTGTTAGGAAAATCACATTTTTCACACTCCCGGGGTCAGGAAAATCGGATTTTTTCACACTCCCGGGGTCAGGAGATTCTGATTTTTTTCACACTCCCGGGTTCAAGAAAATCACATTTTTTCACTCTCCCGTGGTCAGGAATTTCTGATTTCTTTCACACTCCCGGTGTTAGGAAAATCACATTTTTCACACTCCCGGGGTCAAGAAAATCACATTTTTTTATCACTCCCGGGGTCAGGAAATTCTGATATTTTTCACACTCCCGGGGTCAGGAAAATTGGATATTTTCATACTCCCGGGGTCAGGAAAAATGCATTTTTCAGACTCCCGGGTTCAGGAAAATCGCATTTTTCATACTCCCGGGGTCAGGAAAATAAAAAAAATTTCACATTCCCGGAGTTAGGAAAATCCCATTTTTCACACTCCCGGGGTCAGTAAAATTGGGTTTTTTTCACACTCCCGGGGTCAAGAAAATCACATTTTTTCACACTCCCGGGGTCAGGAGATTCTGATTTTTTTCATACTCCCGGGGACAAGAAAATCACATTTTTTCACACTCACGGGGTCAGGAAATTCTAATTTTTTTTCACACTCCCGGTGTTAGGAAAATCACATTTTTCACACTCCCGGGGTCAGGAAAATCGGATATTTTCACACTCCCGGGGTCAGGAGAATTTAATTTTTTTCACACTCCTGGGGTCAGGAGATTTTAAGTTCTTTCACACTCCCGGGGTCAAGAAAATCACATTTTTTCACACTCCCGGGGTCAGGAAATTCTAATTTTTTCACACTCCCGGTGTTAGGAAAATCACATTTTTCACACTCCCGGGGTCAGGAAAATCGGATATTTTCACACTCCCGGGGTCAGGAAAATCAGATTTTTTTTCATACTCCCGGGGTCAGGAAAATCACATTTTTTCACACTCCCTGGGTCAGGAAATTCTGATTTTTTTCACACTCACAGTGTTAGGAAAATCACATTTTTCACACTCCCGGGGTCAGGAAAATTGGATTTTTTTCACACTCCCAGGGTCAGGAAAATTGGGTTTTTTTCACACTCCCGGGGTCAAGAAAATCACATTTTTTCACACTCCTGGGATCAGGAAATTCTGATTTTTTTCACACTCCCGGGGTCAGGAGATTCTGATCTTTTTCACACTCCCGGGGTCAAGAAAATCGGATATTTTCACAGTCCCGGGGTCAGGAAATTCTAATTTTTTTCACACTCCCGGTGTTAGGAAAATCACATTTTCACACTCCCGGGGTCAGAAAAATTGGATTTTTTCACACTCCCAGGGTCAGGAGAATTTAATTTTTTTCACAATCCCGGGGTCAAGAAAATCACATTTTTTCGCACTCCCGGGGTCAGGAAAATTGGATTTTTTTAACACTCCCGGGGTCAGGAAAATTGGATTTTTTTCACACTCCCGGGGTCAGGAAAATTGGGTTTTTTTCACACTCCCGGGGTCAAGAAAATCCCATTTTTTTCACACTCCCGGGGTCAGGAGATTCTGATTTTTTTCACACTCCCGGGGTCAAGAAAATCACATTTTTTCACTCTCCCGGGGTCAGGAATTTCTGATTTTTTTCACACTCCCGGTGTTAGGAAAATCACATTTTTCACACTCCCGGGGTCAAGAAAATCACATTTTTTTATCACTCCCGGGGTCAGGAAATTCTGATATTTTTCACACTCCCGGGGTCAGGAAAATCGGATATTTTCACACTCCCGGGGTCAGGAAAATTGGATATTTTCATACTCCCGGGGTCAGGAAAAATGCATTTTTCAGACTCCCGGTGTTAGGAAAATCCCATTTTTCACACTCCCGGGTCAGTAAAATTGGGTTTTTTTCACACTCCCGGGGTCAAGAAAATCACATTTTTTCACACTCCCGGGATCAGGAGATTCTGATTTTTTTCATACTCCCGGGGTCAAGAAAATCACATTTTTTCACACTCACGGGGTCAGGAAATTCTGATTTTTTTCACACTCACGGTGTTAGGAAAATCACATTTTTCACACTCCCGGGGTCAGGAAAATTGGATTTTTTCACACTCCCGGGGTCAGGAGAATTTAATTTTTTTCACACTCCCGGGGTCAAGAAAATCACATTTTTTCACACTCCCGGGGTCAGGAAATTCTGATATTTTTCACACTCCCGGGGTCAGGAAAATCGGATATTTTCACTCCCCCGGGGTCAGGAAAATCAGATTTTTTTCATACTCCCGGGGTCAGGAAAATTGGATATTTTCATACTCCCGGGATCAGGAAAATTGCATTTTTCAGACTCCCAGGGTCAGGAAAATCGCATTTTTCATACTCCTGGGGTCAGGAAAATAAAAAAAATTTCACATTCCCGGTGTTAGGAAAATCACATTTTTTCACACTCCCGGGGTCAGGGAATTCTAATTTTTTGCACACTCCCGGTGTTAGGAAAATCACATTTTCACACTCCCAGGGTCAGAAAAATTGGATTTTTTCACAGTCCCGGGGTCAGGAGAATTTAATTTTTTTCACACTCCCGGGGTCAAGAAAATCACATTTTTTCACACTCCCGGGGTCAGGAAATTCTGATATTTTTCACACTCCCGGGGTCAGGAAAATCGGATATTTTCACTCCCCCGGGGTCAGGAAAATCAGATTTTTTTCATACTCCCGGGGTCAGGAAAATTGGATATTTTCATACTCCCGGGATCAGGAAAATTGCATTTTTCAGACTCCCAGGGTCAGGAAAATCGCATTTTTCATACTCCTGGGGTCAGGAAAATAAAAAAAATTTCACATTCCCGGTGTTAGGAAAATCACATTTTTTCACACTCCCGGGGTCAGGGAATTCTAATTTTTTGCACACTCCCGGTGTTAGGAAAATCACATTTTCACACTCCCGGGGTCAGGAAAATTGGATTTTTTCACACTCCCGGGGTCAGGAGAATTTAATTTTTTTCACACTCCCGGGGTCAAGAAAATCACATTTTTTCACACTCCCGGGGTCAGGAAATTCTGATATTTTTCACACTCCCGGGGTCAGGAAAATCAAATATTTTTACACCCCCGGGGTCAGGAAAATCAGATTTTTTTCATACTCCCGGGGTCAGGAAAATTGGGTTTTTTTCACACTCCCGGGGTCAGGAAAATTGGATTTTTTTCACACTCCCAGGGTCAGGAAAATTGGGTTTTTTTCACACTCCCGGGATCAGGAAAATCACATTTTTTCACACTCCCGGGGTCAGGAAATTCTGATTTTTTTCACACTCCCGGGGTCAGGAGATTCTGATTTTTTTCACACTCCCGGGGTCAAGAAAATCACATTTTTTCACACTCCCGGGATTAGGAAATTCTAATTTTTTCATACTCCCGGTGTTAGGAAAATCACATTTTCACACTCCCGGGGTCAGAAAAATTGGATTTTTTCACATGCCCGGGGTCAGGAGAATTTAATTTTTTTCACACTCCCGGGGTCAAGAAAATCACATTTTTTCACACTCCCGGGGTCAGGAAAATTGGATTTTTTTAAAACTCCCGGGGTCACAAAAATTGGATTTTTTTCACACTCCCAGGGTCAGGAAAATTGAGTTTTTTTCACACTCCCGGGGTCAACAAAATCACATTTTTTCACACTCCCGGGGTCAGGAGATTCTGATTTTTTTCACACTCCCGGGGTCAAGAAAATCACATTTTTTCACACTCCCGGGGTCAGGAATTTCTGATTTTTTTCACACTCCCGGTGTTAGGAAAATCACATTTTTCACACTCCCGGGGTCAAGAAAATCATATTTTTCACACTCCCAGGGTCAGGAAATTCTGATTTTTTTCACACTCACGGTGTTAGGAAAATTACATTTTTTCACACTCCCGGGGTCAGGAAAATTGGATTTTTCACACTCCCGGGGTCAGGAGAATTTAATTTTTTTCACACTCCCGGGGTCAAGAAAATCACATTTTTTCACACTCCCGGGGTCAGGAAATTCTGATATTTTTCACACTCCCGGGTCAGGAAAATCAGATATTTTCACACCCCCGGGGTCAGGAAAATCAGATTTTTTTCATACTCCCGGGGTCAGGAAAATTGGATATTTTCATACTCCCGGGATCAGGAAAATTGCATTTTTCAGACTCCAGGGTTCAGGAAAATCATATTTTTCATACTCCCGGGGTCAGGAAAATAAATTTTTTTTCACATTCCCGGTGTTAGGAAAATCACATTTTTCACACTCCAGGGGTCAGGAAAATTGGGTTTTTTTCACACTCTCGGGGTCAAGAAAATCACATTTTTTCACACTCCCGGGGTTAGGACATTCTGATTTTTTTCACACTCCCGGGGTCAAGAAAATCACATTTTTTCACACTCACGGGGTCAGGAAATTCTATTTTTTTTCACACTCCCGGTGTTAGGAAAATCACATTTTTCACACTCCCGGGTTCAGAAAAATTGGATTTTTTTCACACTCCCGGGGTCAGGAGAATTTAATTTTTTTCACACTCCTGGGGTCAGGAGATTTTAATTTCTTTCACACTCCCGGGGTCAAGAAAATCACATTTTTTCACACTCCCGGGGTCAGGAAATTCTAATTTTTCACACTCCCGGTGTTAGGAAAATCACATTTTTCACACTCCCGGGGTCAGGAAAATCGGGTATTTTCACACTCCCGGGGTCAGGAAAATCAGATTTTTTTTCATACTCCCGGGGTCAGGAAAATCACATTTTTTCACACTCCCTGGGTCAGGAAATTCTGATTTTTTTCACACTCACGGTGTTAGGAAAATCACATTTTTCACACTCCCGGGGTCAGGAAAATTGGATTTTTTCACACTCCCGGGGTCAGGAGAATTTAATTTTTTTCACACTCCCGGGGTCAAGAAAATCACATTTTTTCACACTCCCGGGGTCAGGAAATTCTGATATTTTTCACACTCCCGGGGTCAGGAAAATCGGATATTTTCACTCCCCCGGGGTCAGGAAAATCAGATTTTTTTCATACTCCCGGGGTCAGGAAAATTGGATATTTTCATACTCCCGGGATCAGGAAAATTGCATTTTTCAGACTCCCAGGGTCAGGAAAATCGCATTTTTCATACTCCTGGGGTCAGGAAAATAAAAAAAAATTCACATTCCCGGTGTTAGGAAAATCACCTTTTTTCACACTCCCGGGGTCAGGGAATTCTAATTTTTTGCACACTCCCGGTGTTAGGAAAATCACATTTTCACACTCCCAGGGTCAGAAAAATTGGATTTTTTCACAGTCCCGGGGTCAGGAGAATTTAATTTTTTTCACACTCCCGGGGTCAAGAAAATCACATTTTTTCACACTCCCGGGGTCAGGAAAATTGGATTTTTTTCACACTCCCGGGGTCAAGAAAATCACATTTTTTCACACTCCCGGGGTCAGGAATTTCTGATTTTTTTCACACTCCCGGTTTTAGGAAAATCACATTTTTCACACTCCTGGGTTCAAGAAAATCACATTTTTTATCACTCCCGGGGTCAGGAAAATCAGAATTTTTTTCATACTCCCGGGGTCAGGAAAATCACATTTTTTCACACTCCCAGGGTCAGGAAATTCTGATTTTTTTCACACTCACGGTGTTAGGAAATTCACATTTTTCACACTCCCGGGGTCAGGAAAATTGGATTTTTCACACTCCTGGGGTCAGGAGAATTTAATTTTTTTCACACTCCCGGGGTCAAGAAAATCACATTTTTTCACACTCCCGGGGTCAGGAAATTCTGATATTTTTCACACTACCGGGGTCAGGAAAATCAGATATTTTCATACTCCCGGGGTCAGGAAAATTGGATATTTTCATACTCCCGGGATCAGGAAAATTGCATCTTTCATACTCCCGGGGTCAGGAAAATAAAAAATTTTTCACATTCCCGGTGTTAGGAAAATCACATTTTTCACACTCCAGGGGTCAGGAAAATTGGGTTTTTTTCACACTCCCGGGGTCAAGAAAATCACATTATTTCACACTCCCGGGGTCAGGAGATTCTGATTTTTTTCACACTCCCGGGGTCAAGAAAATCACATTTTTTCACATTCACGGGGTCAGGAAATTCTAATTTTTTTCACACTCCCGGTGTTAGGAAAATCAGATTTTTCACACTCCCGGGGTCAGAAAAATTGGATTTTTTCACACCCCCGGGGTCAGGAAAATCAGATTTTTTCACACTCCCAGGGTCAGGAAATTCTGATTTTTTTCACACTCACGGTGTTAGGAAAATCACATTTTTCACACTCCCGGGGTCAGGAAAATTGGATTTTTCACACTCCCGGTGTCAGGAGAATTTAATTTTTTTCACACTCCCGTGGTCAAGAAAATCACATTTTTTCACACTCCCGGGGTCAGGAAAATTGGATTTTTTCACACCCCTGGGGTCAGGAAAATCAGATTTTTTTCATACTCCCGGGGTCAGGAAAATTGGATATTTTCATACTCCCGGGATCAGGAAAATTGCATTTTTCAGACTCCAGGGGTCAGGAAAATCGCATTTTTCATACTCCTGGGGTCAGGAAAATAAAAAAAATTTCACATTCCCGGTGTTAGGAAAATCACATTTTTTCACACTCCCGGGGTCAGGAAATTCTAATTTTTTTCACACTCCCGGTGTTAGGAAAATCACATTTTCACACTCCCAGGGTCAGAAAAATTGGATTTTTTCACACTCCCGGGGTCAGGAGAATTTAATTTTTTTCACACTCCCGGGGTCAAGAAAATCACATTTTTTCACACTCCCGGGGTCAGGAAACTTGGATTTTTTTAACACTCCCGGGGTCAGGAAAATTGGATTTTTTTCACACTCCCGGGGTCAGGAAAATTGGGTTTTTTTCACACTCCCGGGGTCAAGAAAATCACATTTTTTCACACTCCCGGGGTCAGGAGATTCTGATTTTTTTCACACTCCCGGGGTCAAGAAAATCACATTTTTCACACTCCCGGGGTCAGGAATTTCTGATTTTTTTCACACTCCCGGTGTTAGGAAAATCACATTTTTCACACTCCTGGGGTCAAGAAAATCACATTTTTTATCACTCCCGGGGTCAGGAAAATCAGAATTTTTTTCATACTCCCGGGGTCAGGAAAATCACATTTTTTCACACTCCCAGGGTCAGGAAATTCTGATTTTTTTCACACTCACGGTGTTAGGAAAATCACATTTTTCACACTCCCGTGGTCAGGAAAATTGGATTTTTCACACTCCCGGGGTTAGGAGAATTTAATTTTTTTCACACTCCCGGGGTCAAGAAAATCACATTTTTTCACACTCCCGGGGTCAGGAAATTCTGATATTTTTCACACTCCCGGGGTCAGGAAAATCGGATATTTTCACACCCCCGGGGTCAGGAAAATCAGATTTTTTTTCATACTCCCGGGGACAGGAAAATTGGATATTTTCATACTCCCGGGATCAGGAAAATTGCATTTTTCAGACTCCCGGGTTCAGGAAAATCGAATTTTTCATACTCCCGGGGTCAGGAATATAAAATTTTTTTCACATTCCCGGTGTTAGAAAAATCACATTTTTCACACTCCAGGGGTCAGGAAAATTGGGTTTTTTTCACACGCCCGGGGTCAAGAAAATCACATTTTTTCACACTCCCGGGGTCAGGAGATTCTGATTTTTTTCACACTCCCGGGGTCAAGAAAATCACATTTTTTCACACTCACGGGGTCAGGAAATTCTATTTTTCTTCACACTCCCGGTGTTAGGAAAATCACATTTTTCACACTCCCGGGGTCAGAAAAATTGGATTTTTTCACACTCCCGGGGTCAGGAGAATTTTAATTTTTTTTCACACTCCCAGGGTCAGGAGATTTTAATTTCTTTCACACTCCCGGGGTCAAGAAAATCACATTTTTTCACACTCCCGGGGTCAGGAAATTCTAATTTTTTTCACACTCCCTGTGTTAGGAAAATCACATTTTTCACACTCCCGGGGTCAGGAAAATCGGGTATTTTCACACTCCTGGGGTCAGGAAAATCAAATTTTTTCACACTCCCGGGGTCAGGAAATTCTGATATTTTTCACACTCCCGGGGTCAGGAAAATCGGATATTTTCACACTCCTGGGGTCAGGAAAATCAGAATTTAAATTTTTTCACACTCCCGGGGTCAAGAAAATCACATTTTTTCACACTCCCGGGGTCAGGAAATTCTGATATTTTTCACACTCCCGGGGTCAGGAAAATCGGATATTTTCACACCCCCGGGGTCAGGAAAATCAGATTTTTTCATACTCCCGGGGTCAGGAAAATTGGATATTTTCATACTCCCGGGATCAGGAAAATTGCATTTTTCAGACTCCCGGGGTCAGGAAAATTGCATTTTTCATACTCCCGGGGTCAGGAAAATAAAAAAAATTTCACATTCCCGGTGTTAGGAAAATCCCATTTTTCTCACTCCCGGGGTCAGGAAAATTGGGTTTTTTTCACACTCCCGGGGTAAAGAAAATCACACTTTTTCACACTCCCGGGGTCAGGAGATTCTGATTTTTTTCACACTACCGGGGTCAAGAAAATCACATTTTTTCACACTCACGGGGTCAGGAAATTCTAATTTTTTTCACACTACCGGTGTTAGGAAAATCACATTTTTCACACTCCCGGGGTCAGGAAAATCGGATTTTTTCACACTCCCGGGGTCAGGAGATTCTGATTTTTTTCACACTCCCGGGTTCAAGAAAATCACATTTTTTCACTCTCCCGTGGTCAGGAATTTCTGATTTCTTTCACACTCCCGGTGTTAGGAAAATCACATTTTTCACACTCCCGGGGTCAAGAAAATCACATTTTTTTATCACTCCCGGGGTCAGGAAATTCTGATATTTTTCACACTCCCGGGGTCAGGAAAATCGGATATTTTCACAGTCCCGGGGTCAGGAAAAATGCATTTTTCAGACTCCCGGGTTCAGGAAAATCGCATTTTTCATACTCCCGGGGTCAGGAAAATAAAAAAAATTTCACATTCCCGGAGTTAGGAAAATCCCATTTTTCACACTCCCGGGGTCAGTAAAATTGGGTTTTTTTCACACTCCCGGGGTCAAGAAAATCACATTTTTTCAAACTCCCGGGGTCAGGAGATTCTGATTTTTTTCATACTCCCGGGGACAAGAAAATCACATTTTTTCACACTCACGGGGTCAGGAAATTCTAATTTTTTTTTCACACTCCCGGTGTTAGGAAAATCACATTTTTCACACTCCCGGGGTCAGGAAAATCGGATATTTTCACACTCCCGGGGTCAGGAGAATTTAATTTTTTTCACACTCCTGGGGTCAGGAGATTTTAAGTTCTTTCACACTCCCGGGGTCAAGAAAATCACATTTTTTCACACTCCCGGGGTCAGGAAATTCTAATTTTTTCACACTCCCGGTGTTAGGAAAATCACATTTTTCACACTCCCGGGGTCAGGAAAATCGGATATTTTCACACTCCCGGGGTCAGGAAAATCAGATTTTTTTTCATACTCCCGGGGTCAGGAAAATCACATTTTTTCACACTCCCTGGGTCAGGAAATTCTGATTTTTTTCACACTCACGGTGTTAGGAAAATCACATTTTTCACACTCCCGGGGTCAGGAAAATTGGATTTTTTTCACACTCCCAGGGTCAGGAAAATTGGGTTTTTTTTCACACTCCCGGGGTCAAGAAAATCACATTTTTTCACACTCACGGGGTCAGGAGATTCTGATTTTTTTCACACTCCCGGGGTCAAGAAAATCACATTTTTTCACACTCACGGGGTCAGGAAATTCTATTTTTCTTCACACTCCCGGTGTTAGGAAAATCACATTTTTCACACTCCCGGGGTCAGAAAAATTGGATTTTTTCACACTCCCGGGGTCAGGAGAATTTAATTTTTTTCACACTCCCGGGGTCAGGAGATTTTAATTTCTTTCACACTCCCGGGGTCAAGAAAATCACATTTTTTCACACTCCCGGGGTCAGGAAATTCTAATTTTTTTCACACTCCCTGTGTTAGGAAAATCACATTTTTCACACTCCCGGGGTCAGGAAAATCGGGTATTTTCACACTCCTGGGGTCAGGAAAATCAGATTTTTTCACACTCCCGGGGTCAGGAAATTCTGATATTTTTCACACTCACGGGGTCAGGAAAATCGGATATTTTCACACTCCTGGGGTCAGGAAAATCAGAATTTAAATTTTTTCACACTCCCGGGGTCAAGAAAATCACATTTTTTCACACTCCCGGGGTCAGGAAATTCTGATATTTTTCACACTCCCGGGGTCAGGAAAATCGGATATTTTCACACCCCCGGGGTCAGGAAAATCAGAATTTAAATTTTTTCACACTCCCGGGGTCAAGAAATTCTGATATTTTTCACACTCCCTGGGTCAGGAAATTCTGATTTTTTTCACACTCACGGTGTTAGGAAAATTGGTTTTTTTTTCACACTCCCGGGGTCAAGAAAATCACATTTTTTCACACTCCTGGGATCAGGAAATTCTGATTTTTTTTCACACTCCCGGGGTCAGGAGATTCTGATCTTTTTCACACTCCCGGGGTCAAGAAAATCGGATATTTTCACAGGTCCGGGGTCAGGAAATTCTAATTTTTTTCACACTCCCGGTGTTAGGAAAATCACATTTTCACACTCCCGGGGTCAGAAAAATTGGATTTTTTCACACTCCCAGGGTCAGGAGAATTTAATTTTTTTCACAATCCCGGGGTCAAGAAAATCACATTTTTTCGCACTCCCGGGGTCAGGAAAATTGGATTTTTTTAACACTCCCGGGGTCAGGAAAATTGGATTTTTTTCACACTCCCGGGGTCAGGAAAATTGGGTTTTTTTCACACTCCCGGGGTCAAGAAAATCACATTTTTTTCACACTCCCGGGGTCAGGAGATTCTGATTTTTTTCACACTCCCGGGGTCAAGAAAATCACATTTTTTCACTCTCCCGGGGTCAGGAATTTCTGATTTTTTTCACACTCCCGGTGTTAGGAAAATCACATTTTTCACACTCCCGGGGTCAAGAAAATCACATTTTTTATCACTCCCGGTGTCAGGAAATTCTGATATTTTTCACACTCCCGGGGTCAGGAAAATCGGATATTTTCACAGTCCCGGGGTCAGGAAAATCAAATTTTTTTTTCACACTCCCGGGGTCAGGAAAATTGGATATTTTCATACTCCCGGGGTCAGGAAAAATGCATTTTTCAGACTCCCGGTGTTAGGAAAATCCCATTTTTCACACTCCCGGGTCAGTAAAATTGGGTTTTTTTCACACTCCCGGGGTCAAGAAAATCACATTTTTTCACATTCCCGGGATCAGGAGATTCTGATTTTTTTCATACTCCCGGGGTCAAGAAAATCACATTTTTTCACACTCACGGGGTCAGGAAATTCTAATTTTTTTCACACTCCCGGTGTTAGGAAAATCACATTTTTCACACTCCCGGGGTCAGGAAAATCGGATATTTTCACACTCCCGGGGTCAGGAGAATTTAATTTTTTTCACACTCCTGGGGTCAGGAGATTTTAATTTCTTTCACACTCCCGGGGTCAAGAAAATCACATTTTTTCACACTCCCGGGGTCAGGAAATTCTAATTTTTTTCACACTCCCGGTGTTAGGAAAATGACATTTTTCACACTCCCGGGGTCAGGAAAATCGGATATTTTCACACCCCCGGGGTCAGGAAAATCAGATTTTTTTCATACTCCCGGGGTCAGGAAAATTGGATATTTTCATACTCCCGGGATCAGGAAAATTGCATTTTTCAGACTCCCGGGTTCAGGAAAATCGAATTTTTCATACTCCCGGGGTCAGGAAAATAAAATTTTTTTTCACATTCCCGGTGTTAGAAAAATCACATTTTTCACACTCCAGGGGTCAGGAAAATTGGGTTTTTTTCACACGCCCGGGGTCAAGAAAATCACATTTTTTCACACTCACGGGGTCAGGAGATTCTGATTTTTTTCACACTCCCGGGGTCAAGAAAATCACATTTTTTCACACTCACGGGGTCAGGAAATTCTATTTTTCTTCACACTCCCGGTGTTAGGAAAATCACATTTTTCACACTCCCGGGGTCAGAAAAATTGGATTTTTTCACACTCCCGGGGTCAGGAGAATTTAATTTTTTTTCACACTCCCGGGGTCAGGAGATTTTAATTTCTTTCACACTCCCGGGGTCAAGAAAATCACATTTTTTCACACTCCCGGGGTCAGGAAATTCTAATTTTTTTCACACTCCCTGTGTTAGGAAAATCACATTTTTCACACTCCCGGGGTCAGGAAAATCGGGTATTTTCACACTCCTGGGGTCAGGAAAATCAGATTTTTTCACACTCCCGGGGTCAGGAAATTCTGATATTTTTCACACTCCCGGGGTCAGGAAAATCGGATATTTTCACACTCCTGGGGTAAGGAAAATCAGAATTTAAATTTTTTCACACTCCCGGGGTCAAGAAAATCACATTTTTTCACACTCCCGGGGTCAGGAAATTCTGATATTTTTCACACTCCCGGGGTCAGGAAAATCGGATATTTTCACACCCCCGGGGTCAGGAAAATCAGATTTTTTCATACTCCCGGGGTCAGGAAAATTGGATATTTTCATACTCCCGGGATCAGGAAAATTGCATTTTTCAGACTCCCGGGGTCAGGAAAATTGCATTTTTCATACTCCCGGGGTCAGGAAAATAAAAAAAATTTCACATTCCCGGTGTTAGGAAAATCCCATTTTTCTCACTCCCGGGGTCAGGAAAATTGGGTTTTTTTCACACTCCCGGGGTAAAGAAAATCACACTTTTTCACACTCCCGGGGTCAGGAGATTCTGATTTTTTTCACACTCCCGGGGTCAAGAAAATCACATTTTTTCACACTCACGGGGTCAGGAAATTCTAATTTTTTTTCACACTACCGGTGTTAGGAAAATCACATTTTTCACACTCCCGGGGTCAGGAAAATCGGATTTTTTCACACTCCCGGTGTCAGGAGAATTTTATTTTTTTCCCATTCCCGGGGTCAGGAGATTTTAATTTCTTTCACACTCCCGGGGTCAAGAAAATCACATTTTTTCACACTCCTGGGGTCAGGAAATTCTAATTTTTTTCACACTCCCGGTGTTAGGAAACTCACATTTTTCACACTCCCGGGGTCAGGAAAATCGGATATTTTCACACTCCCGGGGTCAGGAAAATCAGATTTTTTTCTCACTCCCGGTGTCAGGAAAATTGGATATTTTCATACACCCGGGGTCAGGAAAATTGCATTTTTCAGACTCCCAGGGTCTGGAAAATTGGATTTTTTTAACACTCCCGGGGTCAGGAAAATTGGATTTTTTTCACACTCCCAGGGTCAGGAAAATTGGGTTTTTTTCACACTCCCGGGGTCAAGAAAATCACATTTTTTCACACTCCTGGGATCAGGAAATTCTGATTTTTTTCACACTCCCGGGGTCAGGAGATTCTGATTTTTTTCACACTCCCGTGGTCAAGAAAATCGGATATTTTCACACTCCCGTGGTCAGGAAATTCTAATTTTTTTCACACTCCCGGTGTTAGGAAAATCACATTTTTACACTCCCGGGGTCAGAAAAATTGGATTTTTTCACACTCCCAGGGTCAGGAGAATTTAATTTTTTTCACAATCCCGGGGTCAAGAAAATCACATTTTTTTCACACTCCCGGGGTCAGGAAAGTTGGATTTTTTTAACACTCCCGGGGTCAGGAAAATTGGATTTTTTTCACACTCCCGGGGTCAGGAAAATTGGGTTTTTTTCACACTCCCGGGGTCAAGAAAATCACATTTTTTTCACACTCCCGGGGTCAGGAGATTCTGATTTTTTTCACACTCCTGGGTTCAAGAAAATCACATTTTTTCACTCTCCCGTGGTCAGGAATTTCTGATTTCTTTCACACTCCCGGTGTTAGGAAAATCACATTTTTCACACTCCCGGGGTCAAGAAAATCACATTTTTTATCTCTCCCGGGGTCAGGAGATTCTGATTTTTTTCACACTCCCGGGGTCAAGAAAATCACATTTTTTCACACTCCCGGGGTCAGGAAATTCTAATTTTTTTCACACTCCCTGTGTTAGGAAAATCACATTTTTCACACTCCCGGGGTCAGGAAAATCGGGTATTTTCACACTCCTGGGGTCAGGAAAATCAGATTTTTTCACACTCCCGGGGTCAGGAAATTCTGATATTTTTCACACTCCCGGGGTCAGGAAAATCGGATATTTTCACACTCCTGGGGTCAGGAAAATCAGAATTTAAATTTTTTCACACTCCCGGGGTCAAGAAAATCACATTTTTTCACACTCCCGGGGTCAGGAAATTCTGATATTTTTCACACTCCCGGGGTCAGGAAAATCGGATATTTTCACACCCCCGGGGTCAGGAAAATCAGATTTTTTCATACTCCCGGGGTCAGGAAAATTGGATATTTTCATACTCCCGGGATCAGGAAAATTGCATTTTTCAGACTCCCGGGGTCAGGAAAATTGCATTTTTCATACTCCCGGGGTCAGGAAAATAAAAAAAATTTCACATTACCGGTGTTAGGAAAATCCCATTTTTCTCACTCCCGGGGTCAGGAAAATTGGGTTTTTTTCACACTCCCGGGGTAAAGAAAATCACACTTTTTCACACTCCCGGGGTCAGGAGATTCTGATTTTTTTCACACTACCGGGGTCAAGAAAATCACATTTTTTCACACTCACGGGGTCAGGAAATTCTAATTTTTTTCACACTACCGGTGTTAGGAAAATCACATTTTTCACACTCCCGGGGTCAGGAAAATCGGATTTTTTCACACTCCCGGGGTCAGGAGATTCTGATTTTTTTCACACTCCCGTGGTCAAGAAAATCGGATATTTTCACACTCCCGTGGTCAGGAAATTCTAATTTTTTTCACACTCCCGGTGTTAGGAAAATCACATTTTTACACTCCCGGGGTCAGAAAAATTGGATTTTTTCACACTCCCAGGGTCAGGAGAATTTAATTTTTTTCACACTCCCGGGGTCAAGAAAATCACATTTTTTCACACTCCTGGGATCAGGAAATTCTGATTTTTTTCACACTCCCGGGGTCAGGAGATTCTGATTTTTTTCACACTCCCGTGGTCAAGAAAATCGGATATTTTCACACTCCCGTGGTCAGGAAATTCTAATTTTTTTCACACTCCCGGTGTTAGGAAAATCACATTTTTACACTCCCGGGGTCAGAAAAATTGGATTTTTTCACACTCCCAGGGTCAGGAGAATTTAATTTTTTTCACAATCCCGGGGTCAAGAAAATCACATTTTTTTCACACTCCCGGGGTCAGGAAAGTTGGATTTTTTTAACACTCCCGGGGTCAGGAAAATTGGATTTTTTTCACACTCCCGGGGTCAGGAAAATTGGGTTTTTTTCACACTCCCGGGGTCAAGAAAATCACATTTTTTTCACACTCCCGGGGTCAGGAGATTCTGATTTTTTTCACACTCCCGGGTTCAAGAAAATCACATTTTTTCACTCTCCCGTGGTCAGGAATTTCTGATTTCTTTCACACTCCCGGTGTTAGGAAAATCACATTTTTCACACTCCCGGGGTCAAGAAAATCACAATTTTTTATCACTCCCGGGGTCAGGAGATTCTGATTTTTTTCACACTCCCGGGGTCAAGAAAATCACATTTTTTCACACTCCCGGGGTCAGGAAATTCTAATTTTTTTCACACTCCCTGTGTTAGGAAAATCACATTTTTCACACTCCCGGGGTCAGGAAAATCGGGTATTTTCACACTCCTGGGGTCAGGAAAATCAGATTTTTTCACACTCCCGGGGTCAGGAAATTCTGATATTTTTCACACTCCCGGGGTCAGGAAAATCGGATATTTTCACACTCCTGGGGTCAGGAAAATCAGAATTTAAATTTTTTCACACTCCCGGGGTCAAGAAAATCACATTTTTTCACACTCCCGGGGTCAGGAAATTCTGATATTTTTCACACTCCCGGGGTCAGGAAAATCGGATATTTTCACACCCCCGGGGTCAGGAAAATCAGATTTTTTCATACTCCCGGGGTCAGGAAAATTGGATATTTTCATACTCCCGGGATCAGGAAAATTGCATTTTTCAGACTCCCGGGGTCAGGAAAATTGCATTTTTCATACTCCCGGGGTCAGGAAAATAAAAAAAATTTCACATTCCCGGTGTTAGGAAAATCCCATTTTTCTCACTCCCGGGGTCAGGAAAATTGGGTTTTTTTCACACTCCCGGGGTAAAGAAAATCACACTTTTTCACACTCCCGGGGTCAGGAGATTCTGATTTTTTTCACACTACCGGGGTCAAGAAAATCACATTTTTTCACACTCACGGGGTCAGGAAATTCTAATTTTTTTCACACTACCGGTGTTAGGAAAATCACATTTTTCACACTCCCGGGGTCAGGAAAATCGGATTTTTTCACACTCCCGGGGTCAGGAGATTCTGATTTTTTTCACACTCCCGGGTTCAAGAAAATCACATTTTTTCACTCTCCCGTGGTCAGGAATTTCTGATTTCTTTCACACTCCCGGTGTTAGGAAAATCACATTTTTCACACTCCCGGGGTCAAGAAAATCACATTTTTTATCACTCCCGGGGTCAGGAAATTCTGATATTTTTCACACTCCCGGGGTCAGGAAAATCGGATATTTTCACAGTCCCGGGGTCAGGAAAAATGCATTTTTCAGACTCCCGGGTTCAGGAAAATCGCATTTTTCATACTCCCGGGGTCAGGAAAATAAAAAAAATTTCACATTCCCGGAGTTAGGAAAATCCCATTTTTCACACTCCCGGGGTCAGTAAAATTGGGTTTTTTTCACACTCCCGGGGTCAAGAAAATCACATTTTTTCAAACTCCCGGGGTCAGGAGATTCTGATTTTTTTCATACTCCCGGGGACAAGAAAATCACATTTTTTCACACTCACGGGGTCAGGAAATTCTAATTTTTTTTCACACTCCCGGTGTTAGGAAAATCACATTTTTCACACTCCCGGGGTCAGGAAAATCGGATATTTTCACACTCCCGGGGTCAGGAGAATTTAATTTTTTTCACACTCCTGGGGTCAGGAGATTTTAAGTTCTTTCACACTCCCGGGGTCAAGAAAATCACATTTTTTCACACTCCCGGGGTCAGGAAATTCTAATTTTTTCACACTCCCGGTGTTAGGAAAATCACATTTTTCACACTCCCGGGGTCAGGAAAATCGGATATTTTCACACTCCCGGGGTCAGGAAAATCAGATTTTTTTTCATACTCCCGGGGTCAGGAAAATCACATTTTTTCACACTCCCTGGGTCAGGAAATTCTGATTTTTTTCACACTCACGGTGTTAGGAAAATCACATTTTTCACACTCCCGGGGTCAGGAAAATTGGATTTTTTTCACACTCCCAGGGTCAGGAAAATTGGGTTTTTTTTCACACTCCCGGGGTCAAGAAAATCACATTTTTTCACACTCACGGGGTCAGGAGATTCTGATTTTTTTCACACTCCCGGGGTCAAGAAAATCACATTTTTTCACACTCACGGGGTCAGGAAATTCTATTTTTCTTCACACTCCCGGTGTTAGGAAAATCACATTTTTCACACTCCCGGGGTCAGAAAAATTGGATTTTTTCACACTCCCGGGGTCAGGAGAATTTAATTTTTTTTCACACTCCCGGGGTCAGGAGATTTTAATTTCTTTCACACTCCCGGGGTCAAGAAAATCACATTTTTTCACACTCCCGGGGTCAGGAAATTCTAATTTTTTTCACACTCCCTGTGTTAGGAAAATCACATTTTTCACACTCCCGGGGTCAGGAATATCGGGTATTTTCACACTCCTGGGGTCAGGAAAATCAGATTTTTTCACACTCCCGGGGTCAGGAAATTCTGATATTTTTCACACTCCCGGGGTCAGGAAAATCGGATATTTTCACACTCCTGGGGTCAGGAAAATCAGAATTTAAATTTTTTCACACTCCCGGGGTCAAGAAAATCACATTTTTTCACACTCCCGGGGTCAGGAAATTCTGATATTTTTCACACTCCCGGGGTCAGGAAAATCGGATATTTTCACACCCCCGGGGTCAGGAAAATCAGAATTTAAATTTTTTCACACTCCCGGGGTCAAGAAATTCTGATATTTTTCACACTCCCTGGGTCAGGAAATTCTGATTTTTTTCACACTCACGGTGTTAGGAAAATCACATTTTTCACACTCCCGGGGTCAGGAAAATTGGATTTTTTTCACACTCCCGGGGTCAAGAAAATCACATTTTTTCACACTCCTGGGATCAGGAAATTCTGATTTTTTTCACACTCCCGGGGTCAGGAGATTCTGATCTTTTTCACACTCCCGGGGTCAAGAAAATCGGATATTTTCACAGTCCCGGGGTCAGGAAATTCTAATTTTTTTCACACTCCCGGTGTTAGGAAAATCACATTTTCACACTCCCGGGGTCAGAAAAATTGGATTTTTTCACACTCCCAGGGTCAGGAGAATTTAATTTTTTTCACAATCCCGGGGTCAAGAAAATCACATTTTTTCGCACTCCCGGGGTCAGGAAAATTGGATTTTTTTAACACTCCCGGGGTCAGGAAAATTGGATTTTTTTCACACTCCCGGGGTCAGGAAAATTGGGTTTTTTTCACACTCCCTGGGTCAAGAAAATCACATTTTTTTCACACTCCCGGGGTCAGGAGATTCTGATTTTTTTCACACTCCCGGGGTCAAGAAAATCACATTTTTTCACTCTCCCGGGGTCAGGAATTTCTGATTTTTTTCACACTCCCGGTGTTAGGAAAATCCCATTTTTCACACTCCCGGGTCAGTAAAATTGGGTTTTTTTCACACTCCCGGGGTCAAGAAAATCACATTTTTTCACATTCCCGGGATCAGGAGATTCTGATTTTTTTCATACTCCCGGGGTCAAGAAAATCACATTTTTTCACACTCACGGGGTCAGGAAATTCTAATTTTTTTCACACTCCCGGTGTTAGGAAAATCACATTTTTCACACTCCCGGGGTCAGGAAAATCGGATATTTTCACACTCCCGGTGTCAGGAGAATTTAATTTTTTTCACACTCCTGGGGTCAGGAGATTTTAATTTCTTTCACACTCCCGGGGTCAAGAAAATCACATTTTTTCACACTCCCGGGGTCAGGAAATTCTAATTTTTTTCACACTCCCGGTGTTAGGAAAATGACATTTTTCACACTCCCGGGGTCAGGAAAATCGGATATTTTCACACCCCCGGGGTCAGGAAAATCAGATTTTTTTCATACTCCCGGGGTCAGGAAAATTGGATATTTTCATACTCACGGGATCAGGAAAATTGCATTTTTCAGACTCCCGGGTTCAGGAAAATCGAATTTTTCATACTCCCGGGGTCAGGAAAATAAAATTTTTTTCACATTCCCGGTGTTAGAAAAATCACATTTTTCACACTCCAGGGGTCAGGAAAATTGGGTTTTTTTCACACGCCCGGGGTCAAGAAAATCACATTTTTTCACACTCACGGGGTCAGGAGATTCTGATTTTTTTCACACTCCCGGGGTCAAGAAAATCACATTTTTTCACACTCACGGGGTCAGGAAATTCTATTTTTCTTCACACTCCCGGTGTTAGGAAAATCACATTTTTCACACTCCCGGGGTCAGAAAAATTGGATTTTTTCACACTCCCGGGGTCAGGAGAATTTAATTTTTTTTCACACTCCCGGGGTCAGGAGATTTTAATTTCTTTCACACTCCCGGGGTCAAAAAAATCACATTTTTTCACACTCCCGGGGTCAGGAAATTCTAATTTTTTTCACACTCCCTGTGTTAGGAAAATCACATTTTTCACACTCCCGGGGTCAGGAAAATCGGGTATTTTCACACTCCTGGGGTCAGGAAAATCAGATTTTTTCACACTCCCGGGGTCAGGAAATTCTGATATTTTTCACACTCCCGGGGTCAGGAAAATCGGATATTTTCACACTCCTGGGGTCAGGAAAATCAGAATTTAAATTTTTTCACACTCCCGGGGTCAAGAAAATCACATTTTTTCACACTCCCGGGGTCAGGAAATTCTGATATTTTTCACACTCCCGGGGTCAGGAAAATCGGATATTTTCACACCCCCGGGGTCAGGAAAATCAGATTTTTTCATACTCCCGGGGTCAGGAAAATTGGATATTTTCATACTCCCGGGATCAGGAAAATTGCATTTTTCAGACTCCCGGGGTCAGGAAAATTGCATTTTTCATACTCCCGGGTTCAGGAAAATAAAAAAAATTCACATTCCCGGTGTTAGGAAAATCCCATTTTTCTCACTCCCGGGGTCAGGAAAATTGGGTTTTTTTCACACTCCCGGGGTAAAGAAAATCACACTTTTTCACACTCCCGGGGTCAGGAGATTCTGATTTTTTTCACACTCCCGGGGTCAAGAAAATCACATTTTTTCACACTCACGGGGTCAGGAAATTCTAATTTTTTTTCACACTACCGGTGTTAGGAAAATCACATTTTTCACACTCCCGGGGTCAGGAAAATCGGATTTTTTCACACTCCCGGTGTCAGGAGAATTTTATTTTTTTCCCATTCCCGGGGTCAGGAGATTTTAATTTCTTTCACACTCCCGGGGTCAAGAAAATCACATTTTTTCACACTCCCGGGGTCAGGAAATTCTGATATTTTTCACACTCCCGGGGTCAGGAAAATCGGATATTTTCACACCCCCGGGGTCAGGAAAATCAGAATTTAAATTTTTTCACACTCTCGGGGTCAAGAAATTCTGATATTTTTCACACTCCCTGGGTCAGGAAATTCTGATTTTTTTCACACTCACGGTGTTAGGAAAATCACATTTTTCACACTCCCGGGGTCAGGAAAATTGGATTTTTTTCACACTCCCAGGGTCAGGAAAATTGGTTTTTTTTTCACACTCCCGGGGTCAAGAAAATCACATTTTTTCACACTCCTGGGATCAGGAAATTCTGATTTTTTTCACACTCCCGGGGTCAGGAGATTCTGATCTTTTTCACACTCCCGGGGTCAAGAAAATCGGATATTTTCACAGTCCCGGGGTCAGGAAATTCTAATTTTTTTCACACTCCCGGTGTTAGGAAAATCACATTTTCACACTCCCGGGGTCAGAAAAATTGGATTTTTTCACACTCCCAGGGTCAGGAGAATTTAATTTTTTTCACAATCCCGGGGTCAAGAAAATCACATTTTTTCGCACTCCCGGGGTCAGGAAAATTGGATTTTTTTAACACTCCCGGGGTCAGGAAAATTGGATTTTTTTCACACTCCCGGGGTCAGGAAAATTGGGTTTTTTTCACACTCCCGGGGTCAAGAAAATCACATTTTTTTCACACTCCCGGGGTCAGGAGATTCTGATTTTTTTCACACTCCCGGGGTCAAGAAAATCACATTTTTTCACTCTCCCGGGGTCAGGAATTTCTGATTTTTTTCACACTCCCGGTGTTAGGAAAATCACATTTTTCACACTCCCGGGGTCAAGAAAATCACATTTTTTATCACTCCCGGTGTCAGGAAATTCTGATATTTTTCACACTCCCGGGGTCAGGAAAATCGGATATTTTCACAGTCCCGGGGTCAGGAAAATCAGATTTTTTTCACACTCCCGGGGTCAGGAAAATTGGATATTTTCATACTCCCGGGGTCAGGAAAAATGCATTTTTCAGACTCCCGGTGTTAGGAAAATCCCATTTTTCACACTCCCGGGTCAGTAAAATTGGGTTTTTTTCACACTCCCGGGGTCAAGAAAATCACATTTTTTCACATTCCCGGGATCAGGAGATTCTGATTTTTTTCATACTCCCGGGGTCAAGAAAATCACATTTTTTCACACTCACGGGGTCAGGAAATTCTAATTTTTTTCACACTCCCGGTGTTAGGAAAATCACATTTTTCACACTCCCGGGGTCAGGAAAATCGGATATTTTCACACTCCCGGGGTCAGGAGAATTTAATTTTTTTCACACTCCTGGGGTCAGGAGATTTTAATTTCTTTCACACTCCCGGGGTCAAGAAAATCACATTTTTTCACACTCCCGGGGTCAGGAAATTCTAATTTTTTTCACACTCCCGGTGTTAGGAAAATGACATTTTTCACACTCCCGGGGTCAGGAAAATCGGATATTTTCACACCCCCGGGGTCAGGAAAATCAGATTTTTTTCATACTCCCGGGGTCAGGAAAATTGGATATTTTCATACTCCCGGGATCAGGAAAATTGCATTTTTCAGACTCCCGGGTTCAGGAAAATCGAATTTTTCATACTCCCGGGGTCAGGAAAATAAAATTTTTTTCACATTCCCGGTGTTAGAAAAATCACATTTTTCACACTCCAGGGGTCAGGAAAATTGGGTTTTTTTCACACGCCCGGGGTCAAGAAAATCACATTTTTTCACACTCACGGGGTCAGGAGATTCTGATTTTTTTCACACTCCCGGGGTCAAGAAAATCACATTTTTTCACACTCACGGGGTCAGGAAATTCTATTTTTCTTCACACTCCCGGTGTTAGGAAAATCACATTTTTCACACTCCCGGGGTCAGAAAAATTGGATTTTTTCACACTCCCGGGGTCAGGAGAATTTAATTTTTTTTCACACTCCCGGGGTCAGGAGATTTTAATTTCTTTCACACTCCCGGGGTCAAGAAAATCACATTTTTTCACACTCCCGGGGTCAGGAAATTCTAATTTTTTTCACACTCCCTGTGTTAGGAAAATCACATTTTTCACACTCCCGGGGTCAGGAAAATCGGGTATTTTCACACTCCTGGGGTCAGGAAAATCAGATTTTTTCACACTCCCGGGGTCAGGAAATTCTGATATTTTTCACACTCCCGGGGTCAGGAAAATCGGATATTTTCACACTCCTGGGGTAAGGAAAATCAGAATTTAAATTTTTTCACACTCCCGGGGTCAAGAAAATCACATTTTTTCACACTCCCGGGGTCAGGAAATTCTGATATTTTTCACACTCCCGGGGTCAGGAAAATCGGATATTTTCACACCCCCGGGGTCAGGAAAATCAGATTTTTTCATACTCCCGGGGTCAGGAAAATTGGATATTTTCATACTCCCGGGATCAGGAAAATTGCATTTTTCAGACTCCCGGGGTCAGGAAAATTGCATTTTTCATACTCCCGGGGTCAGGAAAATAAAAAAAATTTCACATTCCCGGTGTTAGGAAAATCCCATTTTTCTCACTCCCGGGGTCAGGAAAATTGGGTTTTTTTCACACTCCCGGGGTAAAGAAAATCACACTTTTTCACACTCCCGGGGTCAGGAGATTCTGATTTTTTTCACACTCCCGGGGTCAAGAAAATCACATTTTTTCACACTCACGGGGTCAGGAAATTCTAATTTTTTTTCACACTACCGGTGTTAGGAAAATCACATTTTTCACACTCCCGGGGTCAGGAAAATCGGATTTTTTCACACTCCCGGTGTCAGGAGAATTTTATTTTTTTCCCATTCCCGGGGTCAGGAGATTTTAATTTCTTTCACACTCCCGGGGTCAAGAAAATCACATTTTTTCACACTCCTGGGGTCAGGAAATTCTAATTTTTTTCACACTCCCGGTGTTAGGAAACTCACATTTTTCACACTCCCGGGGTCAGGAAAATCGGATATTTTCACACTCCCGGGGTCAGGAAAATCAGATTTTTTTCTCACTCCCGGTGTCAGGAAAATTGGATATTTTCATACACCCGGGGTCAGGAAAATTGCATTTTTCAGACTCCCAGGGTCTGGAAAATTGGATTTTTTTAACACTCCCGGGGTCAGGAAAATTGGATTTTTTTCACACTCCCAGGGTCAGGAAAATTGGGTTTTTTTCACACTCCCGGGGTCAAGAAAATCACATTTTTTCACACTCCTGGGATCAGGAAATTCTGATTTTTTTCACACTCCCGGGGTCAGGAGATTCTGATTTTTTTCACACTCCCGTGGTCAAGAAAATCGGATATTTTCACACTCCCGTGGTCAGGAAATTCTAATTTTTTTCACACTCCCGGTGTTAGGAAAATCACATTTTTACACTCCCGGGGTCAGAAAAATTGGATTTTTTCACACTCCCAGGGTCAGGAGAATTTAATTTTTTTCACAATCCCGGGGTCAAGAAAATCACATTTTTTTCACACTCCCGGGGTCAGGAAAGTTGGATTTTTTTAACACTCCCGGGGTCAGGAAAATTGGATTTTTTTCACACTCCCGGGGTCAGGAAAATTGGGTTTTTTTCACACTCCCGGGGTCAAGAAAATCACATTTTTTTCACACTCCCGGGGTCAGGAGATTCTGATTTTTTTCACACTCCCGGGTTCAAGAAAATCACATTTTTTCACTCTCCCGTGGTCAGGAATTTCTGATTTCTTTCACACTCCCGGTGTTAGGAAAATCACATTTTTCACACTCCCGGGGTCAAGAAAATCACATTTTTTTATCACTCCCGGGGTCAGGAGATTCTGATTTTTTTCACACTCCCGGGGTCAAGAAAATCACATTTTTTCACACTCCCGGGGTCAGGAAATTCTAATTTTTTTCACACTCCCTGTGTTAGGAAAATCACATTTTTCACACTCCCGGGGTCAGGAAAATCGGGTATTTTCACACTCCTGGGGTCAGGAAAATCAGATTTTTTCACACTCCCGGGGTCAGGAAATTCTGATATTTTTCACACTCCCGGGGTCAGGAAAATCGGATATTTTCACACTCCTGGGGTCAGGAAAATCAGAATTTAAATTTTTTCACACTCCCGGGGTCAAGAAAATCACATTTTTTCACACTCCCGGGGTCAGGAAATTCTGATATTTTTCACACTCCCGGGGTCAGGAAAATCGGATATTTTCACACCCCCGGGGTCAGGAAAATCAGATTTTTTCATACTCCCGGGGTCAGGAAAATTGGATATTTTCATACTCCCGGGATCAGGAAAATTGCATTTTTCAGACTCCCGGGGTCAGGAAAATTGCATTTTTCATACTCCCGGGGTCAGGAAAATAAAAAAAATTTCACATTCCCGGTGTTAGGAAAATCCCATTTTTCTCACTCCCGGGGTCAGGAAAATTGGGTTTTTTTCACACTCCCGGGGTAAAGAAAATCACACTTTTTCACACTCCCGGGGTCAGGAGATTCTGATTTTTTTCACACTACCGGGGTCAAGAAAATCACATTTTTTCACACTCACGGGGTCAGGAAATTCTAATTTTTTTCACACTACCGGTGTTAGGAAAATCACATTTTTCACACTCCCGGGGTCAGGAAAATCGGATTTTTTCACACTCCCGGGGTCAGGAGATTCTGATTTTTTTCACACTCCCGGGTTCAAGAAAATCACATTTTTTCACTCTCCCGTGGTCAGGAATTTCTGATTTCTTTCACACTCCCGGTGTTAGGAAAATCACATTTTTCACACTCCCGGGGTCAAGAAAATCACATTTTTTATCACTCCCGGGGTCAGGAAATTCTGATATTTTTCACACTCCCGGGGTCAGGAAAATCGGATATTTTCACAGTCCCGGGGTCAGGAAAAATGCATTTTTCAGACTCCCGGGTTCAGGAAAATCGCATTTTTCATACTCCCGGGGTCAGGAAAATAAAAAAAAATTCACATTCCCGGAGTTAGGAAAATCCCATTTTTCACACTCCCGGGGTCAGTAAAATTGGGTTTTTTTCACACTCCCGGGGTCAAGAAAATCACATTTTTTCAAACTCCCGGGGTCAGGAGATTCTGATTTTTTTCATACTCCCGGGGACAAGAAAATCACATTTTTTCACACTCACGGGGTCAGGAAATTCTAAATTTTTTTCACACTCCCGGTGTTAGGAAAATCACATTTTTCACACTCCCGGGGTCAGGAAAATCGGATATTTTCACACTCCCGGGGTCAGGAGAATTTAATTTTTTTCACACTCCTGGGGTCAGGAGATTTTAAGTTCTTTCACACTCCCGGGGTCAAGAAAATCACATTTTTTCACACTCCCGGGGTCAGGAAATTCTAATTTTTTCACACTCCCGGTGTTAGGAAAATCACATTTTTCACACTCCCGGGGTCAGGAAAATCGAATATTTTCACACTCCCGGGGTCAGGAAAATCAGATTTTTTTTCATACTCCCGGGGTCAGGAAAATCACATTTTTTCACACTCCCTGGGTCAGGAAATTCTGATTTTTTTCACACTCACGGTGTTAGGAAAATCACATTTTTCACACTCCCGGGGTCAGGAAAATTGGATTTTTTTCACACTCCCAGGGTCAGGAAAATTGGGTTTTTTTTCACACTCCCGGGGTCAAGAAAATCACATTTTTTCACACTCACTGGGTCAGGAGATTCTGATTTTTTTCACACTCCCGGGGTCAAGAAAATCACATTTTTTCACACTCACGGGGTCAGGAAATTCTATTTTTCTTCACACTCCCGGTGTTAGGAAAATCACATTTTTCACACTCCCGGGGTCAGAAAAATTGGATTTTTTCACACTCCCGGGGTCAGGAGAATTTAATTTTTTTTCACACTCCCGGGGTCAGGAGATTTTAATTTCTTTCACACTCCCGGGGTCAAGAAAATCACATTTTTTCACACTCCCGGGGTCAGGAAATTCTAATTTTTTTCACACTCCCTGTGTTAGGAAAATCACATTTTTCACACTCCCGGGGTCAGGAAAATCGGGTATTTTCACACTCCTGGGGTCAGGAAAATCAGATTTTTTCACACTCCCGGGGTCAGGAAATTCTGATATTTTTCACACTCCCGGGGTCAGGAAAATCGGATATTTTCACACTCCTGGGGTCAGGAAAATCAGAATTTAAATTTTTTCACACTCCCGGGGTCAAGAAAATCACATTTTTTCACACTCCCGGGGTCAGGAAATTCTGATATTTTTCACACTCCCGGGGTCAGGAAAATCGGATATTTTCACACCCCCGGGGTCAGGAAAATCAGAATTTAAATTTTTTCACACTCCCGGGGTCAAGAAATTCTGATATTTTTCACACTCCCTGGGTCAGGAAATTCTGATTTTTTTCACACTCACGGTGTTAGGAAAATCACATTTTTCACACTCCCGGGGTCAGGAAAATTGGATTTTTTTCACACTCCCAGGGTCAAGAAAATCACATTTTTTCACACTCCTGGGATCAGGAAATTCTGATTTTTTTCACACTCCCGGGGTCAGGAGATTCTGATCTTTTTCACACTCCCGGGGTCAAGAAAATCGGATATTTTCACAGTCCCGGGGTCAGGAAATTCTAATTTTTTTCACACTCCCGGTGTTAGGAAAATCACATTTTCACACTCCCGGGGTCAGAAAAATTGGATTTTTTCACACTCCCAGGGTCAGGAGAATTTAATTTTTTTCACAATCCCGGGGTCAAGAAAATCACATTTTTTCGCACTCCCGGGGTCAGGAAAATTGGATTTTTTTAACACTCCCGGGGTCAGGAAAATTGGATTTTTTTCACACTCCCGGGGTCAGGAAAATTGGGTTTTTTTCACACTCCCGGGGTCAAGAAAATCACATTTTTTTCACACTCCCGGGGTCAGGAGATTCTGATTTTTTTCACACTCCCGGGGTCAAGAAAATCACATTTTTCACTCTCCCGGGGTCAGGAATTTCTGATTTTTTTCACACTCCCGGTGTTAGGAAAATCACATTTTTCACACTCCCGGGGTCAAGAAAATCACATTTTTTATCACTCCCGGTGTCAGGAAATTCTGATATTTTTCACACTCCCGGGGTCAGGAAAATCGGATATTTTCACAGTCCCGGGGTCAGGAAAATCAGATTTTTTTTCACACTCCCGGGGTCAGGAAAATTGGATATTTTCATACTCCCGGGGTCAGGAAAAATGCATTTTTCAGACTCCCGGTGTTAGGAAAATCCCATTTTTCACACTCCCGGGTCAGTAAAATTGGGTTTTTTTCACACTCCCGGGGTCAAGAAAATCACATTTTTTCACATTCCCGGGATCAGGAGATTCTGATTTTTTTCATACTCCCGGGGTCAAGAAAATCACATTTTTTCACACTCACGGGGTCAGGAAATTCTAATTTTTTTCACACTCCCGGTGTTAGGAAAATCACATTTTTCACACTCCCGGGGTCAGGAAAATCGGATATTTTCACACTCCCGGTGTCAGGAGAATTTAATTTTTTTCACACTCCTGGGGTCAGGAGATTTTAATTTCTTTCACACTCCCGGGGTCAAGAAAATCACATTTTTTCACACTCCCGGGGTCAGGAAATTCTAATTTTTTTCACACTCCCGGTGTTAGGAAAATGACATTTTTCACACTCCCGGGGTCAGGAAAATCGGATATTTTCACACCCCCGGGGTCAGGAAAATCAGATTTTTTTCATACTCCCGGGGTCAGGAAAATTGGATATTTTCATACTCACGGGATCAGGAAAATTGCATTTTTCAGACTCCCGGGTTCAGGAAAATCGAATTTTTCATACTCCCGGGGTCAGGAAAATAAAATTTTTTTCACATTCCCGGTGTTAGAAAAATCACATTTTTCACACTCCAGGGGTCAGGAAAATTGGGTTTTTTTCACACGCCCGGGGTCAAGAAAATCACATTTTTTCACACTCACGGGGTCAGGAGATTCTGATTTTTTTCACACTCCCGGGGTCAAGAAAATCACATTTTTTCACACTCACGGGGTCAGGAAATTCTATTTTTCTTCACACTCCCGGTGTTAGGAAAATCACATTTTTCACACTCCCGGGGTCAGAAAAATTGGATTTTTTCACACTCCCGGGGTCAGGAGAATTTAATTTTTTTTCACACTCCCGGGGTCAGGAGATTTTAATTTCTTTCACACTCCCGGGGTCAAAAAAATCACATTTTTTCACACTCCCGGGGTCAGGAAATTCTAATTTTTTTCACACTCCCTGTGTTAGGAAAATCACATTTTTCACACTCCCGGGGTCAGGAAAATCGGGTATTTTCACACTCCTGGGGTCAGGAAAATCAGATTTTTTCACACTCCCGGGGTCAGGAAATTCTGATATTTTTCACACTCCCGGGGTCAGGAAAATCGGATATTTTCACACTCCTGGGGTCAGGAAAATCAGAATTTAAATTTTTTCACACTCCCGGGGTCAAGAAAATCACATTTTTTCACACTCCCGGGGTCAGGAAATTCTGATATTTTTCACACTCCCGGGGTCAGGAAAATCGGATATTTTCACACCCCCGGGGTCAGGAAAATCAGATTTTTTCATACTCCCGGGGTCAGGAAAATTGGATATTTTCATACTCCCGGGATCAGGAAAATTGCATTTTTCAGACTCCCGGGGTCAGGAAAATTGCATTTTTCATACTCCCGGGTTCAGGAAAATAAAAAAAAATTCACATTCCCGGTGTTAGGAAAATCCCATTTTTCTCACTCCCGGGGTCAGGAAAATTGGGTTTTTTTCACACTCCCGGGGTAAAGAAAATCACACTTTTTCACACTCCCGGGGTCAGGAGATTCTGATTTTTTTCACACTCCCGGGGTCAAGAAAATCACATTTTTTCACACTCACGGGGTCAGGAAATTCTAATTTTTTTTCACACTACCGGTGTTAGGAAAATCACATTTTTCACACTCCCGGGGTCAGGAAAATCGGATTTTTTCACACTCCCGGTGTCAGGAGAATTTTATTTTTTTCCCATTCCCGGGGTCAGGAGATTTTAATTTCTTTCACACTCCCGGGGTCAAGAAAATCACATTTTTTCACACTCCCGGGGTCAGGAAATTCTGATATTTTTCACACTCCCGGGGTCAGGAAAATCGGATATTTTCACACCCCCGGGGTCAGGAAAATCAGAATTTAAATTTTTTCACACTCTCGGGGTCAAGAAATTCTGATATTTTTCACACTCCCTGGGTCAGGAAATTCTGATTTTTTTCACACTCACGGTGTTAGGAAAATCACATTTTTCACACTCCCGGGGTCAGGAAAATTGGATTTTTTTCACACTCCCAGGGTCAGGAAAATTGGTTTTTTTTTCACACTCCCGGGGTCAAGAAAATCACATTTTTTCACACTCCTGGGATCAGGAAATTCTGATTTTTTTCACACTCCCGGGGTCAGGAGATTCTGATCTTTTTCACACTCCCGGGGTCAAGAAAATCGGATATTTTCACAGTCCCGGGGTCAGGAAATTCTAATTTTTTTCACACTCCCGGTGTTAGGAAAATCACATTTTCACACTCCCGGGGTCAGAAAAATTGGATTTTTTCACACTCCCAGGGTCAGGAGAATTTAATTTTTTTCACAATCCCGGGGTCAAGAAAATCACATTTTTTCGCACTCCCGGGGTCAGGAAAATTGGATTTTTTTAACACTCCCGGGGTCAGGAAAATTGGATTTTTTTCACACTCCCGGGGTCAGGAAAATTGGGTTTTTTTCACACTCCCGGGGTCAAGAAAATCACATTTTTTTCACACTCCCGGGGTCAGGAGATTCTGATTTTTTTCACACTCCCGGGGTCAAGAAAATCACATTTTTTCACTCTCCCGGGGTCAGGAATTTCTGATTTTTTTCACACTCCCGGTGTTAGGAAAATCACATTTTTCACACTCCCGGGGTCAAGAAAATCACATTTTTTATCACTCCCGGTGTCAGGAAATTCTGATATTTTTCACACTCCCGGGGTCAGGAAAATCGGATATTTTCACAGTCCCGGGGTCAGGAAAATCAGATTTTTTTTCACACTCCCGGGGTCAGGAAAATTGGATATTTTCATACTCCCGGGGTCAGGAAAAATGCATTTTTCAGACTCCCGGTGTTAGGAAAATCCCATTTTTCACACTCCCGGGTCAGTAAAATTGGGTTTTTTTCACACTCCCGGGGTCAAGAAAATCACATTTTTTCACATTCCCGGGATCAGGAGATTCTGATTTTTTTCATACTCCCGGGGTCAAGAAAATCACATTTTTTCACACTCACGGGGTCAGGAAATTCTAATTTTTTTCACACTCCCGGTGTTAGGAAAATCACATTTTTCACACTCCCGGGGTCAGGAAAATCGGATATTTTCACACTCCCGGGGTCAGGAGAATTTAATTTTTTTCACACTCCTGGGGTCAGGAGATTTTAATTTCTTTCACACTCCCGGGGTCAAGAAAATCACATTTTTTCACACTCCCGGGGTCAGGAAATTCTAATTTTTTTCACACTCCCGGTGTTAGGAAAATGACATTTTTCACACTCCCGGGGTCAGGAAAATCGGATATTTTCACACCCCCGGGGTCAGGAAAATCAGATTTTTTTCATACTCCCGGGGTCAGGAAAATTGGATATTTTCATACTCCCGGGATCAGGAAAATTGCATTTTTCAGACTCCCGGGTTCAGGAAAATCGAATTTTTCATACTCCCGGGGTCAGGAAAATAAAATTTTTTTCACATTCCCGGTGTTAGAAAAATCACATTTTTCACACTCCAGGGGTCAGGAAAATTGGGTTTTTTTCACACGCCCGGGGTCAAGAAAATCACATTTTTTCACACTCACGGGGTCAGGAGATTCTGATTTTTTTCACACTCCCGGGGTCAAGAAAATCACATTTTTTCACACTCACGGGGTCAGGAAATTCTATTTTTCTTCACACTCCCGGTGTTAGGAAAATCACATTTTTCACACTCCCGGGGTCAGAAAAATTGGATTTTTTCACACTCCCGGGGTCAGGAGAATTTAATTTTTTTTCACACTCCCGGGGTCAGGAGATTTTAATTTCTTTCACACTCCCGGGGTCAAGAAAATCACATTTTTTCACACTCCCGGGGTCAGGAAATTCTAATTTTTTTCACACTCCCTGTGTTAGGAAAATCACATTTTTCACACTCCCGGGGTCAGGAAAATCGGGTATTTTCACACTCCTGGGGTCAGGAAAATCAGATTTTTTCACACTCCCGGGGTCAGGAAATTCTGATATTTTTCACACTCCCGGGGTCAGGAAAATCGGATATTTTCACACTCCTGGGGTAAGGAAAATCAGAATTTAAATTTTTTCACACTCCCGGGGTCAAGAAAATCACATTTTTTCACACTCCCGGGGTCAGGAAATTCTGATATTTTTCACACTCCCGGGGTCAGGAAAATCGGATATTTTCACACCCCCGGGGTCAGGAAAATCAGATTTTTTCATACTCCCGGGGTCAGGAAAATTGGATATTTTCATACTCCCGGGATCAGGAAAATTGCATTTTTCAGACTCCCGGGGTCAGGAAAATTGCATTTTTCATACTCCCGGGGTCAGGAAAATAAAAAAAAATTCACATTCCCGGTGTTAGGAAAATCCCATTTTTCTCACTCCCGGGGTCAGGAAAATTGGGTTTTTTTCACACTCCCGGGGTAAAGAAAATCACACTTTTTCACACTCCCGGGGTCAGGAGATTCTGATTTTTTTCACACTCCCGGGGTCAAGAAAATCACATTTTTTCACACTCACGGGGTCAGGAAATTCTAATTTTTTTTCACACTACCGGTGTTAGGAAAATCACATTTTTCACACTCCCGGGGTCAGGAAAATCGGATTTTTTCACACTCCCGGTGTCAGGAGAATTTTATTTTTTTCCCATTCCCGGGGTCAGGAGATTTTAATTTCTTTCACACTCCCGGGGTCAAGAAAATCACATTTTTTCACACTCCTGGGGTCAGGAAATTCTAATTTTTTTCACACTCCCGGTGTTAGGAAACTCACATTTTTCACACTCCCGGGGTCAGGAAAATCGGATATTTTCACACTCCCGGGGTCAGGAAAATCAGATTTTTTTCTCACTCCCGGTGTCAGGAAAATTGGATATTTTCATACACCCGGGGTCAGGAAAATTGCATTTTTCAGACTCCCAGGGTCTGGAAAATTGGATTTTTTTAACACTCCCGGGGTCAGGAAAATTGGATTTTTTTCACACTCCCAGGGTCAGGAAAATTGGGTTTTTTTCACACTCCCGGGGTCAAGAAAATCACATTTTTTCACACTCCTGGGATCAGGAAATTCTGATTTTTTTCACACTCCCGGGGTCAGGAGATTCTGATTTTTTTCACACTCCCGTGGTCAAGAAAATCGGATATTTTCACACTCCCGTGGTCAGGAAATTCTAATTTTTTTCACACTCCCGGTGTTAGGAAAATCACATTTTTACACTCCCGGGGTCAGAAAAATTGGATTTTTTCACACTCCCAGGGTCAGGAGAATTTAATTTTTTTCACAATCCCGGGGTCAAGAAAATCACATTTTTTTCACACTCCCGGGGTCAGGAAAGTTGGATTTTTTTAACACTCCCGGGGTCAGGAAAATTGGATTTTTTTCACACTCCCGGGGTCAGGAAAATTGGGTTTTTTTCACACTCCCGGGGTCAAGAAAATCACATTTTTTTCACACTCCCGGGGTCAGGAGATTCTGATTTTTTTCACACTCCCGGGTTCAAGAAAATCACATTTTTTCACTCTCCCGTGGTCAGGAATTTCTGATTTCTTTCACACTCCCGGTGTTAGGAAAATCACATTTTTCACACTCCCGGGGTCAAGAAAATCACATTTTTTTATCACTCCCGGGGTCAGGAGTTTCTGATTTTTTTCACACTCCCGGGGTCAAGAAAATCACATTTTTTCACACTCCCGGGGTCAGGAAATTCTAATTTTTTTCACACTCCCTGTGTTAGGAAAATCACATTTTTCACACTCCCGGGGTCAGGAAAATCGGGTATTTTCACACTCCTGGGGTCAGGAAAATCAGATTTTTTCACACTCCCGGGGTCAGGAAATTCTGATATTTTTCACACTCCCGGGGTCAGGAAAATCGGATATTTTCACACTCCTGGGGTCAGGAAAATCAGAATTTAAATTTTTTCACACTCCCGGGGTCAAGAAAATCACATTTTTTCACACTCCCGGGGTCAGGAAATTCTGATATTTTTCACACTCCCGGGGTCAGGAAAATCGGATATTTTCACACCCCCGGGGTCAGGAAAATCAGATTTTTTCATACTCCCGGGGTCAGGAAAATTGGATATTTTCATACTCCCGGGATCAGGAAAATTGCATTTTTCAGACTCCCGGGGTCAGGAAAATTGCATTTTTCATACTCCCGGGGTCAGGAAAATAAAAAAAATTTCACATTCCCGGTGTTAGGAAAATCCCATTTTTCTCACTCCCGGGGTCAGGAAAATTGGGTTTTTTTCACACTCCCGGGGTAAAGAAAATCACACTTTTTCACACTCCCGGGGTCAGGAGATTCTGATTTTTTTCACACTACCGGGGTCAAGAAAATCACATTTTTTCACACTCACGGGGTCAGGAAATTCTAATTTTTTTCACACTACCGGTGTTAGGAAAATCACATTTTTCACACTCCCGGGGTCAGGAAAATCGGATTTTTTCACACTCCCGGGGTCAGGAGATTCTGATTTTTTTCACACTCCCGGGTTCAAGAAAATCACATTTTTTCACTCTCCCGTGGTCAGGAATTTCTGATTTCTTTCACACTCCCGGTGTTAGGAAAATCACATTTTTCACACTCCCGGGGTCAAGAAAATCACATTTTTTATCACTCCCGGGGTCAGGAAATTCTGATATTTTTCACACTCCCGGGGTCAGGAAAATCGGATATTTTCACAGTCCCGGGGTCAGGAAAAATGCATTTTTCAGACTCCCGGGTTCAGGAAAATCGCATTTTTCATACTCCCGGGGTCAGGAAAATAAAAAAAAATTCACATTCCCGGAGTTAGGAAAATCCCATTTTTCACACTCCCGGGGTCAGTAAAATTGGGTTTTTTTCACACTCCCGGGGTCAAGAAAATCACATTTTTTCAAACTCCCGGGGTCAGGAGATTCTGATTTTTTTCATACTCCCGGGGACAAGAAAATCACATTTTTTCACACTCACGGGGTCAGGAAATTCTAAATTTTTTTCACACTCCCGGTGTTAGGAAAATCACATTTTTCACACTCCCGGGGTCAGGAAAATCGGATATTTTCACACTCCCGGGGTCAGGAGAATTTAATTTTTTTCACACTCCTGGGGTCAGGAGATTTTAAGTTCTTTCACACTCCCGGGGTCAAGAAAATCACATTTTTTCACACTCCCGGGGTCAGGAAATTCTAATTTTTTCACACTCCCGGTGTTAGGAAAATCACATTTTTCACACTCCCGGGGTCAGGAAAATCGGATATTTTCACACTCCCGGGGTCAGGAAAATCAGATTTTTTTTCATACTCCCGGGGTCAGGAAAATCACATTTTTTCACACTCCCTGGGTCAGGAAATTCTGATTTTTTTCACACTCACGGTGTTAGGAAAATCACATTTTTCACACTCCCGGGGTCAGGAAAATTGGATTTTTTTCACACTCCCAGGGTCAGGAAAATTGGGTTTTTTTTCACACTCCCGGGGTCAAGAAAATCACATTTTTTCACACTCACTGGGTCAGGAGATTCTGATTTTTTTCACACTCCCGGGGTCAAGAAAATCACATTTTTTCACACTCACGGGGTCAGGAAATTCTATTTTTCTTCACACTCCCGGTGTTAGGAAAATCACATTTTTCACACTCCCGGGGTCAGAAAAATTGGATTTTTTCACACTCCCGGGGTCAGGAGAATTTAATTTTTTTTCACACTCCCGGGGTCAGGAGATTTTAATTTCTTTCACACTCCCGGGGTCAAGAAAATCACATTTTTTCACACTCCCGGGGTCAGGAAATTCTAATTTTTTTCACACTCCCTGTGTTAGGAAAATCACATTTTTCACACTCCCGGGGTCAGGAAAATCGGGTATTTTCACACTCCTGGGGTCAGGAAAATCAGATTTTTTCACACTCCCGGGGTCAGGAAATTCTGATATTTTTCACACTCCCGGGGTCAGGAAAATCGGATATTTTCACACTCCTGGGGTCAGGAAAATCAGAATTTAAATTTTTTCACACTCCCGGGGTCAAGAAAATCACATTTTTTCACACTCCCGGGGTCAGGAAATTCTGATATTTTTCACACTCCCGGGGTCAGGAAAATCGGATATTTTCACACCCCCGGGGTCAGGAAAATCAGAATTTAAATTTTTTCACACTCCCGGGGTCAAGAAATTCTGATATTTTTCACACTCCCTGGGTCAGGAAATTCTGATTTTTTTCACACTCACGGTGTTAGGAAAATCACATTTTTCACACTCCCGGGGTCAGGAAAATTGGATTTTTTTCACACTCCCAGGGTCAAGAAAATCACATTTTTTCACACTCCTGGGATCAGGAAATTCTGATTTTTTTCACACTCCCGGGGTCAGGAGATTCTGATCTTTTTCACACTCCCGGGGTCAAGAAAATCGGATATTTTCACAGTCCCGGGGTCAGGAAATTCTAATTTTTTTCACACTCCCGGTGTTAGGAAAATCACATTTTCACACTCCCGGGGTCAGAAAAATTGGATTTTTTCACACTCCCAGGGTCAGGAGAATTTAATTTTTTTCACAATCCCGGGGTCAAGAAAATCACATTTTTTCGCACTCCCGGGGTCAGGAAAATTGGATTTTTTTAACACTCCCGGGGTCAGGAAAATTGGATTTTTTTCACACTCCCGGGGTCAGGAAAATTGGGTTTTTTTCACACTCCCGGGGTCAAGAAAATCACATTTTTTTCACACTCCCGGGGTCAGGAGATTCTGATTTTTTTCACACTCCCGGGGTCAAGAAAATCACATTTTTCACTCTCCCGGGGTCAGGAATTTCTGATTTTTTTCACACTCCCGGTGTTAGGAAAATCACATTTTTCACACTCCCGGGGTCAAGAAAATCACATTTTTTATCACTCCCGGTGTCAGGAAATTCTGATATTTTTCACACTCCCGGGGTCAGGAAAATCGGATATTTTCACAGTCCCGGGGTCAGGAAAATCAGATTTTTTTTCACACTCCCGGGGTCAGGAAAATTGGATATTTTCATACTCCCGGGGTCAGGAAAAATGCATTTTTCAGACTCCCGGTGTTAGGAAAATCCCATTTTTCACACTCCCGGGTCAGTAAAATTGGGTTTTTTTCACACTCCCGGGGTCAAGAAAATCACATTTTTTCACATTCCCGGGATCAGGAGATTCTGATTTTTTTCATACTCCCGGGGTCAAGAAAATCACATTTTTTCACACTCACGGGGTCAGGAAATTCTAATTTTTTTCACACTCCCGGTGTTAGGAAAATCACATTTTTCACACTCCCGGGGTCAGGAAAATCGGATATTTTCACACTCCCGGTGTCAGGAGAATTTAATTTTTTTCACACTCCTGGGGTCAGGAGATTTTAATTTCTTTCACACTCCCGGGGTCAAGAAAATCACATTTTTTCACACTCCCGGGGTCAGGAAATTCTAATTTTTTTCACACTCCCGGTGTTAGGAAAATGACATTTTTCACACTCCCGGGGTCAGGAAAATCGGATATTTTCACACCCCCGGGGTCAGGAAAATCAGATTTTTTTCATACTCCCGGGGTCAGGAAAATTGGATATTTTCATACTCCCGGGATCAGGAAAATTGCATTTTTCAGACTCCCGGGTTCAGGAAAATCGAATTTTTCATACTCCCGGGGTCAGGAAAATAAATTTTTTTTCACATTCCCGGTGTTAGAAAAATCACATTTTTCACACTCCAGGGGTCAGGAAAATTGGGTTTTTTTCACACGCCCGGGGTCAAGAAAATCACATTTTTTCACACTCACGGGGTCAGGAGATTCTGATTTTTTTCACACTCCCGGGGTCAAGAAAATCACATTTTTTCACACTCACGGGGTCAGGAAATTCTATTTTTCTTCACACTCCCGGTGTTAGGAAAATCACATTTTTCACACTCCCGGGGTCAGAAAAATTGGATTTTTTCACACTCCCGGGGTCAGGAGAATTTAATTTTTTTTCACACTCCCGGGGTCAGGAGATTTTAATTTCTTTCACACTCCCGGGGTCAAGAAAATCACATTTTTTCACACTCCCGGGGTCAGGAAATTCTAATTTTTTTCACACTCCCTGTGTTAGGAAAATCACATTTTTCACACTCCCGGGGTCAGGAAAATCGGGTATTTTCACACTCCTGGGGTCAGGAAAATCAGATTTTTTCACACTCCCGGGGTCAGGAAATTCTGATATTTTTCACACTCCCGGGGTCAGGAAAATCGGATATTTTCACACTCCTGGGGTCAGGAAAATCAGAATTTAAATTTTTTCACACTCCCGGGGTCAAGAAAATCACATTTTTTCACACTCCCGGGGTCAGGAAATTCTGATATTTTTCACACTCCCGGGGTCAGGAAAATCGGATATTTTCACACCCCCGGGGTCAGGAAAATCAGATTTTTTCATACTCCCGGGGTCAGGAAAATTGGATATTTTCATACTCCCGGGATCAGGAAAATTGCATTTTTCAGACTCCCGGGGTCAGGAAAATTGCATTTTTCATACTCCCGGGGTCAGGAAAATAAAAAAAATTTCACATTCCCGGTGTTAGGAAAATCCCATTTTTCTCACTCCCGGGGTCAGGAAAATTGGGTTTTTTTCACACTCCCGGGGTAAAGAAAATCACACTTTTTCACACTCCCGGGGTCAGGAGATTCTGATTTTTTTCACACTCCCGGGGTCAAGAAAATCACATTTTTTCACACTCACGGGGTCAGGAAATTCTAATTTTTTTTCACACTACCGGTGTTAGGAAAATCACATTTTTCACACTCCCGGGGTCAGGAAAATCGGATTTTTTCACACTCCCGGTGTCAGGAGAATTTTATTTTTTTCCCATTCCCGGGGTCAGGAGATTTTAATTTCTTTCACACTCCCGGGGTCAAGAAAATCACATTTTTTCACACTCCTGGGGTCAGGAAATTCTAATTTTTTTCACACTCCCGGTGTTAGGAAACTCACATTTTTCACACTCCCGGGGTCAGGAAAATCGGATATTTTCACACTCCCGGGGTCAGGAAAATCAGATTTTTTTCTCACTCCCGGTGTCAGGAAAATTGGATATTTTCATACACCAGGGGTCAGGAAAATTGCATTTTTCAGACTCCCAGGGTCTGGAAAATTGGATTTTTTTAACACTCCCGGGGTCAGGAAAATTGGATTTTTTTCACACTCCCAGGGTCAGGAAAATTGGGTTTTTTTCACACTCCCGGGGTCAAGAAAATCACATTTTTTCACACTCCTGGGATCAGGAAATTCTGATTTTTTTCACACTCCCGGGGTCAGGAGATTCTGATTTTTTTCACACTCCCGTGGTCAAGAAAATCGGATATTTTCACACTCCCGTGGTCAGGAAATTCTAATTTTTTTCACACTCCCGGTGTTAGGAAAATCACATTTTTACACTCCCGGGGTCAGAAAAATTGGATTTTTTCACACTCCCAGGGTCAGGAGAATTTAATTTTTTTCACAATCCCGGGGTCAAGAAAATCACATTTTTTTCACACTCCCGGGGTCAGGAAAGTTGGATTTTTTTAACACTCCCGGGGTCAGGAAAATTGGATTTTTTTCACACTCCCGGGGTCAGGAAAATTGGGTTTTTTTCACACTCCCGGGGTCAAGAAAATCACATTTTTTTCACACTCCCGGGGTCAGGAGATTCTGATTTTTTTCACACTCCCGGGTTCAAGAAAATCACATTTTTTCACTCTCCCGTGGTCAGGAATTTCTGATTTCTTTCACACTCCCGGTGTTAGGAAAATCACATTTTTCACACTCCCGGGGTCAAGAAAATCACATTTTTTTATCACTCCCGAGGTCAGGAAATTCTGATATTTTTCACACTCCCGGGGTCAGGAAAATCGGATATTTTCACAGTCCCGGGGTCAGGAAAAATGCATTTTTCAGACTCCCGGGTTCAGGAAAATCGCATTTTTCATACTCCCGGGGTCAGGAAAATAAAAAAAATTTCACATTCCCGGAGTTAGGAAAATCCCATTTTTCACACTCCCGGGGTCAGTAAAATTGGGTTTTTTTCACACTCCCGGGGTCAAGAAAATCACATTTTTTCACACTCCCGGGGTCAGGAGATTCTGATTTTTTTCAAACTCCCGGGGACAAGAAAATCACATTTTTCACACTCACGGGGTCAGGAAATTCTAATTTTTTTTCACACTCCCGGTGTTAGGAAAATCTCATTTTTCACACTCCCGGGGTCAGGAAAATCGGATATTTTCACATTCCCGGGGTCAGGAGAATTTAATTTTTTCACACTCCTGGGGTCAGGAGATTTTAAGTTCTTTCACACTCCTGGGGTCAAGAAAATCACATTTTTTCACACTCCCGGGGTCAGGAAATTCTAATTTTTTCACACTCCCGGTGTTAGGAAAATCACATTTTTCACACTCCCGGGGTCAGGAAAATCGGATATTTTCACACTCCCGGGGTCAGGAAAATCAGATTTTTTTTCATACTCCCGGGGTCAGGAAAATCACATTTTTTCACACTCCCTGGGTCAGGAAATTCTGATTTTTTTCACACTCACGGTGTTAGGAAAATCACATTTTTCACACTCCCGGGGTCAGGAAAATTGGATTTTTTTCACACTCCAAGGGTCAGGAAAATTGGGTTTTTTTCACACTCCCGGGGTCAAGAAAATCACATTTTTTCACACTCCTGGGATCAGGAAATTCTGATTTTTTTCACACTCCCGGGGTCAGGAGATTCTGATTTTTTTCACACTCCCGGGGTCAAGAAAATCGGATATTTTCACAGTCCCGGGGTCAGGAAATTCTAATTTTTTTCACACTCCCGGTGTTAGGAAAATCACATTTTCACACTCCCGGGGTCAGAAAAATTGAATTTTTTCACACTCCCAGGGTCAGGAGAATTTAATTTTTTTCACAATCCTGGGGTCATGAAAATCACATTTTTTCGCACTCCCGGGGTCAGGAAAATTGGATTTTTTTCACACTCCCGGGGTCAGGAAAATTGGATTTTTGTCACACTCCCGGGGTCAGGAAAATTGGGTTTTTTTCACACTCCCGGGGTCAAGAAAATCACATTTTTTTCACACTCCCGGGGTCAGGAGATTCTGATTTTTTTCACACTCCCGGGGTCAAGAAAATCACATTTTTTCACTCTCCCGGGGTCAGGAATTTCTGATTTTTTTCACACTCCCGGTGTTAGGAAAATCACATTTTTCACACTCCCGGGGTCAAGAAAATCACATTTTTTATCACTCCCGGGGTCAGGAAATTCTGATATTTTTCACACTCCCGGGGTCAGGAAAATCGGATATTTTCACACTCCCGGGGTCAGGAAAATCTGATTTTTTTCATACTCCCGGGGTCAGGAAAATCACATTTTTTCACACTCACGGGGTCAGGAAATTCTAATTTTTTTTCACACTACCGGTGTTAGGAAAATCACATTTTTCACACTCCCGGGGTCAGGAAAATCGGATTTTTTCACACTCCCGGTGTCAGGAGAATTTTATTTTTTTCCCATTCCCGGGGTCAGGAGATTTTAATTTCTTTCACACTCCCGGGGTCAAGAAAATCACATTTTTTCACACTCCTGGGGTCAGGAAATTCTAATTTTTTTCACACTCCCGGTGTTAGGAAACTCACATTTTTCACACTCCCGGGGTCAGGAAAATCGGATATTTTCACACTCCCGGGGTCAGGAAAATCAGATTTTTTCCTCACTCCCGGTGTCAGGAAAATTGGATATTTTCATACACCCGGGGTCAGGAAAATTGCATTTTTCAGACTCCCAGGGTCTGGAAAATTGGATTTTTTTAACACTCCCGGGGTCAGGAAAATTGGATTTTTTTCACACTCCCAGGGTCAGGAAAATTGGGTTTTTTTCACACTCCCGGGGTCAAGAAAATCACATTTTTTCACACTCCTGGGATCAGGAAATTCTGATTTTTTTCACACTCCCGGGGTCAGGAGATTCTGATTTTTTTCACACTCCCGTGGTCAAGAAAATCGGATATTTTCACACTCCCGTGGTCAGGAAATTCTAATTTTTTTCACACTCCCGGTGTTAGGAAAATCACATTTTTACACTCCCGGGGTCAGAAAAATTGGATTTTTTCACACTCCCAGGGTCAGGAGAATTTAATTTTTTTCACAATCCCGGGGTCAAGAAAATCACATTTTTTTCACACTCCCGGGGTCAGGAAAGTTGGATTTTTTTAACACTCCCGGGGTCAGGAAAATTGGATTTTTTTCACACTCCCGGGGTCAGGAAAATTGGGTTTTTTTCACACTCCCGGGGTCAAGAAAATCACATTTTTTTCACACTCCCGGGGTCAGGAGATTCTGATTTTTTTCACACTCCCGGGTTCAAGAAAATCACATTTTTTCACTCTCCCGTGGTCAGGAATTTCTGATTTCTTTCACACTCCCGGTGTTAGGAAAATCACATTTTTCACACTCCCGGGGTCAAGAAAATCACATTTTTTTATCACTCCCGGGGTCAGGAGATTCTGATTTTTTTCACACTCCCGGGGTCAAGAAAATCACATTTTTTCACACTCCCGGGGTCAGGAAATTCTAATTTTTTTCACACTCCCTGTGTTAGGAAAATCACATTTTTCACACTCCCGGGGTCAGGAAAATCGGGTATTTTCACACTCCTGGGGTCAGGAAAATCAGATTTTTTCACACTCCCGGGGTCAGGAAATTCTGATATTTTTCACACTCCCGGGGTCAGGAAAATCGGATATTTTCACACTCCTGGGGTCAGGAAAATCAGAATTTAAATTTTTTCACACTCCCGGGGTCAAGAAAATCACATTTTTTCACACTCCCGGGGTCAGGAAATTCTGATATTTTTCACACTCCCGGGGTCAGGAAAATCGGATATTTTCACACCCCCGGGGTCAGGAAAATCAGATTTTTTCATACTCCCGGGGTCAGGAAAATTGGATATTTTCATACTCCCGGGATCAGGAAAATTGCATTTTTCAGACTCCCGGGGTCAGGAAAATTGCATTTTTCATACTCCCGGGGTCAGGAAAATAAAAAAAAATTCACATTCCCGGTGTTAGGAAAATCCCATTTTTCTCACTCCCGGGGTCAGGAAAATTGGGTTTTTTTCACACTCCCGGGGTAAAGAAAATCACACTTTTTCACACTCCCGGGGTCAGGAGATTCTGATTTTTTTCACACTACCGGGGTCAAGAAAATCACATTTTTTCACACTCACGGGGTCAGGAAATTCTAATTTTTTTCACACTACCGGTGTTAGGAAAATCACATTTTTCACACTCCCGGGGTCAGGAAAATCGGATTTTTTCACACTCCCGGGGTCAGGAGATTCTGATTTTTTTCACACTCCCGGGTTCAAGAAAATCACATTTTTTCACTCTCCCGTGGTCAGGAATTTCTGATTTCTTTCACACTCCCGGTGTTAGGAAAATCACATTTTTCACACTCCCGGGGTCAAGAAAATCACATTTTTTATCACTCCCGGGGTCAGGAAATTCTGATATTTTTCACACTCCCGGGGTCAGGAAAATCGGATATTTTCACAGTCCCGGGGTCAGGAAAAATGCATTTTTCAGACTCCCGGGTTCAGGAAAATCGCATTTTTCATACTCCCGGGGTCAGGAAAATAAAAAAAAATTCACATTCCCGGAGTTAGGAAAATCCCATTTTTCACACTCCCGGGGTCAGTAAAATTGGGTTTTTTTCACACTCCCGGGGTCAAGAAAATCACATTTTTTCAAACTCCCGGGGTCAGGAGATTCTGATTTTTTTCATACTCCCGGGGACAAGAAAATCACATTTTTTCACACTCACGGGGTCAGGAAATTCTAATTTTTTTTCACACTCCCGGTGTTAGGAAAATCACATTTTTCACACTCCCGGGGTCAGGAAAATCGGATATTTTCACACTCCCGGGGTCAGGAGAATTTAATTTTTTTCACACTCCTGGGGTCAGGAGATTTTAAGTTCTTTCACACTCCCGGGGTCAAGAAAATCACATTTTTTCACACTCCCGGGGTCAGGAAATTCTAATTTTTTCACACTCCCGGTGTTAGGAAAATCACATTTTTCACACTCCCGGGGTCAGGAAAATCGGATATTTTCACACTCCCGGGGTCAGGAAAATCAGATTTTTTTTCATACTCCCGGGGTCAGGAAAATCACATTTTTTCACACTCCCTGGGTCAGGAAATTCTGATTTTTTTCACACTCACGGTGTTAGGAAAATCACATTTTTCACACTCCCGGGGTCAGGACAATTGGATTTTTTTCACACTCCCAGGGTCAGGAAAATTGGGTTTTTTTTCACACTCCCGGGGTCAAGAAAATCACATTTTTTCACACTCACGGGGTCAGGAGATTCTGATTTTTTTCACACTCCCGGGGTCAAGAAAATCACATTTTTTCACACTCACGGGGTCAGGAAATTCTATTTTTCTTCACACTCCCAGTGTTAGGAAAATCACATTTTTCACACTCCCGGGGTCAGAAAAATTGGATTTTTTCACACTCCCGGGGTCAGGAGAATTTAATTTTTTTTCACACTCCCGGGGTCAGGAGATTTTAATTTCTTTCACACTCCCGGGGTCAAGAAAATCACATTTTTTCACACTCCCGGGGTCAGGAAATTCTAATTTTTTTTCACACTCCCTGTGTTAGGAAAATCACATTTTTCACACTCCCGGGGTCAGGAAAATCGGGTATTTTCACACTCCTGGGGTCAGGAAAATCAGATTTTTTCACACTCCCGGGGTCAGGAAATTCTGATATTTTTCACACTCCCGGGGTCAGGAAAATCGGATATTTTCACACTCCTGGGGTCAGGAAAATCAGAATTTAAATTTTTTCACACTCCCGGGGTCAAGAAAATCACATTTTTTCACACTCCCGGGGTCAGGAAATTCTGATATTTTTCACACTCCCGGGGTCAGGAAAATCGGATATTTTCACACCCCCGGGGTCAGGAAAATCAGAATTTAAATTTTTTCACACTCCCGGGGTCAAGAAATTCTGATATTTTTCACACTCCCTGGGTCAGGAAATTCTGATTTTTTTCACACTCACGGTGTTAGGAAAATCACATTTTTCACACTCCCGGGGTCAGGAAAATTGGATTTTTTTCACACTCCCAGGGTCAGGAAAATTGGTTTTTTTTTCACACTCCCGGGGTCAAGAAAATCACATTTTTTCACACTCCTGGGATCAGGAAATTCTGATTTTTTTCACACTCCCGGGGTCAGGAGATTCTGATCTTTTTCACACTCCCGGGGTCAAGAAAATCGGATATTTTCACAGTCCCGGGGTCAGGAAATTCTAATTTTTTTCACACTCCCGGTGTTAGGAAAATCACATTTTCACACTCCCGGGGTCAGAAAAATTGGATTTTTTCACACTCCCAGGGTCAGGAGAATTTAATTTTTTTCACAATCCCGGGGTCAAGAAAATCACATTTTTTCGCACTCCCGGGGTCAGGAAAATTGGATTTTTTTAACACTCCCGGCGTCAGGAAAATTGGATTTTTTTCACACTCCCGGGGTCAGGAAAATTGGGTTTTTTTCACACTCCCGGGGTCAAGAAAATCACATTTTTTTCACACTCCCGGGGTCAGGAAAATTGGATATTTTCATACTCCCGGGGTCAGGAAAAATGCATTTTTCAGACTCCCGGTGTTAGGAAAATCCCATTTTTCACACTCCCGGGTCAGTAAAATTGGGTTTTTTTCACACTCCCGGGGTCAAGAAAATCACATTTTTTCACATTCCCGGGATCAGGAGATTCTGATTTTTTTCATACTCCCGGGGTCAAGAAAATCACATTTTTTCACACTCACGGGGTCAGGAAATTCTAATTTTTTTCACACTCCCGGTGTTAGGAAAATCACATTTTTCACACTCCCGGGGTCAGGAAAATCGGATATTTTCACACTCCCGGTGTCAGGAGAATTTAATTTTTTTCACACTCCTGGGGTCAGGAGATTTTAATTTCTTTCACACTCCCGGGGTCAAGAAAATCACATTTTTTCACACTCCCGGGGTCAGGAAATTCTAATTTTTTTCACACTCCCGGTGTTAGGAAAATGACATTTTTCACACTCCCGGGGTCAGGAAAATCGGATATTTTCACACCCCCGGGGTCAGGAAAATCAGATTTTTTTCATACGCCCGGGGTCAGGAAAATTGGATATTTTCATACTCCCGGGATCAGGAAAATTGCATTTTTCAGACTCCCGGGTTCAGGAAAATCGAATTTTTCATACTCCCGGGGTCAGGAAAATAAAATTTTTTTCACATTCCCGGTGTTAGAAAAATCACATTTTTCACACTCCAGGGGTCAGGAAAATTGGGTTTTTTTCACACGCCCGGGGTCAAGAAAATCACATTTTTTCACACTCACGGGGTCAGGAGATTCTGATTTTTTTCACACTCCCGGGGTCAAGAAAATCACATTTTTTCACACTCACGGGGTCAGGAAATTCTATTTTTCTTCACACTCCCGGTGTTAGGAAAATCACATTTTTCACACTCCCGGGGTCAGAAAAATTGGATTTTTTCACACTCCCGGGGTCAGGAGAATTTAATTTTTTTTCACACTCCCGGGGTCAGGAGATTTTAATTTCTTTCACACTCCCGGGGTCAAGAAAATCACATTTTTTCACACTCCCGGGGTCAGGAAATTCTAATTTTTTTCACACTCCCTGTGTTAGGAAAATCACATTTTTCACACTCCCGGGGTCAGGAAAATCGGGTATTTTCACACTCCTGGGGTCAGGAAAATCAGATTTTTTCACACTCCCGGGGTCAGGAAATTCTGATATTTTTCACACTCCCGGGGTCAGGAAAATCGGATATTTTCACACTCCTGGGGTCAGGAAAATCAGAATTTAAATTTTTTCACACTCCCGGGGTCAAGAAAATCACATTTTTTCACACTCCCGGGGTCAGGAAATTCTGATATTTTTCACACTCCCGGGGTCAGGAAAATCGGATATTTTCACACCCCCGGGGTCAGGAAAATCAGATTTTTTCATACTCCCGGGGTCAGGAAAATTGGATATTTTCATACTCCCGGGATCAGGAAAATTGCATTTTTCAGACTCCCGGGGTCAGGAAAATTGCATTTTTCATACTCCCGGGGTCAGGAAAATAAAAAAAATTTCACATTCCCGGTGTTAGGAAAATCCCATTTTTCTCACTCCCGGGGTCAGGAAAATTGGGTTTTTTTCACACTCCCGGGGTAAAGAAAATCACACTTTTTCACACTCCCGGGGTCAGGAGATTCTGATTTTTTTCACACTCCCGGGGTCAAGAAAATCACATTTTTTCACACTCACGGGGTCAGGAAATTCTAATTTTTTTTCACACTACCGGTGTTAGGAAAATCACATTTTTCACACTCCCGGGGTCAGGAAAATCGGATTTTTTCACACTCCCGGTGTCAGGAGAATTTTATTTTTTTCCCATTCCCGGGGTCAGGAGATTTTAATTTCTTTCACACTCCCGGGGTCAAGAAAATCACATTTTTTCACACTCCTGGGGTCAGGAAATTCTAATTTTTTTCACACTCCCGGTGTTAGGAAACTCACATTTTTCACACTCCCGGGGTCAGGAAAATCGGATATTTTCACACTCCCGGGGTCAGGAAAATCAGATTTTTTTCTCACTCCCGGTGTCAGGAAAATTGGATATTTTCATACACCAGGGGTCAGGAAAATTGCATGTTTCAGACTCCCAGGGTCTGGAAAATTGGATTTTTTTAACACTCCCGGGGTCAGGAAAATTGGATTTTTTTCACACTCCCAGGGTCAGGAAAATTGGGTTTTTTTCACACTCCCGGGGTCAAGAAAATCACATTTTTTCACACTCCTGGGATCAGGAAATTCTGATTTTTTTCACACTCCCGGGGTCAGGAGATTCTGATTTTTTTCACACTCCCGTGGTCAAGAAAATCGGATATTTTCACACTCCCGTGGTCAGGAAATTCTAATTTTTTTCACACTCCCGGTGTTAGGAAAATCACATTTTTACACTCCCGGGGTCAGAAAAATTGGATTTTTTCACACTCCCAGGGTCAGGAGAATTTAATTTTTTTCACAATCCCGGGGTCAAGAAAATCACATTTTTTTCACACTCCCGGGGTCAGGAAAGTTGGATTTTTTTAACACTCCCGGGGTCAGGAAAATTGGATTTTTTTCACACTCCCGGGGTCAGGAAAATTGGGTTTTTTTCACACTCCCGGGGTCAAGAAAATCACATTTTTTTCACACTCCCGGGGTCAGGAGATTCTGATTTTTTTCACACTCCCGGGTTCAAGAAAATCACATTTTTTCACTCTCCCGTGGTCAGGAAATTCTATTTTTCTTCACACTCCCGGTGTTAGGAAAATCACATTTTTCACACTCCCGGGGTCAGAAAAATTGGATTTTTTCACACTCCCGGGGTCAGGAGAATTTAATTTTTTTTCACACTCCCGGGGTCAGGAGATTTTAATTTCTTTCACACTCCCGGGGTCAAGAAAATCACATTTTTTCACACTCCCGGGGTCAGGAAATTCTAATTTTTTTCACACTCCCTGTGTTAGGAAAATCACATTTTTCACACTCCCGGGGTCAGGAAAATCGGGTATTTTCACACTCCTGGGGTCAGGAAAATCAGATTTTTTCACACTCCCGGGGTCAGGAAATTCTGATATTTTTCACACTCCCGGGGTCAGGAAAATCGGATATTTTCACACTCCTGGGGTCAGGAAAATCAGAATTTAAATTTTTTCACACTCCCGGGGTCAAGAAAATCACATTTTTTCACACTCCCGGGGTCAGGAAATTCTGATATTTTTCACACTCCCGGGGTCAGGAAAATCGGATATTTTCACACCCCCGGGGTCAGGAAAATCAGATTTTTTCATACTCCCGGGGTCAGGAAAATTGGATATTTTCATACTCCCGGGATCAGGAAAATTGCATTTTTCAGACTCCCGGGGTCAGGAAAATTGCATTTTTCATACTCCCGGGGTCAGGAAAATAAAAAAAATTTCACATTCCCGGTGTTAGGAAAATCCCATTTTTCTCACTCCCGGGGTCAGGAAAATTGGGTTTTTTTCACACTCCCGGGGTAAAGAAAATCACACTTTTTCACACTCCCGGGGTCAGGAGATTCTGATTTTTTTCACACTCCCGGGGTCAAGAAAATCACATTTTTTCACACTCACGGGGTCAGGAAATTCTAATTTTTTTTCACACTACCGGTGTTAGGAAAATCACATTTTTCACACTCCCGGGGTCAGGAAAATCGGATTTTTTCACACTCCCGGTGTCAGGAGAATTTTATTTTTTTCCCATTCCCGGGGTCAGGAGATTTTAATTTCTTTCACACTCCCGGGGTCAAGAAAATCACATTTTTTCACACTCCTGGGGTCAGGAAATTCTATTTTTTTTCACACTCCCGGTGTTAGGAAACTCACATTTTTCACACTCCCGGGGTCAGGAAAATCGGATATTTTCACACTCCCGGGGTCAGGAAAATCAGATTTTTTTCTCACTCCCGGTGTCAGGAAAATTGGATATTTTCATACACCAGGGGTCAGGAAAATTGCATTTTTCAGACTCCCAGGGTCTGGAAAATTGGATTTTTTTAACACTCCCGGGGTCAGGAAAATTGGATTTTTTTCACACTCCCAGGGTCAGGAAAATTGGGTTTTTTTCACACTCCCGGGGTCAAGAAAATCACATTTTTTCACACTCCTGGGATCAGGAAATTCTGATTTTTTTCACACTCCCGGGGTCAGGAGATTCTGATTTTTTTCACACTCCCGTGGTCAAGAAAATCGGATATTTTCACACTCCCGTGGTCAGGAAATTCTAATTTTTTTCACACTCCCGGTGTTAGGAAAATCACATTTTTACACTCCCGGGGTCAGAAAAATTGGATTTTTTCACACTCCCAGGGTCAGGAGAATTTAATTTTTTTCACAATCCCGGGGTCAAGAAAATCACATTTTTTTCACACTCCCGGGGTCAGGAAAGTTGGATTTTTTTAACACTCCCGGGGTCAGGAAAATTGGATTTTTTTCACACTCCCGGGGTCAGGAAAATTGGGTTTTTTTCACACTCCCGGGGTCAAGAAAATCACATTTTTTTCACACTCCCGGGGTCAGGAGATTCTGATTTTTTTCACACTCCCGGGTTCAAGAAAATCACATTTTTTCACTCTCCCGTGGTCAGGAATTTCTGATTTCTTTCACACTCCCGGTGTTAGGAAAATCACATTTTTCACACTCCCGGGGTCAAGAAAATCACATTTTTTTATCACTCCCGAGGTCAGGAAATTCTGATATTTTTCACACTCCCGGGGTCAGGAAAATCGGATATTTTCACAGTCCCGGGGTCAGGAAAAATGCATTTTTCAGACTCCCGGGTTCAGGAAAATCGCATTTTTCATACTCCCGGGGTCAGGAAAATAAAAAAATTTCACATTCCCGGAGTTAGGAAAATCCCATTTTTCACACTCCCGGGGTCAGTAAAATTGGGTTTTTTTCACACTCCCGGGGTCAAGAAAATCACATTTTTTCACACTCCCGGGGTCAGGAGATTCTGATTTTTTTCAAACTCCCGGGGACAAGAAAATCACATTTTTCACACTCACGGGGTCAGGAAATTCTAATTTTTTTTCACACTCCCGGTGTTAGGAAAATCTCATTTTTCACACTCCCGGGGTCAGGAAAATCGGATATTTTCACATTCCCGGGGTCAGGAGAATTTAATTTTTTCACACTCCTGGGGTCAGGAGATTTTAAGTTCTTTCACACTCCTGGGGTCAAGAAAATCACATTTTTTCACACTCCCGGGGTCAGGAAATTCTAATTTTTTCACACTCCCGGTGTTAGGAAAATCACATTTTTCACACTCCCGGGGTCAGGAAAATCGGATATTTTCACACTCCCGGGGTCAGGAAAATCAGATTTTTTTTCATACTCCCGGGGTCAGGAAAATCACATTTTTTCACACTCCCTGGGTCAGGAAATTCTGATTTTTTTCACACTCACGGTGTTAGGAAAATCACATTTTTCACACTCCCGGGGTCAGGAAAATTGGATTTTTTTCACACTCCAAGGGTCAGGAAAATTGGGTTTTTTTCACACTCCCGGGGTCAAGAAAATCACATTTTTTCACACTCCTGGGATCAGGAAATTCTGATTTTTTTCACACTCCCGGGGTCAGGAGATTCTGATTTTTTTCACACTCCCGGGGTCAAGAAAATCGGATATTTTCACAGTCCCGGGGTCAGGAAATTCGAATTTTTTTCACACTCCCGGTGTTAGGAAAATCACATTTTCACACTCCCGGGGTCAGAAAAATTGAATTTTTTCACACTCCCAGGGTCAGGAGAATTTAATTTTTTTCACAATCCTGGGGTCATGAAAATCACATTTTTTCGCACTCCCGGGGTCAGGAAAATTGGATTTTTTTCACACTCCCGGGGTCAGGAAAATTGGATTTTTGTCACACTCCCGGGGTCAGGAAAATTGGGTTTTTTTCACACTCCCGGGGTCAAGAAAATCACATTTTTTCACACTCCAGGGGTCAGGAGATTCTGATTTTTTTCACACTCCCGGGGTCAAGAAAATCACATTTTTTCACTCTCCCGGGGTCAGGAATTTCTGATTTTTTTCACACTCCCGGTGTTAGGAAAATCACATTTTTCACACTCCCGGGGTCAAGAAAATCACATTTTTTATCACTCCCGGGGTCAGGAAATTCTGATATTTTTCACACTCCCGGGGTCAGGAAAATCGGATATTTTCACACTCCCGGTGTCAGGAAAATCGGATATTTTCACACTCCTGGGGTCAGGAAAATCAGAATTTAAATTTTTTCACACTCCCGGGGTCAAGAAAATCACATTTTTTCACACTCCCGGGGTCAGGAAATTCTGATATTTTTCACACTCCCGGGGTCAGGAAAATCGGATATTTTCACACCCCCGGGGTCAGGAAAATCAGATTTTTTCATACTCCCGGGGTCAGGAAAATTGGATATTTTCATACTCCCGGGATCAGGAAAATTGCATTTTTCAGACTCCCGGGGTCAGGAAAATTGCATTTTTCATACTCCCGGGGTCAGGAAAATAAAAAAAATTTCACATTCCCGGTGTTAGGAAAATCCCATTTTTCTCACTCCCGGGGTCAGGAAAATTGGGTTTTTTTCACACTCCCGGGGTAAAGAAAATCACACTTTTTCACACTCCCGGGGTCAGGAGATTCTGATTTTTTTCACACTACCGGTGTTAGGAAAATCACATTTTTCACACTCCCGGGGTCAAGAAAATCACATTTTTTTATCACTCCCGGGGTCAGGAAATTCTGATATTTTTCACACTCCCGGGGTCAGGAAAATCGGATATTTTCACAGTCCCGGGGTCAGGAAAAATGCATTTTTCAGACTCCTGGGTTCAGGAAAATCGCATTTTTCATACTCCCGGGGTCAGGAAAATAAAAAAAATTTCACATTCCCGGAGTTAGGAAAATCCCATTTTTCACACTCCCGGGGTCAGTAAAATTGGGTTTTTTTCACACTCCCGGGGTCAAGAAAATCACATTTTTTCACACTCCCGGGGTCAGGAGATTCTGATTTTTTTCATACTCCTGGGGACAAGGAAATCACATTTTTTCACACTCACGGGGTCAGGAAATTCTAATTTTTTTTCACACTCCCGGTGTTAGGAAAATCACATTTTTCACACTCCCGGGGTCAGGAAAATCAGATATTTTCACACTCCCGGGGTCAGGAGAATTTAATTTTTTTCACACTCCTGGGGTCAGGAGATTTTAAGTTCTTTCACACTCCCGGGGTCAAGAAAATCACATTTTTTCACACTCCCGGGGTCAGGAAATTCTAATTTTTTCACACTCCCGGTGTTAGGAAAATCACATTTTTCACACTCCCGGGGTCAGGAAAATCGGATATTTTCACACTCCCGGGGTCAGGAAAATCAGATTTTTTTTCATACTCCCGGGGTCAGGAAAATCACATTTTTTCACACTCCCTGGGTCAGGAAATTCTGATTTTTTTCACACTCACGGTGTTAGGAAAATCACATTTTTCACACTCCCGGGGTCAGGAAAATTGGATTTTTTTCACACTCCCAGGGTCAGGAAAATTGGGTTTTTTTCACACTCCCGGGGTCAAGAAAATCACATTTTTTCACACTCCTGGGATCAGGAAATTCTGATTTTTTTCACACTCCCGGGGTCAGGAGATTCTGATTTTTTTCACACTCCCGGGGTCAAGAAAATCGGATATTTTCACAGTCCCGGGGTCAGGAAATTCTAATTTTTTTCACACTCCCGGTGTTAGGAAAATCACATTTTCACACTCCCGGGGTCAGAAAAATTGGATTTTTTCACACTCCCAGGGTCAGGAGAATTTAATTTTTTTCACAATCCTGGGGTCATGAAAATCACATTTTTTCGCACTCCCGGGGTCAGGAAAATTGGATTTTTTTCACACTCCCGGGGTCAGGAAAATTGGATTTTTGTCACACTCCCGGGGTCAGGAAAATTGGGTTTTTTTCACACTCCCGGGGTCAAGAAAATCACATTTTTTCACACTCCAGGGGTCAGGAGATTCTGATTTTTTTCACACTCCCGGGGTCAAGAAAATCACATTTTTTCACTCTCCCGGGGTCAGGAATTTCTGATTTTTTTCACACTCCCGGTGTTAGGAAAATCACATTTTTCACACTCCCGGGGTCAAGAAAATCACATTTTTTATCACTCCCGGGGTCAGGAAATTCTGATATTTTTCACACTCCCGGGGTCAGGAAAATCGGATATTTTCACACTCCCGGTGTCAGGAAAATCGGATATTTTCACACTCCTGGGGTCAGGAAAATCAGAATTTAAATTTTTTCACACTCCCGGGGTCAAGAAAATCACATTTTTTCACACTCCCGGGGTCAGGAAATTCTGATATTTTTCACACTCCCGGGGTCAGGAAAATCGGATATTTTCACACCCCCGGGGTCAGGAAAATCAGATTTTTTCATACTCCCGGGGTCAGGAAAATTGGATATTTTCATACTCCCGGGATCAGGAAAATTGCATTTTTCAGACTCCCGGGGTCAGGAAAATTGCATTTTTCATACTCCCGGGGTCAGGAAAATAAAAAAAATTTCACATTCCCGGTGTTAGGAAAATCCCATTTTTCTCACTCCCGGGGTCAGGAAAATTGGGTTTTTTTCACACTCCCGGGGTAAAGAAAATCACACTTTTTCACACTCCCGGGGTCAGGAGATTCTGATTTTTTTCACACTACCGGTGTTAGGAAAATCACATTTTTCACACTCCCGGGGTCAAGAAAATCACATTTTTTTATCACTCCCGGGGTCAGGAAATTCTGATATTTTTCACACTCCCGGGGTCAGGAAAATCGGATATTTTCACAGTCCCGGGGTCAGGAAAAATGCATTTTTCAGACTCCTGGGTTCAGGAAAATCGCATTTTTCATACTCCCGGGGTCAGGAAAATAAAAAAAATTTCACATTCCCGGAGTTAGGAAAATCCCATTTTTCACACTCCCGGGGTCAGTAAAATTGGGTTTTTTTCACACTCCCGGGGTCAAGAAAATCACATTTTTTCACACTCCCGGGGTCAGGAGATTCTGATTTTTTTCATACTCCTGGGGACAAGGAAATCACATTTTTTCACACTCACGGGGTCAGGAAATTCTAATTTTTTTTCACACTCCCGGTGTTAGGAAAATCACATTTTTCACACTCCCGGGGTCAGGAAAATCAGATATTTTCACACTCCCGGGGTCAGGAGAATTTAATTTTTTTCACACTCCTGGGGTCAGGAGATTTTAAGTTCTTTCACACTCCCGGGGTCAAGAAAATCACATTTTTTCACACTCCCGGGGTCAGGAAATTCTAATTTTTTCACACTCCCGGTGTTAGGAAAATCACATTTTTCACACTCCCGGGGTCAGGAAAATCGGATATTTTCACACTCCCGGGGTCAGGAAAATCAGATTTTTTTTCATACTCCCGGGGTCAGGAAAATCACATTTTTTCACACTCCCTGGGTCAGGAAATTCTGATTTTTTTCACACTCACGGTGTTAGGAAAATCACATTTTTCACACTCCCGGGGTCAGGAAAATTGGATTTTTTTCACACTCCCAGGGTCAGGAAAATTGGGTTTTTTTCACACTCCCGGGGTCAAGAAAATCACATTTTTTCACACTCCTGGGATCAGGAAATTCTGATTTTTTTCACACTCCCGGGGTCAGGAGATTCTGATTTTTTTCACACTCCCGGGGTCAAGAAAATCGGATATTTTCACAGTCCCGGGGTCAGGAAATTCTAATTTTTTTCACACTCCCGGTGTTAGGAAAATCACATTTTCACACTCCCGGGGTCAGAAAAATTGGATTTTTTCACACTCCCAGGGTCAGGAGAATTTAATTTTTTTCACAATCCCGGGGTCAAGAAAATCACATTTTTTCGCACTCCCGGGGTCAGGAAAATTGGATTTTTTTAACACTCCCGGGGTCAGGAAAATTGGATTTTTTTCACACTCCCGGGGTCAGGAAAATTGGGTTTTTTTCACACTCCCGGGGTCAAGAAAATCCCATTTTTTCACACTCCCGGGGTCAGGAGATTCTGATTTTTTTTCACACTCCCGGGGTCAAGAAAATCACATTTTTTCACTCTCCCGGGGTCAGGAATTTCTGATTTTTTTCACACTCCCGGTGTTAGGAAAATCACATTTTTCACACTCCCGGGGTCAAGAAAATCACATTTTTTTATCACTCCCGGGGTCAGGAAATTCTGATATTTTTCACACTCCCGGGGTCAGGAAAATCGGATATTTTCACACCCCCGGGGTCAGGAAAATCAGGTTTTTTTCATACTCCCGGGGTCAGGAAAATTGGATATTTTCATACTCCCGGGATCAGGAAAATTGCATTTTTCAGACTCCCGGGTTCAGGAAAATCGAATTTTTCATACTCCCGGGGTCAGGAAAATAAAAATTTTTTCATATTCCCGGTGTTAGAAAAATCACATTTTTCACACTCCAGGGGTCAGGAAAATTGGGTTTTTTTCACACGCCCGGGGTGAAGAAAATCACATTTTTTCACACTCCCGGGGTCAGGAGATTCTGATTTTTTTCACACTCCCGGGGTCAAGAAAATCACATTTTTTCACACTCACGGGGTCAGGAAATTCTATTTTTCTTCACACTCCCGGTGTTAGGAAAATCACATTTTTCACACTCCCGGGGTCAGAAAAATTGGATTTTTTCACACTCCCGGGGTCAGGAGAATTTAATTTTTTTTCACACTTCCGGGGTCAGGAGATTTTAATTTCTTTCACACTCCCGGGGTCAAGAAAATCACATTTTTTCACACTCCCGGGGTCAGGAAATTCTAATTTTTTTCACACTCCCTGTGTTAGGAAAATCACATTTTTCACACTCCCGGGGTCAGGAAAATCGGGTATTTTCACACTCCTGGGGTCAGGAAAATCAGATTTTTTCACACTCCCGGGGTCAGGAAATTCTGATATTTTTCACACTCCCGGGGTCAGGAAAATCGGATATTTTCACACTCCTGGGGTCAGGAAAATCAGAATTTAAATTTTTTCACACTCCCGGGGTCAAGAAAATCACATTTTTTCACACTCCCGGGGTCAGGAAATTCTGATATTTTTCACACTCCCGGGGTCAGGAAAATCGGATATTTTCACACCCCCGGGGTCAGGAAAATCAGATTTTTTCATACTCCCGGGGTCAGGAAAATTGGATATTTTCATACTCCCGGGATCAGGAAAATTGCATTTTTCAGACTCCCGGGGTCAGGAAAATTGCATTTTTCATACTCCCGGGGTCAGGAAAATAAAAAAAATTTCACATTCCCGGTGTTAGGAAAATCCCATTTTTCTCACTCCCGGGGTCAGGAAAATTGGGTTTTTTTCACACTCCCGGGGTAAAGAAAATCACACTTTTTCACACTCCCGGGGTCAGGAGATTCTGATTTTTTTCAAACTACCGGGGTCAAGAAAATCACATTTTTTCACACTCACGGGGTCAGGAAATTCTAATTTTTTTTCACACTACCGGTGTTAGGAAAATCACATTTTTCACACTCCCGGGGTCAGGAAAATCGGATTTTTTCACACTCCCGGGGTCAGGAGATTCTGATTTTTTTCACACTCCCGGGTTCAAGAAAATCACATTTTTTCACTCTCCCGTGGTCAGGAATTTCTGATTTCTTTCACACTCCCGGTGTTAGGAAAATCACATTTTTCACACTCCCGGGGTCAAGAAAATCACATTTTTTTATCACTCCCGGGGTCAGGAAATTCTGATATTTTTCACACTCCCGGGGTCAGGAAAATTGGATATTTTCATACTCCCGGGGTCAGGAAAAATGCATTTTTCAGACTCCCGGGTTCAGGAAAATCGCATTTTTCATACTCCCGGGGTCAGGAAAATAAAAAAAATTTCACATTCCCGGAGTTAGGAAAATCCCATTTTTCACACTCCCGGGGTCAGTAAAATTGGGTTTTTTTCACACTCCCGGGGTCAAGAAAATCACATTTTTTCACACTCCCGGGGTCAGGAGATTCTGATTTTTTTCATACTCCCGGGGACAAGAAAATCACATTTTTTCACACTCACGGGGTCAGGAAATTCTAATTTTTTTTCACACTACCGGTGTTAGGAAAATCACATTTTTCACACTCCCGGGGTCAGGAAAATCGGATATTTTCACACTCCCGGGGTCAGGAGAATTTAATTTTTTTCACACTCCTGGGGTCAGGAGATTTTAAGTTCTTTCACACTCCCGGGGTCAAGAAAATCACATTTTTTCACACTCCCGGGGTCAGGAAATTCTAATTTTTTCACACTCCCGGTGTTAGGAAAATCACATTTTTCACACTCCCGGGGTCAGGAAAATCGGATATTTTCACACTCCCGGGGTCAGGAAAATCAGATTTTTTTTCATACTCCCGGGGTCAGGAAAATCACATTTTTTCACACTCCCTGGGTCAGGAAATTCTGATTTTTTTTCACACTCACAGTGTTAGGAAAATCACATTTTTCACACTCCCGGGGTCAGGAAAATTGGATTTTTTTCACACTCCCAGGGTCAGGAAAATTGGGTTTTTTTCACACTCCCGGGGTCAAGAAAATCACATTTTTTCACACTCCTGGGATCAGGAAATTCTGATTTTTTTCACACTCCCGGGGTCAGGAGATTCTGATTTTTTTCACACTCCCGGGGTCAAGAAAATCGGATATTTTCACAGTCCCGGGGTCAGGAAATTCTAATTTTTTTCACACTCCCGGTGTTAGGAAAATCACATTTTCACACTCCCGGGGTCAGAAAAATTGGATTTTTTCACACTCCCAGGGTCAGGAGAATTTAATTTTTTTCACAATCCCGGGGTCAAGAAAATCACATTTTTTCGCACTCCCGGGGTCAGGAAAATTGGATTTTTTTAACACTCCCGGGGTCAGGAAAATTGGATTTTTTTCACACACCCGGGGTCAGGAAAATTGGGTTTTTTTCACACTCCCGGGGTCAAGAAAATCCCATTTTTTTCACACTCCCGGGGTCAGGAGATTCTGATTTTTTTCACACTCCCGGGGTCAAGAAAATCACATTTTTTCACTCTCCCGGGGTCAGGAATTTCTGATTTTTTTCACACTCCCGGTGTTAGGAAAATCACATTTTTCACACTCCCGGGGTCAAGAAAATCACATTTTTTATCACTCCCGGGGTCAGGAAATTCTGATATTTTTCACACTCCCGGGGTCAGGAAAATCGGATATTTTCACACTCCCGGGGTCAGGAAAATTGGATATTTTCATACTCCCTGGGTCAGGAAAAATGCATTTTTCAGACTCCCGGTGTTAGGAAAATCCCATTTTTCACACTCCCGGGTCAGTAAAATTGGGTTTTTTTCACACTCCCGGGGTCAAGAAAATCACATTTTTTCACACTCCCGGGATCAGGAGATTCTGATTTTTTTCATACTCCCGGGGTCAAGAAAATCACATTTTTTCACACTCACGGGGTCAGGAAATTCTAATTTTTTTCACACTCCCGGTGTTAGGAAAATCACATTTTTCACACTCCCGGGGTCAGGAAAATCGGGTATTTTCACACTCCCGGGGTCAGGAAAATCAGATTTTTTTTCATACTCCCGGGGTCAGGAAAATCACATTTTTTCACACTCCCTGGGTCAGGAAATTCTGATTTTTTTCACACTCACGGTGTTAGGAAAATCACATTTTTCACACTCCCGGGGTCAGGAAAATTGGATTTTTTCACACTCCCGGGGTCAGGAGAATTTAATTTTTTTCACACTCCCGGGGTCAAGAAAATCACATTTTTTCACACTCCCGGGGTCAGGAAATTCTGATATTTTTCACACTCCCGGGGTCAGGAAAATCGGATATTTTCACTCCCCCGGGGTCAGGAAAATCAGATTTTTTTCATACTCCCGGGGTCAGGAAAATTGGATATTTTCATACTCCCGGGATCAGGAAAATTGCATTTTTCAGACTCCCAGGGTCAGGAAAATCGCATTTTTCATACTCCTGGGGTCAGGAAAATAAAAAAAATTTCACATTCCCGGTGTTAGGAAAATCACATTTTCTCACACTCCCGGGGTCAGGGAATTCTAATTTTTTGCACACTCCCGGTGTTAGGAAAATCACATTTTCACACTCCCAGGGTCAGAAAAATTGGATTTTTTCACAGTCCCGGGGTCAGGAGAATTTAATTTTTTTCACACTCCCGGGGTCAAGAAAATCACATTTTTTCACACTCCCGGGGTCAGGAAATTCTGATATTTTTCACACTCCCGGGGTCAGGAAAATCGGATATTTTCACTCCCCCGGGGTCAGGAAAATCAGATTTTTTTCATACTCCCGGGGTCAGGAAAATTGGATATTTTCATACTCCCGGGATCAGGAAAATTGCATTTTTCAGACTCCCAGGGTCAGGAAAATCGCATTTTTCATACTCCTGGGGTCAGGAAAATAAAAAAAATTTCACATTCCCGGTGTTAGGAAAATCACATTTTTTCACACTCCCGGGGTCAGGGAATTCTAATTTTTTGCACACTCCCGGTGTTAGGAAAATCACATTTTCACACTCCCGGGGTCAGGAAAATTGGATTTTTTCACACTCCCGGGGTCAGGAGAATTTAATTTTTTTCACACTCCCGGGGTCAAGAAAATCACATTTTTTCACACTCCCGGGGTCAGGAAATTCTGATATTTTTCACACTCCCGGGGTCAGGAAAATCAGATATTTTTACACCCCCGGGGTCAGGAAAATCAGATTTTTTTCATACTCCCGGGGTCAGGAAAATTGGGTTTTTTTCACACTCCCGGGGTCAGGAAAATTGGATTTTTTTCACACTCCCAGGGTCAGGAAAATTGGGTTTTTTTCACACTCCCGGGATCAGGAAAATCACATTTTTTCACACTCCCGGGGTCAGGAAATTCTGATTTTTTTCACACTCCCGGGGTCAGGAGATTCTGATTTTTTTCACACTCCCGGGGTCAAGAAAATCACATTTTTTCACACTCCCGGGATTAGGAAATTCTAATTTTTTCATACTCCCGGTGTTAGGAAAATCACATTTTCACACTCCCGGGGTCAGAAAAATTGTTTTTTTTCACATGCCCGGGGTCAGGAGAATTTAATTTTTTTCACACTCCCGGGGTCAAGAAAATCACATTTTTTCACACTCCCGGGGTCAGGAAAATTGGATTTTTTTAAAACTCCCGGGGTCACAAAAATTGGATTTTTTTCACACTCCCAGGGTCAGGAAAATTGGGTTTTTTTCACACTCCCGGGGTCAACAAAATCACATTTTTTCACACTCCCGGGGTCAGGAGATTCTGATTTTTTTCACACTCCCGGGGTCAAGAAAATCACATTTTTTCACACTCCCGGGGTCAGGAATTTCTGATTTTTTTCACACTCCCGGTGTTAGGAAAATCACATTTTTCACACTCCCGGGGTCAAGAAAATCATATTTTTCACACTCCCAGGGTCAGGAAATTCTGATTTTTTTCACACTCACGGTGTTAGGAAAATTACATTTTTTCACACTCCCGGGGTCTGGAAAATTGGATTTTTCACACTCCCGGGGTCAGGAGAATTTAATTTTTTTCACACTCCCGGGGTCAAGAAAATCACATTTTTTCACACTCCCGGGGTCAGGAAATTCTGATATTTTTCACACTCCCGGGTCAGGAAAATCAGATATTTTCACACCCCCGGGGTCAGGAAAATCAGATTTTTTTCATACTCCCGGGGTCAGGAAAATTGGATATTTTCATACTCCCGGGATCAGGAAAATTGCATTTTTCAGACTCCAGGGTTCAGGAAAATCATATTTTTCATACTCCCGGGGTCAGGAAAATAAATTTTTTTTCACATTCCCGGTGTTAGGAAAATTACATTTTTCACACTCCAGGGGTCAGGAAAATTGGGTTTTTTTCACACTCTCGGGGTCAAGAAAATCACATTTTTTCACACTCCCGGGGTTAGGAGATTCTGATTTTTTTCACACTCCCGGGGTCAAGAAAATCACATTTTTTCACACTCACGGGGTCAGGAAATTCTATTTTTTTTCACACTCCCGGTGTTAGGAAAATCACATTTTTCACACTCCCGGGTTCAGAAAAATTGGATTTTTTTCACACTCCCGGGGTCAGGAGAATTTAATTTTTTTCACACTCCCGGGGTCAGGAGATTTTAATTTCTTTCACACTCCCGGGGTCAAGAAAATCACATTTTTTCACACTCCCGGGGTCAGGAAATTCTAATTTTTCACACTCCCGGTGTTAGGAAAATCACATTTTTCACACTCCCGGGGTCAGGAAAATCGGGTATTTTCACACTCCCGGGGTCAGGAAAATCAGATTTTTTTTCATACTCCCGGGGTCAGGAAAATCACATTTTTTCACACTCCCTGGGTCAGGAAATTCTGATTTTTTTCACACTCACGGTGTTAGGAAAATCACATTTTTCACACTCCCGGGGTCAGGAAAATTGGATTTTTTCACACTCCCGGGGTCAGGAGAATTTAATTTTTTTCACACTCCCGGGGTCAAGAAAATCACATTTTTTCACACTCCCGGGGTCAGGAAATTCTGATATTTTTCACACTCCCGGGGTCAGGAAAATCGGATATTTTCACTCCCCCGGGGTCAGGAAAATCAGATTTTTTTCATACTCCCGGGGTCAGGAAAATTGGATATTTTCATACTCCCGGGATCAGGAAAATTGCATTTTTCAGACTCCCAGGGTCAGGAAAATCGCATTTTTCATACTCCTGGGGTCAGGAAAATAAAAAAAAATTCACATTCCCGGTGTTAGGAAAATCACCTTTTTTCACACTCCCGGGGTCAGGGAATTCTAATTTTTTGCACACTCCCGGTGTTAGGAAAATCACATTTTCACACTCCCAGGGTCAGAAAAATTGGATTTTTTCACAGTCCCGGGGTCAGGAGAATTTAATTTTTTTCACACTCCCGGGGTCAAGAAAATCACATTTTTTCACACTCCCGGGGTCAGGAAAATTGGATTTTTTTCACACTCCCGGGGTCAAGAAAATCACATTTTTTCACACTCCCGGGGTCAGGAAATTCTGATATTTTTCACACTACCGGGGTCAGGAAAATCAGATATTTTCACACCCCCGGGGTCAGGAAAATCAGATTTTTTTCATACTCCCGGGGTCAGGAAAATTGGATATTTTCATACTCCCGGGATCAGGAAAATTGCATTTTTCATACTCCCGGGGTCAGGAAAATAAAATTTTTTTCACATTCCCGGTGTTAGGAAAATCACATTTTTCACACTCCAGGGGTCAGGAAAATTGGGTTTTTTTCACACTCCCGGGGTCAAGAAAATCACATTATTTCACACTCCCGGGGTCAGGAGATTCTGATTTTTTTCACACTCCCGGGGTCAAGAAAATCACATTTTTTCACATTCACGGGGTCAGGAAATTCTATTTTTCTTCACACGCCCGGTGTTAGGAAAATCAGATTTTTCACACTCCCGGGGTCAGAAAAATTGGATTTTTTCACACCCCCGGGGTCAGGAAAATCAGATTTTTTCACACTCCCAGGGTCAGGAAATTCTGATTTTTTTCACACTCACGGTGTTAGGAAAATCACATTTTTCACACTCCCGGGGTCAGGAAAATTGGATTTTTCACACTCCCGGGGTCAGGAGAATTTAATTTTTTTCACACTCCCGTGGTCAAGAAAATCACATTTTTTCACACTCCCGGGGTCAGGAAAATTGGATTTTTTCACACCCCTGGGGTCAGGAAAATCAGATTTTTTTCATACTCCCGGGGTCAGGAAAATTGGATATTTTCATACTCCCGGGATCAGGAAAATTGCATTTTTCAGACTCCAGGGGTCAGGAAAATCGCATTTTTCATACTCCTGGGGTCAGGAAAATAAAAAAAATTTCACATTCCCGGTGTTAGGAAAATCACATTTTTTCACACTCCCGGGGTCAGGAAATTCTAATTTTTTTCACACTCCCGGTGTTAGGAAAATCACATTTTCACACTCCCAGGGTCAGAAAAATTGGATTTTTTCACACTCCCGGGGTCAGGAGAATTTAATTTTTTTCACACTCCCGGGGTCAAGAAAATCACATTTTTTCACACTCCCGGGGTCAGGAGATTCTGATTTTTTTCACACTCCCGGTGTTAGGAAAATCACATTTTTCACACTCCTGGGGTCAAGAAAATCACATTTTTTATCACTACCGGGGTCAGGAAAATCAGAATTTTTTTCATACTCCCGGGGTCAGGAAAATCACATTTTTTCACACTCCCAGGGTCAGGAAATTCTGATTTTTTTCACACTCACGGTGTTAGGAAAATCACATTTTTCACACTCCCGTGGTCAGGAAAATTGGATTTTTCACACTCCCGGGGTTAGGAGAATTTAATTTTTTTCACACTCCCGGTGTTAGGAAAATCACATTTTTCACACTCCCGGGGTCAGGAAAATCGGGTATTTTCACACTCCTGGGGTCAGGAAAATCAAATTTTTTCACACTCCCGGGGTCAGGAAATTCTGATATTTTTCACACTCCCGGGGTCAGGAAAATCGGATATTTTCACACTCCTGGGGTCAGGAAAATCAGAATTTAAATTTTTTCACACTCCCGGGGTCAAGAAAATCACATTTTTTCACAATCCCGGGGTCAGGAAATTCTGATATTTTTCACACTCCCGGGGTCAGGAAAATCGGATATTTTCACACCCCCGGGGTCAGGAAAATCAGGTTTTTTTCATACTCCCGGGGTCAGGAAAATTGGATATTTTCATACTCCCGGGATCAGGAAAATTGCATTTTTCAGACTCCCGGGTTCAGGAAAATCGAATTTTTCATACTCCCGGGGTCAGGAAAATAAAATTTTTTTCATATTCCCGGTGTTAGAAAAATCACATTTTTCACACTCCAGGGGTCAGGAAAATTGGGTTTTTTTCACACGCCCGGGGTCAAGAAAATCACATTTTTTCACACTCCCGGGGTCAGGAGATTCTGATTTTTTTCACACTCCCGGGGTCAAGAAAATCACATTTTTTCACACTCACGGGGTCAGGAAATTCTATTTTTCTTCACACTCCCGGTGTTAGGAAAATCACATTTTTCACACTCCCGGGGTCAGAAAAATTGGATTTTTTCACACTCCCGGGGTCAGGAGAATTTAATTTTTTTTCACACTCCCGGGGTCAGGAGATTTTAATTTCTTTCACACTCCCGGGGTCAAGAAAATCACATTTTTTCACACTCCCGGGGTCAGGAAATTCTAATTTTTTTCACACTCCCTGTGTTAGGAAAATCACATTTTTCACACTCCCGGGGTCAGGAAAATCGGGTATTTTCACACTCCTGGGGTCAGGAAAATCAGATTTTTTCACACTCCCGGGGTCAGGAAATTCTGATATTTTTCACACTCCCGGGGTCAGGAAAATCGGATATTTTCACACTCCTGGGGTCAGGAAAATCAGAATTTAAATTTTTTCACACTCCCGGGGTCAAGAAAATCACATTTTTTCACACTCCCGGGGTCAGGAAATTCTGATATTTTTCACACTTCCGGGGTCAGGAAAATCGGATATTTTCACACCCCCGGGGTCAGGAAAATCAGATTTTTTCATACTCCCGGGGTCAGGAAAATTGGATATTTTCATACTCCCGGGATCAGGAAAATTGCATTTTTCAGACTCCCGGGGTCAGGAAAATTGCATTTTTCATACTCCCGGGGTCAGGAAAATAAAAAAAATTTCACATTCCCGGTGTTAGGAAAATCCCATTTTTCTCACTCCCGGGGTCAGGAAAATTGGGTTTTTTTCACACTCCCGGGGTAAAGAAAATCACACTTTTTCACACTCCCGGGGTCAGGAGATTCTGATTTTTTTCACACTACCGGGGTCAAGAAAATCACATTTTTTCACACTCACGGGGTCAGGAAATTCTAATTTTTTTTCACACTACCGGTGTTAGGAAAATCACATTTTTCACACTCCCGGGGTCAGGAAAATCGGATTTTTTCACACTCCCGGGGTCAGGAGATTCTGATTTTTTTCACACTCCCGGGTTCAAGAAAATCACATTTTTTCACTCTCCCGTGGTCAGGAATTTCTGATTTCTTTCACACTCACGGTGTTAGGAAAATCACATTTCTCACACTCCCGGGGTCAAGAAAATCACATTTTTTTATCACTCCCGGGGTCAGGAAATTCTGATATTTTTCACACTCCCGGGGTCAGGAAAATCGGATATTTTCACAGTCCCGGGGTCAGGAAAAATGCATTTTTCAGACTCCCGGGTTCAGGAAAATCGCATTTTTCATACTCCCGGGGTCAGGAAAATAAAAAAAATTTCACATTCCCGGAGTTAGGAAAATCCCATTTTTCACACTCCCGGGGTCAGTAAAATTGGGTTTTTTTCACACTCCCGGGGTCAAGAAAATCACATTTTTTCAAACTCCCGGGGTCAGGAGATTCTGATTTTTTTCATACTCCCGGGGACAAGAAAATCACATTTTTTCACACTCACGGGGTCAGGAAATTCTAATTTTTTTTCACACTCCCGGTGTTAGGAAAATCACATTTTTCACACTCCCGGGGTCAGGAAAATCGGATATTTTCACACTCCCGGGGTCAGGAGAATTTAATTTTTTTCACACTCCTGGGGTCAGGAGATTTTAAGTTCTTTCACACTCCCGGGTTAAGAAAATCACATTTTTTCACACTCCCGGGGTCTGGAAATTCTAATTTTTTCACACTCCCGGTGTTAGGAAAATCACATTTTTCACACTCCCGGGGTCAGGAAAATCGGATATTTTCACACTCCCGGGGTCAGGAAAATCAGATTTTTTTTCATACTCCCGGGGTCAGGAAAATCACATTTTTTCACACTCCCTGGGTCAGGAAATTCTGATTTTTTTCACACTCACGGTGTTAGGAAAATCACATTTTTCACACTCCCGGGGTCAGGAAAATTGGATTTTTTTCACACTCCCAGGGTCAGGAAAATTGGGTTTTTTCACACTCCCGGGGTCAAGAAAATCACATTTTTTCACACTCCTGGGATCAGGAAATTCTGATTTTTTTCACACTCCCGGGATCAGGAGATTCTGATTTTTTTCACACTCCCGGGGTCAAGAAAATCGGATATTTTCACAGTCCCGGGGTCAGGAAATTCTAATTTTTTTCACACTCCCGGTGTTAGGAAAATCACATTTTCACACTCCCGGGGTCAGAAAAATTGGATTTTTTCACACTCCCAGGGTCAGGAGAATTTAATTTTTTTCACAATCCCGGGGTCAAGAAAATCACATTTTTTCGCACTCCCGGGGTCAGGAAAATTGGATTTTTTAACACTCCCGGGGTCAGGAAAATTGGGTTTTTTTCACACTCCCGGGGTCAAGAAAATCCCATTTTTTTCACACTCCCGGGGTCAGGAGATTCTGATTTTTTTCACACTCCCGGGGTCAAGAAAATCACATTTTTTCACTCTCCTGGGGTCAGGAATTTCTGATTTTTTTCACACTCCCGGTGTTAGGAAAATCACATTTTTCACACTCCCGGGGTCAAGAAAATCACATTTTTTATCACTCCCGGGGTCAGGAAATTCTGATATTTTTCACACTCCCGGGGTCAGGAAAATCGGATATTTTCACAGTCCCAGGGTCAGGAAAATCAGATTTTTTTTCACACTCCCGGGGTCAGGAAAATTGGATATTTTCATACTCCCGGGGTCAGGAAAAATGCATTTTTCAGACTCCCGGTGTTAGGAAAATCCCATTTTTCACACTCCCGGGTCAGTAAAATTGGGTTTTTTTCACACTCCCGGGGTCAAGAAAATCACATTTTTTCACACTCCCGGGATCAGGAGATTCTGATTTTTTTCATACTCCCGGGGTCAAGAAAATCACATTTTTTCACACTCACGGGGTCAGGAAATTCTAATTTTTTTCACACTCCCGGTGTTAGGAAAATCACATTTTTCACACTCCCGGGGTCAGGAAAATCGGATATTTTCACACTCCCGGGGTCAGGAGAATTTAATTTTTTTCACACTCCTGGGGTCAGGAGATTTTAATTTCTTTCACACTCCCGGGGTCAAGAAAATCACATTTTTTCACACTCCCGGGGTCAGGAAATTCTAATTTTTTTCACACTCCCGGTGTTAGGAAAATGACATTTTTCACACTCCCGGGGTCAGGAAAATCGGATATTTTCACACCCCCGGGGTCAGGAAAATCAGATTTTTTTCATACTCCCGGGGTCAGGAAAATTGGATATTTTCATACTCCCGGGATCAGGAAAATTGCATTTTTCAGACTCCCGGGTTCAGGAAAATCGAATTTTTCATACTCCCGGGGTCAGGAAAATAAAATTTTTTTCACATTCCCGGTGTTAGAAAAATCACATTTTTCACACTCCAGGGGTCAGGAAAATTGGGTTTTTTTCACACGCCCGGGGTCAAGAAAATCACATTTTTTCACACTCACGGGGTCAGGAGATTCTGATTTTTTTCACACTCCCGGGGTCAAGAAAATCACATTTTTTCACACTCACGGGGTCAGGAAATTCTATTTTTCTTCACACACCCGGTGTTAGGAAAATCACATTTTTCACACTCCTGGGGTCAAGAAAATCACATTTTTTATCACTCCCGGGGTCAGGAAAATCAGAATTTTTTTCATACTCCCGGGGTCAGGAAAATCACATTTTTTCACACTCCCGGGGTCAGGAGAATTTAATTTTTTTTCACACTCCCGGGGTCAGGAGATTTTAATTTCTTTCACACTCCCGGGGTCAAGAAAATCACATTTTTTCACACTCCCGGGGTCAGGAAATTCTAATTTTTTTCACACTCCCTGTGTTAGGAAAATCACATTTTTCACACTCCCGGGGTCAGGAAAATCGCGTATTTTCACACTCCTGGGGTCAGGAAAATCAGATTTTTTCACACTCCCGGGGTCAGGAAATTCTGATATTTTTCACACTCCCGGGGTCAGGAAAATCGGATATTTTCACACTCCTGGGGTCAGGAAAATCAGAATTTAAATTTTTTCACACTCCCGGGGTCAAGAAAATCACATTTTTTCACACTCCCGGGGTCAGGAAATTCTGATATTTTTCACACTCCCGGGGTCAGGAAAATCGGATATTTTCACACCCCCGGGGTCAGGAAAATCAGATTTTTTCATACTCCCGGGGTCAGGAAAATTGGATATTTTCATACTCCCGGGATCAGGAAAATTGCATTTTTCAGACTCCCGGGGTCAGGAAAATTGCATTTTTCATACTCCCGGGGTCAGGAAAATAAAAAAAATTTCACATTCCCGGTGTTAGGAAAATCCCATTTTTCTCACTCCCGGGGTCAGGAAAATCGGATATTTTCACACTCCCGGGGTCAGGAAAATCAGATTTTTTTCTCACTCCCGGTGTCAGGAAAATTGGATATTTTCATACACCCGGGGTCAGGAAAATTGCATTTTTCAGACTCCCAGGGTCTGGAAAATTGGATTTTTTTAACACTCCCGGGGTCAGGAAAATTGGATTTTTTTCACACTCCCAGGGTCAGGAAAATTGGGTTTTTTTCACACTCCCGGGGTCAAGAAAATCACATTTTTTCACACTCCTGGGATCAGGAAATTCTGATTTTTTTCACACTCCCGGGGTCAGGAGATTCTGATTTTTTTCACACTCCCGTGGTCAAGAAAATCGGATATTTTCACACTCCCGTGGTCAGGAAATTCTAATTTTTTTCACACTCCCGGTGTTAGGAAAATCACATTTTTACACTCCCGGGGTCAGAAAAATTGGATTTTTTCACACTCCCAGGGTCAGGAGAATTTAATTTTTTTCACAATCCCGGGGTCAAGAAAATCACATTTTTTCACACTCCCGGGGTCAGGAAAGTTGGATTTTTTTAACACTCCCGGGGTCAGGAAAATTGGATTTTTTTCACACTCCCGGGGTCAGGAAAATTGGGTTTTTTTCACACTCCCGGGGTCAAGAAAATCACATTTTTTTCACACTCCCGGGGTCAGGAGATTCTGATTTTTTTCACACTCCCGGGTTCAAGAAAATCACATTTTTTCACTCTCCCGTGGTCAGGAATTTCTGATTTCTTTCACACTCCCGGTGTTAGGAAAATCACATTTTTCACACTCCCGGGGTCAAGAAAATCACATTTTTTTATCACTCCCGAGGTCAGGAAATTCTGATATTTTTCACACTCCCGGGGTCAGGAAAATCGGATATTTTCACAGTCCCGGGGTCAGGAAAAATGCATTTTTCAGACTCCCGGGTTCAGGAAAATCGCATTTTTCATACTCCCGGGGTCAGGAAAATAAAAAAAATTTCACATTCCCGGAGTTAGGAAAATCCCATTTTTCACACTCCCGGGGTCAGTAAAATTGGGTTTTTTTCACACTCCCGGGGTCAAGAAAATCACATTTTTTCACACTCCCGGGGTCAGGAGATTCTGATTTTTTTCAAACTCCCGGGGACAAGAAAATCACATTTTTCACACTCACGGGGTCAGGAAATTCTAATTTTTTTTTCACACTCCCGGTGTTAGGAAAATCTCATTTTTCACACTCCCGGGGTCAGGAAAATCGGATATTTTCACATTCCCGGGGTCAGGAGAATTTAATTTTTTCACACTCCTGGGGTCAGGAGATTTTAAGTTCTTTCACACTCCTGGGGTCAAGAAAATCACATTTTTTCACACTCCCGGGGTCAGGAAATTCTAATTTTTTCACACTCCCGGTGTTAGGAAAATCACATTTTTCACACTCCCGGGGTCAGGAAAATCGGATATTTTCACACTCCCGGGGTCAGGAAAATCAGATTTTTTTTCATACTCCCGGGGTCAGGAAAATCACATTTTTTCACACTCCCTGGGTCAGGAAATTCTGATTTTTTTCACACTCACGGTGTTAGGAAAATCACATTTTTCACACTCCCGGGGTCAGGAAAATTGGATTTTTTTCACATTCCAAGGGTCAGGAAAATTGGGTTTTTTTCACACTCCCGGGGTCAAGAAAATCACATTTTTTCACACTCCTGGGATCAGGAAATTCTGATTTTTTTCACACTCCCGGGGTCAGGAGATTCTGATTTTTTTCACACTCCCGGGGTCAAGAAAATTGGATATTTTCACAGTCCCGGGGTCAGGAAATTCTAATTTTTTTCACACTCCCGGTGTTAGGAAAATCACATTTTCACACTCCCGGGGTCAGAAAAATTGGATTTTTTCACACTCCCAGGGTCAGGAGAATTTAATTTTTTTCACAATCCCGGGGTCATGAAAATCACATTTTTTCGCACTCCCGGGGTCAGGAAAATTGGATTTTTTTCACACTCCCGGGGTCAGGAAAATTGGATTTTTGTCACACTCCCGGGGTCAGGAAAATTGGGTTTTTTTCACACTCCCGGGGTCAAGAAAATCACATTTTTTTCACACTCCAGGGGTCAGGAGATTCTGATTTTTTTCACACTCCCGGGGTCAAGAAAATCACATTTTTTCACTCTCCCGGGGTCAGGAATTTCTGATTTTTTTCACACTCCCGGTGTTAGGAAAATCACATTTTTCACACTCCCGGGGTCAAGAAAATCACATTTTTTATCACTCCCGGGGTCAGGAAATTCTGATATTTTTCACTCCCGGGGTCAGGAAAAATGCATTTTTCAGACTCCCGGGTTCAGGAAAATCGCATTTTTCATACTCCCGGGGTCAGCAAAATAAAAAAAATTTCACATTCCCGGTGTTAGGAAAATCCCATTTTTCACACTCCTGGGTCAGTAAAATTGGGTTTTTTTCACACTCCCGGGGTCAAGAAAATCACATTTTTTCACACTCCTGGGATCAGGAAATTCTGATTTTTTTCACACTCCCGGGGTCAGGAGATTCTGATTTTTTTTACACTCCCGTGGTCAAGAAAATCGGATATTTTCACACTCCCGTGGTCAGGAAATTCTAATTTTTTTCACACTCCCGGTGTTAGGAAAATCACATTTTTACACTCCCGGGGTCAGAAAAATGGATTTTTTCACACTCCCGGGGTCAGGAGATTTTAATTTCTTTCACACTCCCGGGGTCAAGAAAATCACATTTTTTCACACTCCCGGGGTCAGGAAATTCTAATTTTTTTCACACTCCCTGTGTTAGGAAAATCACATTTTTCACACTCCCGGGGTCAGGAAAATCGGGTATTTTCACACTCCTGGGGTCAGGAAAATCAGATTTTTTCACACTCCCGGGGTCAGGAAATTCTGATATTTTTCACACTCCCGGGGTCAGGAAAATCGGATATTTTCACACTCCTGGGGTCAGGAAAATCAGAATTTAAATTTTTTCACACTCCCGGGGTCAAGAAAATCACATTTTTTCACACTCCCGGGGTCAGGAAATTCTGATATTTTTCACACTCCCGGGGTCTGGAAAATCGGATATTTTCACAGTCCCGGGGTCAGGAAAATCAGATTTTTTTTCACACTCCCGGGGTCAGGAAAATTGGATATTTTCATACTCCCGGGGTCAGGAAAAATGCATTTTTCAGACTCCCGGGTTCAGGAAAATCGCATTTTTCATACTCCCGGGGTCAGCAAAATAAAAAAAATTTCACATTCCCGGTGTTAGGAAAATCCCATTTTTCACACTCCTGGGTCAGTAAAATTGGGTTTTTTTCACACTCCCGGGGTCAAGAAAATCACATTTTTTCACACTCCTGGGATCAGGAAATTCTGATTTTTTTCACACTCCCGGTGTTAGGAAAATCACATTTTTACACTCCCGGGGTCAGAAAAATGGATTTTTTCACACTCCCGGGGTCAGGAGATTTTAATTTCTTTCACACTCCCGGGGTCAAGAAAATCACATTTTTTCACACTCCCGGGGTCAGGAAATTCTAATTTTTTTCACACTCCCTGTGTTAGGAAAATCACATTTTTCACACTCCCGGGGTCAGGAAAATCGGGTATTTTCACACTCCTGGGGTCAGGAAAATCAGATTTTTTCACACTCCCGGGGTCAGGAAATTCTGATATTTTTCACACTCCCGGGGTCAGGAAAATCGGATATTTTCACACTCCTGGGGTCAGGAAAATCAGAATTTAAATTTTTTCACACTCCCGGGGTCAAGAAAATCACATTTTTTCACACTCCCGGGGTCAGGAAATTCTGATATTTTTCACACTCCCGGGGTCAGGAAAATCGGATATTTTCACAGTCCCGGGGTCAGGAAAATCAGATTTTTTTTCACACTCCCGGGGTCAGGAAAATTGGATATTTTCATACTCCCGGGGTCAGGAAAAATGCATTTTTCAGACTCCCGGGTTCAGGAAAATCGCATTTTTCATACTCCCGGGGTCAGCAAAATAAAAAAAATTTCACATTCCCGGTGTTAGGAAAATCCCATTTTTCACACTCCTGGGTCAGTAAAATTGGGTTTTTTTCACACTCCCGGGGTCAAGAAAATCACATTTTTTCACACTCCTGGGATCAGGAAATTCTGATTTTTTTCACACTCCCGGGGTCAGGAGATTCTGATTTTTTTCACACTCCCGTGGTCAAGAAAATCGGATATTTTCACACTCCCGTGGTCAGGAAATTCTAATTTTTTTCACACTCCCGGTGTTAGGAAAATCACATTTTTACACTCCCGGGGTCAGAAAAATGGATTTTTTCACACTCCCGGGGTCAGGAGATTTTAATTTCTTTCACACTCCCGGGGTCAAGAAAATCACATTTTTTCACACTCCCGGGGTCAGGAAATTCTAATTTTTTTCACACTCCCTGTGTTAGGAAAATCACATTTTTCACACTCCCGGGGTCAGGAAAATCGGGTATTTTCACACTCCTGGGGTCAGGAAAATCAGATTTTTTCACACTCCCGGGGTCAGGAAATTCTGATATTTTTCACACTCCCGGGGTCAGGAAAATCGGATATTTTCACACTCCTGGGGTCAGGAAAATCAGAATTTAAATTTTTTCACACTCCCGGGGTCAAGAAAATCACATTTTTTCACACTCCCGGGGTCAGGAAATTCTGATATTTTTCACACTCCCGGGGTCAGGAAAATCGGATATTTTCACACCCCCGGGGTCAGGAAAATCAGATTTTTTCATACTCCCGGGGTCAGGAAAATTGGATATTTTCATACTCCCGGGATCAGGAAAATTGCATTTTTCAGACTCCCGGGGTCAGGAAAATTGCATTTTTCATACTCCCGGGGTCAGGAAAATAAAAAAAAATTTCACATTCCCGGTGTTAGGAAAATCCCATTTTTCTCACTCCCGGGGTCAGGAAAATTGGGTTTTTTTCACACTCCCGGGGTAAAGAAAATCACACTTTTTCACACTCCCGAGGTCAGGAGATTCTGATTTTTTTCACACTCCCGGGGTCAAGAAAATCACATTTTTTCACACTCACGGGGTCAGGAAATTCTAATTTTTTTTCACACTACCGGTGTTAGGAAAATCACATTTTTCACACTCCCGGGGTCAGGAAAATCGGATTTTTTTATCACTCCCGGTGTCAGGAAATTCTGATATTTTTCACACTCCCGGGGTCAGGAAAAGCGGATATTTTCACAGTCCCGGGGTCAGGAAAATCAGATTTTTTTTCACACTCCCGGGGTCAGGAAAATTGGATATTTTCATACTCCCGGGGTCAGGAAAAATGCATTTTTCAGACTCCCGGTGTTAGGAAAATCCCATTTTTCACACTCCCGGGTCAGTAAAATTGGGTTTTTTTCACACTCCCGGGGTCAAGAAAATCACATTTTTTCACATTCCCGGGATCAGGAGATTCTGATTTTTTTCATACTCCCGGGGTCAAGAAAATCACATTTTTTCACACTCACGGGGTCAGGAAATTCTAATTTTTTTCACACTCCCGGTGTTAGGAAAATCACATTTTTCACACTCCCGGGGTCAGGAAAATCGGATATTTTCACACTCCCGGGGTCAGGAGAATTTAATTTTTTTCACACTCCTGGGGTCAGGAGATTTTAATTTCTTTCACACTCCCGGGGTCAAGAAAATCACATTTTTTCACACTCCCGGGGTCAGGAAATTCTAATTTTTTTCACACTCCCGGTGTTAGGAAAATGACATTTTTCACACTCCCGGGGTCAGGAAAATCGGATATTTTCACACCCCCGGGGTCAGGAAAATCAGATTTTTTTCATACTCCCGGGGTCAGGAAAATTGGATATTTTCATACTCCCGGGATCAGGAAAATTGCATTTTTCAGACTCCCGGGTTCAGGAAAATCGAATTTTTCATACTCCCGGGGTCAGGAAAATAAAATTTTTTTCACATTCCCGGTGTTAGAAAAATCACATTTTTCACACTCCAGGGGTCAGGAAAATTGGGTTTTTTTCACACGCCCGGGGTCAAGAAAATCACATTTTTTCACACTCACGGGGTCAGGAGATTCTGATTTTTTTCACACTCCCGGGGTCAAGAAAATCACATTTTTTCACACTCACGGGGTCAGGAAATTCTATTTTTCTTCACACTCCCGGTGTTAGGAAAATCACATTTTTCACACTCCCGGGGTCAGAAAAATTGGATTTTTTCACACTCCCGGGGTCAGGAGAATTTAATTTTTTTTCACACTCCCGGGGTCAGGAGATTTTAATTTCTTTCACACTCCCGGGGTCAAGAAAATCACATTTTTTCACACTCCCGGGGTCAGGAAATTCTAATTTTTTTCACACTCCCTGTGTTAGGAAAATCACATTTTTCACACTCCCGGGGTCAGGAAAATCGGGTATTTTCACACTCCTGGGGTCAGGAAAATCAGATTTTTTCACACTCCCGGGGTCAGGAAATTCTGATATTTTTCACACTCCCGGGGTCAGGAAAATCGGATATTTTCACACTCCTGGGGTCAGGAAAATCAGAATTTAAATTTTTTCACACTCCCGGGGTCAAGAAAATCACATTTTTTCACACTCCCGGGGTCAGGAAATTCTGATATTTTTCACACTCCCGGGGTCAGGAAAATCGGATATTTTCACACCCCCGGGGTCAGGAAAATCAGATTTTTTCATACTCCCGGGGTCAGGAAAATTGGATATTTTCATACTCCCGGGATCAGGAAAATTGCATTTTTCAGACTCCCGGGGTCGGGAAAATTGCATTTTTCATACTCCCGGGGTCAGGAAAATAAAAAAAATTTCACATTCCCGGTGTTAGGAAAATCCCATTTTTCTCACTCCCGGGGTCAGGAAAATTGGGTTTTTTTCACACTCCCGGGGTAAAGAAAATCACACTTTTTCACACTCCCGGGGTCAGGAGATTCTGATTTTTTTCACACTCCCGGGGTCAAGAAAATCACATTTTTTCACACTCACGGGGTCAGGAAATTCTAATTTTTTTTCACACTACCGGTGTTAGGAAAATCACATTTTTCACACTCCCGGGGTCAGGAAAATCGGATTTTTTCACACTCCCGGTGTCAGGAGAATTTTATTTTTTTCCCATTCCCGGGGTCAGGAGATTTTAATTTCTTTCACACTCCCGGGGTCAAGAAAATCACATTTTTTCACACTCCTGGGGTCAGGAAATTCTAATTTTTTTCACACTCCCGGTGTTAGGAAACTCACATTTTTCACACTCCCGGGGTCAGGAAAATCGGATATTTTCACACTCCCGGGGTCAGGAAAATCAGATTTTTTTCTCACTCCCGGTGTCAGGAAAATTGGATATTTTCATACACCCGGGGTCAGGAAAATTGCATTTTTCAGACTCCCAGGGTCTGGAAAATTGGATTTTTTTAACACTCCCGGGGTCAGGAAAATTGGATTTTTTTCACACTCCCAGGGTCAGGAAAATTGGGTTTTTTTCACACTCCCGGGGTCAAGAAAATCACATTTTTTCACACTCCTGGGATCAGGAAATTCTGATTTTTTTCACACTCCCGGGGTCAGGAGATTCTGATTTTTTTCACACTCCCGTGGTCAAGAAAATCGGATATTTTCACACTCCCGTGGTCAGGAAATTCTAATTTTTTTCACACTCCCGGTGTTAGGAAAATCACATTTTTACACTCCCGGGGTCAGAAAAATTGGATTTTTTCACACTCCCAGGGTCAGGAGAATTTAATTTTTTTCACAATCCCGGGGTCAAGAAAATCACATTTTTTCACACTCCCGGGGTCAGGAAAATTGGATTTTTTTAACACTCCCGGGGTCAGGAAAATTGGATTTTTTTCACACTCCCGGGGTCAGGAAAATTGGGTTTTTTTCACACTCCCGGGGTCAAGAAAATCACATTTTTTCACTCTCCCGTGGTCAGGAATTTCTGATTTCTTTCACACTCCCGGTGTTAGGAAAATCACATTTTTCACACTCCCGGGGTCAAGAAAATCACATTTTTTTATCACTCCCGAGGTCAGGAAATTCTGATATTTTTCACACTCCCGGGGTCAGGAAAATCGGATATTTTCATACTCCCGGGGTCAGGAAAAATGCATTTTTCAGACTCCCGGGTTCAGGAAAATCGCATTTTTCATACTCCCGGGGTCAGGAAAATAAAAAAAATTTCACATTCCCGGAGTTAGGAAAATCCCATTTTTCACACTCCCGGGGTCAGTAAAATTGGGTTTTTTTCACACTCCCGGGGTCAAGAAAATCACATTTTTTCACACTCCCGGGGTCAGGAGATTCTGATTTTTTTCATACTCCCGGGGACAAGAAAATCACATTTTTCACACTCACGGGGTCAGGAAATTCTAATTTTTTTGTCACACTCCCGGTGTTAGGAAAATCTCATTTTTCACACTCCCGGGGTCAGGAAAATCGGATATTTTCACATTCCCGGGGTCAGGAGAATTTAATTTTTTCACACTCCTGGGGTCAGGAGATTTTAAGTTCTTTCACACTCCCGGGGTCAAGAAAATCACATTTTTTCACACTCCCGGGGTCAGGAAATTCTAATTTTTTCACACTCCCGGTGTTAGGAAAATCACATTTTTCACACTCCCGGGGTCAGGAAAATCGGATATTTTCACACTCCCGGGGTCAGGAAAATCAGATTTTTTTTCATACTCCCGGGGTCAGGAAAATCACATTTTTTCACACTCCCTGGGTCAGGAAATTCTGATTTTTTTCACACTCACGGTGTTAGGAAAATCACATTTTTCACACTCCCGGGGTCAGGAAAATTGGATTTTTTTCACACTCCAAGGGTCAGGAAAATTGGGTTTTTTTCACACTCCCGGGGTCAAGAAAATCACATTTTTTCACACTCCTGGGATCAGGAAATTCTGATTTTTTTCACACTCCCGGGGTCAGGAGATTCTGATTTTTTTCACACTCCCTGGGTCAAGAAAATCGGATATTTTCACAGTCCCGGGGTCAGGAAATTCTAATTTTTTTCACACTCCCGGTGTTAGGAAAATCACATTTTCACACTCCCGGGGTCAGAAAAATTGGATTTTTTCACACTCCCAGGGTCAGGAGAATTTAATTTTTTTCACAATCCCGGGGTCATGAAAATCACATTTTTTCGCACACCCGGGGTCAGGAAAATTGGATTTTTTTCACACTCCCGGGGTCAGGAAAATTGGATTTTTGTCACACTCCCGGGGTCAGGAAAATTGGGTTTTTTTCACACTCCCGGGGTCAAGAAAATCACATTTTTTTCACACTCCAGGGGTCAGGAGATTCTGATTTTTTTCACACTCCCGGGGTCAAGAAAATCACATTTTTTCACTCTCCCGGGGTCAGGAATTTCTGATTTTTTTCACACTCCCGGTGTTAGGAAAATCACATTTTTCACACTCCCGGGGTCAAGAAAATCACATTTTTTTATCACTCCCGGGGTCAGGAAATTCTGATATTTTTCACACTCCCGGGGTCAGGAAAATCGGATATTTTCATACTCCCGGGGTCAGGAAAAATGCATTTTTCAGACTCCCGGGTTCAGGAAAATCGCATTTTTCATACTCCCGGGGTCAGGAAAATAAAAAAAATTTCACATTCCCGGAGTTAGGAAAATCCCATTTTTCACACTCCCGGGGTCAGTAAAATTGGGTTTTTTTCACACTCCCGGGGTCAAGAAAATCACATTTTTTCACACTCCCGGGGTCAGGAGATTCTGATTTTTTTCATACTCCCGGGGACAAGAAAATCACATTTTTCACACTCACGGGGTCAGGAAATTCTAATTTTTTTCACACTCCCGGGGTCAGGAGATTCTGATTTTTTTCACACTCCCGTGGTCAAGAAAATCGGATATTTTCACACTCCCGTGGTCAGGAAATTCTAATTTTTTTCACACTCCCGGTGTTAGGAAAATCACATTTTTACACTCCCGGGGTCAGAAAAATTGGATTTTTTCACACTCCCAGGGTCAGGAGAATTTAATTTTTTTCACAATCCCGGGGTCAAGAAAATCACATTTTTTCACACTCCCGGGGTCAGGAAAATTGGATTTTTTTAACACTCCCGGGGTCAGGAAAATTGGATTTTTTTCACACTCCCGGGGTCAGGAAAATTGGGTTTTTTTCACACTCCCGGGGTCAAGAAAATCACATTTTTTCACTCTCCCGTGGTCAGGAATTTCTGATTTCTTTCACACTCCCGGTGTTAGGAAAATCACATTTTTCACACTCCCGGGGTCAAGAAAATCACATTTTTTTATCACTCCCGAGGTCAGGAAATTCTGATATTTTTCACACTCCCGGGGTCAGGAAAATCGGATATTTTCATACTCCCGGGGTCAGGAAAAATGCATTTTTCAGACTCCCGGGTTCAGGAAAATCGCATTTTTCATACTCCCGGGGTCAGGAAAATAAAAAAAATTTCACATTCCCGGAGTTAGGAAAATCCCATTTTTCACACTCCCGGGGTCAGTAAAATTGGGTTTTTTTCACACTCCCGGGGTCAAGAAAATCACATTTTTTCACACTCCCGGGGTCAGGAGATTCTGATTTTTTTCATACTCCCGGGGACAAGAAAATCACATTTTTCACACTCACGGGGTCAGGAAATTCTAATTTTTTTGTCACACTCCCGGTGTTAGGAAAATCTCATTTTTCACACTCCCGGGGTCAGGAAAATCGGATATTTTCACATTCCCGGGGTCAGGAGAATTTAATTTTTTCACACTCCTGGGGTCAGGAGATTTTAAGTTCTTTCACACTCCCGGGGTCAAGAAAATCACATTTTTTCACACTCCCGGGGTCAGGAAATTCTAATTTTTTCACACTCCCGGTGTTAGGAAAATCACATTTTTCACACTCCCGGGGTCAGGAAAATCGGATATTTTCACACTCCCGGGGTCAGGAAAATCAGATTTTTTTTCATACTCCCGGGGTCAGGAAAATCACATTTTTTCACACTCCCTGGGTCAGGAAATTCTGATTTTTTTCACACTCACGGTGTTAGGAAAATCACATTTTTCACACTCCCGGGGTCAGGAAAATTGGATTTTTTTCACACTCCAAGGGTCAGGAAAATTGGGTTTTTTTCACACTCCCGGGGTCAAGAAAATCACATTTTTTCACACTCCTGGGATCAGGAAATTCTGATTTTTTTCACACTCCCGGGGTCAGGAGATTCTGATTTTTTTCACACTCCCTGGGTCAAGAAAATCGGATATTTTCACAGTCCCGGGGTCAGGAAATTCTAATTTTTTTCACACTCCCGGTGTTAGGAAAATCACATTTTCACACTCCCGGGGTCAGAAAAATTGGATTTTTTCACACTCCCAGGGTCAGGAGAATTTAATTTTTTTCACAATCCCGGGGTCATGAAAATCACATTTTTTCGCACTCCCGGGGTCAGGAAAATTGGATTTTTTTCACACTCCCGGGGTCAGGAAAATTGGATTTTTGTCACACTCCCGGGGTCAGGAAAATTGGGTTTTTTTCACACTCCCGGGGTCAAGAAAATCACATTTTTTTCACACTCCAGGGGTCAGGAGATTCTGATTTTTTTCACACTCCCGGGGTCAAGAAAATCACATTTTTTCACTCTCCCGGGGTCAGGAATTTCTGATTTTTTTCACACTCCCGGTGTTAGGAAAATCACATTTTTCACACTCCCGGGGTCAAGAAAATCACATTTTTTATCACTCCCGGGGTCAGGAAATTCTGATATTTTTCACACTCCCGGGGTCAGGAAAATCGGATATTTTCACAGTCCCGGGGTCAGGAAAATCAGATTTTTTTTCACACTCCCGGGGTCAGGAAAATTGGATATTTTCATACTCCCGGGGTCAGGAAAAATGCATTTTTCAGACTCCCGGGTTCAGGAAAATCGCATTTTTCATACTCCCGGGGTCAGCAAAATAAAAAAAATTTCACATTCCCGGTGTTAGGAAAATCCCATTTTTCACACTCCTGGGTCAGTAAAATTGGGTTTTTTTCACACTCCCGGGGTCAAGAAAATCACATTTTTTCACACTCCTGGGGTCAGGAAATTCTAATTTTTTTCACACTCCCGGTGTTAGGAAACTCACATTTTTCACACTCCCGGGGTCAGGAAAATCGGATATTTTCACACTCCCGGGGTCAGGAAAATCAGATTTTTTTCTCACTCCCGGTGTCAGGAAAATTGGATATTTTCATACACCCGGGGTCAGGAAAATTGCATTTTTCAGACTCCCAGGGTCTGGAAAATTGGATTTTTTTAACACTCCCGGGGTCAGGAAAATTGGATTTTTTTCACACTCCCAGGGTCAGGAAAATTGGGTTTTTTTCACACTCCCGGGGTCAAGAAAATCACATTTTTTCACACTCCTGGGATCAGGAAATTCTGATTTTTTTCACACTCCCGGGGTCAGGAGATTCTGATTTTTTTCACACTCCCGTGGTCAAGAAAATCGGATATTTTCACACTCCCGTGGTCAGGAAATTCTAATTTTTTTCACACTCCCGGTGTTAGGAAAATCACATTTTTACACTCCCGGGGTCAGAAAAATTGGATTTTTTCACACTCCCAGGGTCAGGAGAATTTAATTTTTTTCACAATCCCGGGGTCAAGAAAATCACATTTTTTCACACTCCCGGGGTCAGGAAAATTGGATTTTTTTAACACTCCCGGGGTCAGGAAAATTGGATTTTTTTCACACTCCCGGGGTCAGGAAAATTGGGTTTTTTTCACACTCCCGGGGTCAAGAAAATCACATTTTTTTCACACTCCCGGGGTCAGGAGATTCTGATTTTTTTCACACTCCCGGGTTCAAGAAAATCACATTTTTTCACTCTCCCGTGGTCAGGAATTTCTGATTTCTTTCACACTCCCGGTGTTAGGAAAATCACATTTTTCACACTCCCGGGGTCAAGAAAATCACATTTTTTTATCACTCCCGAGGTCAGGAAATTCTGATATTTTTCACACTCCCGGGGTCAGGAAAATCGGATATTTTCACAGTCCCGGGGTCAGGAAAAATGCATTTTTCAGACTCCCGGGTTCAGGAAAATCGCATTTTTCATACTCCCGGGGTCAGGAAAATAAAAAAAATTTCACATTCCCGGAGTTAGGAAAATCCCATTTTTCACACTCCCGGGGTCAGTAAAATTGGGTTTTTTTCACACTCCCGGGGTCAAGAAAATCACATTTTTTCACACTCCCGGGGTCAGGAGATTCTGATTTTTTTCATACTCCCGGGGACAAGAAAATCACATTTTTCACACTCACGGGGTCAGGAAATTCTAATTTTTTTGTCACACTCCCGGTGTTAGGAAAATCTCATTTTTCACACTCCCGGGGTCAGGAAAATCGGATATTTTCACATTCCCGGGGTCAGGAGAATTTAATTTTTTCACACTCCTGGGGTCAGGAGATTTTAAGTTCTTTCACACTCCCGGGGTCAAGAAAATCACATTTTTTCACACTCCCGGGGTCAGGAAATTCTAATTTTTTCACACTCCCGGTGTTAGGAAAATCACATTTTTCACACTCCCGGGGTCAGGAAAATCGGATATTTTCACACTCCCGGGGTCAGGAAAATCAGATTTTTTTTCATACTCCCGGGGTCAGGAAAATCACATTTTTTCACACTCCCTGGGTCAGGAAATTCTGATTTTTTTCACACTCACGGTGTTAGGAAAATCACATTTTTCACACTCCCGGGGTCAGGAAAATTGGATTTTTTTCACACTCCAAGGGTCAGGAAAATTGGGTTTTTTTCACACTCCCGGGGTCAAGAAAATCACATTTTTTCACACTCCTGGGATCAGGAAATTCTGATTTTTTTCACACTCCCGGGGTCAGGAGATTCTGATTTTTTTCACACTCCCTGGGTCAAGAAAATCGGATATTTTCACAGTCCCGGGGTCAGGAAATTCTAATTTTTTTCACACTCCCGGTGTTAGGAAAATCACATTTTCACACTCCCGGGGTCAGAAAAATTGGATTTTTTCACACTCCCAGGGTCAGGAGAATTTAATTTTTTTCACAATCCCGGGGTCATGAAAATCACATTTTTTCGCACTCCCGGGGTCAGGAAAATTGGATTTTTTTCACACTCCCGGGGTCAGGAAAATTGGATTTTTGTCACACTCCCGGGGTCAGGAAAATTGGGTTTTTTTCACACTCCCGGGGTCAAGAAAATCACATTTTTTTCACACTCCAGGGGTCAGGAGATTCTGATTTTTTTCACACTCCCGGGGTCAAGAAAATCACATTTTTTCACTCTCCCGGGGTCAGGAATTTCTGATTTTTTTCACACTCCCGGTGTTAGGAAAATCACATTTTTCACACTCCCGGGGTCAAGAAAATCACATTTTTTTATCACTCCCGGGGTCAGGAAATTCTGATATTTTTCACACTCCCGGGGTCAGGAAAATCGGATATTTTCACAGTCCCGGGGTCAGGAAAATCAGATTTTTTTTCACACTCCCGGGGTCAGGAAAATCGGATATTTTCACAGTCCCGGGGTCAGGAAAATCAGATTTTTTTTCACACTCCCGGGGTCAGGAAAATTGGATATTTTCATACTCCCGGGGTCAGGAAAAATGCATTTTTCAGACTCCCGGGTTCAGGAAAATCGCATTTTTCATACTCCCGGGGTCAGCAAAATAAAAAAAATTTCACATTCCCGGTGTTAGGAAAATCCCATTTTTCACACTCCTGGGTCAGTAAAATTGGGTTTTTTTCACACTCCCGGGGTCAAGAAAATCACATTTTTTCACACTCCTGGGATCAGGAAATTCTGATTTTTTTCACACTCCCGGGGTCAGGAGATTCTGATTTTTTTCACACTCCCGTGGTCAAGAAAATCGGATATTTTCACACTCCCGTGGTCAGGAAATTCTAATTTTTTTCACACTCCCGGTGTTAGGAAAATCACATTTTTACACTCCCGGGGTCAGAAAAATGGATTTTTTCACACTCCCGGGGTCAGGAGATATTAATTTCTTTCACACTCCCGGGGTCAAGAAAATCACATTTTTTCACACTCCCGGGGTCAGGAAATTCTAATTTTTTTCACACTCCCTGTGTTAGGAAAATCACATTTTTCACACTCCCGGGGTCAGGAAAATCGGGTATTTTCACACTCCTGGGGTCAGGAAAATCAGATTTTTTCACACTCCCGGTGTCAGGAAATTCTGATATTTTTCACACTCCCGGGGTCAGGAAAATCGGATATTTTCACACTCCTGGGGTCAGGAAAATCAGAATTTAAATTTTTTCACACTCCCGGGGTCAAGAAAATCACATTTTTTCACACTCCCGGGGTCAGGAAATTCTGATATTTTTCACACTCCCGGGGTCAGGAAAATCGGATATTTTCACACCCCCGGGGTCAGGAAAATCAGATTTTTTCATACTCCCGGGGTCAGGAAAATTGGATATTTTCATACTCCCGGGATCAGGAAAATTGCATTTTTCAGACTCCCGGGGTCAGGAAAATTGCATTTTTCATACTCCCGGGGTCAGGAAAATAAAAAAAATTTCACATTCCCGGTGTTAGGAAAATCCCATTTTTCTCACTCCCGGGGTCAGGAAAATTGGGTTTTTTTCACACTCCCGGGGTAAAGAAAATCACACTTTTTCACACTCCCGAGGTCAGGAGATTCTGATTTTTTTCACACTCCCGGGGTCAAGAAATTCTAATTTTTTTTCACACTACCGGTGTTAGGAAAATCACATTTTTCACACTCCCGGGGTCAGGAAAATCGGATTTTTTCACACTCCCGGTGTCAGGAGAATTTTATTTTTTTCCCACTCCCGGGGTCAGGAGATTTTAATTTCTTTCACACTCCCGGGGTCAAGAAAATCACATTTTTTCACACTCCTGGGGTCAGGAAATTCTAATTTTTTTCACACTCCCGGTGTTAGGAAACTCACATTTTTCACACTCCCGGGGTCAGGAAAATCGGATATTTTCACACTCCCGGGGTCAGGAAAATCAGATTTTTTTCTCACTCCCGGTGTCAGGAAAATTGGATATTTTCATACTCCCGGGGTCAGGAAAATTGCATTTTTCAGACTCCCAGGGTCTGGAAAATTGGATTTTTTTAACACTCCCGGGGTCAGGAAAATTGGATTTTTTTCACACTCCCAGGGTCAGGAAAATTGGGTTTTTTTTCACACTCCCGGGGTCAAGAAAATCACATTTTTTCACACTCCTGGGATCAGGAAATTCTGATTTTTTTCACACTCCCGGGGTCAGGAGATTCTGATTTTTTTCACACTCCCGTGGTCAAGAAAATCGGATATTTTCACACTCCCGTGGTCAGGAAATTCTAATTTTTTTCACACTCCCGGTGTTAGGAAAATCACATTTTTACACTCCCGGGGTCAGAAAAATTGGATTTTTTCACACTCCCAGGGTCAGGAGAATTTAATTTTTTTCACAATCCCGGGGTCAAGAAAATCACATTTTTTCACACTCCCGGGGTCAGGAAAATTGGATTTTTTTAACACTCCCGGGGTCAGGAAAATTGGATTTTTTTCACACTCCCGGGGTCAGGAAAATTGGGTTTTTTTCACACTCCCGGGGTCAAGAAAATCACATTTTTTTCACACTCCCGGGGTCAGGAGATTCTGATTTTTTTCACACTCCCGGGTTCAAGAAAATCACATTTTTTCACTCTCCCGTGGTCAGGAATTTCTGATTTCTTTCACACTCCCGGTGTTAGGAAAATCACATTTTTCACACTCCAGGGGTCAAGAAAATCACATTTTTTTATCACTCCCGGGGTCAGGAAATTCTGATATTTTTCACACTCCCGGGGTCAGGAAAATCGGATATTTTCACAGTCCCGGGGTCAGGAAAAATGCATTTTTCAGACTCCCGGGTTCAGGAAAATCGCATTTTTCATACTCCCGGGGTCAGGAAAATAAAAAAAAATTTCACATTCCCGGAGTTAGGAAAATCCCATTTTTCACACTCCCGGGGTCAGTAAAATTGGGTTTTTTTCACACTCCCGGGGTCAAGAAAATCACATTTTTTCACACTCCCGGGGTCAGGAGATTCTGATTTTTTTCATACTCCCGGGGACAAGAAAATCACATTTTTCACACTCACGGGGTCAGGAAATTCTAATTTTTTTTTCACACTCCCGGTGTTAGGAAAATCACATTTTTCACACTCCCGGGGTCAGGAAAATCGGATATTTTCACACTCCCGGGGTCAGGAAAATCAGATTTTTTTCTCACTCCCGGTGTCAGGAAAATTGGATATTTTCATACTCCCGGGGTCAGGAAAATTGCATTTTTCAGACTCCCAGGGTCTGGAAAATTGGATTTTTTTAACACTCCCGGGGTCAGGAAAATTGGATTTTTTTCACACTCCCAGGGTCAGGAAAATTGGGTTTTTTTTCACACTCCCGGGGTCAAGAAAATCACATTTTTTCACACTCCTGGGATCAGGAAATTCTGATTTTTTTCACACTCCCGGGGTCAGGAGATTCTGATTTTTTTCACACTCCCGTGGTCAAGAAAATCGGATATTTTCACACTCCCGTGGTCAGGAAATTCTAATTTTTTTCACACTCCCGGTGTTAGGAAAATCACATTTTTACACTCCCGGGGTCAGAAAAATTGGATTTTTTCACACTCCCAGGGTCAGGAGAATTTAATTTTTTTCACAATCCCGGGGTCAAGAAAATCACATTTTTTCACACTCCCGGGGTCAGGAAAATTGGATTTTTTTAACACTCCCGGGGTCAGGAAAATTGGATTTTTTTCACACTCCCGGGGTCAGGAAAATTGGGTTTTTTTCACACTCCCGGGGTCAAGAAAATCACATTTTTTTCACACTCCCGGGGTCAGGAGATTCTGATTTTTTTCACACTCCCGGGTTCAAGAAAATCACATTTTTTCACTCTCCCGTGGTCAGGAATTTCTGATTTCTTTCACACTCCCGGTGTTAGGAAAATCACATTTTTCACACTCCAGGGGTCAAGAAAATCACATTTTTTTATCACTCCCGGGGTCAGGAAATTCTGATATTTTTCACACTCCCGGGGTCAGGAAAATCGGATATTTTCACAGTCCCGGGGTCAGGAAAAATGCATTTTTCAGACTCCCGGGTTCAGGAAAATCGCATTTTTCATACTCCCGGGGTCAGGAAAATAAAAAAAAATTTCACATTCCCGGAGTTAGGAAAATCCCATTTTTCACACTCCCGGGGTCAGTAAAATTGGGTTTTTTTCACACTCCCGGGGTCAAGAAAATCACATTTTTTCACACTCCCGGGGTCAGGAGATTCTGATTTTTTTCATACTCCCGGGGACAAGAAAATCACATTTTTCACACTCACGGGGTCAGGAAATTCTAATTTTTTTTTCACACTCCCGGTGTTAGGAAAATCACATTTTTCACACTCCCGGGGTCAGGAAAATCGGATATTTTCACACTCCCGGGGTCAGGAAAATCAGATTTTTTTTCATACTCCCGGGGTCAGGAAAATCACATTTTTTCACACTCCCTGGGTCAGGAAATTCTGATTTTTTTCACACTCACGGTGTTAGGAAAATCACATTTTTCACACTCCCGGGGTCAGGAAAATTGGATTTTTTTCACACTCCCAGGGTCAGGAAAATCGCATTTTTCATACTCCCGGGGTCAGCAAAATAAAAAAAATTTAACATTCCCGGTGTTAGGAAAATCCCATTTTTCACACTCCTGGGTCAGTAAAATTGGGTTTTTTTCACACTCCCGGGGTCAAGAAAATCAAATTTTTTCACACTCCTGGGATCAGGAAATTCTGATTTTTTTCACACTCCCGGGGTCAGGAGATTCTGATTTTTTTCACACTCCCGTGGTCAAGAAAATCGGATATTTTCACACTCCCGTGGTCAGGAAATTCTAACTTTTTTTCACACTCCCGGTGTTAGGAAAATCACATTTTTACACTCCCGGGGTCAGAAAAATTGGATTTTTTCACACTCCCAGGGACAGGAGAATTTAATTTTTTTCACAATCCCGGGGTCAAGAAAATCACATTTTTTCACACTCCCGGGGTCAGGAAAATTGGATTTTTTTAACACTCCCGGGGTCAGGAAAATTGGATTTTTTTCACACTCCTGGGGTCAGGAAAATTGGGTTTTTTTCACACTCCCGGGGTCAAGAAAATCACATTTTTTTCACACTCCCGGGGTCAGGAGATTCTGATTTTTTTCACACTCCCGGGTTCAAGAAAATCACATTTTTTCACTCTCCCGTGGTCAGGAATTTCTGATTTCTTTCACACTCCCGGTGTTAGGAAAATCACATTTTTCACACTCACGGGGTCAAGAAAATCACATTTTTTTATCACTCCCGGGGTCAGGAAATTCTGATATTTTTCACACTCCCGGGGTCAGGAAAATCGGATATTTTCACAGTCCCGGGGTCAGGAAAAATGCATTTTTCAGACTCCCGGGTTCAGGAAAATCGCATTTTTCATACTCCCGGGGTCAGGAAAATAAAAAAAATTTCACATTCCCGGAGTTAGGAAAATCCCATTTTTCACACTCCCGGGGTCAGTAAAATTGGGTTTTTTTCACACTCCCGGGGTCAAGAAAATCACATTTTTTCACACTCCCGGGGTCAGGAGATTCTGATTTTTTTCATACTCCCGGGGACAAGAAAATCACATTTTTTCACACTCACGGGGTCAGGAAATTCAATTTTTTTTCACACTCCCGGTGTTAGGAAAATCACATTTTTCACACTCCCGGGGTCAGGAGAATTTAATTTTTTTCACACTCCTGGGGTCAGGAAATTCTAATTTTTTCACACTCCCGGTGTTAGGAAAATCACATTTTTCACACTCCCGGGGTCAGGAAAATCGGATATTTTCACACTCCCGGGGTCAGGAAAATCAGATTTTTTTTCATACTCCCGGGGTCAGGAAAATCACATTTTTTTCACACTCCCTGGGTCAGGAAATTCTAATTTTTTCACACTCCCGGTGTTAGGAAAATCACATTTTTCACACTCCCGGGGTCAGGAAAATCGGATATTTTCACACTCCCGGGGTCAGGAAAATCAGATTTTTTTTCATACTCCCGGGGTCAGGAAAATCACATTTTTTCACACTCCCTGGGTCAGGAAATTCTGATTTTTTTCACACTCACGGTGTTAGGAAAATCACATTTTTCACACTCCCGGGGTCAGGAAAATTGGATTTTTTTCACACTCCCAGGGTCAAGAAAATCACATTTTTTCACACTCCTGGGATCAGGAAATTCTGATTTTTTTCACACTCCCGGGGTCAGGAGATTCTGATTTTTTTCACACTCCCGGGGTCAAGAAAATCGGATATTTTCACAGTCCCGGGGTCAGGAAATTCTAATTTTTTTCACACTCCCGGTGTTAGGAAAATCACATTTTCACACTCCCAGGGTCAGGAGAATTTAATTTTTTTCACAATCCCGGGGTCAAGAAAATCACATTTTTTCGCACTCCCGGGGTCAGGAAAATTGGATTTTTTTAACACTCCCGGGGTCAGGAAAATTGGATTTTTTTCACACTCCCGGGGTCAGGAAAATTGGGATTTTTTCACACTCCCGGGGTCAAGAAAATCACATTTTTTTCACACTCCCGGGGTCAGGAGATTCTGATTTTTTTCACACTCCCGGGGTCAAGAAAATCACATTTTTTCACTCTCCCGGGGTCAGGAATTTCTGATTTTTTTCACACTCCCGGTGTTAGGAAAATCACATTTTTCACACTCCCGGGGTCAAGAAAATCACATTTTTTAACACTCCCGGGGTCAGGAAATTCTGATACTTTTCACACTCCCGGGGTCAGGAAAATCGGATATTTTCACAGTCCCGGGGTCAGGAAAATCAGATTTTTTTTCACACTCCCGGGGTCAGGAAAATTGGATATTTTCATACTCCCGGGGTCAGGAAAAATGCATTTTTCAGACTCCCGGGTTCAGGAAAATCGCATTTTTCATACTCCCGGGGTCAGGAAAATAAAAAATTTTTCACATTCCCGGTGTTAGGAAAATCCCATTTTTCACACTCCCGGGTCAGTAAAATTGGGTTTTTTTCACACTCCCGGGGTCAAGAAAATCACATTTTTTCACACTCCCGGGATCAGGAGATTCTGATTTTTTTCATACTCCCGGGGTCACGAAAATCACATTTTTTCACACTCACGGGGTCAGGAAATTCTAATTTTTTTCACACTCCCGGTGTTAGGAAAATCACATTTTTCACACTCCCGGGGTCAGGAAAATCGGATATTTTCACACTCCCGGGGTCAGGAGAATTTAATTTTTTTCACACTCCTGGGGTCAGGAGATTTTAATTTCTTTCACACTCCCGGGGTCAAGAAAATCACATTTTTTCACACTCCCGGTGTCAGGAAATTCTAATTTTTTTGACACTCCCGGTGTTAGGAAAATCACATTTTTCACACTCCCGGGGTCAGGAAAATCGGATATTTTCACACTCCTGGGGTCAGGAAAATCAGATTTTTTTTCATACTCCCGGGGTCAGGAAAATCACATTTTTTCACACTCCCTGGGTCAGGAAATTCTGATTTTTTTCACACTCACGGTGTTAGGAAAATCACATTTTTCACACTCCCGGGGTCAGGAAAATCGGATATTTTCACACCCCCGGGGTCAGGAAAATCAGATTTTTTTCATACTCCCGGGGACAGGAAAATTGGATATTTTCATACTCCCGGGATCAGGAAAATTGAATTTTTCAGACTCCCGGGTTCAGGAAAATCGCATTTTTCATACTCCCGTGCTCAGGAAAATAAAATTTTTTTCACTTTCCCGGTGTTAGGAAAATGCCATTTTTCACACTCCCGGGGTCAGGAAAATTGGGTTTTTTTCACACTCCCGGGGTCAGGAGATTTTAATTTCTTTCACACTCCCGGGGTCAAGAAAATCACATTTTTTTCACACTCCCGGGGTCAGGAAATTCTAATTTTTTTCACACTCCCGTTTTTAGGAAAATCTCATTTTTCACACTCCCAGAGTCAGGAAAATCGGATATTTTCACACTCCCGGGGTCAGGAAAATCAGATTTTTTTTCATACTCCCGGGGTCAGGAAAATCACATTTTTTCACACTCCCTGGGTCAGGAAATTCTGATTTTTTTCACACTCACGGTGTTTGGAAAATCACATTTTTCACACTCCCGGGGTCAGGAAATTCTGATATTTTTCACACTCCCGGGGTCAGGAAAATCGGATATTTTCACACCCCCGGGGTCAGGAAAATCAGATTTTTTCCATACTCCCGGGGTCAGGAAAATTGGATATTTTCATAATCCCGGGATCAGGAAAATTGCATTTTTCAGACTCCCGGGTTCAGGAAAATCGCATTTTTCATACTCCCGGGGTCAGGAAAATAAATTTTTTTTCACATTCCCGGTGTTAGGAAAATCCCATTTTTTACACTCCCGGGGTCAGGAAAATTGGGTTTTTTTCACACTCCCGGGGACAAGAAAATCACATTTTTTCACCCTCACGGGGTCAGGAAATTCTAATTTTTTTTCACACTCCCGGAGTTAGGAAAATCACATTTTTCACACTCCCAGGGTCAGAAAAATTGGATTTTTTCACACTCCCGGGGTCAGGAGAATTTAATTTTTTTCACACTCCCGGGGTTAGGAGATTTTAATTTCTTTCACACTCCCAGGGTCAAGAAAATCACATTTTTTCACACTCCCAGGGTCAGGAAATTCTAATTTTTTTCACACTCCCGGTGTTAGGAAACTCACATTTTTCACACTCCCGGGGTCAGGAAAATCGGATATTTTCACACTCCCGGGGTCAGGAAAATCAGATTTTTTTCATACTGACGGGGTCAGGAAAATCACATTTTTTCACACTCCCTGGCTCAGGAAATTCTGATTTTTTTCACACTCACGGTGTTAGGAAAACCACATTTTTCACACTCCCGGGGTCAGGAAAATTGGATTTTTTCACACTCCCGGGGTCAGGAGAATTTAATTTTTTTCACACTCCCGGGGTCAAGAAAATCACATTTTTTCACACTCCCGGGGTCAGAAAATTCTGATATTTTTCACACTCCCGGGGTCAGGAAAATCGGATATTTTCACACCCCCGGGGTCCGGAAAATCAGATTTTTTTCATACTCCCGGGGTCAGGAAAATTGCATTTTTCAGACTCCCGGGGTCAGGAAAATTGGATTTTTTTAACACTCCCTGGGTCAGGAAAATTGGATTTTTTTCACACTCCCAGGGTCAGGAAAATTGGGTTTTTTTCACATTCCCGGGGTCAAGAAAATCACATTTTTTCACACTCCCGGGGTCAGGAGATTCTGATTTTTTTCACACTCCCGGGTTCAAGAAAATCACATTTTTTCACTCTCCCGTGGTCAGGAATTTCTGATTTCTTTCACACTCCCGGTGTTAGGAAAATCACATTTTTCACACTCCCGGGGTCAAGAAAATCACATTTTTTTATCACTCCCGGGGTCAGGAAATTCTGATATTTTTCACACTCCCGGGGTCAGGAAAATCGGATATTTTCACAGTCCCGGGGTCAGGAAAAATGCATTTTTCAGACTCCCGGGTTCAGGAAAATCGCATTTTTCATACTCCCGGGGTCAGGAAAATAAAAAATTTTTCACATTCCCGGTGTTAGGAAAATCCCATTTTTCACACTCCCGGGTCAGTAAAATTGGGTTTTTTTCACACTCCCGGGGTCAAGAAAATCACATTTTTTCACACTCCCGGGATCAGGAGATTCTGATTTTTTTCATACTCCCGGGGTCACGAAAATCACATTTTTTCACACTCACGGGGTCAGGAAATTCTAATTTTTTTCACACTCCCGGTGTTAGGAAAATCACATTTTTCACACTCCCGGGGTCAGGAAAATCGGATATTTTCACACTCCCGGGGTCAGGAGAATTTAATTTTTTTCACACTCCTGGGGTCAGGAGATTTTAATTTCTTTCACACTCCCGGGGTCAAGAAAATCACATTTTTTCACACTCCCGGTGTCAGGAAATTCTAATTTTTTTGACACTCCCGGTGTTAGGAAAATCACATTTTTCACACTCCCGGGGTCAGGAAAATCGGATATTTTCACACTCCTGGGGTCAGGAAAATCAGATTTTTTTTCATACTCCCGGGGTCAGGAAAATCACATTTTTTCACACTCCCTGGGTCAGGAAATTCTGATTTTTTTCACACTCACGGTGTTAGGAAAATCACATTTTTCACACTCCCGGGGTCAGGAAAATCGGATATTTTCACACCCCCGGGGTCAGGAAAATCAGATTTTTTTCATACTCCCGGGGACAGGAAAATTGGATATTTTCATACTCCCGGGATCAGGAAAATTGAATTTTTCAGACTCCCGGGTTCAGGAAAATCGCATTTTTCATACTCCCGTGCTCAGGAAAATAAAATTTTTTTCACTTTCCCGGTGTTAGGAAAATGCCATTTTTCACACTCCCGGGGTCAGGAAAATTGGGTTTTTTTCACACTCCCGGGGTCAGGAGATTTTAATTTCTTTCACACTCCCGGGGTCAAGAAAATCACATTTTTTTCACACTCCCGGGGTCAGGAAATTCTAATTTTTTTCACACTCCCGTTTTTAGGAAAATCTCATTTTTCACACTCCCAGAGTCAGGAAAATCGGATATTTTCACACTCCCGGGGTCAGGAAAATCAGATTTTTTTTCATACTCCCGGGGTCAGGAAAATCACATTTTTTCACACTCCCTGGGTCAGGAAATTCTGATTTTTTTCACACTCACGGTGTTTGGAAAATCACATTTTTCACACTCCCGGGGTCAGGAAATTCTGATATTTTTCACACTCCCGGGGTCAGGAAAATCGGATATTTTCACACCCCCGGGGTCAGGAAAATCAGATTTTTTCCATACTCCCGGGGTCAGGAAAATTGGATATTTTCATAATCCCGGGATCAGGAAAATTGCATTTTTCAGACTCCCGGGTTCAGGAAAATCGCATTTTTCATACTCCCGGGGTCAGGAAAATAAATTTTTTTTCACATTCCCGGTGTTAGGAAAATCCCATTTTTTACACTCCCGGGGTCAGGAAAATTGGGTTTTTTTCACACTCCCGGGGACAAGAAAATCACATTTTTTCACCCTCACGGGGTCAGGAAATTCTAATTTTTTTTCACACTCCCGGAGTTAGGAAAATCACATTTTTCACACTCCCAGGGTCAGAAAAATTGGATTTTTTCACACTCCCGGGGTCAGGAGAATTTAATTTTTTTCACACTCCCGGGGTTAGGAGATTTTAATTTCTTTCACACTCCCAGGGTCAAGAAAATCACATTTTTTCACACTCCCAGGGTCAGGAAATTCTAATTTTTTTCACACTCCCGGTGTTAGGAAACTCACATTTTTCACACTCCCGGGGTCAGGAAAATCGGATATTTTCACACTCCCGGGGTCAGGAAAATCAGATTTTTTTCATACTGACGGGGTCAGGAAAATCACATTTTTTCACACTCCCTGGCTCAGGAAATTCTGATTTTTTTCACACTCACGGTGTTAGGAAAACCACATTTTTCACACTCCCGGGGTCAGGAAAATTGGATTTTTTCACACTCCCGGGGTCAGGAGAATTTAATTTTTTTCACACTCCCGGTGTCAAGAAAATCACATTTTTTCACACTCCCGGGGTCAGAAAATTCTGATATTTTTCACACTCCCGGGGTCAGGAAAATCGGATATTTTCACACCCCCGGGGTCCGGAAAATCAGATTTTTTTCATACTCCCGGGGTCAGGAAAATTGCATTTTTCAGACTCCCGGGGTCAGGAAAATTGGATTTTTTTAACACTCCCTGGGTCAGGAAAATTGGATTTTTTTCACACTCCCAGGGTCAGGAAAATTGGGTTTTTTTCACACTCCCGGGGTCAAGAAAATCACATTTTTTCACACTCCCGGGGTCAGGAGATTCTGATTTTTTTCACACTCCCGGGTTCAAGAAAATCACATTTTTTCACTCTCCCGTGGTCAGGAATTTCTGATTTCTTTCACACTCCCGGTGTTAGGAAAATCACATTTTTCACACTCCCGGGGTCAAGAAAATCACATTTTTTTATCACTCCCGGGGTCAGGAAATTCTGATATTTTTCACACTCCCGGGGTCAGGAAAATCGGATATTTTCACAGTCCCGGGGTCAGGAAAAATGCATTTTTCAGACTCCCGGGTTCAGGAAAATCGCATTTTTCATACTCCCGGGGTCAGGAAAATAAAAAAAATTTCACATTCCCGGAGTTAGGAAAATCCCATTTTTCACACTCCCGGGGTCAGTAAAATTGGGTTTTTTTCACACTCCCGGGGTCAAGAAAATCACATTTTTTCACACTCCCGGGGTCAGGAGATTCTGATTTTTTTCATACTCCCGGGGACAAGAAAATCACATTTTTTCACACTCACGGGGTCAGGAAATTCAATTTTTTTTCACACTCCCGGTGTTAGGAAAATCACATTTTTCACACTCCCGGGGTCAGGAGAATTTAATTTTTTTCACACTCCTGGGGTCAGGAAATTCTAATTTTTTCACACTCCCGGTGTTAGGAAAATCACATTTTTCACACTCCCGGGGTCAGGAAAATCGGATATTTTCACACTCCCGGGGTCAGGAAAATCAGATTTTTTTTCATACTCCCGGGGTCAGGAAAATCACATTTTTTTCACACTCCCTGGGTCAGGAAATTCTAATTTTTTCACACTCCCGGTGTTAGGAAAATCACATTTTTCACACTCCCGGGGTCAGGAAAATCGGATATTTTCACACTCCCGGGGTCAGGAAAATCAGATTTTTTTTCATACTCCCGGGGTCAGGAAAATCACATTTTTTCACACTCCCTGGGTCAGGAAATTCTGATTTTTTTCACACTCACGGTGTTAGGAAAATCACATTTTTCACACTCCCGGGGTCAGGAAAATTGGATTTTTTTCACACTCCCAGGGTCAAGAAAATCACATTTTTTCACACTCCTGGGATCAGGAAATTCTGATTTTTTTCACACTCCCGGGGTCAGGAGATTCTGATTTTTTTCACACTCCCGGGGTCAAGAAAATCGGATATTTTCACAGTCCCGGGGTCAGGAAATTCTAATTTTTTTCACACTCCCGGTGTTAGGAAAATCACATTTTCACACTCCCGGGGTCAGAAAAATTGGATTTTTTCACACTCCCAGGGTCAGGAGAATTTAATTTTTTTCACGATCCCGGGGTCAAGAAAATCACATTTTTTCGCACTCTCGGGGTCAGGAAAATTGGATTTTTTTAACACTCCCGGGGTCAGGAAAATTGGATTTTTTTCACACTCCCGGGGTCAGGAAAATTGGGATTTTTTCACACTCCCGGGGTCAAGAAAATCACATTTTTTTCACACTCCCGGGGTCAGGAGATTCTGATTTTTTTCACACTCCCGGGGTCAAGAAAATCACATTTTTTCACTCTCCCGGGGTCAGGAATTTCTGATTTTTTTCACACTCCCGGTGTTAGGAAAATCACATTTTTCACACTCCCGGGGTCAAGAAAATCACATTTTTTAACACTCCCGGGGTCAGGAAATTCTGATACTTTTCACACTCCCGGGGTCAGGAAAATCGGATATTTTCACAGTCCCGGGGTCAGGAAAATCAGATTTTTTTTCACACTCCCGGGGTCAGGAAAATTGGATATTTTCATACTCCCGGGGTCAGGAAAAATGCATTTTTCAGACTCCCGGGTTCAGGAAAATCGCATTTTTCATACTCCCGGGGTCAGGAAAATAAAAAATTTTTCACATTCCCGGTGTTAGGAAAATCCCATTTTTCACACTCCCGGGTCAGTAAAATTGGGTTTTTTTCACACTCCCGGGGTCAAGAAAATCACATTTTTTCACACTCCCGGGATCAGGAGATTCTGATTTTTTTCATACTCCCGGGGTCAAGAAAATCACATTTTTTCACACTCACGGGGTCAGGAAATTCTAATTTTTTTCACACTCCCGGTGTTAGGAAAATCACATTTTTCACACTCCCGGGGTCAGGAAAATCGGATATTTTCACACTCCCGGGGTCAGGAGAATTTAATTTTTTTCACACTCCTGGGGTCAGGAGATTTTAATTTCTTTCACACTCCCGGGGTCAAGAAAATCACATTTTTTCACACTCCCGGTGTCAGGAAATTCTAATTTTTTTGACACTCCCGGTGTTAGGAAAATCACATTTTTCACACTCCCAGGGTCAGGAAAATCGGATATTTTCACACTCCTGGGGTCAGGAAAATCAGATTTTTTTTCATACTCCCGGGGTCAGGAAAATCACATTTTTTCACACTCCCTGGGTCAGGAAATTCTGATTTTTTTCACACTCACGGTGTTAGGAAAATCACATTTTTCACACTCCCGGGGTCAGGAAAATCGGATATTTTCACACCCCCGGGGTCAGGAAAATCAGATTTTTTTCATACTCCCGGGGACAGGAAAATTGGATATTTTCATACTCCCGGGATCAGGAAAATTGAATTTTTCAGACTCCCGGGTTCAGGAAAATCGCATTTTTCATACTCCCGTGCTCAGGAAAATAAAATTTTTTTCACTTTCCCGGTGTTAGGAAAATGCCATTTTTCACACTCCCGGGGTCAGGAAAATTGGGTTTTTTTCACACTCCCGGGGTCAGGAGATTTTAATTTCTTTCACACTCCCGGGGTCAAGAAAATCACATTTTTTTCACACTCCCGGGGTCAGGAAATTCTAATTTTTTTCACACTCCCGTTTTTAGGAAAATCACATTTTTCACACTCCCAGAGTCAGGAAAATCGGATATTTTCACACTCCCGGGGTCAGGAAAATCAGATTTTTTTTCATACTCCCGGGGTCAGGAAAATCACATTTTTTCACACTCCCTGGGTCAGGAAATTCTGATTTTTTTCACACTCACGGTGTTTGGAAAATCACATTTTTCACACTCCCGGGGTCAGGAAATTCTGATATTTTTCACACTCCCGGGGTCAGGAAAATCGGATATTTTCACACCCCCGGGGTCAGGAAAATCAGATTTTTTCCATACTCCCGGGGTCAGGAAAATTGGATATTTTCATAATCCCGGGATCAGGAAAATTGCATTTTTCAGACTCCCGGGTTCAGGAAAATCGCATTTTTCATACTCCCGGGGTCAGGAAAATAAATTTTTTTTCACATTCCCGGTGTTAGGAAAATCCCATTTTTTACACTCCCGGGGTCAGGAAAATTGGGTTTTTTTCACACTCCCGGGGACAAGAAAATCACATTTTTTCACCCTCACGGGGTCAGGAAATTCTAATTTTTTTTCACACTCCCGGAGTTAGGAAAATCACATTTTTCACACTCCCAGGGTCAGAAAAATTGGATTTTTTCACACTCCCGGGGTCAGGAGAATTTAATTTTTTTCACACTCCCGGGGTTAGGAGATTTTAATTTCTTTCACACTCCCAGGGTCAAGAAAATCACATTTTTTCACACTCCCAGGGTCAGGAAATTCTAATTTTTTTCACACTCCCGGTGTTAGGAAACTCACATTTTTCACACTCCCGGGGTCAGGAAAATCGGATATTTTCACACTCCCGGGGTCAGGAAAATCAGATTTTTTTCATACTGACGGGGTCAGGAAAATCACATTTTTTCACACTCCCTGGCTCAGGAAATTCTGATTTTTTTCACACTCACGGTGTTAGGAAAACCACATTTTTCACACTCCCGGGGTCAGGAAAATTGGATTTTTTCACACTCCCGGGGTCAGGAGAATTTAATTTTTTTCACACTCCCGGGGTCAAGAAAATCACATTTTTTCACACTCCCGGGGTCAGAAAATTCTGATATTTTTCACACTCCCGGGGTCAGGAAAATCGGATATTTTCACACCCCCGGGGTCCGGAAAATCAGATTTTTTTCATACTCCCGGGGTCAGGAAAATTGCATTTTTCAGACTCCCGGGGTCAGGAAAATTGGATTTTTTTAACACTCCCTGGGTCAGGAAAATTGGATTTTTTTCACACTCCCAGGGTCAGGAAAATTGGGTTTTTTTCACACTCCCGGGGTCAAGAAAATCACATTTTTTCACACTCCCGGGGTCAGGAAATTCTGATTTTTTTCACACTCCCGGGGTCAGGAGATTCTGATTTTTTTCACACTCCCGGGGTCAAGAAAATCACATTTTTTCACACTCCCAGGGTCAGGAAATTCTGCTTTTTTTCACACTCGCGGTGTTAGGAAAATCACATTTTTCACACTCCCGGAGTCAGGAAAATTGGATTTTTTCATACTCCCGGGGTAGGAAAATCGGATATTTTCACACTCCCGGGGTCAGGAAAATTGGATATTTTCATACTCCCGGGGTCAGGAAAATTGCATTTTTCAGACTCCCGGGGTCAGGAAAATCGCATTTTTCACACTCCCAGGGTCAGGAAAATTGGATTTTTTCACATTCCCGGGGTCAGGAGAATTTAATTTTTTTCACACTCCCAGGGTCAAGAAAATCACATTTATTCACAGTCCCGGGGTCAGGAAATTCTGATATTTTTCACACTCCCAGGGTCAGGAAAATCGGATATTTTTACACTCCCGGGGTCAAGAAAATCACATTTTTTCACACTCACGGGGTCAGGAAATTCTATTTTTCTTCACACTCCCGGTGTTAGGAAAATCACATTTTTCACACTCCCGGGGTCAGAAAAATTGGATTTTTTCACACTCCCGCGGTCAGGAGAATTTAATTTTTTTTCACACTCCCGGGGTCAGGAGATTTTAATTTCTTTCACACTCCCGGGGTCAAGAAAATCACATTTTTTCACACTCCCGGGGTCAGGAAATTCTAATTTTTTTCACACTCCCTGTGTTAGGACAATCACATTTTTCACACTCCCGGGGTCAGGAAAATCGGGTATTTTCACACTCCTGGGGTCAGGAAAATCAGATTTTTTCACACTCCCGGGGTCAGGAAATTCTGATATTTTTCACACACCCGGGGTCAGGAAAATCGGATATTTTCACACTCCTGGGGTCAGGAAAATCAGAATTTAATTTTTTTCACACTCCCGGGGTCAAGAAAATCACATTTTTTCACACTCCCGTGGTCAGGAAATTCCGATATTTTTCACACTCCCGGGGTCAGGAAAATCGGATATTTTCACACCCCCGGGGTCAGGAAAATCAGATTTTTTCATACTCCCGGGGTCAGGAAAATTGGATATTTTCATACTCCCGGGATCAGGAAAATTGCATTTTGCAGACTCCCGGGGTCAGGAAAATTGCATTTTTCATACTCCCGGGGTCAGGAAAATAAAAATTTTTTCACATTCCCGGTGTTAGGAAAATCCCATTTTTCACACTCCCGGGGTCAGGAAAATTGTGTTTTTTTCACACTCCCGGGGTAAAGAAAATCACATTTTTTCACACTCCCGGGGTCAGGAAATCCTAATTTTTTTCACACTCCCGGTGTTAGGAAACTCACATTTTTCACACTCCCGGGGTCAGGAAAATCGGATATTTTCACACTCCCGGGGTCTGGAAAATCAGATTTTTTTCTCACTCCCGGTGTCAGGAAAATTGGATATTTTCATACTCCCGGGGTCAGGAAAATTGCATTTTTCAGACTCCCAGGGTCTGGAAAATTGGATTTTTTTAACACTCCCGGGGTCAGGAAAATTGGATTTTTTTCACACTCCCAGGGTCAGGAAAATTGGGTTTTTTTCACACTCCCGGGGTCAAGAAAATCACATTTTTTCACACTCCTGGGATCAGGAAATTCTGATTTTTTTCACACTCCCGGGGTCAGGAGATTCTGATTTTTTTCACACTCCCGTGGTCAAGAAAATCGGATATTTTCACACTCCCGGGGTCAGGAAATTCTAATTTTTTTCACACTCCCGGTGTTAGGAAAATCACATTTTCACACTCCCGGGGTCAGAAAAATTGGATTTGTTCACACTCCCAGGGTCAGGAGAATTTAATTTTTTTCACAATCCCGGGGTCAAGAAAATCACATTTTTTCACACTCCCGGGGTCAAGAAAATCACATTTTTTTCACACTCCCGGGGTCAGGAATTTCTGATTTCTTTCACACTCCCGGTGTTAGGAAAATCACATTTTTCACACTCCCGGGGTCAAGAAAATCACATTTTTTTATCACTCCCGGGGTCAGGAAATTCTGATATTTTTCACACTCCCGGGGTCAGGAAAATCGGATATTTTCACAGTCCCGGGGTCAGGAAAAATGCATTTTTCAGACTCCCGGGTTCAGGAAAATCGCATTTTTCATACTCCCGGGGTCAGGAAAATAAAAAAAATTTCACATTCCCGGAGTTAGGAAAATCCCATTTTTCACACTCCCGGGGTCAGTAAAATTGGGTTTTTTTCACACTCCCGGGGTCAAGAAAATCACATTTTTTCACACTCCCGGTGTTAGGAAAATCACATTTTTCACACTCCTGGGGTCAAGAAAATCACATTTTTTATCACTCCCGGGGTCAGGAAAATCAGAATTTTTTTCATACTCCCGGGGTCAGGAAAATCACATTTTTTCACACTCCCAGGGTCAGGAAATTCTGATTTTTTTCACACTCACGGTGTTAGGAAAATCACATTTTTCACACTCCCGTGGTCAGGAAAATTGGATTTTTCACACTCCCGGGGTTAGGAGAATTTAATTTTTTTCACACTCCCGGGGTCAAGAAAATCACATTTCTTCACACTCCCGGGGTCAGGAAATTCTAATTTTTTTCACACTCCCGGGGTCAGGAAAATCACATTTTTCACACTCCCGGGTTCAGGAAAATCGGATATTTTCACACTCCCGGGGTCAGGAGAATTTAATTTTTTTCACACTCCTGGGGTCAAGAGATTTTAATTTCTTTCACACTCCCGGGGTCAAGAAAATCACATTTTTTCACACTCCCGGTGTCAGGAAATTCTAATTTTTTTCACACTCCCGGTGTTAGGAAAATCACATTTTTCACACTCCCGGGGTCAGGAAAATCGGATATTTTCACACTCCCGGGGTCAGGAAAATCAGATTTTTTTCATACTCCCGGTGTCAGGAAAATCACATTTTTTCGCACTCCCTGGGTCAGGAAATTCTGATTTTTTTCACACTCACGGTGTTAGGAAAATCACATTTTTCACACTCCCGGGGTCAGGAAAATTGGATTTTTTTCACACTCCCAGGGTCAGGAAAATTGGGTTTTTTTTCACACTCCCGGGGTCAAGAAAATCAAATTTTTTCACACTCCTGGGATCAGGAAATTCTGATTTTTTTCACACTCCCGGGGTCAGGAGATTCTGATTTTTTTCACACTCCCGGGGTCAAGAAAATCGGATATTTTCACACTCCCGGGGTCAGGAAATTCTAATTTTTTTCACACTCCCGGTGTTAGGAAAATCACATTTTCACACTCCCGGGGTCAGAAAAATTGGATTTTTTCACACTCCCAGGGTCAGGAGAATTTAATTTTTTTCACAATCCCGGGGTCAAGAAAATCACATTTTTTCGCACTCCCGGGGTCAGGAAAATTGGATTTTTTTCACACTCCCGGGGTCAGGAAAATTGGGTTTTTTTCACACTCCCGGGGTCAAGAAAATCACATTTTTTTCACATTCCCGGGGTCAGGAGATTCTGATTTTTTTCACACTCCCGGGGTCAAGAAAATCACATTTTTTCACTCTCCCGGGGTCAGGAATTTCTGATTTTTTTCACACTCCCGGTGTTAGGAAAATCACATTTTTCACACTCCCGGGGTCAAGAAAATCACATTTTTTTATCAGTCCCGGGGTCAGGAAATTCTGATATTTTTCACACTCCCGGGGTCAGGAAAATCGGATATTTTCACAGTCCCGGGGTCAGGAAAATCAGATTTTTTTTCACACTCCCGGGGTCAGGAAAATTGGATATTTTCATACTCCCGGGGTCAGGAAAAATGCATTTTTCAGACTCCCGGGTTCAGGAAAATAGCATTTTTCATACTCCCGGGGTCAGGAAAATCAATTTTTTTCACATAACCGGTGTTATGAAAATCCCATTTTTCACACTCCCGGGTCAGTAAAATTGGGGGTTTTTTTCACACTCCTGGGGTCAAGAAAATCACATTTTTTCACACTCCCGGGGTCAGGAGATTCTGATTTTTTTCATACTCCCGGGGTCAAGAAAATCACATTTTTTCACACTCACGGGGTCAGGAAATTCTAATTTTTTTCCACACTCCTAGTGTTAGGAAAATCACATTTTTCACACTCCCGGGGTCAGGAAAATCGGATATTTTCACACTCCCGGGGTCAGGAGAATTTAATTTTTTTCACACTCCTGGGGTCAGGAGATTTTAATTTCTTTCACACTCCCGGGGTCAAGAAAATCACATTTTTTCACACTCCCGGTGTTAGGAAAATCACATTTTTCACACTCCCGGGGTCAGGAAAATTGGATATTTTCACACTCCCGGGGTCAGGAAAATCAGATTTTTTTTCATACTCCCGGGGTCAGGAAAATCACATTTTTTCACACTCCCTGGGTCAGGAAATTCTGATTTTTTTCACACTCACGATGTTAGGAAAATCACATTTTTCACACTCCCGGGGTCAGGAAAATCGGATATTTTCACACCCCCGGGGTCAGGAAAATCAGATTTTTTTCATACTCCCGGGGACAGGAAAATTGGATATTTTCATACTCCCGGGATCAGGAAAATTGCATTTTTCAGACTCCCGGGTTCAGAAAAATCGCATTTTTCATACTCCCGTGCTCAGGAAAATAAAAAAATTTTCACATTCCCGGGGTTAGGAAAATCCCATTTTTCACACTCCCGGGGTCAGGAAAATTGGGTTTTTTTCACACTCCCGGGGTCAGGAGATTTTAATTTCTTTCACACTCCCGGGGTCAAGAAAATCACATTTTTTTCACACTCCCGGGGTCCGGAAATTCTAATTTTTTTCACACTCCCGTTTTTAGGAAAATCACATTTTTCACACTCCCAGGGTCAGGAAAATCGGATATTTTCACACTCCCGGGGTCAGGAAAATCAGATTTTTTTTCATACTCCCGGGGTCAGGAAAATCACATTTTTTCACACTCCCTGGGTCAGGAAATTCTGATTTTTTTCACACTCACGGTGTTTGGAAAATCACATTTTTCACACTCCCGGGGTCAGGAAATTCTGATATTTTTCACACTCCCGGGGTCAGGAAAATCGGATATTTTCACACCCCCAGGGTCAGGAAAATCAGATTTTTTTCATACTCCCGGGGTCAGGAAAATTGGATATTTTCATAATCCCGGGATCAGGAAAATTGCATTTTTCAGACTCCCAGGTTCAGGAAAATCGCATTTTTCATACTCCCGGGGTAAGGAAAATAAAAAAATTTTCACATTCCCGGTGTTAGGAAAATCCCATTTTTCACACTCCCGGGGTCAGGAAAATTGGGTTTTTTTCACACTCCCGGGGTAAAGAAAATCACACTTTTTCACACTCCCGGGGTCAGGAGATTCTGATTTTTTTCACACTCCCGGGGTGAAGAAAATCACATTTTTTCACACTCACGGGGTCAGGAAATTCTAATTTTTTTCACACTACCGGTGTTAGGAAAATCACATTTTTCACACTCCCGGGGTCAGAAAAATTGGATTTTTTCACACTCCCGGTGTCAGGAGAATTTTATTTTTTTCCCACTCCCGGGGTCAGGAGATTTTAATTTCTTTCACACTCCCGGGGTCAAGAAAATCACATTTTTTCACACTCCCGGGGTCAGGAAATTCTAATTTTTTTCACACTCCCGGTGTTAGGAAACTCACATTTTTCACACTCCCGGGGTCAGGAAAATCGGATATTTTCACACTCCCGGGGTCAGGAAAATCAGATTTTTTTCTCACTCCCGGTGTCAGGAAAATTGGATATTTTCATACTCCCGGGGTCAGGAAAATTGCATTTTTCAGACTCCCAGGGTCTGGAAAATTGGATTTTTTTAACACTCCCGGGGTCAGGAAAATTGGATTTTTTTCACACTCCCAGGGTCAGGAAAATTGGGTTTTTTTCACACTCCCGGGGTCAAGAAAATCACATTTTTTCACACTCCTGGGATCAGGAAATTCTGATTTTTTTCACACTCCCGGGGTCAGGAGATTCTGATTTCTTTCACACTCCCGTGGTCAAGAAAATCGGATATTTTCACACTCCCGGGGTCAGGAAAATCACATTTTCACACTCCCGGGGTCAGGAAAATTGGATTTTTTTCACACTCCCAGGGTCAGGAAATTGGGTTTTTTTTCACACTCCCGGGGTCAAGAAAATCACATTTTTTCACACTCCTGGGATCAGGAAATTCTGATTTTTTTCACACTCCCGGGGTCAGGAGATTCTGATTTCTTTCACACTCCCGTGGTCAAGAAAATCGGATATTTTCACACTCCCGGGGTTAGGAAATTCTAATTTTTTTCACACTCCCGGTGTTAGGAAAATCACATTTTCACACTCCCGGGGTCAGAAAAATTGGATTTTTTCACACTCCCAGGGTCAGGAGAATTTAATTTTTTTCACAATCCCGGGGTCAAGAAAATCACATTTTTTCACACTCCCGGGGTCAAGAAAATCACATTTTTTTCACACTCCCGGGGTCAGGAGATTCTGATTTTTTTCACACTCCCGGGTTCAAGAAAATCACATTTTTTCACTCTCCCGGGGTCAGGAATTTCTGATTTCTTTCACACTCCCGGTGTTAGGAAAATCACATTTTTCACACTCCCGGGGTCAAGAAAATCACATTTTTTATCACTCCCGGGGTCAGGAAATTCTGATATTTTTCACACTCCCGGGGTCAGGAAAATCGGATATTTTCACAGTCCCGGGGTCAGGAAAAATGCATTTTTCAGACTCCCGGGTTCAGGAAAATCGCATTTTTCATACTCCCGGGGTCAGGAAAATAAAAAAAATTTCACATTCCCGGTGTTAGGAAAATCCCATTTTTCACACTCCCGGGGTCAGGAGATTCTGATTTTTTTCATACTCCCGGGGTCAAGAAAATCACATTTTTTCACACTCACGGTGTCAGGAAATTCTAATTTTTTTTCACACTCCCGGTGTTAGGAAAATCACATTTTTCACACTCCCGGGTTCAGGAAAATCGGATATTTTCACACTCCCGGGGTCAGGAGAATTTAATTTTTTTCACACTCCTGGGGTCAAGAGATTTTAATTTCTTTCACACTCCCGGGGTCAAGAAAATCACATTTTTTCACACTCCCGGGGTCAGGAAATTCTAATTTTTTTCACACTCCCGGTGTTAGGAAAATCACATTTTTCACACTCCCGGGGTCAGGAAAATCGGATATTTTCACACTCCCGGGGTCAGGAAAATCAGATTTTTTTCATACTCCCGGGGTCAGGAAAATCACATTTTTTCACACTCCCTGGGTCAGGAAATTCTGATTTTTTTCACACTCACGGTGTTAGGAAAATCACATTTTTCACACTCCCGGGGTCAGGAAAATTGGATTTTTTTCACACTCCCAGGGTCAGGAAAATTGGTTTTTTTTTCACACTCCCGGGGTCAAGAAAATCAAATTTTTTCACACTCCTGGGATCAGGAAATTCTGATTTTTTTCACACTCCCGGGGTCAGGGGATTCTGATTTTTTTCACACTCCCGGTGTTAGGAAAATCACATTTTCACACTCCCGGGGTCAGAAAAATTGGATTTTTTCACACTCCCAGGGTCAGGAGAATTTAATTTTTTTCACAATCCCGGGGTCAAGAAAATCACATTTTTTCGCACTCCCGGGGTCAGGAAAATTGGATTTTTTTCACACTCCCGGGGTCAGGAAAATTGGGTTTTTTTCACACTCCCGGGGTCAAGAAAATCACATTTTTTTCACACTCCCGGGGTCAGGAGATTCTGATTTTTTTCACACTCCCGGGGTCAAGAAAATCACATTTTTTCTCTCTCCCGGGGTCAGGAATTTCTGATTTTTTTCACACTCCCGGTGTTAGGAAAATCACATTTTTCACACTCCCGGGGTCAAGAAAATCACATTTTTTATCAGTCCCGGGGTCAGGAGATTCTGATATTTTTCACACTCCCGGGGTCAGGAAAATCGGATATTTTCACATTCCCGGGGTCAGGAAAATCAGATTTTTTTTCACACTCCCGGGGTCAGGAAAATTGGATATTTTCATACTCCCGGGGTCAGGAAAAATGCATTTTTCAGACTCCCGGGTTCAGGAAAATAGCATTTTTCATACTCCCGGGGTCAGGAAAATAAATTTTTTTCACATAACCGGTGTTATGAAAATCCCATTTTTCACACTCCCGGGTCAGTAAAATTGGGTTTTTTTTCACACTCCTGGGGTCAAGAAAATCACATTTTTTCACACTCCCGGGGTCAGGAGATTCTGATTTTTTTCATACTCCCGGGGTCAAGAAAATCACATTTTTTCACACTCACGGGGTCAGGAAATTCTAATTTTTTTCCACACTCCTAGTGTTAGGAAAATCACATTTTTCACACTCCCGGGGTCAGGAAAATCGGATATTTTCACACTCCCGGGGTCAGGAGAATTTAATTTTTTTCACACTCCTGGGGTCAGGAGATTTTAATTTCTTTCACACTCCCGGGGTCAAGAAAATCACATTTTTTCACACTCCCGGGGTCAGGAAATTCTAATTTTTTTCACACTCCCGGTGTTAGGAAAATCACATTTTTCACACTCCCGGGGTCAGGAAAATTGGATATTTTCACACTCCCGGGGTCAGGAAAATCAGATTTTTTTTCATACTCCCGGGGTCAGGAAAATCACATTTTTTCACACTCCCTGGGTCAGGAAATTCTGATTTTTTTCACACTCACGATGTTAGGAAAATCACATTTTTCACACTCCCGGGGTCAGGAAAATCGGATATTTTCACACCCCCGGGGTCAGGAAAATCAGATTTTATTCATACTCCCGGGGACAGGAAAATTGGATATTTTCATACTCCCGGGATCAGGAAAATTGCATTTTTCAGACTCCCGGGTTCAGAAAAATCGCATTTTTCATACTCCCGTGCTCAGGAAAATAAAAAATTTTTCACATTCCCGGGGTTAGGAAAATCCCATTTTTCACACTCCCGGGGTCAGGAAAATTGGGTTTTTTTCACACTCCCGGGGTCAGGAGATTTTAATTTCTTTCACACTCCCGGGGTCAAGAAAATCACATTTTTTTCACACTCCCGGGGTCAGGAAATTCTAATTTTTTTCACACTCCCGTTTTTAGGAAAATCACATTTTTCACACTCCCAGGGTCAGGAAAATCGGATATTTTCACACTCCCGGGGTCAGGAAAATCAGATTTTTTTTCATACTCCCGGGGTCAGGAAAATCACATTTTTTCACACTCCCTGGGTCAGGAAATTCTGATTTTTTTCACACTCACGGTGTTTGGAAAATCACATTTTTCACACTCCCGGGGTCAGGAAATTCTGATATTTTTCACACTCCCGGGGTCAGGAAATTCGGATATTTTCACACCCCCAGGGTCAGGAAAATCAGATTTTTTTCATACTCCCGGGGTCAGGAAAATTGGATATTTTCATAATCCCGGGATCAGGAAAATTGCATTTTTCAGACTCCCGGGTTCAGGAAAATCGCATTTTTCATACTCCCGGGGTCAGGAAAATAAAAAAATTTTCACATTCCCGGTGTTAGGAAAATCCCATTTTTCACACTCCCGGGGTCAGGAAAATTGGGTTTTTTTCACACTCCCGGGGTAAAGAAAATCACACTTTTTCACACTCCCGGGGTCAGGAGATTCTGATTTTTTTCACACTCCCGGGGTCAAGAAAATCACATTTTTTCACACTCACGGGGTCAGGAAATTCTAATTTTTTTCACACTACCGGTGTTAGGAAAATCACATTTTTCACACTCCCGGGGTCAGAAAAATTGGATTTTTTCACACTCCCGGTGTCAGGAGAATTTTATTTTTTTCCCACTCCCGGGGTCAGGAGATTTTAATTTCTTTCACACTCCCGGGGTCAAGAAAATCACATTTTTTCACACTCCCGGGGTCAGGAAATTCTAATTTTTTTCACACTCCCGGTGTTAGGAAACTCACATTTTTCACACTCCCGGGGTCAGGAAAATCGGATATTTTCACACTCCCGGGGTCAGGAAAATCAGATTTTTTTCTCACTCCCGGTGTCAGGAAAATTGGATATTTTCATACTCCCGGGGTCAGGAAAATTGCATTTTTCAGACTCCCAGGGTCTGGAAAATTGGATTTTTTTAACACTCCCGGGGTCAGGAAAATTGGATTTTTTTCACACTCCCAGGGTCAGGAAAATTGGGTTTTTTTCACACTCCCGGGGTCAAGAAAATCACATTTTTTCACACTCCTGGGATCAGGAAATTCTGATTTTTTTCACACTCCCGGGGTCAGGAGATTCTGATTTCTTTCACACTCCCGTGGTCAAGAAAATCGGATATTTTCACACTCCCGGGGTCAGGAAAATCACATTTTCACACTCCCGGGGTCAGGAAAATTGGATTTTTTTCACACTCCCAGGGTCAGGAAATTGGGTTTTTTTTCACACTCCCGGGGTCAAGAAAATCACATTTTTTCACACTCCTGGGATCAGGAAATTCTGATTTTTTTCACACTCCCGGGGTCAGGAGATTCTGATTTCTTTCACACTCCCGTGGTCAAGAAAATCGGATATTTTCACACTCCCGGGGTTAGGAAATTCTAATTTTTTTCACACTCCCGGTGTTAGGAAAATCACATTTTCACACTCCCGGGGTCAGAAAAATTGGATTTTTTCACACTCCCAGGGTCAGGAGAATTTAATTTTTTTCACAATCCCGGGGTCAAGAAAATCACATTTTTTCACACTCCCGGGGTCAAGAAAATCACATTTTTTTCACACTCCCGGGGTCAGGAGATTCTGATTTTTTTCACACTCCCGGGTTCAAGAAAATCACATTTTTTCACTCTCCCGGGGTCAGGAATTTCTGATTTCTTTCACACTCCCGGTGTTAGGAAAATCACATTTTTCACACTCCCGGGGTCAAGAAAATCACATTTTTTATCACTCCCGGGGTCAGGAAATTCTGATATTTTTCACACTCCCGGGGTCAGGAAAATCGGATATTTTCACAGTCCCGGGGTCAGGAAAAATGCATTTTTCAGACTCCCGGGTTCAGGAAAATCGCATTTTTCATACTCCCGGGGTCAGGAAAATAAAAAAAATTTCACATTCCCGGTGTTAGGAAAATCCCATTTTTCACACTCCCGGGGTCAGGAGATTCTGATTTTTTTCATACTCCCGGGGTCAAGAAAATCACATTTTTTCACACTCACGGTGTCAGGAAATTCTAATTTTTTTTCACACTCCCGTTGTTAGGAAAATCACATTTTTCACACTCCCGGGTTCAGGAAAATCGGATATTTTCACACTCCCGGGGTCAGGAGAATTTAATTTTTTTCACACTCCTGGGGTCAAGAGATTTTAATTTCTTTCACACTCCCGGGGTCAAGAAAATCACATTTTTTCACACTCCCGGGGTCAGGAAATTCTAATTTTTTTCACACACCCGGTGTTAGGAAAATCACATTTTTCACACTCCCGGGGTCAGGAAAATCGGATATTTTCACACTCCCGGGGTCAGGAAAATCAGATTTTTTTCATACTCCCGGGGTCAGGAAAATCACATTTTTTCACACTCCCTGGGTCAGGAAATTCTGATTTTTTTCACACTCACGGTGTTAGGAAAATCACATTTTTCACACTCCCGGGGTCAGGAAAATTGGATTTTTTTCACACTCCCAGGGTCAGGAAAATTGGGTTTTTTTTCACACTCCCGGGGTCAAGAAAATCAAATTTTTTCACACTCCTGGGATCAGGAAATTCTGATTTTTTTCACACTCCCGGGGTCAGGGGATTCTGATTTTTTTCACACTCCCGGTGTTAGGAAAATCACATTTTCACACTCCCAGGGTCAGAAAAATTGGATTTTTTCACACTCCCAGGGTCAGGAGAATTTAATTTTTTTCACAATCCCGGGGTCAAGAAAATCACATTTTTTCGCACTCCCGGGGTCAGGAAAATTGGATTTTTTTCACACTCCCGGGGTCAGGAAAATTGGGTTTTTTTCACACTCCCGGGGTCAAGAAAATCACATTTTTTTCACACTCCCGGGGTCAGGAGATTCTGATTTTTTTCACACTCCCGGGGTCAAGAAAATCACATTTTTTCTCTCTCCCGGGGTCAGGAATTTCTGATTTTTTTCACACTCCCGGTGTTAGGAAAATCACATTTTTCACACTCCCGGGGTCAAGAAAATCACATTTTTTTATCAGTCCCGGGGTCAGGAGATTCTGATATTTTTCACACTCCCGGGGTCAGGAAAATCGGATATTTTCACATTCCCGGGGTCAGGAAAATCAGATTATTTTTTCACACTCCCGGGGTCAGGAAAATTGGATATTTTCATACTCCCGGGGTCAGGAAAAATGCATTTTTCAGACTCCCGGGTTCAGGAAAATAGCATTTTTCATACTCCCGGGGTCAGGAAAATAAATTTTTTTCACATAACCGGTGTTATGAAAATCCCATTTTTCACACTCCCGGGTTAGTAAAATTGGGTTTTTTTCACACTCCTGGGGTCAAGAAAATCACATTTTTTCACACTCCCGGGGTCAGGAGATTCTGATTTTTTTCATACTCCCGGGGTCAAGAAAATCACATTTTTTCACACTCACGGGGTCAGGAAATTCTAATTTTTTTCCACACTCCTAGTGTTAGGAAAATCACATTTTTCACACTCCCGGGGTCAGGAAAATCGGATATTTTCACACTCCCGGGGTCAGGAGAATTTAATTTTTTTCACACTCCTGGGGTCAGGAGATTTTAATTTCTTTCACACTCCCGGGGTCAAGAAAATCACATTTTTTCACACTCCCGGGGTCAGGAAATTCTAATTTTTTTCACACTCCCGGTGTTAGGAAAATCACATTTTTCACACTCCCGGGGTCAGGAAAATTGGATATTTTCACACTCCCGGGGTCAGGAAAATCAGATTTTTTTTCATACTCCCGGGGTCAGGAAAATCACATTTTTTCACACTCCCTGGGTCAGGAAATTCTGATTTTTTTCACACTCACGATGTTAGGAAAATCACATTTTTCACACTCCCGGGGTCAGGAAAATCGGATATTTTCACACCCCCGGGGTCAGGAAAATCAGATTTTATTCATACTCCCGGGGACAGGAAAATTGGATATTTTCATACTCCCGGGATCAGGAAAATTGCATTTTTCAGACTCCCGGGTTCAGAAAAATCGCATTTTTCATACTCCCGTGCTCAGGAAAATAAAAAAATTTTCACATTCCCGGGGTTAGGAAAATCCCATTTTTCACACTCCCGGGGTCAGGAAAATTGGGTTTTTTTCACACTCCCGGGGTCAGGAGATTTTAATTTCTTTCACACTCCCGGGGTCAAGAAAATCACATTTTTTTCACACTCCCGGGGTCAGGAAATTCTAATTTTTTTCACACTCCCGTTTTTAGGAAAATCACATTTTTCACACTCCCAGGGTCAGGAAAATCGGATATTTTCACACTCCCGGGGTCAGGAAAATCAGATTTTTTTTCATACTCCCGGGGTCAGGAAAATCACATTTTTTCACACTCCCTGGGTCAGGAAATTCTGATTTTTTTCACACTCACGGTGTTTGGAAAATCACATTTTTCACACTCCCGGGGTCAGGAAATTCTGATATTTTTCACACTCCCGGGGTCAGGAAAATCGGATATTTTCACACCCCCAGGGTCAGGAAAATCAGATTTTTTTCATACTCCCGGGGTCAGGAAAATTGGATATTTTCATAATCCCGGGATCAGGAAAATTGCATTTTTCAGACTCCCGGGTTCAGGAAAATCGCATTTTTCATACTCCCGGGGTCAGGAAAATAAAAAAATTTTCACATTCCCGGTGTTAGGAAAATCCCATTTTTCACACTCCCGGGGTCAGGAAAATTGGGTTTTTTTCACACTCCCGGGGTAAAGAAAATCACACTTTTTCACACTCCCGGGGTCAGGAGATTCTGATTTTTTTCACACTCCCGGGGTCAAGAAAATCACATTTTTTCACACTCACGGGGTCAGGAAATTCTAATTTTTTTCACACTACCGGTGTTAGGAAAATCACATTTTTCACACTCCCGGGGTCAGAAAAATTGGATTTTTTCACACTCCCGGTGTCAGGAGAATTTTATTTTTTTCCCACTCCCGGGGTCAGGAGATTTTAATTTCTTTCACACTCCCGGGGTCAAGAAAATCACATTTTTTCACACTCCCGGGGTCAGGAAATTCTAATTTTTTTCACACTCCCGGTGTTAGGAAACTCACATTTTTCACACTCCCGGGGTCAGGAAAATCGGATATTTTCACACTCCCGGGGTCAGGAAAATCAGATTTTTTTCTCACTCCCGGTGTCAGGAAAATTGGATATTTTCATACTCCCGGGGTCAGGAAAATTGCATTTTTCAGACTCCCAGGGTCTGGAAAATTGGATTTTTTTAACACTCCCGGGGTCAGGAAAATTGGATTTTTTTCACACTCCCAGGGTCAGGAAAATTGGGTTTTTTTCACACTCCCGGGGTCAAGAAAATCACATTTTTTCACACTCCTGGGATCAGGAAATTCTGATTTTTTTCACACTCCCGGGGTCAGGAGATTCTGATTTCTTTCACACTCCCGTGGTCAAGAAAATCGGATATTTTCAAACTCCCGGGGTCAGGAAAATCACATTTTCACACTCCCGGGGTCAGGAAAATTGGATTTTTTTCACACTCCCAGGGTCAGGAAAATTGGGTTTTTTTCACACTCCCGGGGTCAAGAAAATCACATTTTTTCACACTCCTGGGATCAGGAAATTCTGATTTTTTTCACACTCCCGGGGTCAGGAGATTCTGATTTCTTTCACACTCCCGTGGTCAAGAAAATCGGATATTTTCACACTCCCGGGGTTAGGAAATTCTAATTTTTTTCACACTCCCGGTGTTAGGAAAATCACATTTTCACACTCCCGGGGTCAGAAAAATTGGATTTTTTCACACTCCCAGGGTCAGGAGAATTTAATTTTTTTAACAATCCCGGGGTCAAGAAAATCACATTTTTTCACACTCCCGGGGTCAAGAAAATCACATTTTTTTCACACTCCCGGGGTCAGGAGATTCTGATTTTTTTCACACTCCCGGGTTCAAGAAAATCACATTTTTTCACTCTCCCTCGGTCAGGAATTTCTGATTTCTTTCACACTCCCGGTGTTAGGAAATTCACATTTTTCACACTCCCGGGGTCAAGAAAATCACATTTTTTATCACTCCCGGGGTCAGGAAATTCTGATATTTTTCACACTCCCGGGGTCAGGAAAATCGGATATTTTCACAGTCCCGGGGTCAGGAAAAATGCATTTTTCAGACTCCCGGGTTCAGGAAAATCGCATTTTTCATACTCCCGGGGTCAGGAAAATAAAAAAAATTTCACATTCCCGGTGTTAGGAAAATCCCATTTTTCACACTCCCGGGGTCAGGAGATTCTGATTTTTTTCATACTCCCGGGGTCAAGAAAATCACATTTTTTCACACTCACGGTGTCAGGAAATTCTAATTTTTTTTCACACTCCCGGTGTTAGGAAAATCACATTTTTCACACTCCCGGGTTCAGGAAAATCGGATATTTTCACACTCCCGGGGTCAGGAGAATTTAATTTTTTTCACACTCCTGGGGTCAAGAGATTTTAATTTCTTTCACACTCCCGGGGTCAAGCAAATCACATTTTTTCACACTCCCGGGGTCAGGAAATTCTAATTTTTTTCACACTCCCGGTGTTAGGAAAATCACATTTTTCACACTCCCGGGGTCAGGAAAATCGGATATTTTCACACTCCCGGGGTCAGGAAAATCAGATTTTTTTCATACTCCCGGGGTCAGGAAAATCACATTTTTTCACACTCCCTGGGTCAGGAAATTCTGATTTTTTTCACACTCACGGTGTTAGGAAAATCACATTTTTCACACTCCCGGGGTCAGGAAAATTGGATTTTTTTCACACTCCCAGGGTCAGGAAAATTGGGTTTTTTTTCACACTCCCGGGGTCAAGAAAATCAAATTTTTTCACACTCCTGGGATCAGGAAATTCTGATTTTTTTCACACTCCCGGGGTCAGGGGATTGTGATTTTTTTCACACTCCCGGTGTTAGGAAAATCACATTTTCACACTCCCGGGGTCAGAAAAATTGGATTTTTTCACACTCCCAGGGTCAGGAGAATTTAATTTTTTTCACAATCCCGGGGTCAAGAAAATCACATTTTTTCGCACTCCCGGGGTCAGGAAAATTGGATTTTTTTCACACTCCCGGGGTCAGGAAAATTGGGTTTTTTTCACACTCCCGGGGTCAAGAAAATCACATTTTTTTCACACTCCCGGGGTCAGGAGATTCTGATTTTTTTCACACTCCCGGGGTCAAGAAAATCACATTTTTTCTCTCTCCCGGGGTCAGGAATTTCTGATTTTTTTCACACTCCCGGTGTTAGGAAAATCACATTTTTCACACTCCCGGGGTCAAGAAAATCACATTTTTTTATCAGTCCCGGGGTCAGGAGATTCTGATATTTTTCACACTCCCGGGGTCAGGAAAATCGGATATTTTAACATTCCCGGGGTCAGGAAAATCAGATTTTTTTTCACACTCCCGGGGTCAGGAAAATTGGATATTTTCATACTCCCGGGGTCAGGAAAAATGCATTTTTCAGACTCCCGGGTTCAGGAAAATAGCATTTTTCATACTCCCGGGGTCAGGAAAATAAATTTTTTTCACATAACCGGTGTTATGAAAATCCCATTTTTCACACTCACGGGTCAGTAAAATTGGGTTTTTTTCACACTCCTGGGGTCAAGAAAATCACATTTTTTCACACTCCCGGGGTCAGGAGATTCTGATTTTTTTCATACTCCCGGGGTCAAGAAAATCACATTTTTTCACACTCACGGGGTCAGGAAATTCTAATTTTTTTCCACACTCCTAGTGTTAGGAAAATCACATTTTTCACACTCCCGGGGTCAGGAAAATCGGATATTTTCACACTCCCGGGGTCAGGAGAATTTAATTTTTTTCACACTCCTGGGGTCAGGAGATTTTAATTTCTTTCACACTCCCGGGGTCAAGAAAATCACATTTTTTCACACTCCCGGGGTCAGGAAATTCTAATTTTTTTCACACTCCCGGTGTTAGGAAAATCACATTTTTCACACTCCCGGGGTCAGGAAAATTGGATATTTTCACACTCCCGGGGTCAGGAAAATCAGATTTTTTTTCATACTCCCGGGGTCAGGAAAATCACATTTTTTCACACTCCCTGGGTCAGGAAATTCTGATTTTTTTCACACTCACGATGTTAGGAAAATCACATTTTTCACACTCCCGGGGTCAGGAAAATCGGATATTTTCACACCCCCGGGGTCAGGAAAATCAGATTTTTTTCATACTCCCGGGGACAGGAAAATTGGATATTTTCATACTCCCGGGTTCAGAAAAATCGCATTTTTCATACTCCCGTGCTCAGGAAAATAAAAAAAATTTCACTTTCCCGGTGTTAGGAAAATCCCATTTTTCACACTCCCGGGGTCAGGAAAATTGGGTTTTTTTCACACTCCCGGGGTCAGGAGATTTTAATTTCTTTCACACTCCCAGGGTCAAGAAAATCACATTTTTTTCACACTCCCGGGGTCAGGAAATTCTAATTTTTTTCACACTCCCGTTTTTAGGAAAATCACATTTTTCACACTCCCAGGGTCAGGAAAATCGGATATTTTCACACTCCCGGGGTCAGGAAAATCAGATTTTTTTTCATACTCCCGGGGTCAGGAAAATCACATTTTTTCACACTCCCTGGGTCAGGAAATTCTGATTTTTTTCACACTCACGGTGTTTGGAAAATCACATTTTTCACACTCCCGGGGTCAGGAAATTCTGATATTTTTCACACTCCCGGGGTCAGGAAAATCGGATATTTTCACACCCCCAGGGTCAGGAAAATCAGATTTTTTTCATACTCCCGGGGTCAGGAAAATTGGATATTTTCATAATCCCGGGATCAGGAAAATTGCATTTTTCAGACTCCCGGGTTCAGGAAAATCGCATTTTTCATACTCCCAGGGTCAGAAAAATTGGATTTTTTCACACTCCCGGGGTCAGGGGAATTTAATTTTTTTCACACTCCTGGGGTTAGGAGATTTTAATTTCTTTCACACTCCCAGGGTCAAGAAAATCACATTTTTTCACACTCCCGGGGTCAGGAAATTGTAATTTTTTTCATACTCCCGGTGTTAGGAAACTCACATTTTTCACACTCCCGGGGTCAGGAAAATCGGATATTTTCACACTCCCGGGGTCAGGAAAATCAGATTTTTTTCACACTCCCGGGGTTAGGAGATTTTAATTTCTTTCACACTCCCAGGGTCAAGAAAATCACATTTTTTCACACTCCCGGGGTCAGGAAATTGTAATTTTTTTCATACTCCCGGTGTTAGGAAACTCACATTTTTCACACTCCCGCGGTCAGGAAAATCGGATATTTTCACACTCCCGGGGTCAGGAAAATCAGATTTTTTTCATACTGACGGGGTCAAGAAATTAACATTTTTTCACACTCCCTGGCTCAGGAAATTCTGATTTTTTTCACACTCACGGTGTTAGGAAAACCACATTTTTCACACTCCCGGGGTCAGGAAAAGTGGATTTTTTCACACTACCGGGGTCAGGAGAATTTAATCTTTTTTCACACTCCCGGGGTCAAGAAAATCACATTTTTTCACACTCCCGGGGTCAGGAAATTCTGATATTTTTCACACTCCCGGGGTCAGGAAAATCGGATATTTTCACACCCCCGGGGTCCGGAAAATCAGATTTTTTTCATACTCCCGGGGTCTGGAAAATTGCATTTTTCAGACTCCCGGGGTCAGGAAAATTGGATTTTTGAAACACTCCCTGGGTCAGGAAAATTGGATTTTTTTCACACTCCCAGGGTCAGGAAAATTGGGTTTTTTTCACACTCCCGGGGTCAAGAAAATCACATTTTTTCACACTCCCGGGGTCAGGAAATTCTGATTTTTTTCACACTCCCGGGGTCAGGAGATTCTGATTTTTTTCACACTCCCGGGGTCAAGAAAATCACATTTTTTCACACTCCCGGGGTCAGGAAATTCTGATATTTTTCACACACCCGGGGTCAGGAAAATCGGATATTTTCACACCCCGGGGTCCGGAAAATCAGATTTTTTTCATACTCCCGGGGTCAGGAAAATTGCATTTTTCAGACTCCCGGGGTCAGGAAAATTGGATTTTTTTAACACTCCCTGGGTCAGGAAAATTGGATTTTTTTCACACTCCCAGGGTCAGGAAAATTGGGTTTTTTTCACACTCAAGGGGTCAAGAAAATCACATTTTTTCACACTCCCGGGGTCAGGAAATTCTGATTTTTTTCACACTCCCGGGGTCAGGAGATTCTGATTTTTTTCACACTCCCGGGGTCAAGAAAATCACATTTTTTCACACACCCGGTGTTCAAGAAATTCTAATTTTTTTCACACTCCCGGTGTTAGGAAAATCACATTTTTCACACTCCCGGGGTCAAGACAATCATATTTTTTATCACTCCCGGGGTCAGGAAATTCTGATATTTTTCACACTCCTGGGGTCAGGAAAATCGGATATTTTCACACTCCCGGGCTCAGGAAAATCAGATTTTTTTCATTCTCCCGGGGTCAGTTAAAATCACATTTTTTCACACTCCCAGGGTCAGGAAATTCTAATTTTTTTCACACTCACGGTGTTAGGAAAATCACATTTTTCACACTCCCGGGGTCAGGAAAATTGGATTTTTTCATACTCCTGGGGTAGGAAAATCGGATATTTTCACACTCCCGGGGTCAGGAAAATTGGATATTTTCATACTCCCGGGGTCAGGAAAATTGCATTTTTCAGACTCCCGGGGTCAGGAAAATCGCATTTTTCACACTCCCAGGGTCAGGAAAATTGGATTTTTTCACATTCCCGGGGTCAGGAGAATTTAATTTTTTTCACACTCCCGGGGTCAAGAAAATCACATTTATTCACAGTCCCGGGGTCAGGAAATTCTGATATTTTTCACACTCCCGGGGTCAGGAAAATCGGATATTTTTACACTCCCGGGGTCAGGAAAATCAGATTTTTTTTCACACTCCCGGGGTCAGGAAAATTGGATATTTTCATACTCCCGGGGTCAGGAAAATCGGATATTTTCACACTCCCGGGGTCAGGAAAATTGGATATTTTCATACTCCCGGGGTCAGGAAAATTGCATTTTTCATACTCCCGTGCTCAGGAAAATAAAAAAATTTTCACTTTCTCGGTGTTAGGAAAATCCCATTTTTCACACTCCCGGGGTCAGGAAAATTGGGTTTTTTTCACACTCCCGGGGTCAGGAGATTTTAATTTCTTTCACACTCCCGGGGTCAAGAAAATCACATTTTTTTCACACTCCCGGGGTCAGGAAATTCTAATTTTTTTCACACTCCCGTTTTTAGGAAAATCACATTTTTCACACTCCCAGGGTCAGGAAAATCGGATATTTTCACACTCCCGGGGTCAGGAAAATCAGATTTTTTTTCATACTCCCGGGGTCAGGAAAATCACATTTTTTCACACTCCCTGGGTCAGGAAATTCTGATTTTTTTCACACTCACGGTGTTTGGAAAATCACATTTTTCACACTCCCGGGGTCAGGAAATTCTGATATTTTTCACACTCCCGGGGTCAGGAAAATCAGATATTTTCACACCCCCAGGGTCAGGAAAATCAGATTTTTTTCATACTCCCGGGGTCAGGAAAATTGGATATTTTCATAATCCCGGGATCAGGAAAATTGCATTTTTCAGACTCCCGGGTTCAGGAAAATCGCATTTTTCATACTCCCAGGGTCAGAAAAATTGGATTTTTTCACACTCCCGGGGTCAGGAGAATTTAATTTTTTTCACACTCCCGGGGTTAGGAGATTTTAATTTCTTTCACACTCCCAGGGTCAAGAAAATCACATTTTTTCACACTCCCGGGGTCAGGAAATTGTAATTTTTTTCATACTCCCGGTGTTAGGAAACTCACATTTTTCACACTCCCGGGGTCAGGAAAATCGGATATTTTCACACTCCCGGGGTCAGGAAAATCAGATTTTTTTCACACTCCCGGGGTTAGGAGATTTTAATTTCTTTCACACTCCCAGGGTCAAGAAAATCACATTTTTTCACACTCCCGGGGTCAGGAAATTGTAATTTTTTTCATACTCCCGGTGTTAGGAAACTCACATTTTTCACACTCCCGGGGTCAGGAAAATCGGATATTTTCACACTCCCGGGGTCAGGAGAATCAGATTTTTTTCATACTGACGGGGTCAGGAAAATCACATTTTTTCACACTCCCTGGCTCAGGAAATTCTGATTTTTTTCACACTCACGGTGTTAGGAAAACCACATTTTTCACACTCCCGCGGTCAGGAAAAGTGGATTTTTTCACACTACCGGGGTCAGGAGAATTTAATCTTTTTTCACACTCCCGGGGTCAAGAAAATCACATTTTTTCACACTCCCGGGGTCAGGAAATTCTGATATTTTTCACACTCCCGGGGTCAGGAAAATCGGATATTTTCACACCCCCGGGGTCCGGAAAATCAGATTTTTTTCATACTCCCGGGGTCTGGAAAATTGCATTTTTCAGACTCCCGGGGTCAGGAAAATTGGATTTTTTTAACACTCCCTGGGTCAGGAAAATTGGATTTTTTTCACACTCCCAGGGTCAGGAAAATTGGGTTTTTTTCACACTCCCGGGGTCAAGAAAATCACATTTTTTCACACTCCCGGGGTCAGGAAATTCTGATTTTTTTCACACTCCCAGGGTCAGGAGATTCTGATTTTTTTCACACTCCCGGGGTCAAGAAAATCACATTTTTTCACACTCCCGGGGTCAGGAAATTCTGATATTTTTCACACTCCCGGGGTCAGGAAAATCGGATATTTTCACACCCCGGGGTCCGGAAAATCAGATTTTTTTCATACTCCCGGGGTTAGGAAAATTGCATTTTTCAGACTCCCGGGGTCAGGAAAATTGGATTTTTTTAACACTCCCTGGGTCAGGAAAATTGGATTTTTTTCACACTCCCAGGGTCAGGAAAATTGGGTTTTTTTCACACTCCCGGGGTCAAGAAAATCACATTTTTTCACACTCCCGGGGTCAGGAAATTCTGATTTTTTTCACACTCCCGGGGTCAGGAGATTCTGATTTTTTTCACACTCCCGGGGTCAAGAAAATCACATTTTTTCACACACCCGGGGTTCAAGAAATTCTAATTTTTTTCACACTCCCGGTGTTAGGAAAATCACATTTTTCACACTCCCGGGGTCAAGACAATCATATTTTTTATCACTCCCGGGGTCAGGAAATTCTGATATTTTTCACACTCCTGGGGTCAGGAAAATCGGATATTTTCACACTCCCGGGCTCAGGAAAATTGGGTTTTTTTCATTCTCCCGGGGTCAGTTAAAATCACATTTTTTCACACTCCCAGGGTCAGGAAATTCTAATTTTTTTCACACTCACGGTGTTAGGAAAATCACATTTTTCACACTCCCGGGGTCAGGAAAATTGGATTTTTTCATACTCCTGGGGTAGGAAAATCGGATATTTTCACACTCCCGGGGTCAGGAAAATTGGATATTTTCATACTCCCGGGGTCAGGAAAATTGCATTTTTCAGACTCCCGGGGTCAGGAAAATCGCATTTTTCACACTCCCAGGGTCAGGAAAATTGGATTTTTTCACATTCCCGGGGTCAGGAGAATTTAATTTTTTTCACACTCCCGGGGTCAAGAGAATCACATTTATTCACAGTCCCGGGGTCAGGAAATTCTGATATTTTTCACACTCCCGGGGTCAGGAAAATCGGATATTTTTACACTCCCGGGGTCAGGAAAATCAGATTTTTTTTCACACTCCCGGGGTCAGGAAAATTGGATATTTTCATACTCCCGGGGTCAGGAAAATCGGATATTTTCACACTCCCGGGGTCAGGAAAATTGGATATTTTCATACTCCCGGGGTCAGGAAAATTGCATTTGTCAGACTCCCGGGGTCAGGAAAATCGCATTTTTCATACTCCCGGGGTCAGGAAAATAAAAAAATTTTCACATTCCCGGTGTTAGGAAAATCCCATTTTTCACACTCCCGGGGTCAGGAAAATTGGGTTTTTTTCACACTCCCAGGGTCAAGAAAATCACATTTTTTCACACTCCCGGGGGTCAGGAAATTCTGATTTTTTCACACTCCCGGGGTCAACAAAATCACGTTTTTTCACACTCACGGGGTCAGGAAATTCTAATTTTTTTTCACACTCCCGGTGTTAGGAAAATCACATTTTTCACACTCCCAGGGTCAGAAAAATTGGATTTTTTCACACTCCCGGGGTCAGGAGATTTTAATTTCTTTCACACTCCCGGGGTCAAGAAAATCACATTTTTTCACACTCCCGGGGTAAGGAAATTCTAATTTTTTTTCACACTCCCGGTGTTAGGAAAATCACATTTTTCACACTCCCGGGGTCAGGAAAACGGATATTTTCACACTCCCGGGGTCAGGAAAATCAGATTTTCTTCACACTCCCGGTGTTAGGAAAATCACATTTTTCACACTCCCGGGGTCAGGAGAATTTAATTTTTTTCACACTCCCGGGGTCAAGAAAATCACATTTTTTCACACTCCCGGGGTCAGGAAAATCGGATATTTTCACACTCCCGGGGTCAGGAAAATCAGATTTTTTTTCATACTCCCGGGGTCAGGACAATCACATTTTTTCACACTCCCTGGGTAAGGAAATTCTGATTTTTTTCACACTCACGGTGTAAGGAAAATCACATTTTTCACACTCCCGGGGTCAGGAAAATTGGATTTTTTCACACTCCCGGGGTCAGGAAAATTGGGTTTTTTTCACACTTCTGGGGTCAAGAAAATTACATTTTTTCACACTCCCGGGGTCAGGAGATTCTGATATTTTTCACACTCCCGGGGTCAAGAAAATCACATTTTTTCACACTCCCGGGATCAGGAAATTCTAATTTTTTTAACACTCCCGGTGTTAGGAAAATCACATTTTTCACACTCCCGGGGTCAGGAAAATTGGATTTTTTAACACTCCCGGGGTCAGGAAAATTGGATTTTTTTCACACTCCCGGGGTCAGGAAAATTGGGTTTTTTTCACACTCCCGGGGTCAAGAAAATCACATTTTTTCACACTCCCGGGGTCAGGAGATTCTGATTTTTTTCACTGTCCTGGTGTTAGGAAAATCACATTTTTCACACTCCCAGGGTAAAGAAAATCACATTTTTTCACACTCCCGGGGTCAGGAGATTCTGATTTCTTTCACACTCCCGGGGTCAAGAAAATCACATTTTTCACACTCCCGGGGTCAGGAAATTCTGATTTTTTCACACTCCCGGTGTTACGAAAATCACATTTTTCACACTCCCGGGGTCAAGAAAATCACATTTTTTCACACTCCCGGGGTCAGGAAATTCTGATATTTTTCACACTCCCGGGGTCAGGAAAATCGGATATTTTAACACTCCCGGGGTCAGGAAAATCAGATTTTTTTTCATACTCCCGGGGTCAAGAAAATCACATTTTTTCACACTCCCGGGATCAGGAAATTCTAAGTTTTTTTAACACTCCCGGTGTTAAGAAAATCACATTTTTCACACTCCCGGGGTCAGGAAAATTGGATTTTTTAACACTCCCGGGGTCAGGAAAATTGGATTTTTTTCACACTCCCGGGGTCAGGAAAATTGGGTTTTTTTCACACTCCCGGGGTCAAGAAAATCACATTTTTTCACACTCCCGGGGTCAGGAGATTCTGATTTTTTTCACTCTCCTGGTGTTAGGAAAATCACATTTTTCACACTCCCAGGGTAAAGAAAATCACATTTTTTCACACTCCCGGGTTCAGGAGATTCTGATTTCTTTCACACTCCCGGGGTCAAGAAAATCACATTTTTTCACACTCCTGGGGTCAGGAAATTCTAATTTTTTTCACACTCCCGGTGTTAGTAAAATCACATTTTTCACACTCCCGGGGTCAAGAAAATCACATTTTTTCACACTCCCGGGGTCAGGAAATTCTGATATCTTTCACACTCCCGGGGTCAGGAAAATCGGATATTTTCACACTCCCGGGGTCAGGAAAATCAGATTTTTTTTTCATTCTCCCGGGGTCAGGACAATCACATTTTTTCACACTCCCTGGGTCAGGAAATTCTGATTTTTTCACACTCACGGTGTTAGGAAAATCACATTTTTCACACTCCCGGGGTCAGGAAAATTGGATTTTTTCACACTCCCGGGGTCAGGAGAATTTAATATTTTTCACACTCCCGGGGTCAAGAAAATCACATTTTTTCACACTCCCAGGGTCAGGAAATTCTAATTTTTTTCACACTCCCGGTGTTAGTAAAATCACATTTTTCACACTCCCGGGGTCAAGAAAATCACATTTTTTCACACTCCCGGGGTCAGGAAATTCTGATATCTTTCACACTCCCGGGGTCAGGAAAATCGGATATTTTCACACTCCCGGGGTCAGGAAAATCAGATTTTTTTTTCATTCTCCCGGGGTCAGGACAATCACATTTTTTCACACTCCCTGGGTCAGGAAATTCTGATTTTTTCACACTCACGGTGTTAGGAAAATCACATTTTTCACACTCCCGGGGTCAGGAAAATTGGATTTTTTCACACTCCCGGGGTCAGGAGAATTTAATTTTTTTCACACTCCCGGGGTCACGAAAATCACATTTTTTCACACTCCCGGGGTCAGGAAATTCTGATATTTTTCACACTCCCGGGGTCAGGAAAATCGGATATTTTCACACCCCCGGGGTCAGGAAAATCAGATTTTTTTCATACTCCCTGGGTCAGGAAAATTGGATTTTTTTCACACTCCCGGGGTCAGGAAAATTGGATATTTTCATACTCCCGGGGTCAGTAAAATTGCATTTTTCACACTCCCTGGGTCAGGAAAATTGGATTTTTTTCACACTCCCGGGGTCAGGAAAATTGGATATTTTCATACTCCCGGGGTCAGTAAAATCACATTTTTTCACACTCCCAGGGTCAGGAAATTCTAATTTTTTTCACACTCACGGTGTTAGGAAAATCACATTTTTCACACTCCCGGGGTCAGGAAAATTGGATTTTTTCATACTCCTGGGGTAGGAAAATCGGATATTTTCACACTCCCGGGGTCAGGAAAATTGGATATTTTCATACTCCCGGGGTCAGGAAAATTGCATTTTTCAGACTCCCGGGGTCAGGAAAATCGCATTTTTCACACTCCCAGGGTCAGGAAAATTGGATTTTTTCACATTCCCGGGGTCAGGAGAATTTAATTTTTTTCACACTCCCGGGGTCAAGAAAATCACATTTATTCACAGTCCCGAGGTCAGGAAATTCTGATATTTTTCACACTTCCGGGGTCAGGAAAATCGGATATTTTTACACTCCCGGGGTCAGGAAAATCAGATTTTTTTTCACACTCCCGGGGTCAGGAAAATTGGATATTTTCATACTCCCGGGGTCAGGAAAATCGGATATTTTCACACTCCCGGGGTCAGGAAAATTGGATATTTTCATACTCCCGGGGTCAGGAAAATTGCATTTGTCAGACTCCCGGGGTCAGGAAAATCGCATTTTTCATACTCCCGGGGTCAGGAAAATAAAAAAAATTTCACATTCCCGGTGTTAGGAAAATCCCATTTTTCACACTCCCGGGGTCAGGAAAATTGGTTTTTTTTCACACTCCCAGGGTCAAGAAAATCACATTTTTTCACACTCCCGGGGGTCAGGAAATTCTGATTTTTTCACACTCCCGGGGTCAACAAAATCACGTTTTTTCACACTCACGGGGTCAGGAAATTCTAATTTTTTTTCACACTCCCGGTGTTAGGAAAATCACATTTTTCACACTCCCAGGGTCAGAAAAATTGGATTTTTTCACACTCCCGGGGTCAGGAGATTTTAATTTCTTTCACACTCCCGGGGTCAAGAAAATCACATTTTTTCACACTCCCGGGGTAAGGAAATTCTAATTTTTTTCACACTCCCGGTGTTAGGAAAATCACATTTTTCACACTCCCGGGGTCAGGAAAACGGATATTTTCACACTCCCGGGGTCAGGAAAATCAGATTTTCTTCACACTCCCGGTGTTAGGAAAATCACATTTTTCACACTCCCGGGGTCAGGAGAATTTAATTTTTTTCACACTCCCGGGGTCAAGAAAATCACATTTTTTCACACTCCCGGAGTCAGGAAATTCTGATATTTCTCACACTCCCGGGGTCAGGAAAATCGGATATTTTCACACCCCCGGGGTCAGGAAAATCAGATTTTTTCATACTCCCGGGGTCAGGAAAATTGCATTTTTCATACTCCCGGGGTCAGGAAAATCCAAAATTTTTCACATTCCCGGTGTTAGGAAAATCCCATTTTTCACACTCCCGGTGTTAGGAAAATCACATTTTTCACACTCCCGGGGTCAGGAAAATTGGTTTTTTTTCACAATCCCGGGGTCAAGAAAATCACATTTTTTCACACTCCCGGGGTCAGGAGATTCTGATTTTTTTCACACGCCCGGGGTCAAGAAAATCACATTTTTTCACACTCCCAGGGTCAGGAGAATTTCATTTTTTTAACACTCCCGGGGTCAAGAAAATCACATTTTTTCACACTCCCGGGGTCAGGAAAATTGGATTTTTTTAACACTCCCGGGGTCAGGAAAATTGGATTTTTTTCACACTCCCAGGGTCAGGAAAATTGGTTTTTTTTTCACACTCCCGGGGTCAAGAAAATCACATTTTTTCACACTCCCGGGGTCAGGAAATTCTGATTTTTTCACACTCCCGGGGTCAGGAGATTCTGATTTCTTTCACACTCCCGGGGTCAAGAAAATCACATTTTTTCACACTCCCGGGGTCAGGAAATTCTAATTTTTTTCACACTCCTGGTGTTAGGAAAATCACATTTTTCACTCTCCCGGAGTCAGAAAAATTGGATTTTTTCACACTCCCGAGGTCAGGATAATTTAATTTTTTTCACACTGCCGGGGTCAAGAAAATCACATTTTTCACACTCCCGGGGTCAGGAAATTCTGATTTTTTCACACTCCCGGGGTCAGGAGATTCTGATTTCTTTCACACTCCCGGGGTCAAGAAAATCACATTTTTTCACACTCCCGGGTTCAGGAAATTCTAAGTTTTTTTCACACTCCCGGTGTTAGGAAAATCACATTTTTCACACTCCCGGGGTCAGGAAAACGGATATTTTCACACTCCCGGGGTCAGGAAAATCAGATTTTCTTCACACTCCCGGTGTTAGGAAAATCACATTTTTCACACACCCGGGGTCAGGAGAATTTAATTTTTTTCACACTCCCGGGGTCAAGAAAATCACATTTTTTCACACTCCCGGGGTCAGGAAATTCTGATATTTCTCACACTCCCGGGGTCAGGAAAATCGGATATTTTCACACCCCCGGGGTCAGGAAAATCAGATTTTTTTCATACTCCCGGGGTCAGGAAAATTGCATTTTTCATACTCCCGGGGTCAGGAAAATCCAAAATTTTTCACATTCCCGGTGTTAGGAAAATCCCATTTTTCACACTCCCTGTGTTAGGAAAATCACATTTTTCACACTCCCGGGGTCAGGAAAATTGGTTTTTTTTCACAATCCCGGGGTCAAGAAAATCACATTTTTTCCCACTCCCGGGGTCAGGAGATTCTGATTTTTTTCACACGCCCGGGGTCAAGAAAATCACATTTTTTCACACTCCTGGGGTCAGGAAATTCTAATTTTTTTCACACTCCCGGTGTTAGGAAAATCACATTTTTTACACTCTCGGGGTCAGAAAAATTGGATTTTTATACACTCCCGGGGTCAGGAGAATTTAATTTTTTTCACACTCCCGGGGTCAAGAAAATCACATTTTTTCACACTCCCGGGGTCAGGAAAATTGGATTTTTTAACACTCCCGGGGTCAGGAAAATTGGATTTATTTCACACTCCCGGGGTCAGGAAAATTGGGCTTTTTTCACACTCCCGGGGTCAAGAAAATCACATTTTTTCACACTCCCGGGGTCAGGAGATTCTGATTTTTTTCACACTCCCGGGGTCAAGAAAATCACATTTTTTCACACTCCCGGGGTCAGGAGATTCTGATTTTTTTCACACGCCCGGGGTCAAGAAAATCACATTTTTTCACACTCCCAGGGTCAGGAGAATTTCATTTTTTTAACACTCCCGGGGTCAAGAAAATCACATTTTTTCACACTCCCGGGGTCAGGAAAATTGGATTTTTTAACACTCCCGGGGTCAGGAAAATTGGATTTTTTTCACACTCCCAGGGTCAGGAAAATTGGGTTTTTTTCCACACTCCCGGGGTCAAGAAAATCACATTTTTTCACACTCCCGGGGTCAGGAAATTCTGATTTTTTCACACTCCCGGGGTCAGGAGATTCTGATTTCTTTCACACTCCCGGGGTCAAGAAAATCACATTTTTTCACACTCCCGGGGTCAGGAAATTCTAATTTTTTTCACACTCCCGGTGTTAGGAAAATCACATTTTTCACACTCCCGGAGTCAGAAAAATTGGATTTTTTCACACTCCCGAGGTCAGGATAATTTAATTTTTTTCACACTGCCGGGGTCAAGAAAATCACATTTTTCACACTCCCGGGGTCTCGAAATTCTGATTTTTTCACACTCCCGGGGTCAGGAGATTCTGATTTCTTTCACACTCCCGGGGTCAAGAAAATCACATTTTTTCACACTCCCGGGTTCAGGAAATTCTAATTTTTTTCACACTCCCGGTGTTAGGAAAATCACATTTTTCACACTCCCGGGGTCAGGAAAACGGATATTTTCACACTCCCGGGGTCAGGAAAATCAGATTTTCTTCACACTCCCGGTGTTAGGAAAATCACATTTTTCACACTCCCGGGGTCAGGAGAATTTAATTTTTTTCACACTCCCGGGGTCAAGAAAATCACATTTTTTCACACTCCCGGGGTCAGGAAATTCTGATATTTCTCACACTCCCGGGGTCAGGAAAATCGGATATTTTCACACCCCCGGGGTCAGGAAAATCAGATTTTTTTCATACTCCCGGGGTCAGGAAAATTGCATTTTTCATACTCCCGGGGTCAGGAAAATCCAAAATTTTTCACATTCCCGGTGTTAGGAAAATCCCATTTTTCACACTCCCGGTGTTAGGAAAATCACATTTTTCACACTCCCGGGGTCAGGAAAATTGGTTTTTTTTCACAATCCCGGGGTCAAGAAAATCACATTTTTTCCCACTCCCGGGGTCAGGAGATTCTGATTTTTTTCACACGCCCGGGGTCAAGAAAATCACATTTTTTCACACTCCTGGGGTCAGGAAATTCTAATTTTTTTCACACTCCCGGTGTTAGGAAAATCACATTTTTTACACTCTCGGGGTCAGAAAAATTGGATTTTTATACACTCCCGGGGTCAGGAGAATTTAATTTTTTTCACACTCCCGGGGTCAAGAAAATCACATTTTTTCACACTCCCGGGGTCAGGAAAATTGGATTTTTTAACACTCCCGGGGTCAGGAAAATTGGATTTATTTCACACTCCCGGGGTCAGGAAAATTGGGTTTTTTTCACACTCCCGGGGTCAAGAAAATCACATTTTTTCACACTCCCGGGGTCAGGAGATTCTGATTTTTTTCACACTCCCGGGGTCAAGAAAATCACATTTTTTCACACTCCCGGGGTCAGGAAATTCTGATTTTTTTCACACTCCCGGGGTCAGGAGATTCTGATTTCTTTCACACTCCCGGGGTCAAGAAAATCACATTTGTTCACACTCCCGGGGTCAGGAAATTCTAATTTTTTTCACACTCCCGGTGTTAGGAAAATCACATTTTTCACACTCCCGGGGTCAGAAAAATTGAATTTTTTCACACTCCCGGGGTCAGGAGAATTTCATTTTTTTAACACTCCCGGGGTCAAGAAAATCACATTTTTTCACACTCCCGGGGTCAGGAAAATTGGATTTTTTTAACACTCCCGGGGTCAGGAAAATTGGATTTTTTTCACACTCCCAGGGTCAGGAAAATTGGGGTTTTTTTTCACACTCCCGGGGTCAAGAAAATCACATTTTTTCACACTCCCGGGGTCAGGAAATTCTGATTTTTTCACACTCCCGGGGTCAGGAGATTCTGATTTCTTTCACACTCCCGGGGTCAAGAAAATCACATTTTTTCACACTCCCGGGGTCAGGAAATTCTAATTTTTTTCACACTCCCGGTGTTAGGAAAATCACATTTTTCACACTCCCGGAGTCAGAAAAATTGGATTTTTTCACACTCCCGTGGTCAGGATAATTTAATTTTTTTCACACTGCCGGGGTCAAGAAAATCACATTTTTCACACTCCCGGGGTCAGGAAATTCTGATTTTTTTCACACTCCCGGTGTTAGGAAAATCACATTTTTCACACTCCCGGGGTCAAGAAAATCACATTTTTTCACACTCCCGGGGTCAGGAAATTCTGATATTTTTCACACTCCCGGGGTCAGGAAAATCGGATATTTTCACACTCCCGGGGTCAGGAAAATCAGATTTTTTTTCATACTCCCGGGGTCAGGACAATCACATTTTTTCACACTCCCTGGGTAAGGAAATTCTGATTTTTTTCACACTCAAGGTGTAAGGAAAATCACATTTTTCACACTCCCGGGGTCAGGAAAATTGGATTTTTTCACACTCCTGGGGTCAGGAAAATTGGGTTTTTTTCACACTTCTGGGGTCAAGAAAATTACATTTTTTCACACTCCCGGGGTCAGGAGATTCTGATATTTTTCACACTCCCGGGGTCAAGAAAATCACATTTTTTCACACTCCCGGGATCAGGAAATTCTAATTTATTTAACACTCCCGGTGTTAGGAAAATCACATTTTTCACACTCCCGGGGTCAGGAAAATTGGATTTTTTAACACTCCCGGGGTCAGGAAAATTGGATTTTTTTCACACTCCCGAGGTCAGGAAAATTGGGTTTTTTTCACACTCCCGGGGTCAAGAAAATCACATTTTTTCACACTCCCGGGGTCAGGAGATTCTGATTTTTTTCACTCTCCTGGTGTTAGGAAAATCACATTTTTCACACTCCCAGGGTAAAGAAAATCACATTTTTTCACACTCCCGGGGTCAGGAGATTCTGATTTCTTTCACACTCCCGGGGTCAAGAAAATCACATTTTTCACACTCCCGGGGTCAGGAAATTCTGATTTTTTCACACTCCCGGTGTTAGGAAAATCACATTTTTCACACTCCCGGGGTCAAGAAAATCACATTTTTTCACACTCCCGGGGTCAGGAAATTCTGATATTTTTCACACTCCCGGGGTCAGGAAAATCGGATATTTTCACACTCCCGGGGTCAGGAAAATCAGATTTTTTTTCATACTCCCGGGGTCAAGAAAATCACATTTTTTCACACTCCCGGGATCAGGAAATTCTAAGTTTTTTTAACACTCCCGGTGTTAAGAAAATCACATTTTTCACACTCCCGGGGTCAGGAAAATTGGATTTTTTAACACTCCCGGGGTCAGGAAAATTGGATTTTTTTCACACTCCCGGGGTCAGGAAAATTGGGTTTTTTTCACACTCCCGGGGTCAAGAAAATCACATTTTTTCACACTCCCGGGGTCAGGAGATTCTGATTTTTTTCACTCTCCTGGTGTTAGGAAAATCACATTTTTCACACTCCCAGGGTAAAGAAAATCACATTTTTTCACACTCCCGGGTTCAGGAGATTCTGATTTCTTTCACACTCCCGGGGTCAAGAAAATCACATTTTTTCACACTCCCGGGGTCAGGAAATTCTAATTTTTTTCACACTCCCGGTGTTAGTAAAATCACATTTTTCACACTCCCGGGGTCAAGAAAATCACATTTTTTCACACTCCCGGGGTCAGGAGATTCTGATTTTTTTCACACGCCCGGGGTCAAGAAAATCACATTTTTTCACACTCCCGGGGTCAGGAGAATTTCATTTTTTTAACACTCCCGGGGTCAAGAAAATCACATTTTTTCACACTCCCGGGGTCAGGAAAATTGGATTTTTTTAACACTCCCGGTGTCAGGAAAATTGGATTTTTTTCACACTCCCAGGGTCAGGAAAATTGGGTTTTTTTTCACACTCCCGGGGTCAAGAAAATCACATTTTTTCACACTCCCGGGGTCAGGAAATTCTGATTTTTTCACACTCCCGGGGTCAGGAGATTCTGATTTCTTTCACACTCCCGGGGTCAAGAAAATCACATTTTTTCACACTCCCGGGGTCAGGAAATTCTAATTTTTTTCACACTCCCGGTGTTAGGAAAATCACATTTTTCACACTCCCGGAGTCAGAAAAATTGGATTTTTTCACACTCCCGAGGTCAGGATAATTTAATTTTTTTCACACTGCCGGGGTCAAGAAAATCACATTTTTCACACTCCCGGGGTCAGGAAATTCTGATTTTTTCACACTCCCGGGGTCAGGAGATTCTGATTTCTTTCACACTCCCGGGGTCAAGAAAATCACATTTTTTCACACTCCCGGGGTCAGGAGATTCTGATTTTTTTCACACTCCCGGGGTCAAGAAAATCACATTTTTTCACACTCCCGGGGTAAGGAAATTCTAATTTTTTTTCACACTCCCGGTGTTAGGAAAATCACATTTTTCACACTCCCGGGGTCAGGAAAACGGATATTTTCACACTCCCGGGGTCAGGAAAATCAGATTTTCTTCACACTCCCGGTGTTAGGAAAATCACATTTTTCACACTCCCGGGGTCAGGAGAATTTAATTTTTTTCACACTCCCGGGGTCAAGAAAATCACATTTTTTCACACTCTCGGAGTCAGGAAATTCTGATATTTCTCACACTCCCGGGGTCAGGAAAATCGGATATTTTCACACCCCCGGGGTCAGGAAAATCAGATTTTTTTCATACTCCCGGGGTCAGGAAAATTGCATTTTTCATACTCCCGGGGTCAGGAAAATCCAAAATTTTTCACATTCCCGGTGTTAGGAAAATCCCATTTTTCACACTCCCGGTGTTAGGAAAATCACATTTTTCACACTCCCGGGGTCAGGAAAATTGGTTTTTTTTCACAATCCCGGGGTCAAGAAAATCACATTTTTTCACACTCCCGGGGTCAGGAGATTCTGATTTTTTTCACACGCCAGGGGTCAAGAAAATCACATTTTTTCACACTCCCAGGGTCAGGAGAATTTCATTTTTTTAACACTCCCGGGGTCAAGAAAATCACATTTTTTCACACTCCCGGGGTCAGGAAAATTGGATTTTTTTAACACTCCCGGGGTCAGGAAAATTCGATTTTTTTCACACTCCCAGGGTCAGGAAAATTGGGTTTTTTTTCACACTCCCGGGGTCAAGAAAATCACATTTTTTCACACTCCCGGGGTCAGGAAATTCTGATTTTTTCACACTCCCGGGGTCAGGAAAATCAGATTTTCTTCACACTCCCGGGGTCAAGAAAATCACATTTTTTCACACTCCCGGGGTCAGGAAATTCTAATTTTTTTCACACTCCCGGTGTTAGGAAAATCACATTTTTTCACACTCCCGGGGTCAGGAAATTCTGATATTTCTCACACTCCCGGGGTCAGGATAATTTAATTTTTTTCACACTGCCGGGGTCAAGAAAATCACATTTTTCACACTCCCGGGGTCAGGAAATTCTGATTTTTTCACACTCCCGGGGTCAGGAGATTCTGATTTCTTTCACACTCCCGGGGTCAAGAAAATCACATTTTTTCACACTCCCGGGTTCAGGAAATTCTAATTTTTTTCACACTCCCGGTGTTAGGAAAATCACATTTTTCACACTCCCGGGGTCAGGAAAACGGATATTTTCACACTCCCGGGGTCAGGAAAATCAGATTTTCTTCACACTCCCGGTGTTAGGAAAATCACATTTTTCACACTCCCGGGGTCAGGAGAATTTAATTTTTTTCACACTCCCGGGGTCAAGAAAATCACATTTTTTCACACTCCCGGGGTCAGGAAATTCTGATATTTCTCACACTCCCGGGGTCAGGAAAATCGGATATTTTCACACCCCCGGGGTCAGGAAAATCAGATTTTTTTCATACTCCCGGGGTCAGGAAAATTGCATTTTTCATACTCCCGGGGTCAGGAAAATCCAAAATTTTTCACATTCCCGGTGTTAGGAAAATCCCATTTTTCACACTCCCGGTGTTAGGAAAATCACATTTTTCACACTCCCGGGGTCAGGAAAATTGGTTTTTTTTCACAATCCCGGGGTCAAGAAAATCACATTTTTTCCCACTCCCGGGGTCAGGAGATTCTGATTTTTTTCACACGCCCGGGGTCAAGAAAATCACATTTTTTCACACTCCTGGGGTCAGGAAATTCTAATTTTTTTCACACTCCCGGTGTTAGGAAAATCACATTTTTTACACTCTCGGGGTCAGAAAAATTGGATTTTTATACACTCCCGGGGTCAGGAGAATTTAATTTTTTTCACACTCCCGGGGTCAAGAAAATCACATTTTTTCACACTCCCGGGGTCAGGAAAATTGGATTTTTTAACACTCCCGGGGTCAGGAAAATTGGATTTATTTCACACTCCCGGGGTCAGGAAAATCACATTTTTTCACACTCCCGGGGTCAGGAGATTCTGATTTTTTTCACACTCCCGGGGTCAAGAAAATCACATTTTTTCACACTCCCGGGGTCAGGAAATTCTGATTTTTTTCACACTCCCGGTGTTAGGAAAATCACATTTTTCACACTCCCGGGGTAAAGAAAATCACATTTTTTCACACTCCCGGGGTCAGGAGATTCTGATTTCTTTCACACTCCCGGGGTCAAGAAAATCACATTTGTTCACACTCCCGGGGTCAGGAAATTCTAATTTTTTTCACACTCCCGGTGTTAGGAAAATCACATTTTTCACACTCCCGGGGTCAGAAAAATTGAATTTTTTCACACTCCCGGGGTCAGGAGAATTTCATTTTTTTAACACTCCCGGGGTCAAGAAAATAACATTTTTTCACACTCCCGGGGTCAGGAAAATTGGATTTTTTTAACACTCCCGGGGTCAGGAAAATTGGATTTTTTTCACACTCCCAGGGTCAGGAAAATTGGGGTTTTTTTCCACACTCCCGGGGTCAAGAAAATCACATTTTTTCACACTCCCGGGGTCAGGAAATTCTGATTTTTTCACACTCCCGGGGTTAGGAGATTCTGATTTCTTTCACACTCCCGGGGTCAAGAAAATCACATTTTTTCACACTCCCGGGGTCAGGAAATTCTAATTTTTTTCACACTCCCGGTGTTAGGAAAATCACATTTTTCACACTCCCGGAGTCAGAAAAATTGGATTTTTTCACACTCCCGTGGTCAGGATAATTTAATTTTTTTCACACTGCCGGGGTCAAGAAAATCACATTTTTCACACTCCCGGGGTCAGGAAATTCTGATTTTTTTCACACTCCCGGTGTTAGGAAAATCACATTTTTCACACTCCCGGGGTCAAGAAAATCACATTTTTTCACACTCCCGGGGTCAGGAAATTCTGATATTTTTCACACTCCGGGGTCAGGAAAATCGGATATTTTCACACTCCCGGGGTCAGGAAAATCAGATTTTTTTTCATACTCCCGGGGTCAGGACAATCACATTTTTTCACACTCCCTGGGTAAGGAAATTCTGATTTTTTTCACACTCAAGGTGTAAGGAAAATCACATTTTTCACACTCCCGGGGTCAGGAAAATTGGATTTTTTCACACTCCCGGGGTCAGGAAAATTGGGTTTTTTTCACACTTCTGGGGTCAAGAAAATTACATTTTTTCACACTCCCGGGGTCAGGAGATTCTGATATTTTTCACACTCCCGGGGTCAAGAAAATCACATTTTTTCACACTCCCGGGATCAGGAAATTCTAATTTTTTTAACACTCCCGGTGTTAGGAAAATCACATTTTTCACACTCCCGGGGTCAGGAAAATTGGATTTTTTAACACTCCCGGGGTCAGGAAAATTGGATTTTTTTTCACACTCCCGAGGTCAGGAAAATTGGGTTTTTTTCACACTCCCGGGGTCAAGAAAATCACATTTTTTCACACTCCCGGGGTCAGGAGATTCTGATTTTTTTCACTCTCCTGGTGTTAGGAAAATCACATTTTTCACACTCCCAGGGTAAAGAAAATCACATTTTTTCACACTCCCGGGGTCAGGAGATTCTGATTTCTTTCACACTCCCGGGGTCAAGAAAATCACATTTTTCACACTCCCGGGGTCAGGAAATTCTGATTTTTTCACACTCCCGGTGTTAGGAAAATCACATTTTTCACACTCCCGGGGTCAAGAAAATCACATTTTCTCACACTCCCGGGGTCAGGAAATTCTGATATTTTTCACACTCCCGGGGTCAGGAAAATCGGATATTTTCACACTCCCGGGGTCAGGAAAATCAGATTTTTTTTCATACTCCCGGGGTCAAGAAAATCACATTTTCACACTCCCGGGGTCAGAAAAATTGGATTTTTTCACACTCCCAGGGTCAGGAGAATTTAATTTTTTTCACAATCCCGGGGTCAAGAAAATCACATTTTTTCGCACTCCCGGGGTCAGGAAAATTGGATTTTTTTCACACTCCCGGGGTCAGGAAAATTGGGTTTTTTTCACACTCCCGGGGTCAAGAAAATCACATTTTTTTCACACTCCCGGGGTCAGGAGATTCTGATTTTTTTCACACTCCCGGGGTCAAGAAAATCACATTTTTTCTCTCTCCCGGGGTCAGGAATTTCTGATTTTTTTAACACTCCCGGTGTTAAGAAAATCACATTTTTCACACTCCCGGGGTCAGGAAAATTGGATTTTTTAACACTCCCGGGGTCAGGAAAATTGGATTTTTTTCACACTCCCGGGGTCAGGAAAATTGGGTTTTTTTCACACTCCCGGGGTCAAGAAAATCACATTTTTTCACACTCCCGGGGTCAGGAGATTCTGATTTTTTTCACTCTCCTGGTGTTAGGAAAATCACATTTTTCACACTCCCAGGGTAAAGAAAATCACATTTTTTCACACTCCCGGGTTCAGGAGATTCTGATTTCTTTCACACTCCCGGGGTCAAGAAAATCACATTTTTTCACACTCCCGGGGTCAGGAAATTCTAATTTTTTCACACTCCCGGTGTTAGTAAAATCACATTTTTCACACTCCCGGGGTCAAGAAAATCACATTTTTTCACACTCCCGGGGTCAGGAAATTCTGATATCTTTCACACTCCCGGGGTCAGGAAAATCGGATATTTTCACACTCCCGGGGTCAGGAAAATCAGATTTTTTTTTCATTCTCCCGGGGTCAGGACAATCACATTTTTTCACACTCCCTGGGTCAGGAAATTCTGATTTTTTCACACTCACGGTGTTAGGAAAATCACATTTTTCACACTCCCGGGGTCAGGAAAATTGGATTTTTTCACACTCCCGGGGTCAGGAGAATTTAATATTTTTCACACTCCCGGGGTCAAGAAAATCACATTTTTTCACACTCCCGGGGTCAGGAAATTCTAATTTTTTTCACACTCCCGGTGTTAGTAAAATCACATTTTTCACACTCCCGGGGTCAAGAAAATCACATTTTTTCATACTCCCGGGGTCAGGAAATTCTGATATCTTTCACACTCCCGGGGTCAGGAAAATCGGATATTTTCACACTCCCGGGGTCAGGAAAATCAGATTTTTTTTTCATTCTCCCGGGGTCAGGACAATCACATTTTTTCACACTCCCTGGGTCAGGAAATTCTGATTTTTTCACACTCACGGTGTTAGGAAAATCACATTTTTCACACTCCCGGGGTCAGGAAAATTGGATTTTTTCACACTCCCGGGGTCAGGAGAATTTAATTTTTTTCACACTCCCGGGGTCACGAAAATCACATTTTTTCACACTCCCGGGGTCAGGAAATTCTGATATTTTTCACACTCCCGGGGTCAGGAAAATCGGATATTTTCACACCCCCGGGGTCAGGAAAATCAGATTTTTTTCACACTCCCGGGGTCAGGAAATTCTGATTTTCTTCACAATCCCGGGGTCAGGAGATTCTGATTTTTTTCACACTCCCGGGGTCAAGAAAATCACATTTTTTCACACTCTCGGTGTCAGGAAATTCTAATTTTTTTCACACTCCCGGTGTTAGGAAAATCACATTTTTCACACTCCCGGGGTCAGAAAAATTGGATTTTTTCACACTCCCGGGGTCAGGAGAATTTAATTTTTTTCACACTCCCAGGGTCAAGTAAATCACATTTTTTCACAATCCCGGGGTCAGGAAAATTGGATGTTTTTATACACTCCCGGTGTCAGGAAAATTGGATTTTTTTCACACTCCCGGGGTCAGGAAAATTGGGTTTTTTATACACTCCCGGGGTCAAGAAAATCACATTTTTTCACACTCCCGGGGTCAGGAGATTCTGATTTTGTTCACACTCCCGGGGTCAAGATAATCACATTTTTTCACACTCCCGGGGTCAGGAATTTCTGATTTTTTTCACACTCCCGGTGTTAGGAAGATCACATTTTTCACTCCCGGGGTCAGGAAAATCACATTTTTTCACACTCCCGGGGTCAGGAGATTCTGATTTTTTTCACTCTCCTGGTGTTAGGAAAATCACATTTTTCACACTCCCAGGGTAAAGAAAATCACATTTTTTCACACTCCCGGGGTCAGGAGATTCTGATTTCTTTCACACTCCCGGAATCAAGAAAATCACATTTTTCACACTCCCGGGGTCAGGAAATTCTGATTTTTTCACACTCCCGGTGTTAGGAAAATCACATTTTTCACACTCCCGGGGTCAAGAAAATCACATTTTTTCACACTCCCGGGGTCAGGAAATTCTGATATTTTTCACACTCCCGGGGTCAGGAAAATCGGATATTTTCACACTCCCGGGGTCAGGAAAATCAGATTTTTTTTCATACTCCCGGGGTCAAGAAAATCACATTTTTCACACTCCCGGGGTCAGGAAAATTGGTTTTTTTTCACAATCCCGGGGTCAAGAAAATCACATTTTTTCCCACTCCCGGGGTCAGGAGATTCTGATTTTTTTCACACGCCCGGGGTCAAGAAAATCACATTTTTTCACACTCCTGGGGTCAGGAAATTCTAATTTTTTTCACACTCCCGGTGTTAGGAAAATCACATTTTTTACACTCTCGGGGTCAGAAAAATTGGATTTTTATACACTCCCGGGGTCAGGAGAATTTAATTTTTTTCACACTCCCGGGGTCAAGAAAATCACATTTTTTCACACTCCCGGGGTCAGGAAAATTGGATTTTTTAACACTCCCGGGGTCAGGAAAATTGGATTTATTTCACACTCCCGGGGTCAGGAAAATTGGGTTTTTTTCACACTCCCGGGGTCAAGAAAATCACATTTTTTCACACTCCCGGGGTCAGGAGATTCTGATTTTTTTCACACTCCCGGGGTCAAGAAAATCACATTTTTTCACACTCCCGGGGTCAGGAAATTCTGATTTTTTTCACACTCCCGGTGTTAGGAAAATCACATTTTTCACACTCCCGGGGTAAAGAAAATCACATTTTTTCACACTCCCGGGGTCAGGAGATTCTGATTTCTTTCACACTCCCGGGGTCAAGAAAATCACATTTGTTCACACTCCCGGGGTCAGGAAATTCTAATTTTTTTCACACTCCCGGTGTTAGGAAAATCACATTTTTCACACTCCCGGGGTCAGAAAAATTGAATTTTTTCACACTCCCGGGGTCAGGAGAATTTCATTTTTTTAACACTCCCGGGGTCAAGAAAATCACATTTTTTCACACTCCCGGGGTCAGGAAAATTGGATTTTTTTAACACTCCCGGGGTCAGGAAAATTGGATTTTTTTCACACTCCCAGGGTCAGGAAAATTGGGGTTTTTTTTCACACTCCCGGGGTCAAGAAAATCACATTTTTTCACACTCCCGGGGTCAGGAAATTCTGATTTTTTCACACTCCCGGGGTTAGGAGATTCTGATTTCTTTCACACTCCCGGGGTCAAGAAAATCACATTTTTTCACACTCCCGGGGTCAGGAAATTCTAATTTTTTTCACACTCCCGGTGTTAGGAAAATCACATTTTTCACACTCCCGGAGTCAGAAAAATTGGATTTTTTCTCACTCCCGTGGTCAGGATAATTTAATTTTTTTCACACTGCCGGGGTCAAGAAAATCACATTTTTCACACTCCCGGGGTCAGGAAATTCTGATTTTTTTCACACTCCCGGTGTTAGGAAAATCACATTTTTCACACTCCCGGGGTCAAGAAAATCACATTTTTTCACACTCCCGGGGTCAGGAAATTCTGATATTTTTCACACTCCCGGGGTCAGGAAAATCGGATATTTTCACACTCCCGGGGTCAGGAAAATCAGATTTTTTTTCATACTCCCGGGGTCAGGACAATCACATTTTTTCACACTCCCTGGGTAAGGAAATTCTGATTTTTTTCACACTCAAGGTGTAAGGAAAATCACATTTTTCACACTCCCGGGGTCAGGAAAATTGGATTTTTTCACACTCCCGGGGTCAGGAAAATTGGGTTTTTTTCACACTTCTGGGGTCAAGAAAATTACATTTTTTCACACTCCCGGGGTCAGGAGATTCTGATATTTTTCACACTCCCGGGGTCAAGAAAATCACATTTTTTCACACTCCCGGGATCAGGAAATTCTAATTTTTTTAACACTCCCGGTGTTAGGAAAATCACATTTTTCACACTCCCGGGGTCAGGAAAATTGGATTTTTTAACACTCCCGGGGTCAGGAAAATTGGATTTTTTTCACACTCCCGAGGTCAGGAAAATTGGGTTTTTTTCACACTCCCGGGGTCAAGAAAATCACATTTTTTCACACTCCCGGGGTCAGGAGATTCTGATTTTTTTCACTCTCCTGGTGTTAGGAAAATCACATTTTTCACACTCCCAGGGTAAAGAAAATCACATTTTTTCACACTCCCGGGGTCAGGAGATTCTGATTTCTTTCACACTCCCGGGGTCAAGAAAATCACATTTTTCACACTCCCGGGGTCAGGAAATTCTGATTTTTTCACACTCCCGGTGTTAGGAAAATCACATTTTTCACACTCCCGGGGTCAAGAAAATCACATTTTCTCACACTCCCGGGGTCAGGAAATTCTGATATTTTTCACACTCCCGGGGTCAGGAAAATCGGATATTTTCACACTCCCGGGGTCAGGAAAATCAGATTTTTTTTCATACTCCCGGGGTCAAGAAAATCACATTTTCACACTCCCAGGGTCAGGAGAATTTAATTTTTTTCACAATCCCGGGGTCAAGAAAATCACATTTTTTCGCACTCCCGGGGTCAGGAAAATTGGATTTTTTTCACACTCCCGGGGTCAGGAAAATTGGGTTTTTTTCACACTCCCGGGGTCAAGAAAATCACATTTTTTTCACACTCCCGGGGTCAGGAGATTCTGATTTTTTTCACACTCCCGGGGTCAAGAAAATCACATTTTTTCTCTCTCCCGGGGTCAGGAATTTCTGATTTTTTTAACACTCCCGGTGTTAAGAAAATCACATTTTTCACACTCCCGGGGTCAGGAAAATTGGATTTTTTAACACTCCCGGGGTCAGGAAAATTGGATTTTTTTCACACTCCCGGGGTCAGGAAAATTGGGTTTTTTTCACACTCCCGGGGTCAAGAAAATCACATTTTTTCACACTCCCGGGGTCAGGAGATTCTGATTTTTTTCACTCTCCTGGTGTTAGGAAAATCACATTTTTCACACTCCCAGGGTAAAGAAAATCACATTTTTTCACACTCCCGGGTTCAGGAGATTCTGATTTCTTTCACACTCCCGGGGTCAAGAAAATCACATTTTTTCACACTCCCGGGGTCAGGAAATTCTAATTTTTTCACACTCCCGGTGTTAGTAAAATCACATTTTTCACACTCCCGGGGTCAAGAAAATCACATTTTTTCACACTCCCGGGGTCAGGAAATTCTGATATCTTTCACACTCCCGGGGTCAGGAAAATCGGATATTTTCACACTCCCGGGGTCAGGAAAATCAGATTTTTTTTTCATTCTCCCGGGGTCAGGACAATCACATTTTTTCACACTCCCTGGGTCAGGAAATTCTGATTTTTTCACACTCACGGTGTTAGGAAAATCACATTTTTCACACTCCCGGGGTCAGGAAAATTGGATTTTTTCACACTCCCGGGGTCAGGAGAATTTAATATTTTTCACACTCCCGGGGTCAAGAAAATCACATTTTTTCACACTCCCGGGGTCAGGAAATTCTAATTTTTTTCACACTCCCGGTGTTAGTAAAATCACATTTTTCACACTCCCGGGGTCAAGAAAATCACATTTTTTCACACTCCCGGGGTCAGGAAATTCTGATATCTTTCACACTCCCGGGGTCAGGAAAATCGGATATTTTCACACTCCCGGGGTCAGGAAAATCAGATTTTTTTTCATTCTCCCGGGGTCAGGACAATCACATTTTTTCACACTCCCTGGGTCAGGAAATTCTGATTTTTTCACACTCACGGTGTTAGGAAAATCACATTTTTCACACTCCCGGGGTCAGGAAAATTGGATTTTTTCACACTCCCGGGGTCAGGAGAATTTAATTTTTTTCACACTCCCGGGGTCACGAAAATCACATTTTTCCACACTCCCGGGGTCAGGAAATTCTGATATTTTTCACACTCCCGGGGTCAGGAAAATCGGATATTTTCACACCCCCGGGGTCAGGAAAATCAGATTTTTTTCACACTCCCGGGGTCAGGAAATTCTGATTTTCTTCACAATCCCGGGGTCAGGAGATTCTGATTTTTTTCACACTCCCGGGGTCAAGAAAATCACATTTTTTCACACTCTCGGTGTCAGGAAATTCTAATTTTTTTCACACTCCCGGTGTTAGGAAAATCACATTTTTCACACTCCCGGGGTCAGAAAAATTGGATTTTTTCACACTCCCGGGGTCAGGAGAATTTAATTTTTTTCACACTCCCAGGGTCAAGTAAATCACATTTTTTCACAATCCCGGGGTCAGGAAAATTGGATGTTTTTATACACTCCCGGTGTCAGGAAAATTGGATTTTTTTCACACTCCCGGGGTCAGGAAAATTGGGTTTTTTATACACTCCCGGGGTCAAGAAAATCACATTTTTTCACACTCCCGGGGTCAGGAGATTCTGATTTTGTTCACACTCCCGGGGTCAAGATAATCACATTTTTTCACACTCCCGGGGTCAGGAATTTCTGATTTTTTTCACACTCCCGGTGTTAGGAAGATCACATTTTTCACTCCCGGGGTCAGGAAAATCACATTTTTTCACACTCCCGGGGTCAGGAGATTCTGATTTTTTTCACTCTCCTGGTGTTAGGAAAATCACATTTTTCACACTCCCAGGGTAAAGAAAATCACATTTTTTCACACTCCCGGGGTCAGGAGATTCTGATTTCTTTCACACTCCCGGAATCAAGAAAATCACATTTTTCACACTCCCGGGGTCAGGAAATTCTGATTTTTTCACACTCCCGGTGTTAGGAAAATCACATTTTTCACACTCCCGGGGTCAAGAAAATCACATTTTTTCACACTCCCGGGGTCAGGAAATTCTGATATTTTTCACACTCCCGGGGTCAGGAAAATCGGATATTTTCACACTCCCGGGGTCAGGAAAATCAGATTTTTTTTCATACTCCCGGGGTCAAGAAAATCACATTTTTCACACTCCCGGGGTCAGGAAAATTGGTTTTTTTTTCACAATCCCGGGGTCAAGAAAATCACATTTTTTCCCACTCCCGGGGTCAGGAGATTCTGATTTTTTTCACACGCCCGGGGTCAAGAAAATCACATTTTTTCACACTCCTGGGGTCAGGAAATTCTAATTTTTTTCACACTCCCGGTGTTAGGAAAATCACATTTTTTACACTCTCGGGGTCAGAAAAATTGGATTTTTATACACTCCCGGGGTCAGGAGAATTTAATTTTTTTCACACTCCCGGGGTCAAGAAAATCACATTTTTTCACACTCCCGGGGTCAGGAAAATTGGATTTTTTAACACTCCCGGGGTCAGGAAAATTGGATTTATTTCACACTCCCGGGGTCAGGAAAATTGGGTTTTTTTCACACTCCCGGGGTCAAGAAAATCACATTTTTTCACACTCCCGGGGTCAGGAGATTCTGATTTTTTTCACACTCCCGGGGTCAAGAAAATCACATTTTTTCACACTCCCGGGGTCAGGAAATTCTGATTTTTTTCACACTCCCGGTGTTAGGAAAATCACATTTTTCACACTCCCGGGGTAAAGAAAATCACATTTTTTCACACTCCCGGGGTCAGGAGATTCTGATTTCTTTCACACTCCCGGGGTCAAGAAAATCACATTTGTTCACACTCCCGGGGTCAGGAAATTCTAATTTTTTTCACACTCCCGGTGTTAGGAAAATCACATTTTTCACACTCCCGGGGTCAGAAAAATTGAATTTTTTCACACTCCCGGGGTCAGGAGAATTTCATTTTTTTAACACTCCCGGGGTCAAGAAAATCACATTTTTTCACACTCCCGGGGTCAGGAAAATTGGATTTTTTTAACACTCCCGGGGTCAGGAAAATTGGATTTTTTTCACACTCCCAGGGTCAGGAAAATTGGGGTTTTTTTTCACACTCCCGGGGTCAAGAAAATCACATTTTTTCACACTCCCGGGGTCAGGAAATTCTGATTTTTTCACACTCCCGGGGTTAGGAGATTCTGATTTCTTTCACACTCCCGGGGTCAAGAAAATCACATTTTTTCACACTCCCGGGGTCAGGAAATTCTAATTTTTTTCACACTCCCGGTGTTAGGAAAATCACATTTTTCACACTCCCGGAGTCAGAAAAATTGGATTTTTTCACACTCCCGTGGTCAGGATAATTTAATTTTTTTCACACTGCCGGGGTCAAGAAAATCACATTTTTCACACTCCCGGGGTCAGGAAATTCTGATTTTTTTCACACTCCCGGTGTTAGGAAAATCACATTTTTCACACTCCCGGGGTCAAGAAAATCACATTTTTTCACACTCCCGGGGTCAGGAAATTCTGATATTTTTCACACTCCCGGGGTCAGGAAAATCGGATATTTTCACACTCCCGGGGTCAGGAAAATCAGATTTTTTTTCATACTCCCGGGGTCAGGACAATCACATTTTTTCACACTCCCTGGGTAAGGAAATTCTGATTTTTTTCACACTCAAGGTGTAAGGAAAATCACATTTTTCACACTCCCGGGGTCAGGAAAATTGGATTTTTTCACACTCCCGGGGTCAGGAAAATTGGGTTTTTTTCACACTTCTGGGGTCAAGAAAATTACATTTTTTCACACTCCCGGGGTCAGGAGATTCTGATATTTTTCACACTCCCGGGGTCAAGAAAATCACATTTTTTCACACTCCCGGGATCAGGAAATTCTAATTTTTTTAACACTCCCGGTGTTAGGAAAATCACATTTTTCACACTCCCGGGGTCAGGAAAATTGGATTTTTTAACACTCCCGGGGTCAGGAAAATTGGATTTTTTTCACACTCCCGAGGTCAGGAAAATTGGGTTTTTTTCACACTCCCGGGGTCAAGAAAATCACATTTTTTCACACTCCCGGGGTCAGGAGATTCTGATTTTTTTCACTCTCCTGGTGTTAGGAAAATCACATTTTTCACACTCCCAGGGTAAAGAAAATCACATTTTTTCACACTCCCGGGGTCAGGAGATTCTGATTTCTTTCACACTCCCGGGGTCAAGAAAATCACATTTTTCACACTCCCGGGGTCAGGAAATTCTGATTTTTTCACACTCCCGGTGTTAGGAAAATCACATTTTTCACACTCCCGGGGTCAAGAAAATCACATTTTCTCACACTCCCGGGGTCAGGAAATTCTGATATTTTTCACACTCCCGGGGTCAGGAAAATCGGATATTTTCACACTCCCGGGGTCAGGAAAATCAGATTTTTTTTCATACTCCCGGGGTCAAGAAAATCACATTTTCACACTCCCGGGGTCAGAAAAATTGGATTTTTTCACACTCCCAGGGTCAGGAGAATTTAATTTTTTTCACAATCCCGGGGTCAAGAAAATCACATTTTTTCGCACTCCCGGGGTCAGGAAAATTGGATTTTTTTCACACTCCCGGGGTCAGGAAAATTGGGTTTTTTTCACACTCCCGGGGTCAAGAAAATCACATTTTTTTCACACTCCCGGGGTCAGGAGATTCTGATTTTTTTCACACTCCCGGGGTCAAGAAAATCACATTTTTTCTCTCTCCCGGGGTCAGGAATTTCTGATTTTTTTAACACTCCCGGTGTTAAGAAAATCACATTTTTCACACTCCCGGGGTCAGGAAAATTGGATTTTTTAACACTCCCGGGGTCAGGAAAATTGGATTTTTTTCACACTCCCGGGGTCAGGAAAATTGGGTTTTTTTCACACTCCCGGGGTCAAGAAAATCACATTTTTTCACACTCCCGGGGTCAGGAGATTCTGATTTTTTCACTCTCCTGGTGTTAGGAAAATCACATTTTTCACACTCCCAGGGTAAAGAAAATCACATTTTTTCACACTCCCGGGTTCAGGAGATTCTGATTTCTTTCACACTCCCGGGGTCAAGAAAATCACATTTTTTCACACTCCCGGGGTCAGGAAATTCTAATTTTTTCACACTCCCGGTGTTAGTAAAATCACATTTTTCACACTCCCGGGGTCAAGAAAATCACATTTTTTCACACTCCCGGGGTCAGGAAATTCTGATATCTTTCACACTCCCGGGGTCAGGAAAATCGGATATTTTCACACTCCCGGGGTCAGGAAAATCAGATTTTTTTTTCATTCTCCCGGGGTCAGGACAATCACATTTTTTCACACTCCCTGGGTCAGGAAATTCTGATTTTTTCACACTCACGGTGTTAGGAAAATCACATTTTTCACACTCCCGGGGTCAGGAAAATTGGATTTTTTCACACTCCCGGGGTCAGGAGAATTTAATATTTTTCACACTCCCGGGGTCAAGAAAATCACATTTTTTCACACTCCCGGGGTCAGGAAATTCTAATTTTTTTCACACTCCCGGTGTTAGTAAAATCACATTTTTCACACTCCCGGGGTCAAGAAAATCACATTTTTTCACACTCCCGGGGTCAGGAAATTCTGATATCTTTCACACTCCCGGGGTCAGGAAAATCGGATATTTTCACACTCCCGGGGTCAGGAAAATCAGATTTTTTTTTCATTCTCCCGGGGTCAGGACAATCACATTTTTTCACACTCCCTGGGTCAGGAAATTCTGATTTTTTCACACTCACGGTGTTAGGAAAATCACATTTTTCACACTCCCGGGGTCAGGAAAATTGGATTTTTTCACACTCCCGGGGTCAGGAGAATTTAATTTTTTTCACACTCCCGGGGTCACGAAAATCACATTTTTCCACACTCCCGGGGTCAGGAAATTCTGATATTTTTCACACTCCCGGGGTCAGGAAAATCGGATATTTTCACACCCCCGGGGTCAGGAAAATCAGATTTTTTTCACACTCCCGGGGTCAGGAAATTCTGATTTTCTTCACAATCCCGGGGTCAGGAGATTCTGATTTTTTTCACACTCCCGGGGTCAAGAAAATCACATTTTTTCACACTCTCGGTGTCAGGAAATTCTAATTTTTTTCACACTCCCGGTGTTAGGAAAATCACATTTTTCACACTCCCGGGGTCAGAAAAATTGGATTTTTTCACACTCCCAGGGTCAGGAGAATTTAATTTTTTTCACACTCCCAGGGTCAAGTAAATCACATTTTTTCACAATCCCGGGGTCAGGAAAATTGGATGTTTTTATACACTCCCGGTGTCAGGAAAATTGGATTTTTTTCACACTCCCGGGGTCAGGAAAATTGGGTTTTTTATACACTCCCGGGGTCAAGAAAATCACATTTTTTCACACTCCCGGGGTCAGGAGATTCTGATTTTGTTCACACTCCCGGGGTCAAGATAATCACATTTTTTCACACTCCCGGGGTCAGGAATTTCTGATTTTTTTCACACTCCCGGTGTTAGGAAGATCACATTTTTCACTCCCGGGGTCAGGAAAATCACATTTTTTCACACTCCCGGGGTCAGGAGATTCTGATTTTTTTCACTCTCCTGGTGTTAGGAAAATCACATTTTTCACACTCCCAGGGTAAAGAAAATCACATTTTTTCACACTCCCGGGGTCAGGAGATTCTGATTTCTTTCACACTCCCGGAATCAAGAAAATCACATTTTTCACACTCCCGGGGTCAGGAAATTCTGATTTTTTCACACTCCCGGTGTTAGGAAAATCACATTTTTCACACTCCCGGGGTCAAGAAAATCACATTTTTTCACACTCCCGGGGTCAGGAAATTCTGATATTTTTCACACTCCCGGGGTCAGGAAAATCGGATATTTTCACACTCCCGGGGTCAGGAAAATCAGATTTTTTTTCATACTCCCGGGGTCAAGAAAATCACATTTTTTCACACTCCCGGGATCAGGAAATTCTAAGTTTTTTTAACACTCCCGGTGTTAGGAAAATCACATTTTTCACACTCCCGGGGTCAGGAAAATTGGATTTTTTAACACTCCCGGGGTCAGGAAAATTGGATTTTTTTCACACTCCCGGGGTCAGGAAAATTGGGTTTTTTTCACACTCCCGGGGTCAAGAAAATCACATTTTTTCACACTCCCGGAGTCAGGAGATTCTGATTTTTTTCACTCTCCTGGTGTTAGGAAAATCACATTTTTCACACTCCCAGGGTAAAGAAAATCACATTTTTTCACACTCCCGGGTTCAGGAGATTCTGATTTCTTTCACACTCCCGGGGTCAAGAAAATCACATTTTTTCACACTCCCGGGGTCAGGAAATTCTAATTTTTTTCACACTCCTGGTGTTAGTAAAATCACATTTTTCACACTCCCAGGGTCAAGAAAATCACATTTTTTCACACTCCCGGGGTCAGGAAATTCTGATATTTTTCACACTCCCGGGGTCAGGAAAATCGGATATTTTCACACTCCCGGGGTCAGGAAAATCAGATTTTTTTTTCATTCTCCCGGGGTCAGGACAATCACATTTTTTCACACTCCCTGGGTCAGGAAATTCTGATTTTTTTCACACTCACGGTGTTAGGAAAATCACATTTTCACACTCCCGGGGTCAGGAAAATTGGATTTTTTCACACTCCCGGGGTCAGGAGAATTTAATTTTTTTCACACTCCCGGGGTCACGAAAATCACATTTTTTCACACTCCCGGGGTCAGGAAATTCTGATATTTTTCACACTCCCGGGGTCAGGAAAATCGGATATTTTCACACCCCCGGGGTCAGGAAAATCAGATTTTTTTCATACTCCCTGGGTCAGGAAAATTGGATTTTTTTCACACTCCCGGGGTCAGGAAAATTGGATATTTTCATACTCCCGGGGTCAGTAAAATTGCATTTTTCACACTCCCAGGGTCAGGAAAATTGGGTTTTTTTCACACTCCCGGGGTCAAGAAAATCACATTTTTTCACACTCCCGGGGTCAGGAAATTCTGATTTTCTTCACAATCCCGGGGTCAGGAGATTCTGATTTTTTTCACACTCCCGGGGTCAAGAAAATCACATTTTTTCACACTCTCGGGGTCAGGAAATTCTAATTTTTTTCACACTCCCGGTGTTAGGAAAATCACATTTTTCACACTCCCGGGGTCAGAAAAATTGGATTTTTTCACACTCCCGGGGTCAGGAGAATTTAATTTTTTTCACACTCCCGGGGTCAAGTAAATCACATTTTTTCACAATCCCGGGGTCAGGAAAATTGGATGTTTTTATACACTCCCGGTGTCAGGAAAATTGGATTTTTTTCACACTCCCGGGGTCAGGAAAATTGGGTTTTTTTCACACTCCCGGGGTCAAGAAAATCACATTTTTTCACACTCCCGGGGTCAGGAGATTCTGATTTTGTTCACACTCCCGGGGTCAAGATAATCACATTTTTTCACACTCCCGGGGTCAGGAATTTCTGATTTTTTTCACACTCCCGGTGTTAGGAAGATCACATTTTTCACTCCCGGGGTCAGGAAAATCAGATTTTTTTTCACACTCCCTGGGTCAGGAAAATTGGATATTTTCATACTCCCGGGATCAGGAAAATCGGATATTTTCACACTCCCGGGGTCAGGAAAGTTGGATATTTTCATACTCCCGGGGTCAAGAAAATCACATTTTTTATTACTCCCGGGGTCAGGAAATTCTGATATTTTTCACACTCCCGGGGTCAGGAAAATCGGATATTTTCACACTCCCGGGGTCAGGAAAATCAGATTTTATTTCATACTCCCGGGGTCAGGAAAAATCACATTTTTTCACACTCCCAGGGTCAGGAAATTCTGATTTTTTTTCACACTCACGGTGTTAGGAAAATCACATTTTTCACACTCCCGGGGTCAGGAAAATTGGATTTTTTCACAGTCCCGGGGTCAGGAAATTCTGATATTTTTCAAACTCCCGGGGACAGGAAAATCGGATATTTTCACACTCCCGGGGTCAGGAAAATCAGATTTTCTTCATACTCTCGGGGTCAGGAAAATTGGATTTTTTTCACACTCCCGGTGTCAGGAAAATTGGATATTTTCATACTCCCGGGGTCAGGAAATTCTAATTTTTTTCACACTCCCGGTGTTAGGAAAATCACATTTTTCACACTCCCGGGGTCAGGAAAACGGATATTTTCACACTCCCGGGGTCAGGAAAATCAGATTTTCTTCACACTCCCGGTGTTAGGAAAATCACATTTTTCACACTCCCGGGGTCAGGAGAATTTAATTTTTTTCACACTCCCAGGGTCAAGAAAATCACATTTTTTTCACACTCTCGGGGTCAGGAAATTCTGATATTTTTCACACTCCCGGGGTCAGGAAAATCAGATATTTTCACACCCCCGGGGTCAGGAAAATCAGATTTTTTTCATACTCCCGGGGTCAGGAAAATTGGATTTTTTTCACACTCCCGGTGTCAGGAAAATTGGATATTTTCATACTCCTGGGGTCAGGAAAATTGCATTTTTCAGACTCCCGGGGTCAGGAAAATCGCTTTTTTCAGACTCCCGGGGTCAGGAAAATCCAAAATATTTCACATTCCCGGTGTTAGGAAAATCACATTTTTCACACTCCCGGGGTCAGGAAAATTGGGTTTTTTTCACACTCCCGGGGTCAAGAAAATCACATTTTTTCACACTCCCGGGGTCGGGAGATTCTGATTTTTTTCACACGCCCGGGGTCAAGAAAATCACATTTTTAACACTCCCGGGGTCAGGAAATTCTAATTTTTTTCACACTCCCGGTGTTAGGAAAATCACATTTTTTACACTCTCGGGGTCAGAAAAATTGGATTTTTATACACTCCCGGGGTCAGGAGAATTTAATTTTTTTCACACTCCCGGGGTCAAGAAAATCACATTTTTTCACACTCCCGGGGTCAGGAAAATTGGATTTTTTAACACTCCCGGGGTCAGGAAAATTGGATTTTTTTCACACTCCCGGGGTCAGGAAAATTGGGGGTTTTTTCACACTCCCGGGGTCAAGAAAATCACATTTTTTCACACTCCCGGGGTCAGGAGAATTTAATTTTTTTAACACTCCCGGGGTCAAGAAAATCACATTTTTCCACACTCCCGGGGTCAGGAGATTCTGATTTTTTTCACACTCCCGGGGTCAAGAAAATCACATTTTTTCACACTCCCGGGGTCAGGAATTTCTGATTTTTTCCACCCTCCCGGTGTTAGGAAAATCATATTTTTCACACTCCCGGGGTAAAGAAAATCACATTTTTTCACACTCCCGGGGTCAGGAGATTCTGATTTCTTTCACACTCCCCGGGTCAAGAAAATTGGATTTTTTCACACTCCCGGGGTCAGGAGAATTTAATTTTTTTCACACTCCCGGGGTCAAGAAAATCACATTTTTTCACACTCCCGGGGTCAGGAAATTCTGATATTTTTCACACTCCCGGGGTCAGGAAAATTGGATATTTTCACACTCCCGGGGTCAGGAAAATTGCATTTGTCAGACTCCCGGGGTCAGGAAAATCGCATTTTTCATACTCCCGGGGTCAGGAAAATAAAAAAAATTTCACATTCCCGGTGTTAGGAAAATCCCATTTTTCACACTCCCGGGTCAGGAAAATTGGTTTTTTTTCACACTCCCAGGGTCAAGAAAATCACATTTTTTCACACTCCCGGGGGTCAGGAAATTCTGATATTTTTCACACTCCCGGGGTCAAGAAAATCACATTTTTTCACACTCACGGGGTCAGGAAATTCTAATTTTTTTTCACACTCCCGGTGTTAGGAAAATCACATTTTTCACACTCCCAGGGTCAGAAAAATTGGATTTTTTCACACTCCCGGGGTCAGGAGAATTTAATTTTTTTCACACTCCCGGGGTCAGGAGATTTTAATTTCTTTCACACTCCCGGGGTCAAGAAAATCACATTTTTTCACACTCCCGGGGTCAGGAAATTCTAATTTTTTTCACACTCCCGGTGTTAGGAAAATCACATTTTTCACACTCCCGGGTCAGGAAAATCGGATATTTTCACACTCCCGGGGTCAGGAAAATCAGATTTTCTTCACACTCCCGGTGTTAGGAAAATCACATTTTTCACACTCCCGGGGTCAGGAAAATTGGATTTTTTCACACTCCCGGGGTCAGGAGAATTTAATTTTTTTCACACTCCCGTGGTCAAGAAAATCACATTTTTTCACACTCCCGGGGTCAGGAGATTCTGATATTTTTCACACTCCCGGGGTCAGGAAAATCGGATATTTTCACACTCCCGGGGTCAGGAAAATCAGATTTTTTTTCACACTCCCCGGGTCAGGAAAATTGGATATTTTCGTACTCCCGGGGTCAGGAAAATTGGATATTTTCACACTCCCGGGGTCAGGAAAATTGGATATTTTCATACTCCCGGGGTCAGGAAAATTGCATTTGTCAGACTCCCGGGGTCAGGAAAATTGGTTTTTTTTCACACTCCCAGGGTCAAGAAAATCACATTTTTTCACACTCCCGGGGGTCAGGAAATTCTGATATTTTTCACACTCCCGGGGTCAAGAAAATCACATTTTTTCACACTCAATGGGTCAGGAAATTCTAATTTTTTTCACGCTCCCGGTGTTAGGAAAATCACATTTTTCACACTCCCAGGGTCAGAAAAATTGGATTTTTTCACACTCCCGGGGTCAGGAGAATTTAATTTTTTTCACACTCCCGGGGTCAGGAGATTTTAATTTCTTTCACACTCCCGGGGTCAAGAAAATCACATTTTTTCACACTCCCGGGGTCAGGAAATTCTAATTTTTTTCACACTCCCGGTGTTAGGAAAATCACATTTTTCACACTCCCGGGTCAGGAAAATCGGATATTTTCACACTCCCGGGGTCAGGAAAATCAGATTTTCTTCACACTCCCGGTGTTAGGAAAATCACATTTTTCACTCCCGGGGTCAGGAAAATCAGATTTTTTTTCACACTCCCTGGGTCAGGAAAATTGGATATTTTCATACTCCCGGGATCAGGAAAATCGGATATTTTCACACTCCCGGGGTCAGGAAAATTGGATATTTTCATACTCCCGGGGTCAAGAAAATCACATTTTTTCACACTCCCGGGGTCAGGAAATTCTGATATCTTTCACACTCCCGGGGTCAGGAAAAACGGATATTTTCACACTCCCGGGGTCAGGAAAATCAGATTTTTTTTCATTCTCCCGGGGTCAGGACAATCACATTTTTTCACACTCCCTGGGTCAGGAAATTCTGATTTTTTCACACTCACGGTGTTAGGAAAATCACATTTTTCACACTCCCGGGGTCAGGAAAATTGGATTTTTTCACACTCCCGGGGTCAGGAGAATTTAATTTTTTTCACACTCCCGGGGTCAAGAAAATCACATTTTTTCACACTCCCGGGGTCAGGAAATTCTGATATTTTTCACACTCCCGGGGTCAGGAAAATCGGATATTTTCACACCCCCGGGGTCAGGAAAATCAGATTTTTTTCACACTCCCGGGGTCAGGAAAATTGGATATTTTCATACTCCCGGGGTCAGTAAAATTGCATTTTTCACACTCCCAGGGTCAGGAAAATTGGGTTTTTTTCACACTCCCGGGGTCAAGAAAATCACATTTTTTCACAATCCCGGGGTCAGGAAATTCTGATTTTCTTCACAATCCCGGGGTCAGGAGATTCTGATTTTTTTCACACTCCCGGGGTCAAGAAAATCACATTTTTTCACACTCTCGGGGTCAGGAAATTCTAATTTTTTTCACACTCCCGGTGTTAGGAAAATCACATTTTTCACACTCCCGGGGTCAGAAAAATTGGATTTTTTCACACTCCCGGGGTCAGGAGAATTTAATTTTTTTCACACTCCCGGGGTCAAGTAAATCACATTTTTTCACAATCCCGGGGTCAGGAAAATTGGATGTTTTTATACACTCCCGGTGTCAGGAAAATTGGATTTTTTTCACACTCCCGGGGTCAGGAAAATTGGGTTTTTTTCACACTCCCGGGGTCAAGAAAATCACATTTTTTCACACTCCCGGGGTCAGGAGATTCTGATTTTGTTCACACTCCCGGGGTCAAGAAAATCACATTTTTTCACACTCCCGGGGTCAGGAATTTCTGATTTTTTTCACACTCCCGGTGTTAGGAAGATCACATTTTTCACTCCCGGGGTCAGGAAAATCAGATTTTTTTTCACACTCCCTGGGTCAGGAAAATTGGATATTTTCATACTCCCGGGATCAGGAAAATCGGATATTTTCACACTCCCGGGGTCAGGAAAATTGGATATTTTCATACTCCCGGGGTCAAGAAAATCACTTTTTTTATCACTCCCGGGGTCAGGAAATTCTGATATTTTTCACACTCCCGGGGTCAGGAAAATCGGATATTTTCACACTCCCGGGGTCAGGAAAATCAGATTTTATTTCATACTCCCGGGGTCAGGAAAAATCACATTTTTTCACACTCCCCGGGTCAGGAAATTCTGATTTTTTTTTCACACTCACGGTGCTAGGAAAATCACATTTTTCACACTCCCGGGGTCAGGAAAATTGGATTTTTTCACACTCCCGGGGTCAGGAGTATTTAATTTTTTTCACACTCCCGGGGTCAAGAAAATCACATTTATTCACAGTCCCGGGGTCAGGAAATTCTGATATTTTTCAAACTCCCGGGGACAGGAAAATCGGATATTTTCACACTCCCGGGGTCAGGAAAATCAGATTTTCTTCATACTCTCGGGGTCAGGAAAATTGGATTTTTTTCACACTCCCGGTGTCAGGAAAATTGGATATTTTCATACTCCCGGGGTCAGGAAATTCTAATTTTTTTCACACTCCCGGTGTTAGGAAAATCACATTTTTCACACTCCCGGGGTCAAGAAAACGGATATTTTCACACTCCCGGGGTCAGGAAAATCAGATTTTCTTCACACTCCCGGTGTTAGGAAAATCACATTTTTCACACTCCCGGGGTCAGGAGAATTTAATTTTTTTCACACTCCCAGGGTCAAGAAAATCACATTTTTTCACACTCCCGGGGTCAGGAAAATCGGATATTTTCACACCCCCGGGGTCAGGAAAATCAGATTTTTTTCATACTCCCGGGGTCAGGAAAATTGGATTTTTTTCACACTCCCGGTGTCAGGAAAATTGGATATTTTCATACTCCCGGGGTCAGGAAAATTGCATTTTTCAGACTCCCGGGGTCAGGAAAATCGCTTTTTTCATACTCCCGGGGTCAGGAAAATCCAAAATATTTCACATTCCCGGTGTTAGGAAAATCACATTTTTCACACTCCCGGGGTCAGGAAAATTGGGTTTTTTTCACACTCCCGGGGTCAAGAAAATCACATTTTTTCACACTCCCGGGGTCGGGAGATTCTGATTTTCTTTCACACGCCCGGGGTCAAGAAAATCACATTTTTTTACACTCCCGGGGTCAGGAAATTCTAATTTTTTTCACACTCCCGGTGTTAGGAAAATCACATTTTTTACACTCTCGGGGTCAGAAAAATTGGATTTTTATACACTCCCGGGGTCAGGAGAATTTAATTTTTTTCACACTCCCGGGGTCAAGAAAATCACATTTTTTCACACTCCCGGGGTCAGGAAAAATGGATTTTTTAACACTCCCGGGGTCAGGAAAATTGGATTTTTTTCACACTCCCGGGGTCAGGAAAATTGGGGGTTTTTTCACACTCCCGGGGTCAAGAAAATCACATTTTTTCACACTCCCGGGGTCAGGAGAATTTAATTTTTTTAACACTCCCGGGGTCAAGAAAATCACATTTTTTCACACTCCCGGGGTCAGGAGATTCTGATTTTTTTCACACTCCCGGGGTCAAGAAAATCACATTTTTTCACACTCCCGGGGTCAGGAATTTCTGATTTTTTCCACCCTCCCGGTGTTAGGAAAATCATATTTTTCACACTCCCGGGGTAAAGAAAATCACACTTTTTCACACTCCCGGGGTCAGGAAAATTGGATATTTTCGTACTCCGGGGGTCAGGAAAATCGGATATTTTCACACTCCCGGGGTCAGGAAAATTGGATATTTTCATACTCCCGGGGTCAGGAAAATTGCATTTGTCAGACTCCCGGGGTCAGGAAAATCGCATTTTTTCACACTCCCGGGGTCAGGAATTTCTGATTTTTTCCACCCTCCCGGTGTTAGGAAAATCATATTTTTCACACTCCCGGGGTAAAGAAAATCACACTTTTTCACACTCCCGGGGTCAGGAAAATTGGATATTTTCGTACTCCGGGGGTCAGGAAAATCGGATATTTTCACACTCCCGGGGTCAGGAAAATTGCATTTGTCAGACTCCCGGGGTCAGGAAAATCGCATTTTTCATACTCCCGGGGTCAGGAAAATAAAAATTTTTTCACATTCCCGGGGTCAAGAAAATCACATTTTTTCACACTCCCGGGGTCAGGAAAATTGGATTTTTTAACACTCCCGGGGTCAGGAAAATTGGATTTTTTTCACACTCCCGGGGTCAGGAAAATTGGGGGTTTTTTCACACTCCCGGGGTCAAGAAAATCACATTTTTTCACACTCCCGGGGTCAGGAGAATTTAATTTTTTTAACACTCCCGGGGTCAAGAAAATCACATTTTTTCACACTCCCGGGGTCAGGAGATTCTGATTTTTTTCACACTCCCGGGGTCAAGAAAATCACATTTTTTCACACTCCCGGGGTCAGGAATTTCTGATTTTTTCCACCCTCCCGGTGTTAGGAAAATCATATTTTTCACACTCCCGGGGTAAAGAAAATCACATTTTTTCACACTCCCGGGGTCAGGAGATTCTGATTTCTTTCACACTCCCCGGGTCAAGAAAATTGGATTTTTTCACACTCCCGGGGTCAGGAGAATTTAATTTTTTTCACACTCCCGGGGTCAAGAAAATCACATTTTTTCACACTCCCGGGGTCAGGAAATTCTGATATTTTTCACACTCCCGGGGTCAGGAAAATTGGATTTTTTCACACTCCCGGGGTCAGGAAAATTGGATATTTTCATACTCCCGGGGTCAGGAAAATTGCATTTTTCAGACTCCCGGGGTCAGGAAAATCGCATTTTTCACACTCCCAGGGTCAGGAAAATTGGATTTTTTCACATTCCCGGGGTCAGGAGAATTTAATTTTTTTCACACTCCCGGGGTCAAGAAAATCACATTTATTCACAGTCCCGGGGTCAGGAAATTCTGATATTTTTCACACTCCCGGGGTCAGGAAAATCGGATATTTTCACGCTCCCGGGGTCAGGAAAATCAGATTTTTTTTCACACTCCCCGGGTCAGGAAAATTGGATATTTTCGTACTCCCGGGGTCAGGAAAATTGCATTTGTCAGACTCCCGGGGTCAGGAAAATCGCATTTTTCATACTCCCGGGGTCAGGAAAATAAAAAATTTTTCACATTCCCGGTGTTAGGAAAATCCCATTTTTCACACTCCCGGGGTCAGGAAAATTGGTTTTTTTTTTCACACTCCCAGGGTCAAGAAAATCACATTTTTTCACACTCCCGGGGGTCAGGAAATTCTGATATTTTTCACACTCCCGGGGTCAAGAAAATCACATTTTTTCACACTCACGGGGTCAGGAAATTCTAATTTTTTTTCACGCTCCCGGTGTTAGGAAAATCACAATTTTCACACTCCCAGGGTCAGAAAAATTGGATTTTTTCACACTCCCGGGGTCAGGAGAATTTAATTTTTTTCACACTCCCGGGGTCAGGAGATTTTAATTTCTTTCACACTCCCGGGGTCAAGAAAATCACATTTTTTCACACTCCCGGGGTCAGGAAATTCTAATTTTTTTCACACTCCCGGTGTTAGGAAAATCACATTTTTCACACTCCCGGGTCAGGAAAATCGGATATTTTCACACTCCCGGGGTCAGGAAAATCAGATTTTCTTCACACTCCCGGTGTTAGGAAAATCACATTTTTCACACTCCCGGGGTCAGGAAAATTGGATTTTTTCACACTCCCGGGGTCAGGAGAATTTAATTTTTTTCACACTCCCGTGGTCAAGAAAATCACATTTTTTCACACTCCCGGGGTCAGGAGATTCTGATATTTTTCACACTCCCGGGGTCAGGAAAATCGGATATTTTCACACTCCCGGGGTCAGGAAAATCAGATTTTTTTCACACTCCCCGGGTCAGGAAATTTGGATATTTTCATACTCCGGGGGTCAGGAAAATCGGATATTTTCACACTCCCGGGGTCAGGAAAATTGGATATTTTCATACTCCCGGGGTCAGGAGAATTGCATTTGTCAGACTCCCGGGGTCAGGAAAATCGCATTTTTCATACTCCCGGGGTCAGGAAAATAAAAATTTTTTCACATTCCCGGTGTTAGGAAAATCCCATTTTTCACACTCCCGGGGTCAGGAAAATTGGTTTTTTTTCACACTCCCAGGGTCAAGAAAATCACATTTTTTCACACTCCCGGGGTCAGGAAAATTGGATTTTTTAACACTCCCGGGGTCAGGAAAATTGGATTTTTTTCACACTCCCGGGGTCAGGAAAATTGGGGGTTTTTTCACACTCCCGGGGTCAAGAAAATCACATTTTTTCACACTCCCGGGGTCAGGAGAATTTAATTTTTTTAACACTCCCGGGGTCAAGAAAATCACATTTTTTCACACTCCCAGGGTCAGAAAAATTGGATTTTTTCACACTCCCGGGGTCAGGAGAATTTAATTTTTTTTACACTCCCGGGGTCAGGAGATTTTAATTTCTTTCACACTCCCGGGGTCAAGAAAATCACATTTTTTCACACTCCCGGGGTCAGGAGATTCTGATTTCTTTCACACTCCCGGGGTCAAGAAAATCACATTTTTTCACGCTCCCGGGGTCAGGAAATTCTAATTTTTTTCACACTCCCGGTGTTAGTAAAATCACATTTTTCACACTCCCGGGGTCAAGAAAATCACATTTTTTCACACTCCCGGGGTCAGGAAATTCTGATATCTTTCACACTCCCGGGGTCAGGAAAATCGGATATTTTCACACTGCCGGGGTCAGGAAAATCAGATTTTTTTTCATTCTCCCGGGGTCAGGACAATCACATTTTTTCAAACTCCCTGGGTCAGGAAATTCTGATTTTTTCACACTCACGGTGTTAGGAAAATCACATTTTTCACACTCCCGGGGTCAGGAAAATTGGATTTTTTCACACTCCCGGGGTCAGGAGAATTTAATTTTTTTCACACTCCCGGGGTCAAGAAAATCACATTTTTTCACACTCCCGGGGTCAGGAAATTCTGATATTTTTCACACTCCCGGGGTCAGGAAAATCAGATATTTTCACACCCCCGGGGTCAGGAAAATCAGATTTTTTTCATACTCCCTGGGTCAGGAAAATTGGATTTTTTTCACACTCCCGGGGTCAGGAAAATTGGATATTTTCATACTCCCGGGTTCAGGAAAATTGCATTTTTCACACTCCCAGGGTAAGGAAAATTGGGTTTTTTTCACACTCCCGGGGTCAAGAAAATCACATTTTTTCACACTCCCGGTGTCAGGAAATTCTGATATTTTTCACACTCCCGGGGTCAGGAGATTCTGATTTTTTTCACTCTCCCGGGGTCAAGAAAATCACATTTTTTCACACTCCCGGGGTCAGGAAATTCTAATTTTTTTCACACTCCCGGGGTCAAGAAAATCACATTTTTTCACACTCCCGGGGTCAGGAAAATTGGATTTTTTTAACACTCCCGGGGTCAGGAAAATTGGATTTTTTTCACACTCCCGGGGTCAGGAGATTCTGATTTCTTTCACACTCCCGGGGTCAAGAAAATCACATTTTTTCACACTCCCGGTGTTAGGAAAATCACATTTTTCACACTCACGGGGTAAAGAAAATCACATTTTTTCACACTCCCGGGGTCAGGAGATTCTGATTTCTTTCACACTCCCGGGGTCAAGAAAATCACATTTTTTCACACTCCCGGTGTTAGGAAAATCACATTTTTCACACTCCCGGGGTCAAGAAAATCACATTTGTTCACACTCCCGGGGTCAGGAAATTCTAATTTTTTTCACACTCCCGGTGTTAGGAAAATCACATTTTTCACACTACCGGGATCAGGAAATTCTAATTTTTTTTAACACTCCCGGTGTTAGGAAAATCACATTTTTCACACTCCCGGGGTCAGGAAAATTGGATTTTTTCACACTCCCGGGGTCAGGAAAATTGGATTTTTTAACACTCCCAGGGTCAGGAAAATTGGATTTTTTTCACACTCCCGGGGTCAGGAAAATTGGGTTTTTTTCACACTCCCGGGGTCAAGAAAATCACATTTTTTCACACTCCCGGGGTCAGGAATTTCTGATTTTTTTCACACTCCCGGTGTTAGGAAAATCACATTTTTCACACTCCCGGGGTAAAGAAAATCACATTTTTTCTCACTCCAGGGGTCAGGAGATTCTGATTTCTTTCACACTCCCGGGGTCAAGAAAATCACATTTTTTCACACTCCCGGGGTCAGGAAATTCTAATTTTTTTTCACACTCCCGGTGTTAGGAAAATCACATTTTTCACACCCCCGGGGTCAGAAAAATTGGATTTTTTCACACTCCCGGGGTCAGGAGAATTTAATTTTTTTCACACTCCCTGGGTCAAGAAAATCACATTTTTTCACACTCCCGGGGTCAAGAAAATCACATTTTTTCACACTCCCGGGGTCAGGAGATTCTGATTTCTTTCACACTCCCGGGGTCAAGAAAATCACATTTTTTCATGCTCCCGGGGTCAGGAAATTCTAATTTTTTTCACACTCCCGGTGTTAGTAAAATCACATTTTTCACACTCCCAGGGTCAAGAAAATCACATTTTTTCACACTCCCGGGGTCAGGAAATTCTGATATCTTTCACACTCCCGGGGTCAGGAAAATCGGATATTTTCACACTCCCGGGGTCAGGAAAATCAGATTTTTTTTCATTCTCCCGGGGTCAGGACAATCACATTTTTTCACACTCCCTGGGTCAGGAAATTCTGATTTTTTCACACTCCCGGGGTCAAGAAAATCACATTTTTTCACACTCCCGGGGTCAGGAGATTCTGATTTCTTTCACACTCCCGGGGTCAAGAAAATCACATTTTTTCACACTCCCGGGGTCAGGAAATTCTGATATTTTTCACACTCCCGGGGTCAGGAAAATCGGATATTTTCACACCCCCGGGGTCAGGAAAATCAGATTTTTTTCATACTCCCTGGGTCAGGAAAATTGGATTTTTTTCACACTCCCGGGGTCAGGAAAATTGGATATTTTCATACTCCCGGGTTCAGGAAAATTGCATTTTTCACACTCCCAGGGTAAGGAAAATTGGGTTTTTTTCACACTCCCGGGGTCAAGAAAATCACATTTTTTCACACTCCCGGTGTCAGGAAATTCTGATTTTTTTCACACTCCCGGGGTCAGGAGATTCTGATTTTTTTCACACTCCCGGGGTCAAGAAAATCACATTTTTTCACACTCCCGGGGTCAGGAAATTCTAATTTTTTTCACACTCCCGGTGTTAGGAAAATCACATTTTTCACACTCCCGGGGTCAGAAAAATTGAATTTTTTCACACTCCCGGGGTCAGGAGAATTTAATTTTTTTAACACTCCCGGGGTCAAGAAAATCACATTTTTTCACACTCCCGGGGTCAGGAAAATTGGATTTTTTTAACACTCCCGGGGTCAGGAAAATTGGATTTTTTTCACACTCCCAGGGTCAGGAAAATTGGGTTTTTTTCACACTCCCGGGGTCAAGAAAATCACATTTTTTCACACTCCCGGGGTCAGGAAATTCTGATTTTTTCACACTCCCGGGGTCAGGAGATTCTGATTTCTTTCACACTCCCGGGGTCAAGAAAATCACATTTTTTCACACTCCCGGTGTTAGGAAAATCACATTTTTCACACTCCCGGGGTAAAGAAAATCACATTTTTTCACACTCCCGGAGTCAGGAGATTCTGATTTCTTTCACACTCCCGGGGTCAAGAAAATCACATTTGTTCACACTCCCGGGGTCAGGAAATTCTAATTTTTTTCACACTCCCGGTGTTAGGAAAATCACATTTTTCACACTACCGGGGTCAGAAAAATTGAATTTTTTCACACTCCCGGAGCAGGAGAATTTAATTTTTTTAACACTCCCGGGGTCAAGAAAATCACATTTTTTCACACTCCCGGGGTCAGGAAAATTGGATTTTTTTAACACTCCCGGGGTCAGGAAAATTGGATTTTTTTCACACTCCCGGGGTCAGGAAAATTGGGTTTTTTTCACACTCCCGGGGTCAAGAAAATCACATTTTTTCACACTCCCGGGGTCAGGAATTTCTGATTTTTTTCACACTCCCGGTGTTAGGAAAATCACATTTTTCACACTCCCGGGGTAAAGAAAATCACATTTTTTCTCACTCCAGGGGTCAGGAGATTCTGATTTCTTTCACACTCCCGGGGTCAAGAAAATCACATTTTTTCACACTCCCGGGGTCAGGAAATTCTAATTTTTTTTCACACTCCCGGTGTTAGGAAAATCACATTTTTCACACTCCCGGGGTCAGAAAAATTGGATTTTTTCACACTCCCGGGGTCAGGAGAATTTAATTTTTTTCACACTCCCTGGGTCAAGAAAATCACATTTTTTCACACTCCCGGGGTCAAGAAAATCACATTTTTTCACACTCCCGGGGTCAGGAGATTCTGATTTCTTTCACACTCCCGGGGTCAAGAAAATCACATTTTTTCACGCTCCCGGGGTCAGGAAATTCTAATTTTTTTCACACTCCCGGTGTTAGTAAAATCACATTTTTCACACTCCCAGGGTCAAGAAAATCACATTTTTTCACACTCCCGGGGTCAGGAAATTCTGATATCTTTCACACTCCCGGGGTCAGGAAAATCGGATATTTTCACACTCCCGGGGTCAGGAAAATCAGATTTTTTTTCATTCTCCCGGGGTCAGGACAATCACATTTTTTCACACTCCCTGGGTCAGGAAATTCTGATTTTTTCACACTCCCGGGGTCAAGAAAATCACATTTTTTCACACTCCCGGGGTCAGGAGATTCTGATTTCTTTCACACTCCCGGGGTCAAGAAAATCACATTTTTTCACACTCCCGGGGTCAGGAAATTCTGATATTTTTCACACTTCCGGGGTCAGGAAAATCGGATATTTTCACACCCCCGGGGTCAGGAAAATCAGATTTTTTTCATACTCCCTGGGTCAGGAAAATTGGATTTTTTTCACACTCCCGGGGTCAGGAAAATTGGATATTTTCATACTCCCGGGTTCAGGAAAATTGCATTTTTCACACTCCCAGGGTAAGGAAAATTGGGTTTTTTTCACACTCCCGGGGTCAAGAAAATCACATTTTTTCACACTCCCGGTGTCAGGAAATTCTGATTTTTTTCACACTCCCGGGGTCAGGAGATTCTGATTTTTTTCACACTCCCGGGGTCAAGAAAATCACATTTTTTCACACTCCCGGGGTCAGGAAATTCTAATTTTTTTCACACTCCCGGTGTTAGGAAAATCACATTTTTCACACTCCCGGGGTCAGAAAAATTGAATTTTTTCACACTCCCGGGGTCAGGAGAATTTAATTTTTTTAACACTCCCGGGGTCAAGAAAATCACATTTTTTCACACTCCCGGGGTCAGGAAAATTGGATTTTTTTAACACTCCCGGGGTCAGGAAAATTGGATTTTTTTCACACTCCCAGGGTCAGGAAAATTGGGTTTTTTTCACACTCCCGGGGTCAAGAAAATCACATTTTTTCACACTCCCGGGGTCAGGAAATTCTGATTTTTTCACACTCCCGGGGTCAGGAGATTCTGATTTCTTTCACACTCCCGGGGTCAAGAAAATCACATTTTTTCACACTCCCGGTGTTAGGAAAATCACATTTTTCACACTCCCGGGGTAAAGAAAATCACATTTTTTCACACTCCCGGAGTCAGGAGATTCTGATTTCTTTCACACTCCCGGGGTCAAGAAAATCACATTTGTTCACACTCCCGGGGTCAGGAAATTCTAATTTTTTTCACACTCCCGGTGTTAGGAAAATCACATTTTTCACACTACCAGGGTCAGAAAAATTGAATTTTTTCACACTCCCGGAGCAGGAGAATTTAATTTTTTTAACACTCCCGGGGTCAGGAAAATCACATTTTTTCACACTCCCGGGGTCAGGAAAATTGGATTTTTTTAACACTCCCGGGGTCAGGAAAATTGGATTTTTTTCACACTCCCAGGGTCAGGAAAATTGGGTTTTTTTCACACTCCCGGGGTCAAGAAAATCACATTTTTTCACACTCCCGGGGTCAGGAAATTCTGATTTTTTCACACTCCCGGGGTCAGGAGATTCTGATTTCTTTCACACTCCCGGGGTCAAGAAAATCACATTTTTTCACACTCCCGGGGTCAGGAAATTCTAATTTTTTTCACACTCCCGGTGTTAGGAAAATCACATTTTTCACACTCCCGGGGTCAGAAAAATTGGATTTTTTCACACTCCTGAGGTCAGGATAATTTAATTTTTTTCACACTGCCGGGGTCAAGAAAATCACATTTTTTCACACTCCCGGGGTCAGGAGATTCTGATTTTTTTCACACTCCCGGGGTCAAGAAAATCACATTTTTCACACTCTCGGGGTCAGGAAATTCTGATTTTTTTCACACTCCTGGTGTTAGGAAAATCACATTTTTCACACTCCCAGGGTCAAGAAAATCACATTTTTTCACACTCCCGGGGTCAGGAAATTCTGATATTTTTCACACTCCCGGGGTCAGGAAAATCGGATATTTTCACACTCCCGGGGTCAGGAAAATCAGATTTTTTTTCATACTCCCGGGGTCAGGACAATCACATTTTTTCACACTCCCTGGGTCAGGAAATTCTGATTTTTTCACACTCACGGTGTTAGGAAAATCACATTTTTCACACTGCCGGGGTCAGGAAAATTGGATTTTTTCACACTCCCGGGGTCACGAAAATTGGTTTTTTTTCACACTTCCGGGGTCAAGAAAATTACATTTTTTCACACTCCCGGGGTCAGGAGATTCTGATTTTTTTCACACTCCCGGGGTCAAGAAAATCACATTTTTTCACACTCCCGGGATCAGGAAATTCTAATTTTTTTAACACTCCCGGTGTTAGGAAAATCACATTTTTCACACTCCCGGGGTCAGGAAAATTGGATTTTTTCACACTCCCGGGGTCAGGAAAATTGGATTTTTAACACTCCCGGGGTCAGGAAAATTGGATTTTTTTCACACTCCCGGGGTCAGGAAAATTGGGATTTTTCACACTCCCGGGGTCAAGAAAATCACATTTTTTCACACTCCCGGGGTCAGGAATTTCTGATTTTTTTCACACTCCCAGTGTTAGGAAAATCACATTTTTCACACACCCGGGGTAGAGAAAATCACATTTTTTCTCACTCCAGGGGTCAGGAGATTCTGATTTCTTTCACACTCCCGGGGTCAAGAAAATCACATTTTTTCACACTCCCGGGGTCAGGAAGTTCTAATTTTTTTTCACACTCCCGGTGTTAGGAAAATCACATTTTTCACACTCCCGGGGTCAGAAAAATTGGATTTTTTCACACTCCCGGGGTCAGGAGAATTTAATTTTTTTCACACTCCCTGGGTCAAGAAAATCACATTTTTTCACACTCCCGGGGTCAAGAAAATCACATTTTTTCACACTCCCGGGGTCAGGAGATTCTGATTTCTTTCACACTCCCGGGGTCAAGAAAATCACATTTTTTCACGCTCCCGGGGTCAGGAAATTCTAATTTTTTTCACACTCCCGGTGTTAGTAAAATCACATTGTTCACACTCCCGGGGTCAAGAAAATCACATTTTTTCACACTCCCGGGGTCAGGAAATTCTGATATTTTTCACACTCCCGGGGTCAGGAAAATCGGATATTTTCACACCCCCGGGGTCAGGAAAATCAGATTTTTTTCATACTCCCTGGGTCAGGAAAATTGGATTTTTTTCACACTCCCGGGGTCAGGAAAATTGGATATTTTCATACTCCCGGGGTCAGGAAAATTGCATTTTTCACACTCCCAGGGTAAGGAAAATTGGGTTTTTTTCACACTCCCGGGGTCAAGAAAATCACATTTTTTCACACTCCCGGTGTCAGGAAATTCTGATTTTTTTCACACTCCCGGGGTCAGGAGATTCTGATTTTTTTCACACTCCCGGGGTCAAGAAAATCACATTTTTTCACACTCCCGGGGTCAGGAAATTCTAATTTTTTTCACACTCCCGGTGTTAGGAAAATCACATTTTTCACACTCCCAGGGTGAGGAGAATTTAATTTTTTTCATACTCCCGGGGTCAAGAAAATCACATTTATTCACAGTCCCGGGGTCAGGAAATTCTGATATTTTTCACACTCCCGGGGACAGGAAAATCGGATATTTTCACACTCCCGGGGTCAGGAAAATCAGATTTTCTTCACACTCCCGGTGTTAGGAAAATCATATTTTTCACACTCCCGGGGTCAGGAAAATTGGATTTTTTCACACTCCCGGGGTCAGGAGAATTTAATTTTTTTCACACTTCCGGGGGTCAAGAAAATCATATTTTTTCACACTCCCGGGGTCAGGAAATTCTGATATTTTTCACACTCCCGGGGTCAGGAAAATCGGATATTTTCACACCCCCGGGGTCAGGAAAATCAGATTTTTTTCATTCTCCCGGTGTCAGGAAAATTGGATTTTTTCCCCACTCCCGGTGTCAGGAAAATTGGATATTTTCATACTCCCGGGGTCAGGAAAATTGCATTTTTCATACTCCCGGGGTCAGGAAAATCCAAAATTTTTCACATTCCCGGTGTTAGGAAAATCACATTTTTCACACTCCCGGTGTTAGGAAAATCACATTTTTCACGCTCCCGGGGTCAGGAAAATTGGGTTTTTTTCACACTCCCGGGGTCAAGAAAATCACATTTTTTCACACTCCCAGGGTCAGGAGATTCTGATTTTTTTCACACGCCCGGGGTCAAGAAAATCACATTTTTTCACACTCCCGGGGTCAGGAAATTCTAATTTTTTTCACACTCCCGGTGTTAGGAAAATCACATTTTTTACACTCTCGGGGTCAGAAAAATTGGATTTTTATACACTCCCGGGGTCAGGAGAATTTAATTTTTTTCACACTCCCGGGGTCAAGAAAATCCCATTTTTCACACTCCCGGGGTCAGGAAAATTGGATTTTTTAACACTCCCGGGGTCAGGAAAATTGGATTTTTTTCACACTCCCGGGGTCAGGAAAATAGGGTTATTTTCACACTCCCGGGGTCAAGAAAATCACATTTTTTCACACTCCCGGGGTCAGGAATTTCTGATTTTTTTCCCACTCCCGGTGTTAGGAAAATCACATTTTTCACACTCCCGGGGTAAAGAAAATCACATTTTTTCACACTCCCAGGGTCAGGAGATTCTGATTTCTTTCACAATCCCGGGGTCAACAAAATCACATTTGTTCACACTCCCGGGGTCAGGAAATTCTAATTTTTTTCACACTCCCGGTGTTAGGAAAATCACATTTTTCACACTCCCGGGGTCAGGAGAATTTAATTTTTTTAACACTCCCGGGGTCAAGAAAATCACATTTTTTCACACTCCCGGGGTCAGGAGATTCTGATTTTATTCACACTCCCGGGGTCAAGAAAATCACATTTTTTCACACTCCCGGGGTCAGGAATTTCTGATTTTTTTCACACTCCCGGTGTTAGGAAAATCCCATTTTTCACACTCCCGGGGTAAAGAAAATCACATTTTTTCACACTCCCGGGGTCAGGCGATTCTGATTTCTTTCACACTCCCGGGGTCAAGAAAATTGGATTTTTTCACACTCCCGGGGTCAGGAGCATTTAATTTTTTTCACACTCCCTGGGTCAAGAAAATCACATTTTTTCACACTCCCGGGGTCAAGAAAATCACATTTTTTCACACTCCCGGGGTCAGGAGATTCTGATTTCTTTCACACTCCCGGGGTCAAGAAAATCACATTTTTTCACGCTCCCGGGGTCAGGAAATTCTAATTTTTTTCACACTCCCGGTGTTAGTAAAATCACATTGTTCACACTCCCGGGGTCAAGAAAATCACATTTTTTCACACTCCCGGGGTCAGGAAATTCTGATATTTTTCACACTCCCGGGGTCAGGAAAATCGGATATTTTCACACCCCCGGGGTCAGGAAAATCAGATTTTTTTCATACTCCCTGGGTCAGGAAAATTGGATTTTTTTCACACTCCCGGGGTCAGGAAAATTGGATATTTTCATACTCCCGGGGTCAGGAAAATTGCATTTTTCACACTCCCAGGGTAAGGAAAATTGGGTTTTTTTCACACTCCCGGGGTCAAGAAAATCACATTTTTTCACACTCCCGGTGTCAGGAAATTCTGATTTTTTTCACACTCCCGGGGTCAGGAGATTCTGATTTTTTTCACACTCCCGGGGTCAAGAAAATCACATTTTTTCACACTCCCGGGGTCAGGAAATTCTAATTTTTTTCACACTCCCGGTGTTAGGAAAATCACATTTTTCACACTCCCAGGGTGAGGAGAATTTAATTTTTTTCATACTCCCGGGGTCAAGAAAATCACATTTATTCACAGTCCCGGGGTCAGGAAATTCTGATATTTTTCACACTCCCGGGGACAGGAAAATCGGATATTTTCACACTCCCGGGGTCAGGAAAATCAGATTTTCTTCACACTCCGGGTGTTAGGAAAATCATATTTTTCACACTCCCGGGGTCAGGAAAATTGGATTTTTTCACACTCCCGGGGTCAGGAGAATTTAATTTTTTTCACACTTCCGGGGGTCAAGAAAATCATATTTTTTCACACTCCCGGGGTCAGGAAATTCTGATATTTTTCACACTCCCGGGGTCAGGAAAATCGGATATTTTCACACCCCCGGGGTCAGGAAAATCAGATTTTTTTCATTCTCCCGGTGTCAGGAAAATTGGATTTTTTCCCCACTCCCGGTGTCAGGAAAATTGGATATTTTCATACTCCCGGGGTCAGGAAAATTGCATTTTTCATACTCCCGGGGTCAGGAAAATCCAAAATTTTTCACATTCCCGGTGTTAGGAAAATCACATTTTTCACACTCCCGGTGTTAGGAAAATCACATTTTTCACGCTCCCGGGGTCAGGAAAATTGGGTTTTTTTCACACTCCCGGGGTCAAGAAAATCACATTTTTTCACACTCCCAGGGTCAGGAGATTCTGATTTTTTTCACACGCCCGGGGTCAAGAAAATCACATTTTTTCACACTCCCGGGGTCAGGAAATTCTAATTTTTTTCACACTCCCGGTGTTAGGAAAATCACATTTTTTACACTCTCGGGGTCAGAAAAATTGGATTTTTATACACTCCCGGGGTCAGGAGAATTTAATTTTTTTCACACTCCTGGGGTCAAGAAAATCCCATTTTTCACACTCCCGGGGTCAGGAAAATTGGATTTTTTAACACTCCCGGGGTCAGGAAAATTGGATTTTTTTCACACTCCCGGGGTCAGGAAAATAGGGTTATTTTCACACTCCCGGGGTCAAGAAAATCACATTTTTTCACACTCCCGGGGTCAGGAATTTCTGATTTTTTTCCCACTCCCGGTGTTAGGAAAATCACATTTTTCACACTCCCGGGGTAAAGAAAATCACATTTTTTCACACTCCCAGGGTCAGGAGATTCTGATTTCTTTCACAATCCCGGGGTCAACAAAATCACATTTGTTCACACTCCCGGGGTCAGGAAATTCTAATTTTTTTCACACTCCCGGTGTTAGGAAAATCACATTTTTCACACTCCCGGGGTCAGGAGAATTTAATTTTTTTAACACTCCCGGGGTCAAGAAAATCACATTTTTTCACACTCCCGGGGTCAGGAGATTCTGATTTTATTCACACTCCCGGGGTCAAGAAAATCACATTTTTTCACACTCCCGGGGTCAGGAATTTCTGATTTTTTTCACACTCCCGGTGTTAGGAAAATCCCATTTTTCACACTCCCGGGGTAAAGAAAATCACATTTTTTCACACTCCCGGGGTCAGGCGATTCTGATTTCTTTCACACTCCCGGGGTCAAGAAAATTGGATTTTTTCACACTCCCGGGGTCAGGAGCATTTAATTTTTTTCACACTCCCTGGGTCAAGAAAATCACATTTTTTCACACTCCTGGGGTCAGGAAATTCTGATATTTTTCACACTCCCGGGGTCAGGAAAATCAGATTTTTTTCATACTCCCGGGGTCAGGAAAATTGGATTTTTTTCACACTCCCAGGGTCAGGAAAATTGGGTTTTTTTCACACTCCCGGGGTCAAGAAAATCACATTTTTTCACACTCCCGGGGTCAGGAAATTCTGATTTTTTCACACTCCCGGGGTCAGGAGATTCTGATTTCTTTCACACTCCCGGGGTCAAGAAAATCAAATTTTTTCACACTCCAGGGGTCAGGAAATTCTAATTTTTTTCACACTCCCGGTGTTAGGAAAATCACATTTTTCACACTCCCGGGGTCAGAAAAATTGGATTTTTTCACACTCCCGAGGTCAGGATAATTTAATTTTTTTCACACTGCCGGGGTCAAGAAAATTACATTTTTTCACACTCCCAGGGTCAGGAGATTCTGATTTTTTTCACACTCCCGGGGTCAAGAAAATCACATTTTTCACACCCCCGGGGTCAGGAAATTCTGATTTTTTTCACACTCCCGGTGTTAGGAAAATCACATTTTTCACACTCCCGGGGTCAAGAAAATCACATTTTTTCACACTCCCGGGGTCAGGAAATTCTGATATTTTTCGCACTCCCGGGATCAGGAAAATCGGATATTTTCACACTCCCGGGGTCAGGAAAATCAGATTTTTTTTCATACTCCCGGGGTCAGGACAATCACATTTTTTCACACTCCCTGGGTCAGGAAATTCTGATTTTTTTCACACTCACGGTGTTAGGAAAATCACATTTTTCACACTCCCGGGGTCAGGAAAATTGGATTTTTTCACACTCCCGGGTTCAGGAAAATTGGGTTTTTTTCACACTTCTGGGGTCAAGAAAGTTACATTTTTTCACACTCCCGGGGTCAGGAGATTCTGATTTTTTTCACACTCCCGGGGTCAAGAAAATCACATTTTTTCACACTCCCGGGGTCAGGAGAATTTAATTTTTTTCACACTCCCGGGGTCAAGAAAATCACATTTTTTCACACTCCCGGGGTCAGGAAAATTGGATTTTTAACACTCCCGGGGGCAGGAAAATTGGATTTTTTTCACACTCCCGGGGTCAGGAAAATTGGTTTTTTTTCACACTCCCGGGGTCAAGAAAATCACATTTTTTCACACTCCCGGGGTCAGGAATTTCTGATTTTTTTCACACTCCCGGTGTTAGGAAAATCACATTTTTCACACTCCAGGTGTCAGGAGATTCTGATTTTTTTCACACTCCCGGGGTCAAGAAAATCACATTTTTTCACACTCCCCGGGTCAGGAAATTCTAATTTTTTTTCACACTCCCGGTGTTAGGAAAATTACATTTTTCACACTCCCGGGGTCAGAAAAATTGGATTTTTTCACACTCCCGGGGTCAGGAGAATTTAATTTTTTTCACACTCCCGGGGTCAAGAAAATCACATTTTTTCACACTCCCGGGGTCAGGAGATTCTGATTTTTTTTCACACTCCCGGGGTCAAGAAAATCACATTTTTTCACACTCCCGGGGTCAGGAATTTCTGATTTTTTTCACACTCCCGGTGTTAGGAAAATCACATTTTTCACACTCCCAGGGTAAAGAAAATCACATTTTTTCACACTCCCGGGGTCAGGAATTTCTGATTTTTTCCCACTCCCGGTGTTAGGAAAATCACATTTTTCACACTCCCGGGGTAAAGAAAATCACATTTTTTCACACTCCCGGGGTCAGGAGATTCTGATTTCTTTCACACTCCCGGGGTCAACAAAATCACATTTGTTCACACTCCCGGGGTCAGGAAATTCTAATTTTTTTTCACACTCCCGGTGTTAGGAAAATCACATTTTTCACACTCCCGGGGTCAGAAAAATTGAATTTTTTCACACTCCCGGGGTCAGGAGAATTTAATTTTTTTAACACTCCCGGGGTCAAGAAAATCACATTTTTTCACACTCCCGGGGTCAGGAGATTCTGATTTTTTTCACACTCCCGGGGTCAAGAAAATCACATTTTTTCACACTCCCGGGGTCAGGAATTTCTGATTTTTTTCACACTCCCGGTGTTAGGAAAATCCCATTTTTCACACTCCCGGGGTAAAGAAAATCACATTTTTTCACACTCCCGGGGTCAGGAGATTCTGATTTTTTTCACACTCCCGGGGTCAAGAAAATTGGATTTTTTCACACTCCCGGGGTCAGGAGCATTTAATTTTTTTCACACTCCCTGGGTCAAGAAAATCACATTTTTTCACACTCCTGGGGTCAGGAAATTCTGATATTTTTCACACTCCCGGGGTCAGGAAAATCAGATTTTTTTCATACTCCCGGGGTCAGGAAAATTGGATTTTTTTCACACTCCCAGGGTCAGGAAAATTGGGTTTTTTTCACACTCAAGGGGTCAAGAAAATCACATTTTTTCACACTCCCGGGGTCAGGAAATTCTGATTTTTTCACACTCCCGGGGTCAGGAGATTCTGATTTCTTTCACACTCCCGGGGTCAAGAAAATCAAATTTTTTCACACTCCCGGGGTCAGGAAATTCTAATTTTTTTCACACTCCCGGTGTTAGGAAAATCACATTTTTCACACTCCCGGGGTCAGAAAAATTGGATTTTTTCACACTCCCGAGGTCAGGATAATTTAATTTTTTTCACACTGCCGGGGTCAAGAAAATTACATTTTTTCACACTCCCAGGGTCAGGAGATTCTGATTTTTTTCACACTCCCGGGGTCAATTAAATCACATTTTTCACACCCCCGGGGTCAGGAAATTCTGATTTTTTTCACACTCCCGGTGTTAGGAAAATCACATTTTTCACACTCCCGGGGTAGAGAAAATCACATTTTTTCACACTCCCGGGGTCAGGAAATTCTGATATTTTTCACACTCCCGGGGTCAGGAAAATCGGATATTTTCACACTCCCGGGGTCAGGAAAATCAGATTTTTTTTCATACTCCCGGGGTCAGGACAATCACATTTTTTCACACTCCCTGGGTCAGGAAATTCTGATTTTTTTCACACTCACGGTGTTAGGAAAATCACATTTTTCACACTCCCGGGGTCAGGAAAATTGGATTTTTTCACACTCCCGGGTTCAGGAGATTCTGGTTTTTTTCACACTCCCGGGGTCAAGAAAATCACATTTTTTCACACTCCCGGGATCAGGAAATTCTAATTTTTTTCACACTCCCGGTGTTAGGAAAATCACATTTTTCACACTCCCGGCTTCAGAAAAATTGGATTTTTTCACACTCCCGGGGTCAGGAGAATTTAATTTTTTTCACACTCCCGGGGTCAAGAAAATCACATTTTTTCACACTCCCGGGGTCAGGAAAATTGGATTTTTAACACTCCCGGGGGCAGGAAAATTGGATTTTTTTCACACTTCCGGGGTCAGGAAAATTGGTTTTTTTTCACACTCTCGGGGTCAAGAAAATCACATTTTTTCACACTCTCGGGGTCAGGAATTTCTGATTTTTTTCACACTCCCGGTGTTAGGAAAATCACATTTTTCACACTCCCGGGGTAAAGAAAATCACATTTTTTCACACTCCAGGTGTCAGGAGATTCTGATTTTTTTCACACTCCCGGGGTCAAGAAAATCACATTTTTTCACACTCCCCGGGTCAGGAAATTCTAATTTTTTTTCACACTCCCGGTGTTAGGAAAATCACATTTTTCACACTCCCGGGGTCAGAAAAATTGGATTTTTTCACACTCCCGGGGTCAGGAGAATTTAATTTTTTTCACACTCCCGGGGTCAAGAAAATCACATTTTTTCACACTCCCGGGGTCAGGAGATTCTGATTTTTTTTCACACTCCCGGGGTCAAGAAAATCACATTTTTTCACACTCCCGGGGTCAGGAAATTCTGATATCTTTCACACTCCCGGGGTCAGGAAAATCGGATATTTTCACACTCCCGGGGTCAGGAAAATCAGATTTTTTTTCATTCTCCCGGGGTCAGGACAATCACATTTTTTCACACTCCCTGGGTCAGGAAATTCTGATTTTTTCACACTCACGGTGTTAGGAAAATCACATTTTCACACTCCCGGGGTCAGGAAAATTGGATTTTTTCACACTCCTGGGGTCAGGAGAATTTAATTTTTTTCACACTCCCGGGGTCAAGAAAATCACATTTTTTCACACTCCCCGGGTCAGGAAATTCTAATTTTTTTTCACACTCCCGGTGTTAGGAAAATCACGTTTTTCACACTCCCGGGGTCAGAAAAATTGTATTTTTTCACACTCCCGGGGTCAGGAGAATATAATTTTTTTCACACTCCCGGGGTCAAGAAAATCACATTTTTTCACACTCCCGGGGTCAGGAGATTCTGATTTTTTTTCACACTCCCGGGGTCAAGAAAATCACATTTTTTCACACTCCCGGGGTCAGGAATTTCTAATTTTTTTCACACTCCTGGTGTTAGGAAAATCACATTTTTCACACTCCCAGGGTAAAGAAAATCACATTTTTTCACACTCCCGGGGTCAGGAGATTCTGATTTCTTTCACACTCCCGGGGTCAAGAAAATCACATTTTTTCACACTCCCGTGGTCAGGAAATTCTAATTTTTTTCACACTCCCGGTGTTAGTAAAATCACATTTTTCACACTCCCGGGGTCAAGAAAATCACATTTTTTCACACTCCCGGGGTCAGGAAATTCTGATATCTTTCACACTCCCGGGGTCAGGAAAATCGGATATTTTCACACTCCCGGGGTCAGGAAAATCAGATTTTTTTTCATTCTCCCGGGGTCAGGACAATCACATTTTTTCACACTCCCTGGGTCAGGAAATTCTGATTTTTTCACACTCACGGTGTTAGGAAAATCACATTTTTCACACTCCCGGGGTCAGGAAAATTGGATTTTTTCACACTCCCGGGGTCAGGAGAATTTAATTTTTTTCACACTCCCGGGGTCAAGAAAATCACAATTTTTCACACTCCCGGAGTCAGGAAATTCTAATATTTTTCACACTCCCGGGGTCAGGAAAATCGGATATTTTCACACCCCCGGGGTCAGGAAAATCAGATTTTTTTCATACTCCCTGGGTCAGGAAAATTGGATTTTTTTCACACTCCCGGGGTCAGGAAAATTGGATATTTTCATACTCCTGGGGTCAGGAAAATTGTATTTTTCACACTCCCAGGGTCAGGAAAATTGGGTTTTTTTCACACTCCCGGGGTCAAGAAAATCACATTTTTTCACACTCCCGGGGTCAGGAAATTCTGATTTTTTTCACACTCCCGGGGTCAGGAGATTCTGATTTTTTTCACACTCCTGGGGTCAAGAAAATCACATTTTTTCACACTCCCGGGGTCAGGAAATTCTAATTTTTTTCACACTCCCGGTGTTAGGAAAATCACATTTTTCACACTCCCGGGGTCAGAAAAATTGGATTTTTTCACACTCCCGGGGTCAGGAGAATTTAATTTTTTTCACACTCCCGGGGTCAAGAAAATCACATTTTTTCACACTCCCGGGGTCAGGAGATTCTGATTTTTTTCACACTCCCGGAGTCAAGAAATTCTGATTTTTTTCACACTCCCGGGGTCAGGAAAATCGGATATTTTCACACTCCCGGGGTCAGGAAAATCAGATTTTTTTTCATACTCCCGGGGGTCAGGAGAATCACATTTTTTCACACTCCCTGGGTCAGGAAATTCTTATTTTTTCCACACTCACGGTGTTAGGAAAATCACATTTTTCACACTCCCGGGGTCAGGAAAATTGGATTTTTCACACTCCCGGGGTCAGGAGAATTTAATTTTTTTCACACTTCCGGGGTCAAGAAAATCACATTTTTTCACACTCCCGGGGTCAGGAAATTCTGATATTTTTCACACTCCCAGGGTCAGGAAAATCGGATATTTTCACACCCCCGGGGTCAGGAAAATCCCATTTTTTTCAGAATCCCGGGGTCAGGAAAATTGGATTTTTTTAACACTCCTGGGGTCAGGAAAATCATATTTATTCACAGTCCCGGGGTCAGGAAATTCTGATATTTTTCACACTACCGGGGACAGGAAAATCGGATATTTTCACACTCCCGGGGTCAGGAAAATCGGATATTTTCACACTAATGGGGTCAGGAAAATCGGATATTTTCATACTTCCGGGGTCAGGAAAATTGCATTTTTCAGACTCCCGGGGTCAGGAAAATCGCATTTTTCATACTCCCAGGGTCAGGAAAATTGGGTTTTTTTCACACTCCCGGGGTCAAGAAAATCACATTTTTTTCACACTCCCGGGGTCAAGAAAATCACATTTTTTCACACTCCCGGGGTCAGGAAATTCTAATTTTTTTCACACTCCCGGTGTTAGGAAAATCACATTTTTCACACTCCCGGGGTCAGAAAAATCGGATTTTTTCACACTCCCGAGGTCAGGATAATTTAATTTTTTTCACACTGCCAGGGTCAAGAAAATCACATTTTTTCACACTCCCGGGGTCAGGAGATTCTGATTTTTTTCACACTCCCGGGGTCAAGAAAATCACATTTTTCACACTCCCGGGGTCAGGAAATTCTGATTTTTTTCACACTCCCGGTGTTAGGAAAATCACATTTTTCACACTCCCGGGGTCAAGAAAATCACATTTTTTCACACTCCCGGGGTCAGGAAATTCTGATATTTTTCACACTCCCGGGGTCAGGAAAATCAGATATTTTCACACTCCCGGGGTCAGGAAAATCAGATTTTTTTTCATACTCCCGGGGTCAGGACAATCACATTTTTTCACACTCCCTGGGTCAGGAAATTCTGATTTTTTTCACACTCACGGTGTTAGGAAAATCACATTTTTCACACTCCCGGGGTCAGGAAAATTGGATTTTTTCACACTCCCGGGGTCAGGAAAATTGGGTTTTTTTCACACTTCCGGGGTCAAGAAAATTACATTTTTTCACACTCCCGGGGTCAGGAGATTCTGATTTTTTTCACACTCCCGGGGTCAAGAAAATCACATTTTTTCACACTCCCGGGATCAGGAAATTCTAATTTTTTTCACACTCACGGTGTTAGGAAAATCACATTTTTCACACTCCCGGGGTCAGGAAAATTGGATTTTTCACACTCCCGGGGTCAGGAGAATTTAATTTTTTTCACACTCCTGGGGTCAAGAAAATCACATTTTTTCACACTCCCGGGGTCAGGAAATTCTGATATTTTTCACACTCCCGGGGTCAGGAAAATCGGATATTTTCACACCCCCGGGGTCAGGAAAATCAGATTTTTTTCAGAATCCCGGGGTCAGGAAAATCGGATATTTTCACACTAATGGGGTCAGGAAAATCGGATATTTTCATACTTCCGGGGTCAGGAAAATTGCATTTTTCAGACTCCCGGGGTCAGGAAAATCGCATTTTTCATACTCCCGGGGTCAGGAAAATTGGTTTTTTTTCACACTCCCGGGGACAAGAAAATCACATTTTTTTCACACTCCCGGGGTCAAGAAAATCACATTTTTTCACACTCCCGGGGTCAGAAAAATCGAATTTTTTCACACTCCCGAGGTCAGGATAATTTAATTTTTTTCACACTGCCGGGGTCAAGAAAATCACATTTTTTCACACTCCCGGGGTCAGGAGATTCTGATTTTTTTCACACACACGGGGTCAAGAAAATCACATTTTTCACACTCCCGGGGTCAGGAAATTCTGATTTTTTTCACACTCCCGGTGTTAGGAAAATCACATTTTTCACACTCCCGGGGTTAAGAAAATCACATTTTTTCACACTCCCGGGGTCAGGAAATTCTGATATTTTTCACACTCCCGGGGTCAGGAAAATCAGATATTTTCACACTCCCGGGGTCAGGAAAATCACATATTTTTCATACTCCCGGGGTCAGGACAATCACATTTTTTCACACTCCCTGGGTCAGGAAATTCTGATTTTTTTCACACTCACGGTGTTAGGAAAATCACATTTTTCACACTCCCGGGGTCAGGAAAATTGGATTTTTTCACACTCCCGGGGTCAGGAAAATTGGGTTTTTTTCACACTTCCGGGGTCAAGAAAATTACATTTTTTCACACTCCCGGGGTCAGGAGAATTTAATTTTTTTCACATTCCCTGGGTCAAGAAAATCACATTTTTTCACACTCCCGGGGTCAGGAAAATTGGATTTTTTAACAATCCCGGGGTCAGGAAAATTGGATTTTTTTCACACTCCCGGGGTCTGGAAAATTGGGTTTTTTTCACACTCCCGGGTTCAAGAAAATCACATTTTTTCACACTCCCGGGGTCAGGAATTTCTGATTTTTTTCACACTCCCAGTGTTAGGAAAATCACATTTTTCACACTCCCGGGGTAAAGAAAATCACATTTTTTCACACTCCAGGGGTCAGGAGATTCTGATTTCTTTCACACTCCCGGGGTCAAGAAAATCACATTTTTTCACACTCCCCAGGTCAGGAAATTCTAATTTTTTTTCACACTCCTGGTGTTAGGAAAATCACATTTTCCACACTCCCGGGGTCAGAAAAATTGGATTTTTTCACACTCCCGGGGTCAGGAGAATCAGATTTTTTTCAGACTCCCGGGGTCAGGAAAATTGGATTTTTTCACACTCCCGGGGTCAGGAAATTCTGATATTTTTCACACTCCCGGGGACAGGAAAATCGGATATTTTCACACTCCCGGGGTCAGGAAAATTGGATATTTTCACACTAATGGGGTCAGGAAAATCGGATATTTTCATACTTCTGGGGTCAGGAAAATTGCATTTTTCAGACTCCCAGGGTCAGGAAAATCACATTTTCCACACTCCCGGGGTCAGAAAAATTGGATTTTTTCACACTCCCGGGGTCAGGAGAATCAGATTTTTTTCAGACTCCCGGGGTCAGGAAAATTGGATTTTTTTAACACTCCTGGGGTCAAGAAAATCACATTTTTTCACACTCCCGGGGTCAGGAAATTCTGATATTTTTCACACTCCCGGGGTCAGGAAAATCGGATATTTTCACACCCCCGGGGTCAGGAAAATCAGATTTTTTTCAGAATCCCGGGGTCAGGAAAATCGGATATTTTCACACTAATGGGGTCAGGAAAATCGGATATTTTCATACTTCCGGGGTCAGGAAAATTGCATTTTTCAGACTCCCGGGGTCAGGAAAATCGCATTTTTCATACTCCCGGGGTCAGGAAAATTGGTTTTTTTTCACACTCCCGGGGACAAGAAAATCACATTTTTTTCACACTCCCGGGGTCAAGAAAATCACATTTTGTCACACTCCCGGGGTCAGAAAAATCGAATTTTTTCACACTCCCGAGGTCAGGATAATTTAATTTTTTTCACACTGCCGGGGTCAAGAAAATCACATTTTTTCACACTCCCGGGGTCAGGAGATTCTGATTTTTTTCACACACACGGGGTCAAGAAAATCACATTTTTCACACTCCCGGGGTCAAGAAAATCACATTTTTCACACTCCCGGGGTCAGGAAATTCTGATTTTTTTCACACTCCCGGTGTTAGGAAAATCACATTTTTCACACTCCCGGGGTCAAGAAAATCACATTTTTTCACACTCCCGGGGTCAGGAAATTCTGATATTTTTCACACTCCCGGGGTCAGGAAAATCAGATATTTTCACACTCCCGGGGTCAGGAAAATCAGATTTTTTTTCATACTCCCGGGGTCAGGACAATCACATTTTTTCACACTCCCTGGGTCAGGAAATTCTGATTTTTTTCACACTCACGGTGTTAGGAAAATCACATTTTTCACACTCCCGGGGTCAGGAAAATTGGATTTTTTCACACTCCCGGGGTCAGGAAAATTGGGTTTTTTTCACACTTCCGGGGTCAAGAAAATTACATTTTTTCACACTCCCGGGGTCAGGAGATTCTGATTTTTTTCACACTCCCGGGGTCAAGAAAATCACATTTTTTCACACTCCCGGGATCAGGAAATTCTAATTTTTTTCACACTCACGGTGTTAGGAAAATCACATTTTTCACACTCCCGGGGTCAGGAAAATTGGATTTTTCACACTCCCGGGGTCAGGAGAATTTAATTTTTTTCACACTCCTGGGGTCAAGAAAATCACATTTTTTCACACTCCCGGGGTCAGGAAATTCTGATATTTTTCACACTCCCGGGGTCAGGAAAATCGGATATTTTCACACCCCCGGGGTCAGGAAAATCAGATTTTTTTCAGAATCCCGGGGTCAGGAAAATCGGATATTTTCACACTAATGGGGTCAGGAAAATCGGATATTTTCATACTTCCGGGGTCAGGAAAATTGCATTTTTCAGACTCCCGGGGTCAGGAAAATCGCATTTTTCATACTCCCGGGGTCAGGAAAATTGGTTTTTTTTCACACTCCCGGGGACAAGAAAATCACATTTTTTTCACACTCCCGGGGTCAAGAAAATCACATTTTTTCACACTCCCGGGGTCAGAAAAATCGAATTTTTTCACACTCCCGAGGTCAGGATAATTTAATTTTTTTCACACTGCCGGGGTCAAGAAAATCACATTTTTTCACACTCCCGGGGTCAGGAGATTCTGATTTTTTTCACACACACGGGGTCAAGAAAATCACATTTTTCACACTCCCGGGGTCAGGAAATTCTGATTTTTTTCACACTCCCGGTGTTAGGAAAATCACATTTTTCACACTCCCGGGGTTAAGAAAATCACATTTTTTCACACTCCCGGGGTCAGGAAATTCTGATATTTTTCACACTCCCGGGGTCAGGAAAATCAGATATTTTCACACTCCCGGGGTCAGGAAAATCACATATTTTTCATACTCCCGGGGTCAGGAAAATTGGATTTTTTCACACTCCCGGGGTCAGGAAAATTGGGTTTTTTTCACACTTCCGGGGTCAAGAAAATTACATTTTTTCACACTCCCGGGGTCAGGAGAATTTAATTTTTTTCACATTCCCTGGGTCAAGAAAATCACATTTTTTCACACTCCCGGGGTCAGGAAAATTGGATTTTTTAACAATCCCGGGGTCAGGAAAATTGGATTTTTTTCACACTCCCGGGGTCTGGAAAATTGGGTTTTTTTCACACTCCCGGGTTCAAGAAAATCACATTTTTTCACACTCCCGGGGTCAGGAATTTCTGATTTTTTTCACACTCCCAGTGTTAGGAAAATCACATTTTTCACACTCCCGGGGTAAAGAAAATCACATTTTTTCACACTCCAGGGGTCAGGAGATTCTGATTTCTTTCACACTCCCGGGGTCAAGAAAATCACATTTTTTCACACTCCCCAGGTCAGGAAATTCTAATTTTTTTTCACACTCCTGGTGTTAGGAAAATCACATTTTCCACACTCCCGGGGTCAGAAAAATTGGATTTTTTCACACTCCCGGGGTCAGGAGAATCAGATTTTTTTCAGACTCCCGGGGTCAGGAAAATTGGATTTTTTCACACTCCCGGGGTCAGGAAATTCTGATATTTTTCACACTCCCGGGGACAGGAAAATCGGATATTTTCACACTCCCGGGGTCAGGAAAATTGGATATTTTCACACTAATGGGGTCAGGAAAATCGGATATTTTCATACTTCTGGGGTCAGGAAAATTGCATTTTTCAGACTCCCAGGGTCAGGAAAATCACATTTTCCACACTCCCGGGGTCAGAAAAATTGGATTTTTTCACACTCCCGGGGTCAGGAGAATCAGATTTTTTTCAGACTCCCGGGGTCAGGAAAATTGGATTTTTTAACACTCCTGGGGTCAAGAAAATCACATTTTTTCACACTCCCGGGGTCAGGAAATTCTGATATTTTTCACACTCCCGGGGTCAGGAAAATCGGATATTTTCACACCCCCGGGGTCAGGAAAATCAGATTTTTTTCAGAATCCCGGGGTCAGGAAAATCGGATATTTTCACACTAATGGGGTCAGGAAAATCGGATATTTTCATACTTCCGGGGTCAGGAAAATTGCATTTTTCAGACTCCCGGGGTCAGGAAAATCGCATTTTTCATACTCCCGGGGTCAAGAAAATCACATTTTTTCACACTCCCGGGGTCAGAAAAATCGAATTTTTTCACACTCCCGAGGTCAGGATAATTTAATTTTTTTCACACTGCCGGGGTCAAGAAAATCACATTTTTTCACACTCCCGGGGTCAGGAGATTCTGATTTTTTTCACACACACGGGGTCAAGAAAATCACATTTTTCACACTCCCGGGGTCAGGAAATTCTGATTTTTTTCACACTCCCGGTGTTAGGAAAATCACATTTTTCACACTCCCGGGGTTAAGAAAATCACATTTTTTCACACTCCCGGGGTCAGGAAATTCTGATATTTTTCACACTCCCGGGGTCAGGAAAATCAGATATTTTCACACTCCCGGGGTCAGGAAAATCACATATTTTTCATACTCCCGGGGTCAGGACAATCACATTTTTTCACACTCCCTGGGTCAGGAAATTCTGATTTTTTTCACACTCACGGTGTTAGGAAAATCACATTTTTCACACTCCCGGGGTCAGGAAAATTGGATTTTTTCACACTCCCGGGGTCAGGAAAATTGGGTTTTTTTCACACTTCCGGGGTCAAGAAAATTACATTTTTTCACACTCCCGGGGTCAGGAGAATTTAATTTTTTTCACATTCCCTGGGTCAAGAAAATCACATTTTTTCACACTCCCGGGGTCAGGAAAATTGGATTTTTTAACAATCCCGGGGTCAGGAAAATTGGATTTTTTTCACACTCCCGGGGTCTGGAAAATTGGGTTTTTTTCACACTCCCGGGTTCAAGAAAATCACATTTTTTCACACTCCCGGGGTCAGGAATTTCTGATTTTTTTCACACTCCCAGTGTTAGGAAAATCACATTTTTCACACTCCCGGGGTAAAGAAAATCACATTTTTTCACACTCCAGGGGTCAGGAGATTCTGATTTCTTTCACACTCCCGGGGTCAAGAAAATCACATTTTTTCACACTCCCCAGGTCAGGAAATTCTAATTTTTTTCACACTCCTGGTGTTAGGAAAATCACATTTTCCACACTCCCGGGGTCAGAAAAATTGGATTTTTTCACACTCCCGGGGTCAGGAGAATCAGATTTTTTTCAGACTCCCGGGGTCAGGAAAATTGGATTTTTTTAACACTCCTGGGGTCAGGAAAATCACATTTATTCACAGTCCCGGGGTCAGGAAATTCTGATATTTTTCACACTCCCGGGGACAGGAAAATCGGATATTTTCACACTCCCGGGGTCAGGAAAATTGGATATTTTCACACTAATGGGGTCAGGAAAATCGGATATTTTCATACTTCTGGGGTCAGGAAAATTGCATTTTTCAGACTCCCAGGGTCAGGAAAATCGCATTTTTCATACTCCCGGGGTCAGGAAAATTGGGTTTTTTTCACACTCCCGGGGTCAAGAAAATCACATTTTTTTCACACTCCCGGGGTCAAGAAAATCACATTTTTTCACACTCCCGGGGTCAGGAAATTCTAATTTTTTTCACACTCCCGGTTAGGAAAATCACATTTTTCACACTCCCGGGGTCAGAAAAATCGGATTTTTTCACACTCCCGAGGTCAGGATAATTTAATTTTTTTTCACACTGCCGGGGTCAAGAAAATCACATTTTTTCACACTCCCGGGGTCAGGAGATTCTGATTTTTTTCACACTCCCGGGGTCAAGAAAATCACATTTTTCACACTCCCGGGGTCAGGAAATTCTGATTTTTTTTCACACTCCCGGTGTTAGGAAAATCACATTTTTCACACTCCCGGGGTCAAGAAAATCACATTTTTTCACACTCCCGGGGTCAGGAAATTCTGATATTTTTCACACTCCCGGGGTCAGGAAAATCAGATATTTTCACACTCCCAGGGTCAGGAAAATCAGATATTTTTCATACTCCCGGGGTCAGGACAATCACATTTTTTCACACTCCCTGGGTCAGGAAATTCTGATATTTTTCACACTCACGGTGTTAGGAAAATCACATTTTTCACACTCCCGGGGTCAGGAAAATTGGATTTTTTCACACTCCCGGGGTCAGGAAAATTGGGTTTTTTTTCACACTTCCGGGGTCAAGAAAATTACATTTTTTCACACTCCCGGGGTCAGGAGATTCTGATTTTTTTCACACTCCCTGGGTCAGGAAATTCTGATTTTTTTCACACTCACGGTGTTAGGAAAATCACATTTTTCACACTCCCGGGGTCAGGAAAATTGGATTTTTTAACAATCCCGGGGTCAGGAAAATTGGATTTTTTTCACACTCCCGGGGTCTGGAAAATTGGGTTTTTTTCACACTCCCGGGGTCAGAAAAATTGGATTTTTTCACACTCCCGGGGTCAGGAGAATCAGATTTTTTTCAGACTCCCGGGGTCAGGAAAATTGGATTTTTTTAACACTCCTGGGGTCAGGAAAATCACATTTATTCACAGTCCCGGGGTCAGGAAATTCTGATATTTTTCACACTCCCGGGGACAGGAAAATCGGATATTTTCACACTCCCGGGGTCAGGAAAATTGGATATTTTCACACTAATGGGGTCAGGAAAATCGGATATTTTCATACTTCTGGGGTCAGGAAAATTGCATTTTTCAGACTCCCAGGGTCAGGAAAATCGCATTTTTCATACTCCCGGGGTCAGGAAAATTGGGTTTTTTTCACACTCCCGGGGTCAAGAAAATCACATTTTTTTCACACTCCCGGGGTCAAGAAAATCACATTTTTTCACACTCCCGGGGTCAGGAAATTCTAATTTTTTTCACACTCCCGGTTAGGAAAATCACATTTTTCACACTCCCGGGGTCAGAAAAATCGGATTTTTTCACACTCCCGAGGTCAGGATAATTTAATTTTTTTCACACTGCCGGGGTCAAGAAAATCACATTTTTTCACACTCCCGGGGTCAGGAGATTCTGATTTTTTTCACACTCCCGGGGTCAAGAAAATCACATTTTTCACACTCCCGGGGTCAGGAAATTCTGATTTTTTTTCACACTCCCGGTGTTAGGAAAATCACATTTTTCACACTCCCGGGGTCAAGAAAATCACATTTTTTCACACTCCCGGGGTCAGGAAATTCTGATATTTTTCACACTCCCGGGGTCAGGAAAATCAGATATTTTCACACTCCCAGGGTCAGGAAAATCAGATATTTTTCATACTCCCGGGGTCAGGACAATCACATTTTTTCACACTCCCTGGGTCAGGAAATTCTGATATTTTTCACACTCACGGTGTTAGGAAAATCACATTTTTCACACTCCCGGGGTCAGGAAAATTGGATTTTTTCACACTCCCGGGGTCAGGAAAATTGGGTTTTTTTTCACACTTCCGGGGTCAAGAAAATTACATTTTTTCACACTCCCGGGGTCAGGAGATTCTGATTTTTTTCACACTCCCTGGGTCAGGAAATTCTGATTTTTTTCACACTCACGGTGTTAGGAAAATCACATTTTTCACACTCCCGGGGTCAGGAAAATTGGATTTTTTAACAATCCCGGGGTCAGGAAAATTGGATTTTTTTCACACTCCCGGGGTCTGGAAAATTGGGTTTTTTTCACACTCCCGGGGTCAAGAAAATCACATTTTTTCACACTCCCGGGGTCAGGAATTTCTGATTTTTTTCACACTCCCGGTGTTAGGAAAATCACATTTTTCACACTCCCGGGGTAAAGAAAATCACATTTTTTCACACTCCAGGGGTCAGGAGATTCTGATTTCTTTCACACTCCCGGGGTCAAGAAAATCACATTTTTTCACACTCCCCGGGTCAGGAAATTCTAATTTTTTTTCACACGCCCGGTGTTAGGAAAATCACATTTTTCACACTCCCGGGGTCAGAAAAATTGGATTTTTTCACACTCCCGGGGTCAGGAGAATTTAATTTTTTTCACACTCCCGGGGTCAAGAAAATCACATTTTTTTCACACTCCCGGGGTCAGGAAAATCGGATATTTTCACACCCCCGGGGTCAGGAAAATCAGATTTTTTTCAGACTCCCGGGGTCAGGAAAATTGGATTTTTTTAACACTCCTGGGGTCAGGAAAATCACATTTATTCACAGTCCCGGGGTCAGGAAATTCTGATATTTTTCACACTCCCGGGGACAGGAAAATCGGATATTTTCACACTCCCGGGGTCAGGAAAATTGGATATTTTCACACTAATGGGGTCAGGAAAATCGGATATTTTCATACTTCCGGGGTCAGGAAAATTGCATTTTTCAGACTCCCGGGGTCAGGAAAATCGCATTTTTCATACTCCCGGGGTCAGGAAAATTGGGTTTTTTTCACACTCCCGGGGTCAAGAAAATCACATTTTTTTCACACTCCCGGGGTCAAGAAAATCACATTTTTTCACACTCCCGGGGTCAGGAAATTCTAATTTTTTTCACACTCCCGGTGTTAGGAAAATCACATTTTTCACACTCCCGGGGTCAGAAAAATTGGATTTTTTCACACTCCCGAGGTCAGGATAATTTAATCTTTTTCACACTGCCGGGGTCAAGAAAATCACATTTTTTCACACTCCCGGGGTCAGGAGATTCTGATTTTTTTCACACTCCCGGGGTCAAGAAAATCACATTTTTCACACTCCCGGGGTCAGGAAATTCTGATATTTTTCACACTCCCGGGGTCAGGAAAATCGGATATTTTTACACTCCCGGGGTCAGGAAAACCAGATTTTTTTTCATACTCCCGGGGTCAGGACAATCACATTTTTTTCACACTCCCTGGGTCAGGAAATTCTGATTTTTTTCACACTCACGGTGTTAGGAAAATCACATTTTTCACACTCCCGGGGTCAGGAAAATTGGATTTTTTCACACTCCCGGGGTCAGGAAAATTGGGTTTTTTTCACACTTCTGGGGTCAAGAAAATTACATTTTTTCACACTCCCGGGGTCAGGAGATTCTGATTTTTTTCACACTCCCGGGGTCAAGAAAATCACATTTTTTCACACTCCCGGGATCAGGAAATTCTAATTTTTTTCACACTCCCGGTGTTAGGAAAATCACATTTTTCACACACCCGGGGGCAGAAAAATTGGATTTTTTCACACTCCCGGGGTCAGGAAAATTGGATTTTTTAACACTCCCGGGGTCAGGAAAATTGGATTTTTTTCACACTCCCGGGGTCAGGAAAATTGGGTTTTTTTCACACTCCCGGGGTCAAGAAAATCACATTTTTTCACACTCCCGGGGTCAGGAATTTCTGATTTTTTTCACACTCCCGGTGTTAGGAAAATCACATTTTTCACACTCCCGGGGTAAAGAAAATCACATTTTTTCACACTCCAGGGGTCAGGCGATTCTGATTTCTTTCACACTCCCGGGGTCAAGAAAATCACATTTTTTCACACTCCCCGGGTCAGGAAATTCTAATTTTTTTTCACACTCCCGGTGTTAGGAAAATCACATTTTTCACACTCCCGGGGTCAGAAAAATTGGATTTTTTCACACTCCCGGGGTCAGGAGAATTTAATTTTTTTCACACACCCGGGGTCAAGAAAATCACATTTTTTTCACACTCCCGGGGTCAGGAGATTCTGATTTTTTCACACTCCCGGGGTCAAGAAAATCACATTTATTCACACTCCCGGGGTCAGGAATTTCTGATTTTTTTCACACTCCCAGTGTTAGGAAAATCACATTTTTCACACTCCCAGGGTAAAGAAAATCACATTTTTTCACACTCCCGGGGTCAGGAGATTCTGATTTCTTTCACACTCCCGGGGTCAAGAAAATCACATTTTTTCACACTCCCGGGGTCAGGAAATTCTAATTTTTTTCACACTCCCGGTGTTAGTAAAATCACATTTTTCACACTCCCGGGGTCAAGAAAATCACATTTTTTCACACTCCCGGGATCAGGAAATTCTGATATCTTTCACACTCCCGGGGTCAGGAAAATCGGATATTTTCACACTCCCGGGGTCAGGAAAATCGGATATTTTCACACTCCCGGGGTCAGGAAAACCAGATTTTTTTTCATACTCCCGGGGTCAGGACAATCACATTTTTTCACACTCCCGGGGTCAGGAAATTCTGATATTTTTCACACTCCCGGGGTCAGGAAAATCGGATATTTTCACACTCCCGGGGTCAGGAAAACCAGATTTTTTTTCATACTCCCGGGGTCAGGACAATCACATTTTTTCACACTCCCAGGGTCAGGAAAATTGGATATTTTCATACTCCCGGGGTCAGGAAAATTGGATATTTTCATACTCCCGGGTTCAGGAAAATTGCATTTTTCCCACTCCCAGGGTCAGGAAAATTGGGTTTTTTTCACACTCCCGGGGTCAAGAAAATCACATTTTTTCACACTCCCGGGGTCAGGAAATTCTGATTTTTTTCACACTCCCGGGGTCAGGAGATTCTGATTTTTTTCACACTCCCGGGGTCAAGAAAATCACATTTTTTCACACTCCCGGGGACAGGAAATTCTAATTTTTTTCACACTCCCGGTGTTAGTAAAATCACATTTTTCACACTCCCGGGGTCAAGAAAATCACATTTTTTCACACTCCCGGGATCAGGAAATTCTGATATCTTTCACACTCCCGGGGTCAGGAAAATCGGATATTTTCACACTCCCGGGGTCAGGAAAATCGGATATTTTCACACTCCCGGGGTCAGGAAAACCAGATTTTTTTTCATACTCCCGGGGTCAGGACAATCACATTTTTTCACACTCCCGGGGTCAGGAAATTCTGATATTTTTCACACTCCCGGGGTCAGGAAAATCGGATATTTTCACACTCCCGGAGTCAGGAAAACCAGATTTTTTTTCATACTCCCGGGGTCAGGACAATCACATTTTTTCACACTCCCAGGGTCAGGAAAATTGGATATTTTCATACTCCCGGGGTCAGGAAAATTGGATATTTTCATACTCCCGGGTTCAGGAAAATTGCATTTTTCCCACTCCCAGGGTCAGGAAAATTGGGTTTTTTTCACACTCCCGGGGTCAAGAAAATCACATTTTTTCACACTCCCGGGGTCAGGAAATTCTGATTTTTTTCACACTCCCGGGGTCAGGAGATTCTGATTTTTTTCACACTCCCGGGGTCAAGAAAATCACATTTTTTCACACTCCCGGGGACAGGAAATTCTAATTTTTTTCACACTCCCGGTGTTAGGAAAATCACATTTTTAACACTCCCGGGGTCAGAAAAATTGGATTTTTTCACACTCCCGGGGTCAGGAGAATTTAATTTTTTTCACACTCCCGGGGTCAAGAAAATCACATTTTTTCACAATCCCGGGGTCAGGAAAATTGGATGTTTTTAACACTCCCGGGGTCAGGAAAATTGGATTTTTTTCACACTCTCGGGGTCAGGAAAATTGGCTTTTTTTCACACTCCCGGGGTCAAGAAAATCACATTTTTTCACACTCCCGGGGTCAGGGGATTCTGATTTTGTTCACACTCCCGGGGTCAAGAAAATCACATTTTTTCACACTCCCGGGGTCAGGAATTTCTGATTTTTTCCACACTCCCGGTGTTAGGAAAATCACATTTTTCACTCCCGGGGTCAGGAAAATCAGATTTTTTTTCACACTCCCGGGGTCAGGAAAATTGGATATTTTCATACTCCCGGGGTCAGGAAAATCGGATATTTTCACACTCCCGGGGTCAGGAAAATTGGATATTTTCATACTCCCGGGGTCAAGAAAATCACATTTTTTATCACTCCCGGGGTCAGGAAATTCTGATATTTTTCACACTCCCGGGGTCAGGAAAATCGGATATTTTCACACTCCCGGGGTCAGGAAAATCAGATTTTATTTCATACTCCCGGGGTCAGGAAAAATCACATTTTTTCACACTCCCGGGGTCAGGAAATTCTGATTTTTTTCACACTCCCGGGGTCAGGAGATTCTGATTTTTTTCACACTCCCGGGGTCAAGAAAATCACATTTTTTCACACTCCCGGGTCAGGAAAATTGGATTTTTTTAACACTCCCGGGGTCAGGAGATTCTGATTTTGTTCACACTCCTGGGGTCAAGAAAATCACATTTTTTCACACTCCCGGGGTCAGGAATTTCTGATTTTTTTCACACTCCCGGTGTTAGGAAAATCATATTTTTCACACTCCCGGGGTCAGGAAAATTGGATTTTTTCACACTCCCGGGGTCAGGAGTATTTAATTTTTTTCACACTCCCGGGGTCAAGAAAATCACATTTATTTACAGTCCCGGGCTCAGGAAATTCTGATATTTTTCACACTCCCGGGGACAGGAAAATCGGATATTTTCACACTCCCGGGGTCAGGAAAACCAGATTTTTTTTCATTCTCCCGGGGTCAGGACAATCACATTTTTTCACACTCCCAGGGTCAGGAAAATTGGATATTTTCATACTCCCGGGGTCAGGAAAATTGGATATTTTCATACTCCCGGGTTCAGGAAAATTGCATTTTTCCCACTCCCAGGGTCAGGAAAATTGGGTTTTTTTCACACTCCCGGGGTCAAGAAAATCACATTTTTTCACACTCCCGGGGTCAGGAAATTCTGATTTTTTTCACACTCCCGGGGTCAGGAGATTCTGATTTTTTTCACACTCCCGGGGTCAAGAAAATCACATTTTTTCACACTCCCGGGGACAGGAAATTCTAATTATTTCACACTCCCGGTGTTAGGAAAATCACATTTTTAACACTCCCGGGGTCAGAAAAATTGGATTTTTTCACACTCCCGGGGTCAGGAGAATTTAATTTTTTTCACACTCCCGGGGTCAAGAAAATCACATTTTTTCACAATCCCGGGGTCAGGAAAATTGGATGTTTTTAACACTCCCGGGGTCAGGAAAATTGGATTTTTTTCACACTCTCGGGGTCAGGAAAATTGGCTTTTTTTCACACTCCCGGGGTCAAGAAAATCACATTTTTTCACACTCCCGGGGTCAGGGGATTCTGATTTTGTTCACACTCCCGGGGTCAAGAAAATCACATTTTTTCACACTCCCGGGGTCAGGAATTTCTGATTTTTTCCACACTCCCGGTGTTAGGAAAATCACATTTTTCACTCCCGGGGTCAGGAAAATCAGATTTTTTTTCACACTCCCGGGGTCAGGAAAATTGGATATTTTCATACTCCCGGGGTCAGGAAAATCGGATATTTTCACACTCCCGGGGTCAGGAAAATTGGATATTTTCATACTCCCGGGGTCAAGAAAATCACATTTTTTATCACTCCCGGGGTCAGGAAATTCTGATATTTTTCACACTCCCGGGGTCAGGAAAATCGGATATTTTCACACTCCCGGGGTCAGGAAAATCAGATTTTATTTCATACTCCCGGGGTCAGGAAAAATCACATTTTTTCACACTCCCGGGGTCAGGAAATTCTGATTTTTTTCACACTCCCGGGGTCAGGAGATTCTGATTTTTTTCACACTCCCGGGGTCAAGAAAATCACATTTTTTCACACTCCCGGGTCAGGAAAATTGGATTTTTTTAACACTCCCGGGGTCAGGAGATTCTGATTTTGTTCACACTCCTGGGGTCAAGAAAATCACATTTTTTCACACTCCCGGGGTCAGGAATTTCTGATTTTTTTCACACTCCCGGTGTTAGGAAAATCATATTTTTCACACTCCCGGGGTCAGGAAAATTGGATTTTTTCACACTCCCGGGGTCAGGAGTATTTAATTTTTTTCACACTCCCGGGGTCAAGAAAATCACATTTATTTACAGTCCCGGGCTCAGGAAATTCTGATATTTTTCACACTCCCGGGGACAGGAAAATCGGATATTTTCACACTCCCGGGGTCAGGAAAATCAGATTTTTTTTCACACTCCCGGGGTCAGGAAAATTGGATATTTTCATACTCCCGGGGTCAGGAAAATCGGATATTTTCACACTCCCGGGGTCAGGAAAATTGGATATTTTCACACCCCCGGGGTCAGGAAAATCCCATTTTTTTCAGAATCCCGGGGTCAGGAAAATTGGATTTTTTTAACACTCCTGGGGTCAGGAAAATCATATTTATTCACAGTCCCGGGGTCAGGAAATTCTGATATTTTTCACACTACCGGGGACAGGAAAATCGGATATTTTCACACTCCCGGGGTCAGGAAAATCGGATATTTTCACACTAATGGGGTCAGGAAAATCGGATATTTTCATACTTCCGGGGTCAGGAAAATTGCATTTTTCAGACTCCCGGGGTCAGGAAAATCGCATTTTTCATACTCCCGGGGTCAGGAAAATTGGGTTTTTTTCACACTCGTGGGGTCAAGAAAATCACATTTTTTTCACACTCCCGGGGTCAAGAAAATCACATTTTTTCACACTCCCGGGGTCAGGAAATTCTAATTTTTTTCACACTCCCGGTGTTAGGAAAATCACATTTTTCACACTCCCGGGGTCAGAAAAATCGGATTTTTTCACACTCCCGAGGTCAGGATAATTTAATTTTTTTCACACTGCCGGGGTCAAGAAAATCACATTTTTTTCACACTCCCGGGGTCAGGAGATTCTGATTTTTTTCACACTCCCGGGGTCAAGAAAATCACATTTTTCACACTCCCGGGGTCAGGAAATTCTGATTTTTTTCACACTCCCGGTGTCAGGAAAATCAGATATTTTCACACTCCCGGGGTCAGGAAAATCAGATTTTTTTTCATACTCCCGGGGTCAGGACAATCACATTTTTTCACACTCCCTGGGTCAGGAAATTTGGATTTTTTCACACTCCCGGGGTCAGGAAAATTGGGTTTTTTTCACACTTCCGGGGTCAAGAAAATTACATTTTTTCACACTCCCGGGGTCAGGAGATTCTGATTTTTTTCACACTCCCGGGGTCAAGAAAATCACATTTTTTCACACTCCCGGGATCAGGAAATTCTAATTTTTTTCACACTCACGGTGTTAGGAAAATCACATTTTTCACACTCCCGGGGTCAGGAAAATTGGATTTTTCACACTCCCGGGGTCAGGAGAATTTAATTTTTTTCACACTCCCGGGGTCAAGAAAATCACATTTTTTCACACTCCCGGGGTCAGGAAATTCTGATATTTTTCACACTCCCGGGGTCAGGAAAATCGGATATTTTCACACCCCCGGGGTCAGGAAAATCAGATTTTTTTCAGAATCCCGGGGTCAGGAAAATTGGATTTTTTTAACACTCCTGGGGTCAGGAAAATCACATTTATTCACAGTCCCGGGGTCAGGAAATTCTGATATTTTTCACACTACCGGGGACAGGAAAATCGGATATTTTCACACTCCCGGGGTCAGGAAAATCGGATATTTTCACACGAATGGGGTCAGGAAAATCGGATATTTTCATACTTCCGGGGTCAGGAAAATTGCATTTTTCAGACTCCCGGGGTCAGGAAAATCGCATTTTTCATACTCCCGGGGTCAGGAAAATTGGGTTTTTTTCACACTCCCGGGGACAAGAAAATCACATTTTTTTCACACTCCCGGGGTCAAGAAAATCACATTTTTTCACACTCCCGGGGTCAGGAAATTCTAATTTTTTTCACACTCCCGGTGTTAGGAAAATCACATTTTTCACACTCCCGGGGTCAGAAAAATCGAATTTTTTCACACTCCCGAGGTCAGGATAATTTAATTTTTTTCACACTGCCGGGGTCAAGAAAATCACATTTTTTCACACTCCCGGGGTCAGGAGATTCTGATTTTTTTCACACACACGGGGTCAAGAAAATCACATTTTTCACACTCCCGGGGTCAGGAAATTCTGATTTTTTTCACACTCCCGGTGTTAGGAAAATCACATTTTTCACACTCCCGGGGTTAAGAAAATCACATTTTTTCACACTCCCGGGGTCAGGAAATTCTGATATTTTTCACACTCCCGGGGTCAGGAAAATCAGATATTTTCACACTCCCGGGGTCAGGAAAATCACATATTTTTCATACTCCCGGGGTCAGGACAATCACATTTTTTCACACTCCCTGGGTCAGGAAATTCTGATTTTTTTCACACTCACGGTGTTAGGAAAATCACATTTTTCACACTCCCGGGGTCAGGAAAATTGGATTTTTTCACACTCCCGGGGTCAGGAAAATTGGGTTTTTTTCACACTCCCGGGGTCAGGAGAATTTAATTTTTTCACATTCCCTGGGTCAAGAAAATCACATTTTTTCACACTCCCGGGGTCAGGAAAATTGGATTTTTTAACAATCCCGGGGTCAGGAAAATTGGATTTTTTTCACACTCCCGGGGTCTGGAAAATTGGGTTTTTTTCACACTCCCGGGGTCAAGAAAATCACATTTTTTCACACTCCCGGGGTCAGGAATTTCTGATTTTTGTTCACACTCCCAGTGTTAGGAAAATCACATTTTTCACACTCCCGGGGTAAAGAAAATCACATTTTTTCACACTCCAGGGGTCAGGAGATTCTGATTTCTTTCACACTCCCGGGGTCAAGAAAATCACATTTTTTCACACTCCCCAGGTCAGGAAATTCTAATTTTTTTTCACACTCCTTGTGTTAGGAAAATCACATTTTTCACACTCCCGGGGTCAGAAAAATTGGATTTTTTCACACTCCCGGGGTCAGGAGAATCAGATTTTTTTCAGACTCCCGAGGTCAGGAAAATTGGATTTTTTTAACACTCCTGGGGTCAGGAAAATCACATTTATTCACAGTCCCGGGGTCAGGAAATTCTGATATTTTTCACACTCCCGGGGACAGGAAAATCGGATATTTTCACACTCCCGGGGTCAAGAAAATCACATTTTTTTTCACACTCCCGGGGTCAAGAAAATCACATTTTTTCACACTCCCGGGGTCAGGAAATTCTAATTTTTTTCACACTCCCGGTTAGGAAAATCACATTTTTCACACTCCCGGGGTCAGAAAAATCGGATTTTTTCACACTCCCGAGGTCAGGATAGTTTAATTTTTTTCACACTGCCGGGGTCAAGAAAATCACATTTTTTCACACTCCCGGGGTCAGGAGATTCTGATTTTTTTCACACTCCCGGGGTCAAGAAAATCACATTTTTCACACTCCCGGGGTCAGGAAATTCTGATTTTTTTTCACACTCCCGGTGTTAGGAAAATCACATTTTTTACACTCCCGGGGTCAAGAAAATCACATTTTTTCACACTCCCGGGGTCAGGAAATTCTGATATTTTTCACACTCCCGGGGTCAGGAAAATCAGATATTTTCACCCTCCCAGGGTCAGGAAAATCAGATATTTTTCATACTCCCGGGGTCAGGGGATTCTGATTTTGTTCACACTCCCGGGGTCAAGAAAATCACATTTTTTTCACATTCCCGGGGTCAGGAATTTCTGATTTTTTCCACACTCCCGGTGTTAGGAAAATCACATTTTTCACTCCCGGGGTCAGGAAAATCAGATTTTTTTTCACACTCCCGGGGTCAGGAAAATTGGATATTTTCATACTCCCGGGGTCAGGAAAATCGGATATTTTCACACTCCCGGGGTCAGGAAAATTGGATATTTTCATACTCCCGGGGTCAAGAAAATCACATTTTTTATCACTCCCGGGGTCAGGAAATTCTGATATTTTTCACACTCCCGGGGTCAGGAAAATCGGATATTTTCACACTCCCGGGGTCAGGAAAATCAGATTTTATTTCATACTCCCGGGGTCAGGAAAAATCACATTTTTTCACACTCCCGGGGTCAGGAAATTCTGATTTTTTTCACACTCCCGGGGTCAGGAGATTCTGATTTTTTTCACACTCCTGGGGTCAAGAAAATCACATTTTTTCACACTCCCGGGGTCAGGAAAATTGGATTTTTTTAACACTCCCGGGGTCAGGAGATTCTGATTTTGTTCACACTCCTGGGGTCAAGAAAATCACATTTTTTCACACTCCCGGGGTCAGGAAATTCTGATTTTTTTCACACTCCCGGGGTAAGGAGATTCTGATTTTTTTCACACTCCCGGGGTCAAGAAAATCACATTTTTTCACACTCCCGGGGTCAGGAAAATTGGATTTTTTCACACTCCCGGGGTCAGGAGTATTTAATTTTTTTCACACTCCCGGGGTCAAGAAAATCACATTTATTTACAGTCCCGGGCTCAGGAAATTCTGATATTTTTCACACTCCCGGGGACAGGAAAATCGGATATTTTCACACTCCCGGGGTCAGGAAAATCAGATTTTTTTTCACACTCCCGGGGTCAGGAAAATTGGATATTTTCATACTCCCAGGGTCAGGAAAATCGGATATTTTCACACTCCCGGGGTCAGGAAAATCCCATTTTTTTCACAATCCCGGGGTCAGGAAAATTGGATTTTTTTAACACTCCTGGGGTCAGGAAAATCATATTTATTCACAGTCCCGGGGTCAGGAAATTCTGATATTTTTCACACTACCGGGGACAGGAAAATCGGATTTTTTCACACTCCCGGGGTCAGGAAAATCGGATATTTTCACACTAATGGGGTCAGGAAAATCGGATATTTTCATACTTCCGGGGTCAGGAAAATTGCATTTTTCAGACTCCCGGGGTCAGGAAAATCGGATTTTTTCACACTCCCGAGGTCAGGATAATTTAATTTTTTTCACACTGCCGGGGTCAAGAAAATCACATTTTTTCACACTCCCGGGGTCTGGAGATTCTGATTTTTTTCACACTCCCGGGGTCAAGAAAATCACATTTTTCACACTCCCGCGGTCAGGAAATTCTGATTTTTTTCACACTCCCGGTGTTAGGAAAATCATATTTTTCACACTCCCAGGGTCAAGAAAATCACATTTTTTCACACTCCCGGGGTCAGGAAATTCTGATATTTTTCACACTCCCGGGGTCAGGAAAATCAGATATTTTCACACTCCCGGGGTCAGGAAAATCAGATTTTTTTTCATACTCCCGGGGTCAGGACAATCACATTTTTTCACACTCCCTGGGTCAGGAAATTCTGATTTTTTTCACACTCACGGTGTTAGGAAAATCACATTTTTCACACTCCCGGGGTCAGGAAAATTGGATTTTTTCACACTCCCGGGGTCAGGAAAATTGGGTTTTTTTCACACTTCCGGGGTCAAGAAAATTACATTTTTTCACACTCCCGGGGTCAGGAGATTCTGATTTTTTTCACACTCCCGGGGTCAAGAAAATCACATTTTTTCACACTCCCGGGATCAGGAAATTCTAATTTTTTTCACACTCACGGTGTTAGGAAAATCACATTTTTCACACTCCCGGGGTCAGGAAAATTGGATTTTTCACACTCCCGGGGTCAGGAGAATTTAATTTTTTTCACACTCCCGGGGTCAAGAAAATCACATTTTTTCACACTCCCGGGGTCAGGAAATTCTGATATTTTTCACACTCCCGGGGTCAGGAAAATCGGATATTTTCACACCCCCGGGGTCAGGAAAATCAGATTTTTTTCAGAATCCCGGGGTCAGGAAAATTGGATTTTTTTAACACTCCTGGGGTCAGGAAAATCACATTTATTCACAGTCCCGGGGTCAGGAAATTCTGATATTTTTCACACTACCGGGGACAGGAAAATCGGATATTTTCACACTCCCAGGGTCAGGAAATTCGGATATTTTCATACTCCCGGGGTCAGGAAAATCGGTTATTTTCACACTCCCGGGGTCAGGAAAATTGGATATTTTCACACCCCCGGGGTCAGGAAAATCCCATTTTTTTCAGAATCCCGGGGTCAGGAAAATTGGATTTTTTTAACACTCCTGGGGTCAGGAAAATCATATTTTTTCACAGTCCCGGGGTCAGGAAATTCTGATATTTTTCACACTACCGGGGACAGGAAAATCGGATATTTTCACACTCCCGGGGTCAGGAAAATCGGATATTTTCACACTAATGGGGTCAGGAAAATCGGATATTTTCATACTTCCGGGGTCAGGAAAATTGCATTTTTTCAGACTCCCGGGGTCAGGAAAATCGCATTTTTCATACTCCCGGGGTCAGGAAAATTGGGTTTTTTTTCACACTCCCGGGGTCAAGAAAATCACATTTTTTTCACACTCCCGGGGTCAAGAAAATCACATTTTTTCACACTCCCGGGGTCAGGAAATTCTAATTTTTTTCACACTCCCGGTGTTAGGAAATTCACATTTTTCACACTCCTGGGGTCAGAAAAATCGGATTTTTTCACACTCCCGAGGTCAGGATAATTTAATTTTTTTCACACTGCCGGGGTCAAGAAAATCACATTTTTTCACACTCCCGGGGTCAGGAGATTCTGATTTTTTTCACACTCCCGGGGTCAAGAAAATCACATTTTTCACACTCCCGGGGTCAGGAAATTCTGATTTTTTTCACACTCCCGGTGTTAGGAAAATCACATTTTTCACACTCCCGGGGTCAAGAAAATCACATTTTTTCACACTCCCGGGGTCAGGAAATTCTGATATTTTTCACACTCCCGGGGTCAGGAAAATCAGATATTTTCACACTCCCGGGGTCAGGAAAATCAGATTTTTTTTCATACTCCCGGGGTCAGGACAATCACATTTTTTCACACTCCCTGGGTCAGGAAATTCTGATTTTTTTCACACTCACGGTGTTAGGAAAATCACATTTTTCACACTCCCGGGGTCAGGAAAATTGGATTTTTTCACACTCCCGGGGTCAGGAAAATTGGGTTTTTTTCACACTTCCGGGGTCAAGAAAATTACATTTTTTCACACTCCCGGGGTCAGGAGATTCTGATTTTTTTCACACTCCCGGGGTCAAGAAAATCACATTTTTTCACACTCCCGGGATCAGGAAATTCTAATTTTTTTCACACTCACGGTGTTAGGAAAATCACATTTTTCACACTCCCGGGGTCAGGAAAATTGGATTTTTCACACTCCCGGGGTCAGGAGAATTTAATTTTTTTCACACTCCCGGGGTCAAGAAAATCACATTTTTTCACACTCCCGGGGTCAGGAAATTCTGATATTTTTCACACTCCCGGGGTCAGGAAAATCGGATATTTTCACACCCCCGGGGTCAGGAAAATCAGATTTTTTTCAGAATCCCGGGGTCAGGAAAATTGGATTTTTTTAACACTCCTGGGGTCAGGAAAATCACATTTATTCACAGTCCCGGGGTCAGGAAATTCTGATATTTTTCACACTACCGGGGACAGGAAAATAGGATATTTTCACACTAATGGGGTCAGGAAAATCGGATATTTTCATACTTCCGGGGTCAGGAAAATTGCATTTTTCAGACTCCCGGGGTCAGGAAAATCGCATTTTTCATACTCCCGGGTTCAGGAAAATTGGGTTTTTTTCACACTCCTGGGGACAAGAAAATCACATTTTTTTCACACTCCCAGGGTCAAGAAAATCACATTTTTTCACACTCCCGGGGTCAGGAAATTCTAATTTTTTTCACACTCCCGGTGTTAGGAAAATCACATTTTTCACACTCCCGGGGTCAGAAAAATCGAATTTTTTCACACTCCTGAGGTCAGGATAATTTAATATTTTTCACACTGCCGGGGTCAAGAAAGTCACATTTTTTCACACTCCCGGGGTCAGGAGATTCTGATTTTTTTCACACACACGGGGTCAAGAAAATCACATTTTTCACACTCCCGGGGTCAGGAAATTCTGATTTTTTTCACACTCCCGGTGTTAGGAAAATCACATTTTTCACACTCCCGGGGTTAAGAAAATCACATTTTTTCACACTCCCGGGGTCAGGAAATTCTGATATTTTTCACACTCCCGGGGTCAGGAAAATCAGATATTTTCACACTCCCGGGGTCAGGAAAATCACATATTTTTCATACTCCCGGGGTCAGGACAATCACATTTTTTCACACTCCCTGGGTCAGGAAATTCTGATTTTTTTCACACTCACGGTGTTAGGAAAATCACATTTTTCACACTCCCGGGGTCAGGAAAATTGGATTTTTTCACACTCCCGGGGTCAGGAAAATTGGTTTTTTTTTCACACTTCCGGGGTCAAGAAAATTACATTTTTTCACACTCCCGGGGTCAGGAGAATTTAATTTTTTTCACATTCCCTGGGTCAAGAAAATCACATTTTTTCACACTCCCGGCGTCAGGAAAATTGGATTTTTTAACAATCCCGGGGTCAGGAAAATTGGATTTTTTTCACACTCCCGGGGTCTGGAAAATTGGGTTTTTTTCACACTCCCGGGGTCAAGAAAATCACATTTTTTCACACTCCCGGGGTCAGGAATTTCTGATTTTTTTCACACTCCCAGTGTTAGGAAAATCACATTTTTCACACTCCAGGGGTCAGGAGATTCTGATTTCTTTCACACTCCCGGGGTCAAGAAAATCACATTTTTTCACACTCCCCAGGTCAGGAAATTCTAATTTTTTTTCACACTCCTGGTGTTAGGAAAATCACATTTTTCACACTCCCGGGGTCAGAAAAATTGGATTTTTTCACACTCCCGGGGTCAGGAGAATCAGATTTTTTTCAGACTCCCGGGGTCAGGAAAATTGGATTTTTTTAACACTCCTGGGGTCAGGAAAATCACATTTATTCACAGTCCCGGGGTCAGGAAATTCTGATATTTTTCACACTCCCGGGGACAGGAAAATCGGATATTTTCACACTCCCGGGGTCAGGAAAATTGGATATTTTCACACTAATGGGGTCAGGAAAATCGGATATTTTCATACTTCCGGGGTCAGGAAAATTGCATTTTTCAGACTCCCGGGGTCAGGAAAATCGCATTTTTCATACTCCCGGGGTCAAGAAAATCACATTTTTTTCACACTCCCGGGGTCAAGAAAATCACATTTTTTCACACTCCCGGGGTCAGGAAATTCTAATTTTTTTCAGACTCCCGGTTAGGAAAATCACATTTTTCACACTCCCGGGGTCAGAAAAATCGGATTTTTTCACACTCCCGAGGTCAGGATAATTTAATTTTTTTCACACTGCCGGGGTCAAGAAAATCACATTTTTCACACTCCCGGGGTCAGGAAATTCTGATTTTTTTTCACACTCCCGGTGTTAGGAAAATCACATTTTTCACACTCCCGGGGTCAAGAAAATCACATTTTTTTTCACACTCCCGGGGTCAGGAAATTCTGATATTTTTCACACTCCCGGGGTCAGGAAAATCAGATATTTTCACACTCCCAGGGTCAGGAAAATCAGATATTTTTCATACTCCCGGGGTCAGGACAATCACATTTTTTCACACTCCCTGGGTCAGGAAATTCTGATTTTTTTCACACTCACGGTGTTAGGAAAATCACATTTTTCACACTCCCGGGGTCAGGAAAATTGGATTTTTTCACACTCCCGGGGTCAGGAGATTCTGATTTTTTTCACACTCCCGGGGTCAAGAAAATCACATGTTTTCACACTCCCGGGATCAGGAAATTCTAATTTTTTTCACACTCCCGGTGTTAGGAAAATCACATTTTTCACACTCCCTGGGTCAAGAAAATCACATTTTTTCACACTCCCGGGGTCAGGAAAATTGGATTTTTTAACAATCCCGGGGTCAGGAAAATTGGATTTTTTTCACACTCCCGGGGTCTGGAAAATTGGGTTTTTTTCACACTCCCGGGGTAAAGAAAATCACATTTTTTCACACTCCCGGGGTCAGGAGATTCTGATTTCTTTCACACTCCCGGGGTCAAGAAAATCACATTTTTTCACACTCCCCGGGTCAGGAAATTCTAATTTTTTTTCACACGCCCGGTGTTAGGAAAATCACATTTTTCACACTCCCGGGGTCAGAAAAATTGGATTTTTTCACACTCCCGGGGTCAGGAGAATTTAATTTTTTTCACACTCCCGGGGTCAAGAAAATCACATTTTTTTCACACTCCCGGGGTCAGGAAAATCGGATAATTTCACACCCCCGGGGTCAGGAAAATCAGATTTTTTTCAGACTCCCGGGGTCAGGAAAATTGGATTTTTTTAACACTCCTGGGGTCAGGAAAATCACATTTATTCACAGTCCCGGGGTCAGGAAATTCTGATATTTTTCACACTCCCGGGGACAGGAAAATCGGATATTTTCACACTCCCGGGGTCAGGAAAATTGGATATTTTCACACTAATGGGGTCAGGAAAATCGGATATTTTCATACTTCCGGGGTCAGGAAAATTGCATTTTTCAGACTCCCGGGGTCAGGAAAATCGCATTTTTCATACTCCCGGGGTCAGGAAAATTGGGTTTTTTTCACACTCCCGGGGTCAAGAAAATCACATTTTTTTCACACTCCCGGGGTCAAGAAAATCACATTTTTTCACACTCCTGGGGTCAGGAAATTCTAATTTTTTTCACACTCCCGGTGTTAGGAAAATCACATTTTTCACACTCCCGAGGTCAGGATAATTTAATTTTTTTCACACTGCCGGGGTCAAGAAAATCACATTTTTTCACACTCCCGGGGTCAAGAAATTCACATTTTTCACACTCCCGGGGTCAGGAAATGCTGATATTTTTCACACTCCCGGGGTCAGGAAAATCGGATATTTTCACACTCCCGGGGTCAGGAAAACCAGATTTTTTTTCATACTCCCGGGGTCAGGACAATCACATTTTTTCACACTCCCTGGGTCAGGAAATTCTGATTTTTTTCACACTCACGGTGTTAGGAAAATCACATTTTTCACACTCCCGGGGTCAGGAAAATTGGATTTTTTCACACTCCCGGGGACAGGAAAATTGGGTTTTTTTCACACTTCCGGGGTCAAGAAAATTACATTTTTTCACACTCCCGGGGTCAGGAGATTCTGATTTTTTTCACACTCCCGGGGTCAAGAAAATCACATTTTTTCACACTCCCGGGATCAGGAAATTCTAATTTTTTTCACACTCCCGTTGTTAGGAAAATCACATTTTTCACACACCCGGGGGCAGAAAAATTGGATTTTTTCACACTCCCGGGGTCAGGAGAATTTAATTTTTTTCACACTCCCGGGGTCAAGAAAATCACATTTTTTCACACTCCCGGGGTCAGGAAAATTGGATTTTTTAACACTCCCGGGGTCAGGAAAATTGGATTTTTTTCACACTCACGGGGTCAGGAAAATTGGGTTTTTTTCACACTCCCGGGGTCAAGAAAATCACATTTTTTCACACTCCCGGGGTCAGGAATTTCTGATTTTTTTCACACTCCCGGTGTTAGGAAAATCACATTTTTCACACTCCCGGGGTAAAGAAAATCACATTTTTTCACACTCCAGGGGTCAGGAGATTCTGATTTCTTTCACACTCCTGGGGTCAAGAAAATCACATTTTTTCACACTCCCCGGGTCAGGAAATTCTAATTTTTTTCACACTCCCGGTGTTAGGAAAATCACATTTTTCACACTCCCGGGGTCAGAAAAATTGGATTTTTTCACACTCCCGGGGTCAGGAGAATTTAATTTTTTTCACACTCCCGGGGTCAAGAAAATCACATTTTTTTCACACTCCCGGGGTCAGGAGATTCTGATTTTTTCACACTCCCGGTGTTAGGAAAATCACATTTTTCACACTCCTGGGGTCAAGAAAATCACATTTTTTCACACTCCCGGGGTCAGGAATTTCTGATTTTTTTCACACTCCCGGTGTTAGGAAAATCACATTTTTCACACTCCCGGGGTAAAGAAAATCACATTTATTCACACTCCAGGGGTCAGGAGATTCTGATTTCTTTCACACTCCCGGGGTCAAGAAAATCACATTTTTTCACACTCCCGGGGTCAGGAGATTCTGATTTTTTTCACACTCCCGGGGTCAAGAAAATCACATTTTTTCACACTCCCGGGGTCAGGAAATTCTAATTTTTTCACACTCCCGGTGTTAGTAAAATCACATTTTTCACACTCCCGGGGTCAAGAAAATCACATTTTTTCACACTCCCGGGGTCAGGAAATTCTGATATCTTTCACACTCCCAGGGTCAGGAAAATCGGATATTTTCACACTCCCGGGGACAGGAAAATCGGATATTTTCACACTCCCGGGGTCAGGAAAACCAGATTTTTTTTCATACTCCCGGGGTCAGGACAATCACATTTTTTCACACTCCCGGGGTCAGGAAATTCTGATATTTTTCACACTCCCGGGGTCAGGAAAATCGGATATTTTCACACTCCCGGGGTCAGGAAAACCAGATTTTTTTTCATACTCCCGGGGTCAGGACAATCACATTTTTTCACACTCCCTGGGTCAGGAAATTCTGATTTTTTTCACACTCACGGTGTTAGGAAAATCACATTTTTCACACTCCCGGGGTCAGGAAAATTGGATTTTTTCACACTCCCGGGGTCAGGAAAATTGGGTTTTTTTCACACTTCCGGGGTCAAGAAAATTACATTTTTTCACACTCCCGGGGTCAGGAGATTCTGATTTTTTTCACACTCCCGGGGTCAAGAAAATCACATTTTTTCACACTCCCGGGGTCAGGAAAATTGGATTTTTTAACACTCCCGGGGTCAGGAAAATTGGATTTTTTTCACACTCCCGGTGTCAGGAAAATTGGGTTTTTTTCACACTCCCGGGGTCAAGAAAATCACATTTTTTCACACTCCCAGGGTCAGGAATTTCTGATTTTTTTCACACTCCCGGTGTTTGGAAAATCACATTTTTCACACTCCCGGGGTAAAGAAAATCACATTTTTTCACACTCCAGGGGTCAGGAGATTCTGATTTCTTTCACACTCCCGGGGTCAAGAAAATCACATTTTTTCACACTCCCCGGGTCAGGAAATTCTAATTTTTTTTCACACTCCCGGTGTTAGGAAAATCACATTTTTCACACTCCCGGGGTCAGAAAAATTGGATTTTTTCACACTCCCGGGGTCAGGAGAATTTAATTTTTTTCACACTCCCGGGGTCAAGAAAATCACATTTTTTTCACACTCCCGGGGTCAGGAGATTCTGATTTTTTCACACTCCCGGGGTCAAGAAAATCACATTTATTCACACTCCCGGGGTCAGGAATTTCTGATTTTTTTCACACTCCTGGTGTTAGGAAAATCACATTTTTCACACTCCCAGGGTAAAGAAAATCACATTTTTTCACACTCCCGGGGTCAGGAGATTCTGATTTTTTTCACACTCCCGGGGTCAAGAAAATCACATTTTTTCACACTCCCGGGGTCAGGAAATTCTAATTTTTTTCACACTCCCGGTGTTAGTAAAATCACATTTTTCACACTCCCGGGGTCAAGAAAATCACATTTTTTCACACTCCCGGGGTCAGGAAATTCTGATATCTTTCACACTCCCGGGGTCAGGAAAATCGGATATTTTCACACTCCCGGGGTCAGGAAAATCAGATTTTTTTTCATTCTCCTGGGGTCAGGACAATCTCATTTTTTCACACTCCCTGGGTCAGGAAATTCTGATTTTTTCACACTCACGGTGTTAGGAAAATCACATTTTTCGCACTCCCGGGGTCAGGAAAATTGGATTTTTTCACACTCCCGGGGTCAGGAGAATTTAATTTTTTTCACACTCCCAGGGTCAAGAAAATCACATTTTTTCACATTCCCGGGGTCAGGAAATTCTGATATTTTTCACACTCCCGGGGTCAGGAAAATCGGATATTTTCACACCCCCGGGGTCAGGAAAATCAGATTTTTTTCATACTCCCTGGGTCATGAAAATCGGATATTTTCACACTCCCGGGGTCAGGAAAATCGGATATTTTCACACTCCCGGGGTCAGGAAAATTGGATATTTTCATACTCCCGGGGTCAGGAAAATTGCATTTTTCCCACTCCCAGGGTCAGGAAAATTGGGTTTTTTTCACACTCCCGGGGTCAAGAAAATCACATTTTTTCACACTCCCGGGGTCAGGAAATTCTGATTTTTTTCACACTCCCGGGGTCAGGAGATTCTGATTTTTTTCACACTCCCGGGGTCAAGAAAATCACATTTTTTCACACTCCCGGGGTCAGGAAATTCTGATTTTTTTCACACTCCCGGGGTCAGGAGATTCTGATTTTTTTCACACTCCCGGTGTTAGGAAAATCACATTTTTCACACTCCCGGGGTCAGAAAAATTGGATTTTTTCACACTCCCGGGGTCAGGAGAATTTAATTTTTTTCACACTCCCGGGGTCAAGAAAATCACATTTTTTTCACACTCCCGGGGTCAGGAGATTCTGATTTTTTCACACTCCCGGGGTCAAGAAAATCACATTTATTCACACTCCCGGGGTCAGGAATTTCTGATTTTTTTCACACTCCTGGTGTTAGGAAAATCACATTTTTCACACTCCCAGGGTAAAGAAAATCACATTTTTTCACACTCCCGGGGTCAGGAGATTCTGATTTTTTTCACACTCCCGGGGTCAAGAAAATCACATTTTTTCACACTCCCGGGGTCAGGAAATTCTAATTTTTTTCACACTCCCGGTGTTAGTAAAATCACATTTTTCACACTCCCGGGGTCAAGAAAATCACATTTTTTCACACTCCCGGGGTCAGGAAATTCTGATATCTTTCACACTCCCGGGGTCAGGAAAATCGGATATTTTCACACTCCCGGGGTCAGGAAAATCAGATTTTTTTTCATTCTCCTGGGGTCAGGACAATCTCATTTTTTCACACTCCCTGGGTCAGGAAATTCTGATTTTTTCACACTCACGGTGTTAGGAAAATCACATTTTTCGCACTCCCGGGGTCAGGAAAATTGGATTTTTTCACACTCCCGGGGTCAGGAGAATTTAATTTTTTTCACACTCCCAGGGTCAAGAAAATCACATTTTTTCACATTCCCGGGGTCAGGAAATTCTGATATTTTTCACACTCCCGGGGTCAGGAAAATCGGATATTTTCACACCCCCGGGGTCAGGAAAATCAGATTTTTTTCATACTCCCTGGGTCATGAAAATCGGATATTTTCACACTCCCGGGGTCAGGAAAATCGGATATTTTCACACTCCCGGGGTCAGGAAAATTGGATATTTTCATACTCCCGGGGTCAGGAAAATTGCATTTTTCCCACTCCCAGGGTCAGGAAAATTGGGTTTTTTTCACACTCCCGGGGTCAAGAAAATCACATTTTTTCACACTCCCGGGGTCAGGAAATTCTGATTTTTTTCACACTCCCGGGGTCAGGAGATTCTGATTTTTTTCACACTCCCGGGGTCAAGAACATAAGAACATAAGAACATAAGAACAGCCTTGCTGGAACAGGCCACAGCCCATCCAGTCCAGCATTCTGTCTCACACAGTGGCTCACCATTTCCTTCAGGGTATTCCCAAGGAGATGCCTTCACCTGCTTAGGATTCCCTGGAAATGGCATTGAGAGATATCCTGCCTATCTCTCCAACCCGGAGGTTGTCCTTAGGTAGCCATAATTATAGCCATTGATAGCCTTGTCCTCCATGAACTTGTCTAATCCTTTCTTAAAGCTGTCAAGACTGACAGCTGTCACCACTTCTTCTGGCAGGGAGTTCCATAGACCAGTAATCCTCTGGGTGAAAAAGTACTTTCTCTTATTTGTTTGAGAACTAGTACCCAAAAGTTTCATGGAGTGTCCCCTAGTTCTAGTGTTGTGCGATAGGGAAAACAGTTTTTCCTTATCCACTTTGTCCACACCGTGCATGATTTTATAAACTTCAATCAGGTCACCTCTTAGACGCCGTCGTTCAAGAGTGAAAAGGCCCAACCGTTGCAGCCTCAGATGGTAAGGAAGGTGTTCCAGTCCCCTAATCATTCTGGTTGCCCTCCTCTGTACTTTCTCCAACTCCATAATATCCTTCTGGAGGTATGGCGACCAGAACTGTACACAGTATTCCAGATGGGGCCTCACCATAGATTTATAAAGAGGCAAAATGACACTTGCTGACTTATTTTCTATACCCTTCCTAATGATCCCTAACATTGAGTTTGCTTTTTTCACTGCTGAGGCACACTGGGTTGACACCTTCATTGAGCTGTCCACCAGGACACCAAGGTCCCTTTCCTGGTTTGTCGCAGAGAGTTCAGACCCCATCAGTTTATAAATGTAATTGGGGTTTTTTGCCCCAACATGCATCACTCTGCACTTACTGATGTTGAAGCTCATTTGCCACTGTTTTGCCCACTCCCCCAGTGTCAAGAGATCCCTCTGGAGCTCTTCACAATCTCTCACAGTTTTCACTACCCTGTATAATTTAGTGTCGTCAGCAAATTTGGCTACCTTGCTTTTTACTCCTACCTCTAGATCATTTATGAAGAGGTTGAAAAGCAGGGGTCCCAGTACTGAACCTTGGGGGACCCCACTCTTTACTTCCCTCCACTTGGAGAAGTGTCCATTTAGTGCTACCCTCTGTTTCCTGTCCCTTAGCCAGTTGCTGATCCAGGACAAGACCTGTCCCTTTATTCCATGACTGGTAAGTTTATTCAAGAGCCTTTGGTGTGGGACCTTGTCAAAAGCCTTCTGAAAGTCCAGATAAACAATGTCAACTGGATCCCCCTTATCCACATGCTTGTTGACACTCTCAAAAAATTCCAACAGATTAGTGAGGCATGATTTGCCCTTGCAAAAGCCATGTTGGCTCTCCTTTAGCAGCGCCTCCTCTTCTATGTACCTATTAATTCTATCTTTTAGGATGGTTTCCATCACTTTACCTGGGACACATGTCAAACTGACAGGCCGGTAATTTCCTGGATCACCCCTGGATCCTTTTTTGAAAATTGGTGTTACATTCGCTACCTTCCAGTCATCAGGCACAAAGCCTGATTTGAGGGAAAGATTATATATTTTGGCTAGGATATCAGCAATTTCATCTTTAAGTTCCCTGAGAACTCGTGGATGGATGCCATCTGGTCCTGGGGATTTGTTAGTGTTTAGCTTAACAAGACATGCAAGGACCTCCTCCCTGGTTATTTCTATCTTGCTTAATTCTTCGGTTTCCCTCCCTACGAAGATAGGTTCTGTTTTGGGCATTTGGTCTCTATCTTCTTCAGTGAATACTGAAGCAAAGAATTCATTGAGTCTCTCTGCAATCTCTGTTTCCTCTTTGATAACCCCTTGCCTTCCATTGTCATCTAATGGTCCAATGGCCTTCCTAGTTGGGTTCTTACTTCTAATGTACTTAAAGAAGTCTTTGTTATTCCTCTGAGTATTTTTAGCTATACGCTCCTCAAAGTCTTGCTTTGCTTTCCTGATTGTTGCCTTGCATTTGTTCTGCCAGAATTTATGTTTCTGCCTGCTGTCCTCATTTGGACAAGCCTTCCATCTTCTAAATGAGCTTTTCTTGCTCTTGATCACTTCCCGAACAGCTCCTGTAAGCCACATTGGAGTCCTCTTGGACCTGGCAGTGCCCTTTTTCCTTTTGGGTATGCATTCCAATTGGGCCTCTGTTATTGTTTTTGTAAACAGCCTCCATGCCACTTGGAGTGTTTGGACTCTCTCAATTTTCCCTTTCAGTTTCTTTTTTACTAGTTTCCTCATCTTTGGGAAATTTCCTTTTTGAAAATGTAAGGTCTCTGTGTTAGATTTTATCAGTGACTTGCGGTCTATGATCAAGTTAAACATAATTGAGTTGTGGTCACTGTTCCCTATTGGATCAGTCACATTAACATCTTGCACCAGATCCTGAGTATTACTCAGGATCAAGTCAAGGATTCTTGTACCTCTAGTTGGGTCTTCAACCATCTGTCCCAGGGAACAATCATTGAGCATATCTAGGAACTTTATCTCTTTATCATGTGCTGAACAACAGTTCACCCAGTCTATGTGAGGGTAATTGAAGTCCCCCATTATAACCAGGCTTCCCTTCCTGGATGCCTCCGTTACAACATTCTCCAACTGCCAGTCTCCCTCAAGAGTTTGGGTCGGAGGCCGATAGTATATGCCTACTGTTAGACCATCCTTGTGGCCTGGTACTCTTACCCACAGAGCTTCTAATGGTGACTCTAAATCACCTAGATATTCCAATTCATAAGATTTTATCACTTCTTTGACATACAAGGCTACACCACCTCCTGTTTGCCCCTTCCTATCCTTCCGGTACAGTTTGTAGCCTGGGATAACTGTATCCCATTGGTTATCATCCGTCCACCAGGTTTCAGTGATACCAATAATATCAATATTTTTATCTATTACCAAGTATTCCAGCTCCCCTATTTTGTTCCGGAGGCTCCTGGCATTTGTATACAAGCATTTATATATGCATTTCTGACACAGTCTTTTGCGTCCAGTTGCATTGTTAGACTGCCTCTTGCATCCTTCTGCTAGAATGCTAGTGACTAGCTCCTTGCTCTGCTCAGTAAATTTTGCATCCTCCTCACTACTCAAGTACACACTTTCCCGAACCGGATGCTGCCCAGCTCCTGTCGGCTTTCCCCCAGTTATCAGTTTAAAAGCTGCTCTGCAGCCTTTTTGATGTTGAGTGCCAGCAATCTGGTCCCATCATGGTTTAAATGCAACCCATCCCTCCTGAACAGATTTGGCTTGTCCCAAAATGTTCTCCAGTTCCTGACAAATCTGAAGCCCTCCTCTCGACACCACCGCCTCATCCACGCATTGAGGCTTCTGAGCTCTGCCTGCCTGGTAGGTCCTGCGCGAGGGACAGGCAGCACTTCTGAAAATGCTACCTTGGAAGTCCGGGACTTCAATCTTCTTCCTAACAACCTAAATTTGGCTTCCAGGACAGACCGCTTGGCCTTCCCAACATCATTAGTACCAACGTGTACCATGACAACTGGCTCGTTCCCAGTTCTCTCTAATAATCTATCTAGATTTCTTGTGATGTCTGCAACTTTTGCACCTGGCAGGCAAGTCACCATACGGTTATCATGTGCATCACAAATCCATTTCTCTGTATTTCTAATTATTGAATCGCCTAGTACAAGGAGCCTCTCTCCTGCAATCTGTTCATCTACATGCACCTCATCAACCATATTAAGGGAGAGAACCTCAGTTTGTTCCTGATGTTCATCTTCCTGGATCTCATCAAGTGTGATGAAGGAGAGATCATCAGGTGGAACCAGCTGTTCCTCTGTGTGTTCCTCGTCAGGTGTGATAAGGGAAAGAGCCTCAAATTTATTCTGTAATTTCAGACTCTCAGAGTGATCCCCTACTCTTCTCCTCCTTTGAGTCACATTCCTCCAACCATCTCCCTCCTGAGTTAGTGAAGGGCCTTCTCCCTCAGAACTGTGCCCTGTCTCTTCTTTGTCCAGCATAGTCTGCTCCGCTCTGTCCAAGAACAGCTCAAGCTCCTTAATTTGTTGGTGGTTAGATATGCGGGCCTCTAGCTGCTGGACCTTCTCTTCTAGTAGTGCAACCAGCTTGCACTTGCTGCAAGTGTAGTTCTCCATGTGCTTTGGCAAGAACACAAACATGGCACAAGAATTGCAGGTAACTACAGCTGTTCCCTCAGATTCCATTTTAACAAGTGCAGTATTCTGGGCCTCAAAAATGTACACGTTTACTACCTTTCTACCTAGTAAGACTATATTCTTCTTATGTCCCTAGTTTGTAATCTCGCGCGCCGCTAGGCGCGCGGGCCTCTAAAGCAGCTCTACTCCAACTGCAAAACTTACCAGTGCTCACTTCCTTTGTTTGGCTCTCCTCAGCAGCAGCTCTGCTTAAGAGCACATGCAGAGTCAAAATGGCTGACTCTGAAAGAGCTCAGAGCTTTTAAAGGCTAGTGTGGCTCCACCCCTATGAGTCACAGTTCAGGGAAGGGCCTGGTGTGGCCCTGCCCCCCTGCTTCTGGAAGCTTCAAACTGCTTCCTCTGTTTGAACAGAGGTGGCTCTCAGCAGTTTCAATTATCAATTTAAATTAGTAGAGGCCTCTAAAGCAGCTCTACTCCAACTGCAAAACTTACCAGTGCTCACTTCCTTTGTTTGGCTCTCCTCAGCAGCAGCTCTGCTTAAGAGCACATGCAGAGTCAAAATGGCTGACTCTGAAAGAGCTCAGAGCTTTTAAAGGCTAGTGTGGCTCCACCCCTATGAGTCACAGTTCAGGGAAGGGCCTGGTGTGGCCCTGCCCCCCTGCTTCTGGAAGCTTCAAACTGCTTCCTCTGTTTGAACAGAGGTGGCTCTCAGCAGTTTCAATTATCAATTTAAATTAGTAGAGGCCTCTAAAGGAGCTCTACTCCAACTGCAAAACTTACCAGTGCTCAAGAAAATCACATTTTTTCACACTCCCGGGGTCAGGAAATTCTGATTTTTTTCACACTCCCGGGGTCAGGAGATTCTGATTTTTTTCACACTCCCGGGGTCAAGAAAATCACATTTTTTCACACTCCCGGGGTCAGGAAATTCTAATTTTTTTCACACTCCCGGTGTTAGGAAAATCACATTTTTCACACTCACGGGGTCAGAAAAATTGGATTTTTTCACACTCCCGGGGTCAGTAGAATTTAATTTTTTTCACACTCCCGGGGTCAAGAAAATCACATTTTTTCACAATCCCGGGGTCAGGAAAATTGGATGTTTTTAACACTCCCGGGGTCAGGAAAATTGGATTTTTTTCACACTCCCGGGGTCAGGAAAATTGGGTTTTTTTCACACTCCCGGGGTCAAGAAAATCACATTTTTTCACACTCCCGGGGTCAGGAGATTCTGATTTTGTTCACACTCCCGGGGTCAAGAAAATCACATTTTTTCACACTCCCGGGGTCAGGAATTTCTGATTTTTTCACACTCCCGGTGTTAGGAAAATCACATTTTTCACTCCCGGGGTCAGGAAAATCAGATTTTTTTCACACTCCCGGGGTCAGGAAAATTGGATATTTTCATACTCCCGGGGTCAGGAAAATCGGATATTTTCACACTCCCGGGGTCAGGAAAATTGGATATTTTCATACTCCCGGGGTCAAGAAAATCACATTTTTTATCACTCCAGGGGTCAGGAAATTCTGATATTTTTCACACTCCCGGGGTCAGGAAAATCGGATATTTTCACACTCCCGGGGTCAGGAAAATCAGATTTTATTTCATACTCCGGGGGTCAGGAAAAACCACATTTTTTCACACTCCCGGGGTCAGGAGATTCTGATTTCTTTCACACTCCCGGGGTCAAGAAAATCACATTTTTTCACACTCCCGGGGTCAAGAAAATCACATTTTTTCACACTCCCGGGGTCAGGAAATTCTGATTTTTTTCACACTCCCGGGGTCAGGAGATTCTGATTTTTTTCACACTCCCGGGGTCAAGAAAATCACATTTTTTCACACTCCCGGGGTCAGGAAATTCTGATTTTTTTCACACTCCCGGGGTCAGGAGATTCTGATTTTTTTCACACTCCCGGGGTCAAGAAAATCACATTTTTTCACACTCCCGGGGTCAGGAAATTCTAATTTTTTTCACACTCCCGGTGTTAGGAAAATCACATTTTTCACACTCACGGGGTCAGAAAAATTGGTTTTTTTCACACTCCCGGGGTCAAGAAAATCACATTTTTTCACACTCCCGGGGTCAGGAATTTCTGATTTTTTTCACACTCCCGGTGTTAGGAAAATCACATTTTTCACACTCCCGGGGTAAAGAAAATCACATTTTTTCACACTCCAGGGGTCAGGAGATTCTGATTTCTTTCACACTCCTGGGGTCAAGAAAATCACATTTTTTCACACTCCCCGGGTCAGGAAATTCTAATTTTTTTTCACACTCCCGGTGTTAGGAAAATCACATTTTTCACACTCCCGGGGTCAGAAAAATTGGATTTTTTCACACTCCCGGGGTCAGGAGAATTTAATTTTTTTTACACTCCCGGGGTCAAGAAAATCACATTTTTTTCACACTCCCGGGGTCAGGAGATTCTGATTTTTTCACACTCCCGGTGTTAGGAAAATCACATTTTTCACACTCCTGGGGTCAAGAAAATCACATTTTTTCACACTCCCGGGGTCAGGAATTTCTGATTTTTTTCACACTCCTGGTGTTAGGAAAATCACATTTTTCACACTCCCGGGGTAAAGAAAATCACATTTTTTCACACTCCAGGGGTCAGGAGATTCTGATTTCTTTCACACTCCCGGGGTCAAGAAAATCACATTTTTTCACACTCCCGGGGTCAGGAGATTCTGATTTCTTTCACACTCCCGGGGTCAAGAAAATCACATTTTTTCACACTCCCGGGGTCAGGAAATTCTAATTTTTTCACACTCCCGGTGTTAGTAAAATCACATTTTTCACACTCCCGGGGTCAAGAAAATCACATTTTTTCACACTCCCGGGGTCAGGAAATTCTGATATCTTTCACACTCCCAGGGTCAGGAAAATCGGATATTTTCACAATCCCGGGGACAGGAAAATCGGATATTTTCACACTCCCGGGGTCAGGAAAACCAGATTTTTTTTCATACTCCCGGGGTCAGGACAATCACATTTTTTCACACTCCCGGGGTCAGGAAATTCTGATATTTTTCACACTCCCGGGGTCAGGAAAATCGGATATTTTCACACTCCCGGGGTCAGGAAAACCAGATTTTTTTTCATACTCCCGGGGTCAGGACAATCACATTTTTTCACACTCCCTGGGTCAGGAAATTCTGATATTTTTCACACTCCCGGGGTCAGGAAAATCGGATATTTTCACACTCCCGGGGTCAGGAAAACCAGATTTTTTTTCATACTCCCGGGGTCAGGACAATCACATTTTTTCACACTCCCTGGGTCAGGAAATTCTGATTTTTTTCACACTCACGGTGTTAGGAAAATCACATTTTTCACACTCCCGGGGTCAGGAAAATTGGATTTTTTCACACTCCCGGGGTCAGGAAAATTGGGTTTTTTTCACACTTCCGGGGTCAAGAAAATTACATTTTTTCACACTCCCGGGGTCAGGAGATTCTGATTTTTTTCACACTCCCGGGGTCAAGAAAATCACATTTTTTCACACTCCCGGGGTCAGGAAAATTGGATTTTTTAACACTCCCGGGGTCAGGAAAATTGGATTTTTTTCACACTCCCGGTGTCAGGAAAATTGGGTTTTTTCACACTCCCGGGGTCAAGAAAATCACATTTTTTCACACTCCCAGGGTCAGGAATTTCTGATTTTTTTCACACTCCCGGTGTTTGGAAAATCACATTTTTCACACTCCCGGGGTAAAGAAAATCACATTTTTTCACACTCCAGGGGTCAGGAGATTCTGATTTCTTTCACACTCCCGGGGTCAAGAAAATCACATTTTTTCACACTCCCCGGGTCAGGAAATTCTAATTTTTTTTCACACTCCCGGTGTTAGGAAAATCACATTTTTCACACTCCCGGGGTCAGAAAAATTGGATTTTTTCACACTCCCGGGGTCAGGAGAATTTAATTTTTTTCACACTCCCGGGGTCAAGAAAATCACATTTTTTTCACACTCCCGGGGTCAGGAGATTCTGATTTTTTCACACTCCCGGGGTCAAGAAAATCACATTTATTCACACTCCCGGGGTCAGGAATTTCTGATTTTTTTCACACTCCCGGTGTTAGGAAAATCACATTTTTCACACTCCCAGGGTAAAGAAAATCACATTTTTTCACACTCCCGGGGTCAGGAGATTCTGATTTTTTTCACACTCCCGGGGTCAAGAAAATCACATTTTTTCACACTCCCGGGGTCAGGAAATTCTAATTTTTTTCACACTCCCGGTGTTAGTAAAATCACATTTTTCACACTCCCGGGGTCAAGAAAATCACATTTTTTCACACTCCCGGGGTCAGGAAATTCTGATATCTTTCACACTCCCGGGGTCAGGAAAATCGGATATTTTCACACTCCCGGGGTCAGGAAAATCAGATTTTTTTTCATTCTCCTGGGGTCAGGACAATCTCATTTTTTCACACTCCCTGGGTCAGGAAATTCTGATTTTTTCACACTCACGGTGTTAGGAAAATCACATTTTTCGCACTCCCGGGGTCAGGAAAATTGGATTTTTTCACACTCCCGGGGTCAGGAGAATTTAATTTTTTTCACACTCCCAGGGTCAAGAAAATCACATTTTTTCACATTCCCGGGGTCAGGAAATTCTGATATTTTTCACACTCCCGGGGTCAGGAAAATCGGATATTTTCACACCCCCGGGGTCAGGAAAATCAGATTTTTTTCATACTCCCTGGGTCATGAAAATCGGATATTTTCACACTCCCGGGGTCAGGAAAATCGGATATTTTCACACTCCCGGGGTCAGGAAAATTGGATATTTTCATACTCCCGGGGTCAGGAAAATTGCATTTTTCCCACTCCCAGGGTCAGGAAAATTGGGTTTTTTTCACACTCCCGGGGTCAAGAAAATCACATTTTTTCACACTCCCGGGGTCAGGAAATTCTGATTTTTTTCACACTCCCGGGGTCAGGAGATTCTGATTTTTTTCACACTCCCGGGGTCAAGAAAATCACATTTTTTCACACTCCCGGGGTCAGGAAATTCTGATTTTTTTCACACTCCCGGGGTCAGGAGATTCTGATTTTTTTCACACTCCCGGGGTCAAGAAAATCACATTTTTTCACACTCCCGGGGTCAGGAAATTCTAATTTTTTTCACACTCCCGGTGTTAGGAAAATCACATTTTTCACACTCACGGGGTCAGAAAAATTGGATTTTTTCACACTCCCGGGGTCAAGAAAATCACATTTTTTCACAATCCCGGGGTCAGGAAAATTGGATGTTTTTAACACTCCCGGGGTCAGGAAAATTGGATTTTTTTCACACTCCCGGGGTCAGGAAAATTGGGTTTTTTTCACACTCCCGGGGTCAAGAAAATCACATTTTTTCACACTCCCGGGGTCAGGAGATTCTGATTTTGTTCACACTCCCGGGGTCAAGAAAATCACATTTTTTCACACTCCCGGGGTCAGGAATTTCTGATTTTTTCACACTCCCGGTGTTAGGAAAATCACATTTTTCACTCCCGGGGTCAGGAAAATCAGATTTTTTTCACACTCCCGGGGTCAGGAAAATTGGATATTTTCATACTCCCGGGGTCAGGAAAATCGGATATTTTCACACTCCCGGGGTCAGGAAAATTGGATATTTTCATACTCCCGGGGTCAAGAAAATCACATTTTTTATCACTCCAGGGGTCAGGAAATTCTGATATTTTTCACACTCCCGGGGTCAGGAAAATCGGATATTTTCACACTCCCGGGGTCAGGAAAATCAGATTTTATTTCATACTCCGGGGGTCAGGAAAAACCACATTTTTTCACACTCCCGGGGTCAGGAAATTCTGATTTTTTCACACTCCCGGGGTCAGGAGATTCTGATTTTTTTCACACTCCCGGGGTCAAGAAAAACACATTTTTTCACACTCCCGGGGTCAGGAAATTCTAATTATTTTCACACTCCCGGTGGTAGGAAAATCACATTTTTCACACTCCCGGGGTAAGAAAAATTGGATATTTTCACACTCCCGGGGTCAGGAGAATTTAATTTTTTTCACACTCCCGGGGTCAAGAAAATAACATTTTTTTCACACTCCCGGGGTCAGGAAAATTGGATTTTTTTAACACTCCCGGGGTCAGGAGATTCTGATTTTGTTCACACTCCCGGGGTCAAGAAAATCACATTTTTTCACACTCCCGGGGTCAGGAAATTCTGATTTTTTTCACACTCCCGGTGTTAGGAAAATCACATTTTTCACACTCCCGGGGTCAAGAAAATCACATTTTTATCACTCCCGGGGTCAGGAAAATCGGATATTTTCACACTCCCAGTTTCAGGAAAATCAGATTTTTTTCATACTCCCGGGGTCAGGAAAAATCACATTTTTTCACACTCCCAGGGTCAGGAAAATTGGATATTTTCATACTCCCGGGGTCAGGAAAATTGGATATTTTCATACTCCCAGGTTCAGGAAAATTGCATTTTTCCCACTCCCAGGGTCAGGAAAATTGGGTTTTTTTCACACTCCCGGGGTCAAGAAAATCACATTTTTTCACACTCCCGGGGTCAGGAAATTCTGGTTTTTTTCACACTCCCGGGGTCAGGAGATTCTGATTTTTTTCACACTCCCGGGGTCAAGAAAATCACATTTTTTCACACTCCCGGGGACAGGAAATTCTAATTTTTTTCACACTCCCGGTGTTAGGAAAATCACATTTTTCACACTCCCGGGGTCAGAAAAATTGGATTTTTTCACACTCCCGGGGTCAGGAGAATTTAATTTTTTTCACACTCCCGGGGTCAAGAAAATCACATTTTTTCACAATCCCGGGGTCAGGAAAATTGGATGTTTTTAACACTCCCGGGGTCAGGAAAATTGGATTTTTTTCACACTCTCGGGGTCAGGAAAAATGGCTTTTTTTCACACTCCCGGGGTCAAGAAAATCACATTTTTTCACACTCCCGGGGTCAGGGGATTCTGATTTTGTTCACACTCCCGGGGTCAAGAAAATCACATTTTTTCACACTCCCGGGGTCAGGAATTTCTGATTTTTTCCACACTCCCGGTGTTAGGAAAATCACATTTTTCACTCCCGGGGTCAGGAAAATCAGATTTTTTTTCACACTCCCGGGGTCAGGAAAATTGGATATTTTCATACTCCCGGGGTCAGGAAAATCGGATATTTTCACACTCCCGGGGTCCGGAAAATTGGATATTTTCATACTCCCGGGGTCAAGAAAATCACATTTTTTATCACTCCCGGGGTCAGGAAATTCTGATATTTTTCACACTCCCGGGGTCAGGAAAATCGGATATTTTCACACTCCCGGGGTCAGGAAAATCAGTTTTTATTTCATACTCCCGGGGTCAGGAAAAATCACATTTTTTCACACTCCCGGGGTCAGGAAATTCTGATTTTTTTCACACTCCCGGGGTCAGGAGATTCTGATTTTTTTCACACTCCCGGGGTCAAGAAAATCACATTTTTTCACACTCCCGGGGTCAGGAAAATTGGATTTTTTTTAACACTCCCGGGGTCAGGAGATTCTGATTTTGTTCACACTCCTGGGGTCAAGAAAATCACATTTTTTCACACTCCCTTGGTCAGGAATTTCTGATTTTTTTCACACTCCCGGTCTTAGGAAAATCGTATTTTTCACACTCCCGGGGTCAGGAAAATTGGATTTTTTTCACACTCCCGGGGTCAGGAGTATTTAATTTTTTTCACACTCCCGGGGTCAAGAAAATCACATTTATTTACAATCCCGGGCTCAGGAAATTCTGATATTTTTCACACTCCCGGGGACAGGAAAATCGGATATTTTCACACTCCCGGGGTCAGGAAAATAAGATTTTTTTTCACACTCCCGGGGTCAGGAAAATTGGATATTTTCATACTCCCGGGGTCAGGAAAATCGGATATTTTCACACTCCCGCGGTCAGGAAAATTGGATATTTTCATACTTCCGGTGTCAGGAAAATTGCATTTTTCAGACTCCCGGAGTCAGGAAAATCGCATTTTTCATACTCCCGGGGTCAGGAAAATTGGTTTTTTTTCACACTCCCGGGGTCAAGAAAATCACATTTTTCACACTCCCGGGGTCAGAAGATTCTGATTTTTTTCACACTCCCGGGGTCAAGAAAATCACATTTTTTCACACTCACGGGGTCAGGAAAATCACATTTTTCACACTCCCGGCGTCAGGAAAATGGGATTCTTTTAACACTCCCGGGGTCAAGAAAATCACATTTTTTCACACTCCCGGGGTCAGGAGATTCTGATTTTTTTCACACTCCCGGGGTCAAGAAAATCACATTTTTTCACACTCCCGGGGTCAGGAAATTCTGATTTTTTTCACACTCCCGGTGTTAGGAAAATCACATTTTTCACACTCCCGGAGTCAAGAAAATCACATTTTTTCACACTCCCGGGGTCAGGAAATTCTGATATTTTTCACACTCCCGGGGTCAGGAAAATTGGATTTTTTAACACTCCCGGGGTCAGGAAAATCAGATTTTTTTCATACTCCCGGGGTCAGGAAAATCACATTTTTTCACACCCCAGGGTCAGGAAATTCTGATTTTTTTCACACTCACGGTGTTAGGAAAATCACATTTTTCACACTCCCGGGGTCAGGAAAATTGGATTTTTTCACACTCCCGGGGTCAGGAGAATTTAATTTTTTTCAGACTCCCGGGGTCAAGAAAATCACATTTTTTCACACTCCTGGGGTCAGGAAAATCGGATATTTTCACACTCCCGGGGTCAGGAAAATCAGATTTTTTTTCACACTCCCGCAGTCAGGAAAATTGGATATTTTCATACTCCTGGGGTCAGGAAAATCGCATTTTTCATACTCCCGGGGTCAGGAAAATCAAAAAAAATTCACATTCCCGGGGTCAGGAAAATCAGATTTTTTTCACACTCCCGGAGTCAGGAAAATTGGATATTTTCATACTCCCGGGGTCAGGAAAATCCAAAATTTTTCACATTCCCAGTGTTAGGAAAATCACATTTTCCACACTCCCGGGGTCAGGAAAATTGGGTTTTTTTCACACTCCCGGGGTCAAGAAAATCACATTTTTTCACACTCCCAGGGTCAGGAGATTCTGATCTTTTTTCACACTCCCGGGGTCAAGAAAATCACTTTTTTTCACACTCCCGGGGTCAGGAAATTCTAATTTTTTTCACACTCCCGGTGTTAGGAAAATCACATTTTTCACACTCCCGGGGTCAGGAAAATCAGATTTTTTTCATACTCCCGGGGTCAGGAAAATCACATTTTTTCACACCCCAGGGTCAGGAAATTCTGATTTTTTTCACACTCACGGTGTTAGGAAAATCACATTTTTCACACTCCCGGGGTCAGGAAAATTGGATTTTTTCACACTCCCGGGGTCAGGAGAATTTAATTTTTTCAGACTCCCGGGGTCAAGAAAATCACATTTTTTCACACTCCCGGGGTCAGGAAAATCGGATATTTTCACACTCCCGGGGTCAGGAAAATCAGATTTTTTTTCACACTCCCGCAGTCAGGAAAATTGGATATTTTCATACTCCTGGGGTCAGGAAAATCGCATTTTTCATACTCCCGGGGTCCAGAAAATCAAAAAAATTTCACATTCCCGGGGTCAGGAAAATCAGATTTTTTTCATACTCCCGGGGTCAGGAAAATTGGATTTTTTTCACACTCCCGGTGTCAGGAAAATTGGATATTTTCATACTCCCGGGGTCAGGAAAATTGCATTTTTCAGCCTCCCGGGGTCAGGAAAATCGCATTTTTCATACTCCCGGGGTCAGGAAAATCACATTTTTCACACTCCCGGGGTCAGGAGAATTTAATTTTTTTCACACTCCCGGGGTCAAGAAAATCACATTTTTTCACATTCCCGGGGTCAGGAAAATTGGATTTTTAACACTCCCGGGGTCAGGAAAATTGGATTTTTTTCACACTCCCGGGGTCAGGAAAATTGGGTTTTTTTCACACTCCCGGGGTCAAGAAAATCACATTTTTTCACACTCCCGGGGTCAGGAGATTCTGTTTTTTTTCACACTCCCAGGGTCAAGAAAATCACATTTTTTCACACTCCCGGGGTCAGGAATTTCTGATTTTTTTCACACTCCCGGTGTTAGGAAAATCACATTTTTCACACTCCCGGGGTAAAGAAAATCACATTTTTTCAAACTCCCGGGGTCAGGAGATTCTGATTTCTTTCACACTCCCGGGGTCAAGAAAATCACATTTTTTCACACTCCCGGGGTCAGGAAATTCTAATTTTTTTTCACACTCCTGGTGTTAGGAAAATCATATTTTTCACACTCCCGGGGTCAGAAAAATTGGATTTTTTCACACTCCCGGGGTCAGGAGAATTTAATTTTTTTCACACTCCTGGGGTCAGGAGATTCTGATTTTTTTCACACTCCCGGGGTGAAGAAAATCACTTTTTTTCACACTCCCGGGGTCAGGAAATTCTGATTTTTTTCACACTCACGGTGTTAGGAAAATCACATTTTTCACACTCCCGGGGTCAGGAAAATTGGATTTTTTCACACTCCCGGGGTCAGGAGAATTTAATTTTTTTCAGACTCCCGGGGTCAAGAAAATCACATTTTTTCACACTCCCGGGGTCAGGAAAATCAGATATTTTCACACTCCCGGGGTCAGGAAAATCAGATTTTTTTCACACTCCCGCAGTCAGGAAAATTGGATATGTTCATACTCCTGGGGTCAGGAAAATCGCATTTTTCATACTCCCGGGGTCAGGAAAATCAAAAAAAATTCACATTCCCGGGGTCAGGAAAATCAGATTTTTTTCATACTCCCGGGGTCAGGAAAATTGGATTTTTTTCACACTCCCGGTGTCAGGAAAATTGGATATTTTCATACTCCCGGGGTCAGGAAAATTGCATTTTTCAGCCTCCCGGGGTCAGGAAAATCGCATTTTTCATACTCCCGGGGTCAGGAAAATCCAAAAATTTTCACATTCCCAGTGTTAGGAAAATCACATTTTTCACACTCCCGGGGTCAGGAAAATTGGGTTTTTTTCACACTCCCGGGGTCAAGAAAATCACATTTTTTCACACTCCCGGGGTCAGGAAATTCTGATTTTTTTCACACTCACGGTGTTAGGAAAATCACATTTTTCACACTCCCGGGGTCAGGAAAATTGGATTTTTTCACACTCCCGGGGTCAGGAGAATTTAATTTTTTTCAGACTCCCGGGGTCAAGAAAATCACATTTTTTCACACTCCCGGGGTCAGGAAAATCAGATATTTTCACACTCCCGGGGTCAGGAAAATCAGATTTTTTTCACACTCCCGCAGTCAGGAAAATTGGATATGTTCATACTCCTGGGGTCAGGAAAATCGCATTTTTCATACTCCCGGGGTCAGGAAAATCAAAAAAAATTCACATTCCCGGGGTCAGGAAAATCAGATTTTTTTCATACTCCCGGGGTCAGGAAAATTGGATTTTTTTCACACTCCCGGTGTCAGGAAAATTGGATATTTTCATACTCCCGGGGTCAGGAAAATTGCATTTTTCAGCCTCCCGGGGTCAGGAAAATCGCATTTTTCATACTCCCGGGGTCAGGAAAATCCAAAAATTTTCACATTCCCAGTGTTAGGAAAATCACATTTTTCACACTCCCGGGGTCAGGAAAATTGGGTTTTTTTCACACTCCCGGGGTCAAGAAAATCACATTTTTTCACACTCCCGGGGTCAGGAGATTCTGATTTTTTTCACACTCCCGGGGTCAAGAAAATCACTTTTTTTCACACTCCCGGGGTCAGGAAATTCTAATTTTTTTCACACTCCCGGTGTTAGGAAAATCACATTTTTCACACTCCCGGGGTCAGAAAAATTGGATTTTTTCACACTCCCAGGGTCAGGAGAATTTAATTTTTTTCACACTCCCGGGGTCAAGAAAATCACATTTTTTCACACTCCCGGGGTCAGGAAAATTGGATTTTTTAACACTCCCGGGGTCAGGAAAATTGGATTTTCTTCACACTCCCGGGGTCAGGAAAATTGGGTTTTTTTCACACTCCCGGGGTCAGGAGATTCTGATTTTTTTCACACTCCCGGGGTCAGGAGATTCTGATTTTTTTCACACTCCCGGGGTCAAGAAAATCACATTTTTTCACACTCCCGGGGTCAGGAAAATTGGATTTTTTTAACACTCCCGGGGTCAGGAGATTCTGATTTTGTTCACACTCCTGGGGTCAAGAAAATCACATTTTTTCACACTCCCGGGGTCAGGAATTTCTGATTTTTTTCACACTCCCGGTGTTAGGAAAATCATATTTTTCACACTCCCGGGGTCAGGAAAATTGGATTTTTTCACACTCCCGGGGTCAGGAGTATTTAATTTTTTTCACACTCCCGGGGTCAAGAAAATCACATTTATTTACAATCCCGGGCTCAGGAAATTCTGATATTTTTCACACTCCCGGGGACAGGAAAATCGGATATTTTCACACTCCCGGGGTCAGGAAAATCAGATTTTTTTTCACACTCCCGGGGTCAGGAAAATTGGATATTTTCATACTCCCGGGGTCAGGAAAATCGGATATTTTCACACTCCCGGGGTCAGGAAAATTGGATATTTTCATACTTCCGGTGTCAGGAAAATTGCATTTTTCAGACTCCCGGAGTCAGGAAAATCGCATTTTTCATACTCCCGGGGTCAGGAAAATTGGTTTTTTTTCACACTCCCGGGGTCAAGAAAATCACATTTTTCACACTCCCGGGGTCAGAAGATTCTGATTTTTTTCACACTCCCGGGGTCAAGAAAATCACATTTTTTCACACTCACGGGGTCAGGAATTTCTAATTTTTTTCACACTCCCGGTGTTAGGAAAATCACATTTTTCACACTCCCGGGGTCAGGAAAATGGGATTCTTTTAACACTCCCGGGGTCAAGAAAATCACATTTTTTCACACTCCCGGGGTCAGGAGATTCTGATTTTTTTCACACTCCCGGGGTCAAGAAAATCACATTTTTTCACACTCCCGGGGTCAGGAAATTCTGATTTTTTTCACACTCCCGGTGTTAGGAAAATCACATTTTTCACACTCCCGGAGTCAAGAAAATCACATTTTTTCACACTCCCGGGGTCAGGAAATTCTGATATTTTTCACACTCCCGGGGTCAGGAAAATCGGATATTTTCACACTCCCGGGGTCAGGAAAATCAGATTTTTTTCATACTCCCGGGGTCAGGAAAATCACATTTTTTCACACCCCAGGGTCAGGAAATTCTGATTTTTTTCACACTCCCGGTGTCAAGAAAATCACATTTTTTCACACTCACGGGGTCAGGAATTTCTAATTTTTTTCACACTCCCGGTGTTAGGAAAATCACATTTTTCACACTCCCGGGGTCAGGAAAATGGGATTCTTTTAACACTCCCGGGGTCAAGAAAATCACATTTTTTCACACTCCCGGGGTCAGGAGATTCTGATTTTTTTCACACTCCCGGGGTCAAGAAAATCACATTTTTTCACACTCCCGGGGTCAGGAAATTCTGATTTTTTTCACACTCCCGGTGTTAGGAAAATCACATTTTTCACACTCCCGGAGTCAAGAAAATCACATTTTTTCACACTACCGGGGTCAGGAAATTCTGATATTTTTCACACTCCCGGGGTCAGGAAAATCGGATATTTTCACACTCCCGGGGTCAGGAAAATCAGATTTTTTTCATACTCCCGGGGTCAGGAAAATCACATTTTTCATACTCCCGGGGTCAGGAAAATCCAAAAATTTTCACATTCCCAGTGTTAGGAAAATCACATTTTTCACACTCCCGGGGTCAGGAAAATTGGGTTTTTTTCACACTCCCGGGGTCAAGAAAATCACATTTTTTCACACTCCCGGGGTCAGGAGATTCTGATTTTTTTCACACTCCCGGGGTCAAGAAAATCACTTTTTTTCACACTCCCGGGGTCAGGAAATTCTAATTTTTTTCACACTCCCGGTGTTAGGAAAATCACATTTTTCACACTCCCGGGGTCAGAAAAATTGGATTTTTTCACACTCCCAGGGTCAGGAGAATTTAATTTTTTTCACACTCCCGGGGTCAAGAAAATCACATTTTTTCACACTCCCGGGGTCAGGAAAATTGGATTTTTTAACACTCCCGGGGTCAGGAAAATTGGATTTTCTTCACACTCCCGGGGTCAGGAAAATTGGGTTTTTTTCACACTCCCGGGGTCAGGAGATTCTGATTTTTTTCACACTCCCGGGGTCAGGAGATTCTGATTTTTTTCACACTCCCGGGGTCAAGAAAATCACATTTTTTCACACTCCCGGGGTCAGGAAAATTGGATTTTTTTAACACTCCCGGGGTCAGGAGATTCTGATTTTGTTCACACTCCTGGGGTCAAGAAAATCACATTTTTTCACACTCCCGGGGTCAGGAATTTCTGATTTTTTTCACACTCCCGGTGTTAGGAAAATCATATTTTTCACACTCCCGGGGTCAGGAAAATTGGATTTTTTCACACTCCCGGGGTCAGGAGTATTTAATTTTTTTCACACTCCCGGGGTCAAGAAAATCACATTTATTTACAATCCCGGGCTCAGGAAATTCTGATATTTTTCACACTCCCGGGGACAGGAAAATCGGATATTTTCACACTCCCGGGGTCAGGAAAATCAGATTTTTTTTCACACTCCCGGGGTCAGGAAAATTGGATATTTTCATACTCCCGGGGTCAGGAAAATCGGATATTTTCACACTCCCGGGGTCAGGAAAATTGGATATTTTCATACTTCCGGTGTCAGGAAAATTGCATTTTTCAGACTCCCGGAGTCAGGAAAATCGCATTTTTCATACTCCCGGGGTCAGGAAAATTGGTTTTTTTTCACACTCCCGGGGTCAAGAAAATCACATTTTTCACACTCCCGGGGTCAGAAGATTCTGATTTTTTTCACACTCCCGGGGTCAAGAAAATCACATTTTTTCACACTCACGGGGTCAGGAATTTCTAATTTTTTTCACACTCCCGGTGTTAGGAAAATCACATTTTTCACACTCCCGGGGTCAGGAAAATGGGATTCTTTTAACACTCCCGGGGTCAAGAAAATCACATTTTTTCACACTCCCGGGGTCAGGAGATTCTGATTTTTTTCACACTCCCGGGGTCAAGAAAATCACATTTTTTCACACTCCCGGGGTCAGGAAATTCTGATTTTTTTCACACTCCCGGTGTTAGGAAAATCACATTTTTCACACTCCCGGAGTCAAGAAAATCACATTTTTTCACACTCCCGGGGTCAGGAAATTCTGATATTTTTCACACTCCCGGGGTCAGGAAAATCGGATATTTTCACACTCCCGGGGTCAGGAAAATCAGATTTTTTTTATACTCCCGGGGTCAGGAAAATCACATTTTTTCACACCCCAGGGTCAGGAAATTCTGATTTTTTTCACACTCCCGGTGTCAAGAAAATCACATTTTTTCACACTCACGGGGTCAGGAATTTCTAATTTTTTTCACACTCCCGGTGTTAGGAAAATCACATTTTTCACACTCCCGGGGTCAGGAAAATGGGATTCTTTTAACACTCCCGGGGTCAAGAAAATCACATTTTTTCACACTCCCGGGGTCAGGAGATTCTGATTTTTTTCACACTCCCGGGGTCAAGAAAATCACATTTTTTCACACTCCCGGGGTCAGGAAATTCTGATTTTTTTCACACTCCCGGTGTTAGGAAAATCACATTTTTCACACTCCCGGAGTCAAGAAAATCACATTTTTTCACACTACCGGGGTCAGGAAATTCTGATATTTTTCACACTCCCGGGGTCAGGAAAATCGGATATTTTCACACTCCCGGGGTCAGGAAAATCAGATTTTTTTCATACTCCCGGGGTCAGGAAAATCACATTTTTTCACACCCCAGGGTCAGGAAATTCTGATTTTTTTCACACTCACGGTGTTAGGAAAATCACATTTTTCACACTCCCGGGGTCAGGAAAATTGGATTTTTTCACACTCCCGGGGTCAGGAGAATTTAATTTTTTTCAGACTCCCGGGGTCAAGAAAATCACATTTCTTCACACTCCTGGGGTCAGGAAAATCGGATATTTTCACACTCCCGGGGTCAGGAAAATCAGATTTTTTTTCACACTCCCGCAGTCAGGAAAATTGGATATTTTCATACTCCTGGGGTCAGGAAAATCGCATTTTTCATACTCCCGGGGTCAGGAAAATCAAAAAAAATTCACATTCCCGGGGTCAGGAAAATCAGATTTTTTTCACACTCCCGGAGTCAGGAAAATTGGATATTTTCATACTCCCGGGGTCAGGAAAATCCAAAATTTTTCACATTCCCAGTGTTAGGAAAATCACATTTTCCACACTCCCGGGGTCAGGAAAATTGGGTTTTTTTCACACTCCCGGGGTCAAGAAAATCACATTTTTTCACACTCCCAGGGTCAGGAGATTCTGATCTTTTTTCACACTCCCGGGGTCAAGAAAATCACTTTTTTTCACACTCCCGGGGTCAGGAAATTCTAATTTTTTTCACACTCCCGGTGTTAGGAAAATCACATTTTTCACACTCCCGGGGTCAGAAAAATTGGATTTTTTCACACTCCCAGGGTCAGGAGAATTTAATTTTTTTCACACTCCCGGGGTCAAGAAAATCAGATTTTTTCACACTCCCGGGGTCAGGAAAATTGGATTTTTTAACACTCCCGGGGTCAGGAAAATCAGATTTTTTTCATACTCCCGGGGTCAGGAAAATCACATTGTTTCACACCCCAGGGTCAGGAAATTCTGATTTTTTTCACACTCACGGTGTTAGGAAAATCACATTTTTCACACTCCCGGGGTCAGGAAAATTGGATTTTTTCACACTCCCGGGGTCAGGAGAATTTAATTTTTTTCAGACTCCCGGGGTCAAGAAAATCACATTTTTTCACACTCCCGGGGTCAGGAAAATCGGATATTTTCACACTCCCGGGGTCAGGAAAATCAGATTTTTTTTCACACTCCCGCAGTCAGGAAAATTGGATATTTTCATACTCCTGGGGTCAGGAAAATCGCATTTTTCATACTCCCGGGGTCCAGAAAATCAAAAAAATTTCACATTCCCGGGGTCAGGAAAATCAGATTTTTTTCATACTCCCGGGGTCAGGAAAATTGGATTTTTTTCACACTCCCGGTGTCAGGAAAATTGGATATTTTCATACTCCCGGGGTCAGGAAAATTGCATTTTTCAGCCTCCCGGGGTCAGGAAAATCGCATTTTTCATACTCCCGGGGTCAGGAAAATCACATTTTTCACACTCCCGGGGTCAGGAAAATTGGGTTTTTTTCACACTCCCGGGGTCAAGAAAATCACATTTTTTCACACTCCCGGGGTCAGGAGATTCTGATTTTTTTCACACTCCCGGGGTCAAGAAATTCTAATTTTTTTCACACTCCCGGTGTTAGGAAAATCACATTTTTCACACTCCCGGGGTCAGAAAAATTGGATTTTTTCACACTCCCAGGGTCAGGAGAATTTAATTTTTTTCACACTCCCGGGGTCAAGAAAATCACATTTTTTCACACTCCCGGGGTCAGGAGATTCTGATTTTTTTCACACTCCCGGGGTCAGGAAATTCTAATTTTTTTCACACTCCCGGTGTTAGGAAAATCACATTTTTCACACTCCCGGGGTCAGAAAAATTGGATTTTTTCACACTCCCAGGGTCAGGAGAATTTAATTTTTTTCACACTCCCGGGGTCAAGAAAATCACATTTTTTCACACTCCCGGGGTCAGGAAAATTGGATTTTTTAACACTCCCGGGGTCAGGAAAATTGGATTTTCTTCACACTCCCGGGGTCAGGAAAATTGGGTTTTTTCCACACTCCCGGGGTCAAGAAAATCACATTTTTTCACACTCCCGGGGTCAGGAGATTCTGATTTTTTTCACACTCCCGGGGTCAGGAGATTCTGATTTTTTTCACACTCCCGGGGTCAAGAAAATCACATTTTTTCACACTCCCGGGGTCAGGAAAATTGGATTTTTTTAACACTCCCGGGGTCAGGAGATTCTGATTTTGTTCACACTCCTGGGGTCAAGAAAATCACATTTTTTCACACTCCCGGGGTCAGGAATTTCTGATTTTTTTCACACTCCCGGTGTTAGGAAAATCATATTTTTCACACTCCCGGGGTCAGGAAAATTGGATTTTTTCACACTCCCGGGGTCAGGAGTATTTAATTTTTTTCACACTCCCGGGGTCAAGAAAATCACATTTATTTACAATCCCGGGCTCAGGAAATTCTGATATTTTTCACACTCACGGGGACAGGAAAATCGGATATTTTCACACTCCCGGGGTCAGGAAAATCAGATTTTTTTTCACACTCCCGGGGTCAGGAAAATTGGATATTTTCATACTCCCGGGGTCAGGAAAATCGGATATTTTCACACTCCCGGGGTCAGGAAAATTGGATATTTTCATACTTCCGGTGTCAGGAAAATTGCATTTTTCAGACTCCCGGAGTCAGGAAAATAGCATTTTTCATACTCCCGGGGTCAGGAAAATTGGTTTTTTTTCACACTCCCGGGGTCAAGAAAATCACATTTTTTCACACTCACGGGGTCAGGAATTTCTAATTTTTTTCACACTCCCGGTGTTAGGAAAATCACATTTTTCACACTCCCGGGGTCAGGAAAATGGGATTCTTTTAACACTCCCGGGGTCAAGAAAATCACATTTTTTCACACTCCCGGGGTCAGGAGATTCTGATTTTTTTCACACTCCCGGGGTCAAGAAAATCACATTTTTTCACACTCCCGGGGTCAGGAAATTCTGATTTTTTTCACACTCCCGGTGTTAGGAAAATCACATTTTTCACACTCCCGGAGTCAAGAAAATCACATTTTTTCACACTCCCGGGGTCAGGAAATTCTGATATTTTTCACACTCCCGGGGTCAGGAAAATCGGATATTTTCACACTCCCGGGGTCAGGAAAATCAGATTTTTTTCATACTCCCGGGGTCAGGAAAATCACATTTTTTCACACCCCAGGGTCAGGAAATTCTGATTTTTTTCACACTCCCGGGGTCAAGAAAATCACATTTTTTCACACTCACGGGGTCAGGAATTTCTAATTTTTTTCACACTCCCGGTGTTAGGAAAATCACATTTTTCACACTCCCGGGGTCAGGAAAATGGGATTCTTTTAACACTCCCGGGGTCAAGAAAATCACATTTTTTCACACTCCCGGGGTCAGGAGATTCTGATTTTTTTCACACTCCCGGGGTCAAGAAAATCACATTTTTTCACACTCCCGGGGTCAGGAAATTCTGATTTTTTTCACACTCCCGGTGTTAGGAAAATCACATTTTTCACACTCCCGGAGTCAAGAAAATCACATTTTTTCACACTACCGGGGTCAGGAAATTCTGATATTTTTCACACTCCCGGGGTCAGGAAAATCGGATATTTTCACACTCCCGGGGTCAGGAAAATCAGATTTTTTTCATACTCCCGGGGTCAGGAAAATCACATTTTTTCACACCCCAGGGTCAGGAAATTCTGATTTTTTTCACACTCACGGTGTTAGGAAAATCACATTTTTCACACTCCCGGGGTCAGGAAAATTGGATTTTTTCACACTCCCGGGGTCAGGAGAATTTAATTTTTTTCAGACTCCCGGGGTCAAGAAAATCACATTTTTTCACACTCCTGGGGTCAGGAAAATCGGATATTTTCACACTCCCGGGGTCAGGAAAATCAGATTTTTTTTCACACTCCCGCAGTCAGGAAAATTGGATATTTTCATACTCCTGGGGTCAGGAAAATCGCATTTTTCATACTCCCGGGGTCAGGAAAATCAAAAAAAATTCACATTCCCGGGGTCAGGAAAATCAGATTTTTTTCACACTCCCGGAGTCAGGAAAATTGGATATTTTCATACTCCCGGGGTCAGGAAAATCCAAAATTTTTCACATTCCCAGTGTTAGGAAAATCACATTTTCCACACTCCCGGGGTCAGGAAAATTGGGTTTTTTTCACACTCCCGGGGTCAAGAAAATCACATTTTTTCACACTCCCAGGGTCAGGAGATTCTGATCTTTTTTCACACTCCCGGGGTCAAGAAAATCACTTTTTTTCACACTCCCGGGGTCAGGAAATTCTAATTTTTTTCACACTCCCGGTGTTAGGAAAATCACATTTTTCACACTCCCGGGGTCAGAAAAATTGGATTTTTTCACACTCCCAGGGTCAGGAGAATTTAATTTTTTTCACACTCCCGGGGTCAAGAAAATCAGATTTTTTCACACTCCCGGGGTCAGGAAAATTGGATTTTTTAACACTCCCGGGGTCAGGAAAATCAGATTTTTTTCATACTCCCGGGGTCAGGAAAATCACATTGTTTCACACCCCAGGGTCAGGAAATTCTGATTTTTTTCACACTCACGGTGTTAGGAAAATCACATTTTTCACACTCCCGGGGTCAGGAAAATTGGATTTTTTCACACTCCCGGGGTCAGGAGAATTTAATTTTTTTCAGACTCCCGGGGTCAAGAAAATCACATTTTTTCACACTCCCGGGGTCAGGAAAATCGGATATTTTCACACTCCCGGGGTCAGGAAAATCAGATTTTTTTTCACACTCCCGCAGTCAGGAAAATTGGATATTTTCATACTCCTGGGGTCAGGAAAATCGCATTTTTCATACTCCCGGGGTCCAGAAAATCAAAAAAATTTCACATTCCCGGGGTCAGGAAAATCAGATTTTTTTCATACTCCCGGGGTCAGGAAAATTGGATTTTTTTCACACTCCCGGTGTCAGGAAAATTGGATATTTTCATACTCCCGGGGTCAGGAAAATTGCATTTTTCAGCCTCCCGGGGTCAGGAAAATCGCATTTTTCATACTCCCGGGGTCAGGAAAATCACATTTTTCACACTCCCGGGGTCAGGAGAATTTAATTTTTTTCACACTCCCGGGGTCAAGAAAATCACATTTTTTCACATTCCCGGGGTCAGGAAAATTGGATTTTTTAACACTCCCGGGGTCAGGAAAATCGGATTTTTTTCACACTCCCGGGGTCAGGAAAATTGGGTTTTTTTCACACTCCCGGGGTCAAGAAAATCACATTTTTTCACACTCCCGGGGTCAGGAGATTCTGTTTTTTTCACACTCCCAGGGTCAAGAAAATCACATTTTTTCACACTCCCGGGGTCAGGAATTTCTGATTTTTTTCACACTCCCGGTGTTAGGAAAATCACATTTTTCACACTTCCGGGGTAAAGAAAATCACATTTTTTCAAACTCCCGGGGTCAGGAGATTCTGATTTCTTTCACACTCCCGGGGTCAAGAAAATCACATTTTTTCACACTCCCGGGGTCAGGAAATTCTAATTTTTTTTCACACTCCTGGTGTTAGGAAAATCATATTTTTCACACTCCCGGGGTCAGAAAAATTGGATTTTTTCACACTCCCGGGGTCAGGAGAATTTAATTTTTTTCACACTCCCGGGGTCAGGAGATTCTGATTTTTTTCACACTCCCGGGGTGAAGAAAATCACTTTTTTTCACACTCCCGGGGTCAGGAAATTCTGATTTTTTTCACACTCACGGTGTTAGGAAAATCACATTTTTCACACTCCCGGGGTCAGGAAAATTGGATTTTTTCACACTCCCGGGGTCAGGAGAATTTAATTTTTTTCAGACTCCCGGGGTCAAGAAAATCACATTTTTTCACACTCCCGGGGTCAGGAAAATTGGATATTTTCACACTCCCGGGGTCAGGAAAATCAGATTTTTTTCACACTCCCGCAGTCAGGAAAATTGGATATGTTCATACTCCTGGGGTCAGGAAAATCGCATTTTTCATACTCCCGGGGTCAGGAAAATCAAAAAAATTTCACATTCCCGGGGTCAGGAAAATCAGATTTTTTTCATACTCCCGGGGTCAGGAAAATTGGATTTTTTTCACACTCCCGGTGTCAGGAAAATTGGATATTTTCATACTCCCGGGGTCAGGAAAATTGCATTTTTCAGCCTCCCGGGGTCAGGAAAATCGCATTTTTCATACTCCCGGGGTCAGGAAAATCCAAAATTTTTCACATTCCCAGTGTTAGGAAAATCACATTTTTCACACTCCCGGGGTCAGGAAAATTGGGTTTTTTTCACACTCCCGGGGTCAAGAAAATCACATTTTTTCACACTCCCGGGGTCAGGAGATTCTGATTTTTTTCACACTCCCGGGGTCAAGAAAATCACTTTTTTTCACACTCCCGGGGTCAGGAAATTCTAAGTTTTTTTCACACTCCCGGTGTTAGGAAAATCACATTTTTCACACTCCCGGGGTCAGAAAAATTGGATTTTTTCACACTCCCAGGGTCAGGAGAATTTAATTTTTTTCACACTCCCGGGGTCAAGAAAATCACATATTTTCACACTCCCGGGGTCAGGAAAATTGGATTTTTTAACACTCCCGGGGTCAGGAAAATTGGATTTTCTTCACACTCCCGGAGTCAGGAAAATTGGGTTTTTTTCACACTCCCGGGGTCAAGAAAATCACATTTTTTCACACTCCCGGGGTCAGGAGATTCTGATTTTTTTTCACACTCCCAGGGTCAAGAAAATCACATTTTTTCACACTCCCGGGATCAGGAATTTCTGATTTTTTCACACTCCCGGTGTTAGGAAAATCACATTTTTCACACTCCCGGGGTAAAGAAAATCACATTTTTTCAAACTCCCGGGGTCAGGATATTCTGATTTCTTTCACACTCCCGGGGTCAAGAAAATCACATTTTTTCACACTCCCAGGGTCAGGAAATTCTAATTTTTTTCACACTCCTGGTGTTAGGAAAATCACATTTTTCACACTCCCGGGGTCAGGAGAATTTAATTTTTTTCACACTCCCGGGGTCAAGAAAATCACTTTTTTTCACACTCCCGGGGTCAGGAGATTCTGATTTTTTTCACACTCCCGGGGTCAAGAAAATCACTTTTTTTCACACTCCCGGGGTCAGAAAAATTGGATTTTTTCACACTCCCAGGGTCAGGAGAATTTAATTTTTTTCACACTCCCGGGGTCAAGAAAATCACATTTTTTCACACTCCCGGGGTCAGGAAAATTGGATTTTTTAACACTCCCGGGGTCTGGAAAATTGGATTTTCTTCACACTCCCGGGGTCAGGAAAATTGGGATTTTTTTCACACTCCCGGGGTCAAGAAAATCACATTTTTTCACACTCCCGGGGTCAGGAGATTGATTTATTTTTCACACTCCCAGGGTCAAGAAAATCACATTTTTTCACACTCCCGGGGTCAGGAATTTCTGATTTTTTCACACTCCCGGTGTTAGGAAAATCACATTTTTCACACTCCCGGGGTAAAGAAAATCACATTTTTTCAAACTCCCGGGGTCAGGAGATTCTGATTTCTTTCACACTCCCTGGGTCAAGAAAATCACATTTTTTCACACTCCCAGGGTCAGGAAATTCTAATTTTTTTTCACACTCCTGGTGTTAGGAAAATCACATTTTTCACACTCCCTGGGTCAGAAAAATTGGATTTTTTCACACTCCCGGGGTCAGGAGAATTTAATTTTTTTCACACTCCCAGTGTCAAGAAAATCACTTTTTTCCACACTCCCGGGGTCAGGAGATTCTGATTTTTTTCACACTCCCGGGGTCAAGAAAATCACTTTTTTTCACACTCCCGGGGTCAGGAAATTCTAATTTTTTTCACACTCCCGGTGTTAGGAAAATCACATTTTTCACACTCCCGGGGTCAGAAAAATTGGATTTTTTCACACTCCCGGGGTCAGGAGAATTTAATTTTTTTCACACTCCCGGGGTCAAGAAAATCACATTTTTTCACACTCCCGGGGTCAGGAAAATTGGATTTTTTAACACTCCCGGGGTCAGGAAAATTGGATTTTTTTCACACTCCCGGGGTCAGGAAAATTGGTTTTTTTTCACACTCCCGGGGTCAAGAAAATCACCTTTTTTCACACTCCCGGGGTCAGGAGATTCTGATTTTTTTTCACACTCCCAGGGTCAAGAAAATCACATTTTTCACACTCCCGGGGTCAGGAATTTCTGATTTTTTTCACACTCCCGGTGTTAGGAAAATCACATTTTTCACACTCCCGGGGTAAAGAAAATCACATTTTTTCAAACTCCCGGGGTCAGGAGATTCTGATTTCTTTCACACTCCCGGGGTCAAGAAAATCACATTTTTTCACACTCCCGGGGTCAGGAAATTCTAATTTTTTTTCACACTCCTGGTGTTAGGAAAATCATATTTTTCACACTCCCGGGGTCAGAAAAATTGGATTTTTTCACACTCCCGGGGTCAGGATAATTTAATATTTTTCACACTCCCGGGGTCAAGAAAATCACTTTTTTCACACTCCCGGGGTCAGGAGATTCTGATTTTTTTCACACTCCCGGGGTCAAGAAAATCACATTTTTTCATACTCCCGGGGTCAGGAGATTCTGATTTTTTTCACACTCCCGGGGTCAGGAAAATCAGATTTTTTCATACTCCCGGTGTCAGGAAAATCACATTTTTTCACACCCCAGGGTCAGGAAATTCTGATTTTTTTCACACTCACGGTGTTAGGAAAATCACATTTTTCACACTCCCGGGGTCAGGAAAATTGGATTTTTTCACACTCCCGGGGTCAGGAGAATTTAATTTTTTTCACACTCCCGGGGTCAAGAAAATCACATTTTTTCACACTCCCGGGGTCAGGAATTTCTGATTTTTTTCACACTCCCGGTGTTAGGAAAATCACATTTTTCACACTCCCGGGGTAAAGAAAATCACATTTTTTCAAACTCCCGGGGTCAGGAGATTCTGATTTCTTTCACACTCCCGGGGTCAAGAAAATCACATTTTTTCACACTCCCGGGGTCAGGAAATTCTAATTTTTTTCACACTCCTGGTGTTAGGAAAATCATATTTTTCACACTCCAGGGGTCAGAAAAATTGGATTTTTTCACACTCCCGGGGTCAGGAGAATTTAATTTTTTTCACACTCCCGGGGTCAAGAAAATCACTTTTTTCACACTCCCGGGGTCAGGAGATTCTGATTTTTTTTCACACTCCCAGGGTCAAGAAAATCACATTTTTTCACACTCCTGGGGTCAGGAGATTCTGATTTTTTTCACACTCCCGGGGTCAGGAAAATCAGATTTTTTCATACTCCCGGTGTCAGGAAAATCACATTTTTTCACACCCCAGGGTCAGGAAATTCTGATTTTTTTCACACTCACGGTGTTAGGAAAATCACATTTTTCACACTCCCGGGGTCAGGAAAATTGGATTTTTTCACACTCCCGGGGTCAGGAGAATTTAATTTTTTTCACACTCCCGGGGTCAAGAAAATCACATTTTTTCACACTCCCGGGGTCAGGAAAATCGGATATTTTCACACTCCCGGGGTCAGGAAAATCAGATTTTTTTTCACACTCCCGCAGTCAGGAAAATTGGATATTTTCATACTCCTGGGGTCAGGAAAATCGCATTTTTCATACTCCCGGGGTCAGGAAAATCAAAAAAATTTCACATTCCCGGGGTCAGGAAAATCAGATTTTTTTCATACTCCCGGGGTCAGGAAAATCCAAAATTTTTCACATTCCCAGTGTTAGGAAAATCACATTTTTCACACTCCCGGGGTCAGGAAAATTGGGTTTTTTTCACACTCCCGGGGTCAAGAAAATCACATTTTTTCACACTCCCGGGGTCAGGAGATTCTGATTTTTTTCACACTCCCGGGGTCAAGAAAATCACTTTTTTTCACACTCCCGGGGTCAGGAAATTCTAATTTTTTTCACACTCCCGGTGTTAGGAAAATCACATTTTTCACACTCCCCGGGTTCAGAAAAATTGGATTTTTTCACACTCCCAGGGTCAGGAGAATTTAATTTTTTTCACACTCCCGGGGTCAAGAAAATCACATATTTTCACACTCCCGGGGTCAGGAAAATTGGATTTTTTAACACTCCCGGGGTCAGGAAAATTGGATTTTCTTCACACTCCCGGAGTCAGGAAAATTGGGTTTTTTTCACACTCCCGGGGTCAAGAAAATCACATTTTTTCACACTCCCGGGGTCAGGAGATTCTGATTTTTTTTCACACTCCCAGGGTCAAGAAAATCACATTTTTTCACACTCCCGGGGTCAGGAATTTCTGATTTTTTCACACTCCCGGTGTTAGGAAAATCACATTTTTCACACTCCCGGGGTAAAGAAAATCACATTTTTTCAAACTCCCGGGGTCAGGAGATTCTGATTTCTTTCACACTCCCGGGGTCAAGAAAATCACATTTTTTCACACTCCCAGGGTCAGGAAATTCTAATTTTTTTCACACTCCTGGTGTTAGGAAAATCACATTTTTCACACTCCCGGGGTCAGAAAAATTGAATTTTTTCACACTCCCGGGGTCAGGAGAATTTAATTTTTTTCACACTCCCGGGGTCAAGAAAATCACTTTTTTTCACACTCCCGGGGTCAGGAGATTCTGATTTTTTTCACACTCCCGGGGTCAAGAAAATCACTTTTTTTCACACTCCCGGGGTCAGGAAATTCTAATTTTTTTCACACTCCCGGTGTTAGGAAAATCACATTTTTCACACTCCCGGGGTCAGAAAAATTGGATTTTTTCACACTCCCAGGGTCAGGAGAATTTAATTTTTTTCACACTCCCGGGGTCAAGAAAATCACATTTTTTCACACTCCCGGGGTCAGGAAAATTGGATTTTTTAACACTCCCGGGGTCTGGAAAATTGGATTTTCTTCACACTCCCGGGGTCAGGAAAATTGGGATTTTTTTCACACTCCCGGGGTCAAGAAAATCACATTTTTTCACACTCCCGGGGTCAGGAATTTCTGATTTTTTCACACTCCCGGTGTTAGGAAAATCACATTTTTCACACTCCCGGGGTAAAGAAAATCACATTTTTTCAAACTCCCGGGGTCAGGAGATTCTGATTTCTTTCACACTCCCTGGGTCAAGAAAATCACATTTTTTCACACTCCCAGGGTCAGGAAATTCTAATTTTTTTTCACACTCCTGGTGTTAGGAAAATCACATTTTTCACACTCCCTGGGTCAGAAAAATTGGATTTTTTCACACTCCCGGGGTCAGGAGAATTTAATTTTTCTCACACTCCCAGTGTCAAGAAAATCACTTTTTTTCACACTCCCGGGGTCAGGAGATTCTGATTTTTTTCACACTCCCGGGGTCAAGAAAATCACTTTTTTTCACACTCCCGGGGTCAGGAAATTCTAATTTTTTTCACACTCCCGGTGTTAGGAAAATCACATTTTTCACACTCCCGGGGTCAGAAAAATTGGATTTTTTCACACTCCCGGGGTCAGGAGAATTTAATTTTTTTCACACTCCCGGGGTCAAGAAAATCACATTTTTTCACACTCCCGGGGTCAGGAAAATTGGATTTTTTAACACTCCCGGGGTCAGGAAAATTGGATTTTTTTCACACTCCCGGGGTCAGGAAAATTGGGTTTTTTTCACACTCCCGGGGTCAAGAAAATCACCTTTTTTCACACTCCCGGGGTCAGGAGATTCTGATTTTTTTTTCACACTCCCAGGGTCAAGAAAATCACATTTTTTCACACTCCCGGGGTCAGGAATTTCTGATTTTTTTCACACTCCCGGTGTTAGGAAAATCACATTTTTCACACTCCCGGGGTAAAGAAAATCACATTTTTTCAAACTCCCGGGGTCAGGAGATTCTGATTTCTTTCACACTCCCGGGGTCAAGAAAATCACATTTTTTCACACTCCCGGGGTCAGGAAATTCTAATTTTTTTTCACACTCCTGGTGTTAGGAAAATCATATTTTTCACACTCCCGGGGTCAGAAAAATTGGATTTTTTCACACTCCCGGGGTCAGGATAATTTAATTTTTTTCACACTCCCGGGGTCAAGAAAATCACTTTTTTCACACTCCCGGGGTCAGGAGATTCTGATTTTTTTCACACTCCCGGGGTCAAGAAAATCACTTTTTTTCACACTCCCGGGGTCAGGAAATTCTAATTTTTTTCACACTCCCGGTGTTAGGAAAATCACATTTTTCACACTCCCGGGGTCAGAAAAATTGGATTTTTTCACACTCCCGGGGTCAGGAGAATTTAATTTTTTTCACACTCCCGGGGTCAAGAAAATCACATTTTTTCACACTCCCGGGGTCAGGAAAATTGGATTTTTTAACACTCCCGGGGTCAGGAAAATTGGATTTTTTTCACACTCCCGGGGTCAGGAAAATTGGGTTTTTTTCACACTCCCGGGGTCAAGAAAATCACCTTTTTTCACACTCCCGGGGTCAGGAGATTCTGATTTTTTTTTCACACTCCCAGGGTCAAGAAAATCACATTTTTTCACACTCCCGGGGTCAGGAATTTCTGATTTTTTTCACACTCCCGGTGTTAGGAAAATCACATTTTTCACACTCCCGGGGTAAAGAAAATCACATTTTTTCAAACTCCCGGGGTCAGGAGATTCTGATTTCTTTCACACTCCCGGGGTCAAGAAAATCACATTTTTTCACACTCCCGGGGTCAGGAAATTCTAATTTTTTTTCACACTCCTGGTGTTAGGAAAATCATATTTTTCACACTCCCGGGGTCAGAAAAATTGGATTTTTTCACACTCCCGGGGTCAGGATAATTTAATTTTTTTCACACTCCCGGGGTCAAGAAAATCACTTTTTTCACACTCCCGGGGTCAGGAGATTCTGATTTTTTTCACACTCCCGGGGTCAAGAAAATCACATTTTTTCACACTCCCGGGGTCAGGAGATTCTGATTTTTTTCACACTCCCGGGGTCAGGAAAATCAGATTTTTTCATACTCCCGGTGTCAGGAAAATCACATTTTTTCACACCCCAGGGTCAGGAAATTCTGATTTTTTTCACACTCACGGTGTTAGGAAAATCACATTTTTCACACTCCCGGGGTCAGGAAAATTGGATTTTTTCACACTCCCGGGGTCAGGAGAATTTAATTTTTTTCACACTCCCGGGGTCAAGAAAATCACATTTTTCACACTCCCGGGGTCAGGAATTTCTGATTTTTTTCACACTCCCGGTGTTAGGAAAATCACATTTTTCACACTCCCGGGGTAAAGAAAATCACATTTTTTCAAACTCCCGGGGTCAGGAGATTCTGATTTCTTTCACACTCCCTGGGTCAAGAAAATCACATTTTTTCACACTCCCAGGGTCAGGAAATTCTAATTTTTTTTCACACTCCTGGTGTTAGGAAAATCACATTTTTCACACTCCCTGGGTCAGAAAAATTGGATTTTTTCACACTCCCGGGGTCAGGAGAATTTAATTTTTCTCACACTCCCAGTGTCAAGAAAATCACTTTTTTTCACACTCCCGGGGTCAGGAGATTCTGATTTTTTTCACACTCCCGGGGTCAAGAAAATCACTTTTTTTCACACTCCCGGGGTCAGGAAATTCTAATTTTTTTCACACTCCCGGTGTTAGGAAAATCACATTTTTCACACTCCCGGGGTCAGAAAAATTGGATTTTTTCACACTCCCGGGGTCAGGAGAATTTAATTTTTTTCACACTCCCGGGGTCAAGAAAATCACATTTTTTCACACTCCCGGGGTCAGGAAAATTGGATTTTTTAACACTCCCGGGGTCAGGAAAATTGGATTTTTTTCACACTCCGGGGTCAGGAAAATTGGGTTTTTTTCACACTCCCGGGGTCAAGAAAATCACCTTTTTTCACACTCCCGGGGTCAGGAGATTCTGATTTTTTTTTCACACTCCCAGGGTCAAGAAAATCACATTTTTTCACACTCCCGGGGTCAGGAATTTCTGATTTTTTTCACACTCCCGGTGTTAGGAAAATCACATTTTTCACACTCCCGGGGTAAAGAAAATCACATTTTTTCAAACTCCCGGGGTCAGGAGATTCTGATTTCTTTCACACTCCCGGGGTCAAGAAAATCACATTTTTTCACACTCCCGGGGTCAGGAAATTCTAATTTTTTTTTCACACTCCTGGTGTTAGGAAAATCATATTTTTCACACTCCCGGGGTCAGAAAAATTGGATTTTTTCACACTCCCGGGGTCAGGATAATTTAATTTTTTTCACACTCCCGGGGTCAAGAAAATCACTTTTTTCACACTCCCGGGGTCAGGAGATTCTGATTTTTTTCACACTCCCGGGGTCAAGAAAATCACTTTTTTTCACACTCCCGGGGTCAGGAAATTCTAATTTTTTTCACACTCCCGGTGTTAGGAAAATCACATTTTTCACACTCCCGGGGTCAGAAAAATTGGATTTTTTCACACTCCCGGGGTCAGGAGAATTTAATTTTTTTCACACTCCCGGGGTCAAGAAAATCACATTTTTTCACACTCCCGGGGTCAGGAAAATTGGATTTTTTAACACTCCCGGGGTCAGGAAAATTGGATTTTTTTCACACTCCCGGGGTCAGGAAAATTGGGTTTTTTTCACACTCCCGGGGTCAAGAAAATCACCTTTTTTCACACTCCCGGGGTCAGGAGATTCTGATTTTTTTTCACACTCCCAGGGTCAAGAAAATCACATTTCTTCACACTCCCGGGGTCAGGAATTTCTGATTTTTTTCACACTCCCGGTGTTAGGAAAATCACATTTTTCACACTCCCGGGGTAAAGAAAATCACATTTTTTCAAACTCCCGGGGTCAGGAGATTCTGATTTCTTTCACACTCCCGGGGTCAAGAAAATCACATTTTTTCACACTCCCGGGGTCAGGAAATTCTAATTTTTTTTCACACTCCTGGTGTTAGGAAAATCATATTTTTCACACTCCCGGGGTCAGAAAAATTGGATTTTTTCACACTCCCGGGGTCAGGATAATTTAATTTTTTTCACACTCCCGGGGTCAAGAAAATCACTTTTTTCACACTCCCGGGGTCAGGAGATTCTGATTTTTTTCACACTCCCGGGGTCAAGAAAATCACATTTTTTCACACTCCCGGGGTCAGGAGATTCTGATTTTTTTCACACTCCCGGGGTCAGGAAAATCAGATTTTTTCATACTCCCGGTGTCAGGAAAATCACATTTTTTCACACCCCAGGGTCAGGAAATTCTGATTTTTTTCACACTCACGGTGTTAGGAAAATCACATTTTTCACACTCCCGGGGTCAGGAAAATTGGATTTTTTCACACTCCCGGGGTCAGGAGAATTTAATTTTTTTCACACTCCCGGGGTCAAGAAAATCACATTTTTCACACTCCCGGGGTCAGGAATTTCTGATTTTTTTCACACTCCCGGTGTTAGGAAAATCACATTTTTCACACTCCCGGGGTAAAGAAAATCACATTTTTTCAAACTCCCGGGGTCAGGAGATTCTGATTTCTTTCACACTCCCGGGGTCAAGAAAATCACATTTTTTCACACTCCCGGGGTCAGGAAATTCTAATTTTTTTTCACACTCCTGGTGTTAGGAAAATCATATTTTTCACACTCCCGGGGTCAGAAAAATTGGATTTTTTCACACTCCCGGGGTCAGGAGAATTTAATTTTTTTCACACTCCCGGGGTCAAGAAAATCACTTTTTTCACACTCCCGGGGTCAGGAGATTCTGATTTTTTTCACACTCCCAGGGTCAAGAAAATCACATTTTTTCACACTCCCGGGGTCAGGAGATTCTGATTTTTTTCACACTCCCGGGGTCAGGAAAATCAGATTTTTTCATACTCCCGGTGTCAGGAAAATCACATTTTTTCACACCCCAGGGTCAGGAAATTCTGATTTTTTTCACACTCACGGTGTTAGGAAAATCACATTTTTCACACTCCCGGGGTCAGGAAAATTGGATTTTTTCACACTCCCGGGGTCAGGAGAATTTAATTTTTTTCACACTCCCGGGGTCAAGAAAATCACATTTTTTCACACTCCCGGGGTCAGGAAAATCGGATATTTTCACACTCCCGGGGTCAGGAAAATCAGATTTTTTTTCACACTCCCGCAGTCAGGAAAATTGGATATTTTCATACTCCTGGGGTCAGGAAAATCGCATTTTTCATACTCCCGGGGTCAGGAAAATCAAAAAAATTTCACATTCCCGGGGTCAGGAAAATCAGATTTTTTTCATACTCCCGGGGTCAGGAAAATTGGATTTTTTTCACACTCCCGGTGTCAGGAAAATTGGATATTTTCATACTCCCGGGGTCAGGAAAATTGCATTTTTCAGCCTCCCGGGGTCAGGAAAATCGCATTTTTCATACTCCCGGGGTCAGGAAAATCCAAAATTTTTCACATTCCCAGTGTTAGGAAAATCACATTTTTCACACTCCCGGGGTCAGGAAAATTGGGTTTTTTTCACACTCCCGGGGTCAAGAAAATCACTTTTTTCACACTCCCGGGGTCAGGAGATTCTGATTTTTTTCACACTCCCGGGGTCAAGAAAATCACTTTTTTTCACACTCCCGGGGTCAGGAAATTCTAATTTTTTTCACACTCCCGGTGTTAGGAAAATCACATTTTTCACACTCCCGGGGTCAGAAAAATTGGATTTTTTCACACTCCCAGGGTCAGGAGAATTTAATTTTTTTCACACTCCCGGGGTCAAGAAAATCACATTTTTTCACACTCCCGGGGTCAGGAAAATTGGATTTTTTAACACTCCCGGGGTCAGGAAAATTGGATTTTCTTCACACTCCCGGGGTCAGGAAAATTGGGTTTTTTTCACACTCCCGGGGTCAAGAAAATCACATTTTTTCACACTCCCGGGGTCAGGAGATTCTGATTTTTTTCACACTCCCAGGGTCAAGAAAATCACATTTTTTCACACTCCCGGGGTCAGGAATTTCTGATTTTTTCACAATCCCGGTGTTAGGAAAATCACATTTTTCACACTCCCGGGGTAAAGAAAATCACATTTTTTCAAACTCCCGGGGTCAGGAGATTCTGATTTCTTTCACACTCCCTGGGTCAATAAAATCACATTTTTTCACACTCCCGGGGTCAGGAATTTCTGATTTTTTCACACTCCCGGTGTTAGGAAAATCACATTTTTTCACACTCCCGGGGTCAGGAAATTCTAATTTTTTTTCACACTCCTGGTGTTAGGAAAATCATATTTTTCACACTCCCGGGGTCAGAAAAATTGGATTTTTTCACACTCCCGGGGTCAGGATAATTTAATATTTTTCACACTCCCGGGGTCAAGAAAATCACTTTTTTCACACTCCCGGGGTCAGGAGATTCTGATTTTTTTCACACTCCCGGGGTCAAGAAAATCACATTTTTTCACACTCCCGGGGTCAGGAGATTCTGATTTTTTTCACACTCCCGGGGTCAGGAAAATCAGATTTTTTCATACTCCCGGTGTCAGGAAAATCACATTTTTTCACACCCCAGGGTCAGGAAATTCTGATTTTTTTCACACTCACGGTGTTAGGAAAATCACATTTTTCACACTCCCGGGGTCAGGAAAATTGGATTTTTTCACACTCCCGGGGTCAGGAGAATTTAATTTTTTTCACACTCCCGGGGTCAAGAAAATCACATTTTTTCACACTCCCGGGGTCAGGAATTTCTGATTTTTTTCACACTCCCGGTGTTAGGAAAATCACATTTTTCACACTCCCGGGGTAAAGAAAATCACATTTTTTCAAACTCCCGGGGTCAGGAGATTCTGATTTCTTTCACACTCCCGGGGTCAAGAAAATCACATTTTTTCACACTCCCGGGGTCAGGAAATTCTAATTTTTTTTTACACTCCTGGTGTTAGGAAAATCATATTTTTCACACTCCAGGGGTCAGAAAAATTGGATTTTTTCACACTCCCGGGGTCAGGAGAATTTAATTTTTTTCACACTCCCGGGGTCAAGAAAATCACTTTTTTCACACTCCCGGGGTCAGGAGATTCTGATTTTTTTCACACTCCCAGGGTCAAGAAAATCACATTTTTTCACACTCCCGGGGTCAGGAGATTCTGATTTTTTTCACACTCCCGGTGTTAGGAAAATCACATTTTTCACACTCCCGGGGTAAAGAAAATCACATTTTTTCAAACTCCCGGGGTCAGGAGATTCTGATTTCTTTCACACTCCCGGGGTCAAGAAAATCACATTTTTTCACACTCCCGGGGTCAGAAAAATTGGATTTTTTCACACTCCCGGGGTCAGGATAATTTAATTTTTTTCACACTCCCGGGGTCAAGAAAATCACTTTTTTTCACACTCCCGGGGTCAGGAGATTCTGATTTTTTTCACACTCCCTGGGTCAAGAAAATCACTTTTTTTCACACTCCCGGGGTCAGGAAATTCTAATTTTTTTCACACTCCCGGTGTTAGGAAAATCACATTTTTCACACTCCCGGGGTCAGAAAAATTGGATTTTTTCACACTCCCAGGGTCAGGAGAATTTAATTTTTTTCACACTCCCGGGGTCAAGAAAATCACATTTTTTCACACTCCCGGGGTCAGGAAAATTGGATTTTTTAACACTCCCGGGGTCTGGAAAATTGGATTTTCTTCACACTCCCGGGGTCAGGAAAATTGGGATTTTTTTCACACTCCCGGGGTCAAGAAAATCACATTTTTTCACACTCCCGGGGTCAGGAGATTGATTTATTTTTCACACTCCCAGGGTCAAGAAAATCACATTTTTTCACACTCCCGGGGTCAGGAATTTCTGATTTTTTCACACTCCCGGTGTTAGGAAAATCACATTTTTCACACTCCCGGGGTAAAGAAAATCACATTTTTTCAAACTCCCGGGGTCAGGAGATTCTGATTTCTTTCACACTCCCTGGGTCAAGAAAATCACATTTTTTCACACTCCCAGGGTCAGGAAATTCTAATTTTTTTCACACTCCTGGTGTTAGGAAAATCATATTTTTCACACTCCCGGGGTCAGGAAATTCTAATTTTTTTCACACTCCCGGTGTTAGGAAAATCACATTTTTCACACTCCCGGGGTCAGAAAAATTGGATTTTTTCACACTCCCGGGGTCAGGAGAATTTAATTTTTTTCACACTCCCGGGGTCAAGAAAATCACATTTTTTCACACTCCCGGGGTCAGGAAAATTGGATTTTTTAACACTCCCGGGGTCAGGAAAATTGGATTTTTTTCACACTCCCGGGGTCAGGAAAATTGGGTTTTTTTCACACTCCCGGGGTCAAGAAAATCACCTTTTTTCACACTCCCGGGGTCAGGAGATTCTGATTTTTTTTTCACACTCCCAGGGTCAAGAAAATCACATTTTTTCACACTCCCGGGGTCAGGAATTTCTGATTTTTTTCACACTCACGGTGTTAGGAAAATCACATTTTTCACACTCCCGGGGTAAAGAAAATCACATTTTTTCAAACTCCCGGGGTCAGGAAAATTGGATTTTTTCACACTCCCGGGGTCAGGAGAATTTAATTTTTTTCACACTCCCGGGGTCAAGAAAATCACATTTTTTCACACTCCCGGGGTCAGGAATTTCTGATTTTTTTCACACTCCCGGTGTTAGGAAAATCACATTTTTCACACTCCCGGGGTAAAGAAAATCACATTTTTTCAAACTCCCGGGGTCAGGAGATTCTGATTTCTTTCACACTCCCGGGGTCAAGAAAATCACATTTTTTCACACTCCCGGGGTCAGGAAATTCTAATTTTTTTTCACACTCCTGGTGTTAGGAAAATCATATTTTTCACACTCCCGGGGTCAGAAAAATTGGATTTTTTCACACTCCCGGGGTCAGGAGAATTTAATTTTTTTCACACTCCCGGGGTCAAGAAAATCACTTTTTTCACACTCCCGGGGTCAGGAGATTCTGATTTTTTTCACACTCCCAGGGTCAAGAAAATCACATTTTTTCACACTCCCGGGGTCAGGAGATTCTGATTTTTTTCACACTCCCGGGGTCAGGAAAATCAGATTTTTTCATACTCCCGGTGTCAGGAAAATCACATTTTTTCACACCCCAGGGTCAGGAAATTCTGATTTTTTTCACACTCACGGTGTTAGGAAAATCACATTTTTCACACTCCCGGGGTCAGGAAAATTGGATTTTTTCACACTCCCGGGGTCAGGAGAATTTAATTTTTTTCACACTCCCGGGGTCAAGAAAATCACATTTTTTCACACTCCCGGGGTCAGGAAAATCGGATATTTTCACACTCCCGGGGTCAGGAAAATCAGATTTTTTTTCACACTCCCGCAGTCAGGAAAATTGGATATTTTCATACTCCTGGGGTCAGGAAAATCGCATTTTTCATACTCCCGGGGTCAGGAAAATCAAAAAAATTTCACATTCCCGGGGTCAGGAAAATCAGATTTTTTTCATACTCCCGGGGTCAGGAAAATTGGATTTTTTTCACACTCCCGGTGTCAGGAAAATTGGATATTTTCATACTCCCAGGGTCAGGAAAATTGCATTTTTCAGCCTCCCGGGGTCAGGAAAATCGCATTTTTCATACTCCCGGGGTCAGGAAAATCCAAAATTTTTCACATTCCCAGTGTTAGGAAAATCACATTTTTCACACTCCCGGGGTCAGGAAAATTGCGTTTTTTTCACACTCCCGGGGTCAAGAAAATCACATTTCTTCACACTCCCGGGGTCAGGAGATTCTGATTTTTTTCACACTCCCGGGGTCAAGAAAATCACTTTTTTTCACACTCCCGGGGTCAGGAAATTCTAATTTTTTTCACACTCCCGGTGTTAGGAAAATCACATTTTTCACACTCCCGGGGTCAGAAAAATTGGATTTTTTCACACTCCCAGGGTCAGGAGAATTTATTTTTTTTCACACTCCCGGGGTCAAGAAAATCACATTTTTTCACACTCCCGGGGTCAGGAAAATTGGATTTTTTAACACTCCCGGGGTCAGGAAAATTGGATTTTCTTCACACTCCCGGGGTCAGGAAAATTGGGTTTTTTTCACACTCCCGGGGTCAAGAAAATCACATTTTTTCACACTCCCGGGGTCAGGAGATTCTGATTTTTTTTCACACTCCCAGGGTCAAGAAAATCACATTTTTTCACACTCCCGGGGTCAGGAATTTCTGATTTTTTCACAATCCCGGTGTTAGGAAAATCACATTTTTCACACTCCCGGGGTAAAGAAAATCACATTTTTTCAAACTCCCGGGGTCAGGAGATTCTGATTTCTTTCACACTCCCTGGGTCAATAAAATCACATTTTTTCACACTCCCGGGGTCAGGAATTTCTGATTTTTTCACACTCCCGGTGTTAGGAAAATCACATTTTTTCACACTCCCGGGGTCAGGAAATTCTAATTTTTTTTCACACTCCTGGTGTTAGGAAAATCATATTTTTCACACTCCCGGGGTCAGAAAAATTGGATTTTTTCACACTCCCGGGGTCAGGATAATTTAATATTTTTCACACTCCCGGGGTCAAGAAAATCACTTTTTTCACACTCCCGGGGTCAGGAGATTCTGATTTTTTTCACACTCCCGGGGTCAAGAAAATCACATTTTTTCACATTCCCGGGGTCAGGAGATTCTGATTTTTTTCACACTCCCGGGGTCAGGAAAATCAGATTTTTTCATACTCCCGGTGTCAGGAAAATCACATTTTTTCACACCCCAGGGTCAGGAAATTCTGATTTTTTTCACACTCACGGTGTTAGGAAAATCACATTTTTCACACTCCCGGGGTCAGGAAAATTGGATTTTTTCACACTCCCGGGGTCAGGAGAATTTAATTTTTTTCACACTCCCGGGGTCAAGAAAATCACATTTTTTCACACTCCCGGGGTCAGGAATTTCTGATTTTTTTCACACTCCCGGTGTTAGGAAAATCACATTTTTCACACTCCCGGGGTAAAGAAAATCACATTTTTTCAAACTCCCGGGGTCAGGAGATTCTGATTTCTTTCACACTCCCGGGGTCAAGAAAATCACATTTTTTCACACTCCCGGGGTCAGGAAATTCTAATTTTTTTTTACACTCCTGGTGTTAGGAAAATCATATTTTTCACACTCCAGGGGTCAGAAAAATTGGATTTTTTCACACTCCCGGGGTCAGGAGAATTTAATTTTTTTCACACTCCCGGGGTCAAGAAAATCACTTTTTTCACACTCCCGGGGTCAGGAGATTCTGATTTTTTTCACACTCCCAGGGTCAAGAAAATCACATTTTTTCACACTCCCGGGGTCAGGAGATTCTGATTTTTTTCACACTCCCGGGGTCAGGAAAATCAGATTTTTTCATACTCCCGGTGTCAGGAAAATCACATTTTTTCACACCCCAGGGTCAGGAAATTCTGATTTTTTTCACACTCACGGTGTTAGGAAAATCACATTTTTCACACTCCCGGGGTCAGGAAAATTGGATTTTTTCACACTCCCGGGGTCAGGAGAATTTAATTTTTTTCACACTCCCGGGGTCAAGAAAATCACATTTTTTCACACTCCCGGGGTCAGGAATTTCTGATTTTTTTCACACTCCCGGTGTTAGGAAAATCACATTTTTCACACTCCCGGGGTAAAGAAAATCACATTTTTTCAAACTCCCGGGGTCAGGAGATTCTGATTTCTTTCACACTCCCGGGGTCAAGAAAATCACATTTTTTCACACTCCCGGGGTCAGGAAATTCTAATTTTTTTTCACACTCCTGGTGTTAGGAAAATCATATTTTTCACACTCCAGGGGTCAGAAAAATTGGATTTTTTCACACTCCCGGGGTCAGGAGAATTTAATTTTTTTCACACTCCCGGGGTCAAGAAAATCACTTTTTTTCACACTCCCGGGGTCAGGAGATTCTGATTTTTTTCACACTCCCGGGGTCAAGAAAATCACTTTTTTTCACACTCCCGGGGTCAGGAAATTCTAATTTTTTTCACACTCCCGGTGTTAGGAAAATCACATTTTTCACACTCCCGGGGTCAGAAAAATTGGATTTTTTCACACTCCCAGGGTCAGGAGAATTTAATTTTTTTCACACTCCCGGGGTCAAGAAAATCACATTTTTTCACACTCCCGGGGTCAGGAAAATTGGATTTTTTAACACTCCCGGGGTCTGGAAAATTGGATTTTCTTCACACTCCCGGGGTCAGGAAAATTGGGATTTTTTTCACACTCCCGGGGTCAAGAAAATCACATTTTTTCACACTCCCGGGGTCAGGAGATTGATTTATTTTTCACACTCCCAGGGTCAAGAAAATCACATTTTTTCACACTCCCGGGGTCAGGAATTTCTGATTTTTTCACACTCCCGGTGTTAGGAAAATCACATTTTTCACACTCCCGGGGTAAAGAAAATCACATTTTTTCAAACTCCCGGGGTCAGGAGATTCTGATTTCTTTCACACTCCCTGGGTCAAGAAAATCACATTTTTTCACACTCCCAGGGTCAGGAAATTCTAATTTTTTTCACACTCCTGGTGTTAGGAAAATCACATTTTTCACACTCCCTGGGTCAGAAAAATTGGATTTTTTCACACTCCCGGGGTCAGGAGAATTTAATTTTTTTCACACTCCCAGTGTCAAGAAAATCACTTTTTTTCACACTCCCGGGGTCAGGAGATTCTGATTTTTTTCACACTCCCGGGGTCAAGAAAATCACTTTTTTTCACACTCCCGGGGTCAGGAAATTCTAATTTTTTTCACACTCCCGGTGTTAGGAAAATCACATTTTTCACACTCCCGGGGTCAGAAAAATTGGATTTTTTCACACTCCCGGGGTCAGGAGAATTTAATTTTTTTCACACTCCCGGGGTCAAGAAAATCACATTTTTTCACACTCCCGGGGTCAGGAAAATTGGATTTTTTAACACTCCCGGGGTCAGGAAAATTGGATTTTTTTCACACTCCCGGGGTCAGGAAAATTGGGTTTTTTTCACACTCCCGGGGTCAAGAAAATCACCTTTTTTCACACTCCCGGGGTCAGGAGATTCTGATTTTTTTTTCACACTCCCAGGGTCAAGAAAATCACATTTTTTCACACTCCCGGGGTCAGGAATTTCTGATTTTTTTCACACTCCCGGTGTTAGGAAAATCACATTTTTCACACTCCCGGGGTAAAGAAAATCACATTTTTTCAAACTCCCGGGGTCAGGAGATTCTGATTTCTTTCACACTCCCGGGGTCAAGAAAATCACATTTTTTCACACTCCCGGGGTCAGGAAATTCTAATTTTTTTTCACACTCCTGGTGTTAGGAAAATCATATTTTTCACACTCCCGGGGTCAGAAAAATTGGATTTTTTCACACTCCCGGGGTCAGGATAATTTAATTTTTTTCACACTCCCGGGGTCAAGAAAATCACTTTTTTCACACTCCCGGGGTCAGGAGATTCTGATTTTTTTCACACTCCCGGGGTCAAGAAAATCACTTTTTTTCACACTCCCGGGGTCAGGAAATTCTAATTTTTTTCACACTCCCGGTGTTAGGAAAATCACATTTTTCACACTCCCGGGGTCAGAAAAATTGGATTTTTTCACACTCCCGGGGTCAGGAGAATTTAATTTTTTTCACACTCCCGGGGTCAAGAAAATCACATTTTTTCACACTCCCGGGGTCAGGAAAATTGGATTTTTTAACACTCCCGGGGTCAGGAAAATTGGATTTTTTTCACACTCCCGGGGTCAGGAAAATTGGGTTTTTTTCACACTCCCGGGGTCAAGAAAATCACCTTTTTTCACACTCCCGGGGTCAGGAGATTCTGATTTTTTTTTCACACTCCCAGGGTCAAGAAAATCACATTTTTTCACACTCCCGGGGTCAGGAATTTCTGATTTTTTTCACACTCCCGGTGTTAGGAAAATCACATTTTTCACACTCCCGGGGTAAAGAAAATCACATTTTTTCAAACTCCCGGGGTCAGGAAAATTGGATTTTTTCACACTCCCGGGGTCAGGAGAATTTAATTTTTTTCACACTCCCGGGGTCAAGAAAATCACATTTTTTCACACTCCCGGGGTCAGGAATTTCTGATTTTTTTCACACTCCCGGTGTTAGGAAAATCACATTTTTCACACTCCCGGGGTAAAGAAAATCACATTTTTTCAAACTCCCGGGGTCAGGAGATTCTGATTTCTTTCACACTCCCGGGGTCAAGAAAATCACATTTTTTCACACTCCCGGGGTCAGGAAATTCTAATTTTTTTTCACACTCCTGGTGTTAGGAAAATCATATTTTTCACACTCCCGGGGTCAGAAAAATTGGATTTTTTCACACTCCCGGGGTCAGGAGAATTTAATTTTTTTCACACTCCCGGGGTCAAGAAAATCACTTTTTTCACACTCCCGGGGTCAGGAGATTCTGATTTTTTTCACACTCCCAGGGTCAAGAAAATCACATTTTTTCACACTCCCGGGGTCAGGAGATTCTGATTTTTTTCACACTCCCGGGGTCAGGAAAATCAGATTTTTTCATACTCCCGGTGTCAGGAAAATCACATTTTTTCACACCCCAGGGTCAGGAAATTCTGATTTTTTTCACACTCACGGTGTTAGGAAAATCACATTTTTCACACTCCCGGGGTCAGGAAAATTGGATTTTTTCACACTCCCGGGGTCAGGAGAATTTAATTTTTTTCACACTCCCGGGGTCAAGAAAATCACATTTTTTCACACTCCCGGGGTCAGGAAAATCGGATATTTTCACACTCCCGGGGTCAGGAAAATCAGATTTTTTTTCACACTCCCGCAGTCAGGAAAATTGGATATTTTCATACTCCTGGGGTCAGGAAAATCGCATTTTTCATACTCCCGGGGTCAGGAAAATCAAAAAAATTTCACATTCCCGGGGTCAGGAAAATCAGATTTTTTTCATACTCCCGGGGTCAGGAAAATTGGATTTTTTTCACACTCCCGGTGTCAGGAAAATTGGATATTTTCATACTCCCAGGGTCAGGAAAATTGCATTTTTCAGCCTCCCGGGGTCAGGAAAATCGCATTTTTCATACTCCCGGGGTCAGGAAAATCCAAAATTTTTCACATTCCCAGTGTTAGGAAAATCACATTTTTCACACTCCCGGGGTCAGGAAAATTGCGTTTTTTTCACACTCCCGGGGTCAAGAAAATCACATTTCTTCACACTCCCGGGGTCAGGAGATTCTGATTTTTTTCACACTCCCGGGGTCAAGAAAATCACTTTTTTTCACACTCCCGGGGTCAGGAAATTCTAATTTTTTTCACACTCCCGGTGTTAGGAAAATCACATTTTTCACACTCCCGGGGTCAGAAAAATTGGATTTTTTCACACTCCCAGGGTCAGGAGAATTTAATTTTTTTCACACTCCCGGGGTCAAGAAAATCACATTTTTTCACACTCCCGGGGTCAGGAAAATTGGATTTTTTAACACTCCCGGGGTCAGGAAAATTGGATTTTCTTCACACTCCCGGGGTCAGGAAAATTGGGTTTTTTTCACACTCCCGGGGTCAAGAAAATCACATTTTTTCACACTCCCGGGGTCAGGAGATTCTGATTTTTTTTCACACTCCCAGGGTCAAGAAAATCACATTTTTTCACACTCCCGGGGTCAGGAATTTCTGATTTTTTCACAATCCCGGTGTTAGGAAAATCACATTTTTCACACTCCCGGGGTAAAGAAAATCACATTTTTTCAAACTCCCGGGGTCAGGAGATTCTGATTTCTTTCACACTCCCTGGGTCAATAAAATCACATTTTTTCACACTCCCGGGGTCAGGAATTTCTGATTTTTTCACACTCCCGGTGTTAGGAAAATCACATTTTTCACACTCCCGGGGTAAAGAAAATCACATTTTTTCAAACTCCCGGGGTCAGGAGATTCTGATTTCTTTCACACTCCCGGGGTCAAGAAAATCACATTTTTTCACACTCCCGGGGTCAGGAAATTCTAATTTTTTTTCACACTCCTGGTGTTAGGAAAATCACATTTTTCACACTCCCGGGGTCAGAAAAATTGGATTTTTTCACACTCCCGGGGTCAGGAGAATTTAATTTTTTTCACACTCCCGGGGTCAAGAAAATCACTTTTTTTCACACTCCCGGGGTCAGGAGATTCTGATTTTTTTCACACTCCCGGGGTCAAGAAAATCACATTTTTTCACACTCCCGGGGTCAGGAGATTCTGATTTTTTTCACACTCCCGGGGTCAAGAAAATCACATTTTTCACACTCCCGGGGTCAGGAAATTCTGATTTTTTTCACATTCCGGGTGTTAGGAAAATCACATTTTTCACACTCCCGGGGTCAAGAAAATCACATTTTTTATCACTCCCGGGGTCAGGAAATTCTGATATTTTTCACACTCCCAGGGTCAGGAAAATCGGATATTTTCACACTCCCGGGGTCAGGAAAATCAGATTTTTTTTCATACTCCCGGGGTCAGGAAAAATCACATTTTTTTCACACTCCCAGGGTCAGGAAATTCTGATTTTTTTCACACTCACGGTGTTAGGAAAATCACATTTTTCACACTCCTGGGGTCAGGAAAATTGGATTTTTTCACACTCCCGGGGTCAGGAGTATTTAATTTTTTTCACACTCCTGGGGTCAAGAAAATCACATTTATTCACAGTCCCGGGGTCAGGAAATTCTGATTTTTTTCACACTCACGGTGTTAGGAAAATCACATTTTTCACACTCCTGGGGTCAGGAAAATCAGATTTTTTTTCACACTCCCGGGGTCAGGAAAATTGGATATTTTCATACTCCCGGGGTCAGGAAAATTGGATATTTTCATACTCCCGGGGTCAGGAAAATTGCATTTTTCAGCCTCCCGGGGTCAGGAAAATCGCATTTTTCATACTCCCGGGGTCAGGAAAATCCAAAATTTTTCACATTCCCAGTGTTAGGAAAATCACATTTTTCACACTCCCGGGGTCAGGAAAATTGGTTTTTTTCACACTCCCAGGGTCAAGAAAATCACATTTTTTCACACTCCCGGGGTCAGGAGATTCTGATTTTTTTCACACTCCCGGGGTCAAGAAAATCACTTTTTTTCACACTCCCGGGGTCAGGAAATTCTAATTTTTTTCACACTCCCGGTGTTAGGAAAATCACATTTTTCACACTCCCGGGGTCAGAAAAATTGGATTTTTTCACACTCCCAGGGTCAGGATAATTTAATTTTTTTCACACTCCCGGGGTCAAGAAAATCACTTTTTTTCACACTCCCGGGGTCAGGAAATTCTAATTTTTTTCACACTCCCGGTGTTAGGAAAATCACATTTTTCACACTCCCGGGGTCAGAAAAATTGGATTTTTTCACACTCCCGGGGTCAGGAGAATTTAATTTTTTTCACACTCCCGGGGTCAAGAAAATCACATTTTTTCACACTCCCGGGGTCAGGAAAATTGGATTTTTTAACACTCCCGGGGTCAGGAAAATTGGATTTTTTTCACACTCCCGGGGTCAGGAAAATTGGGTTTTTTTCACACTCCCGGGGTCAAGAAAATCACCTTTTTTCACACTCCCGGGGTCAGGAGATTCTGATTTTTTTTTCACACTCCCAGGGTCAAGAAAATCACATTTTTTCACACTCCCGGGGTCAGGAATTTCTGATTTTTTTCACACTCCCGGTGTTAGGAAAATCACATTTTTCACACTCCCGGGGTAAAGAAAATCACATTTTTTCAAACTCCCGGGGTCAGGAGATTCTGATTTCTTTCACACTCCCGGGGTCAAGAAAATCACATTTTTTCACACTCCCGGGGTCAGGAAATTCTAATTTTTTTTCACACTCCTGGTGTTTGGAAAATCATATTTTTCACACTCCCGGGGTCAGAAAAATTGGATTTTTTCACACTCCCGGGGTCAGGATAATTTAATTTTTTTCACACTCCCGGGGTCAAGAAAATCACTTTTTTCACACTCCCGGGGTCAGGAGATTCTGATTTTTTTCACACTCCCGGGGTCAAGAAAATCACATTTTTTCACACTCCCGGGGTCAGGAGATTCTGATTTTTTTCACACTCCCGGGGTCAGGAAAATCAGATTTTTTCATACTCCCGGTGTCAGGAAAATCACATTTTTTCACACCCCAGGGTCAGGAAATTCTGATTTTTTTCACACTCACGGTGTTAGGAAAATCACATTTTTCACACTCCCGGGGTCAGGAAAATTGGATTTTTTCACACTCCCGGGGTCAGGAGAATTTAATTTTTTTCACACTCCCGGGGTCAAGAAAATCACATTTTTTCACACTCCCGGGGTCAGGAAAATCGGATATTTTCACACTCCCGGGGTCAGGAAAATCAGATTTTTTTTCACACTCCCGCAGTCAGGAAAATTGGATATTTTCATACTCCTGGGGTCAGGAAAATCGCATTTTTCATACTCCCGGGGTCAGGAAAATCAAAAAAATTTCACATTCCCGGGGTCAGGAAAATCAGATTTTTTTCATACTCCCGGGGTCAGGAAAATTGGATTTTTTTCACACTCCCGGTGTCAGGAAAATTGGATATTTTCATACTCCCGGGGTCAGGAAAATTGCATTTTTCAGCCTCCCGGGGTCAGGAAAATCGCATTTTTCATACTCCCGGGGTCAGGAAAATCCAAAATTTTTCACATTCCCAGTGTTAGGAAAATCACATTTTTCACACTCCCGGGGTCAGGAAAATTGGGTTTTTTTCACACTCCCGGGGTCAAGAAAATCACATCAAGAATCACATCAAGAATCTCCTGACACTCCCGGGGTCAGGAGATTCTGATTTTTTTCACACTCCCGGGGTCAAGAAAATCACTTTTTTTCACACTCCCGGGGTCAGGAAATTCTAATTTTTTTCACACTCCCGGTGTTAGGAAAATCACATTTTTCACACTCCCGGGGTCAGAAAAATTGGATTTTTTCACACTCCCAGGGTCAGGAGAATTTAATTTTTTTCACACTCCCGGGGTCAAGAAAATCACATTTTTTCACACTCCCGGGGTCAGGAAAATTGGATTTTTTAACACTCCCGGGGTCAGGAAAATTGGATTTTCTTCACACTCCCGGGGTCAGGAAAATTGGGTTTTTTTCACACTCCCGGGGTCAAGAAAATCACATTTTTTCACACTCCCGGGGTCAGGAGATTCTGATTTTTTTTCACACTCCCAGGGTCAAGAAAATCACATTTTTTCACACTCCCGGGGTCAGGAATTTCTGATTTTTTCACAATCCCGGTGTTAGGAAAATCACATTTTTCACACTCCCGGGGTAAAGAAAATCACATTTTTTCAAACTCCCGGGGTCAGGAGATTCTGATTTCTTTCACACTCCCTGGGTCAATAAAATCACATTTTTTCACACTCCCGGGGTCAGGAATTTCTGATTTTTTCACACTCCCGGTGTTAGGAAAATCACATTTTTCACACTCCCGGGGTAAAGAAAATCACATTTTTTCAAACTCCCGGGGTCAGGAGATTCTGATTTCTTTCATACTCCCGGGGTCAAGAAAATCACATTTTTTCACACTCCCGGGGTCAGGAAATTCTAATTTTTTTTCACACTCCTGGTGTTAGGAAAATCACATTTTTCACACTCCCGGGGTCAGAAAAATTGGATTTTTTCACACTCCCGGGGTCAGGAGAATTTATTTTTTTTCACACTCCCGGGGTCAAGAAAATCACTTTTTTTCACACTCCCGGGGTCAGGAGATTCTGATTTTTTTCACACTCCCGGGGTCAAGAAAATCACATTTTTTCACACTCCCGGGGTCAGGAGATTCTGATTTTTTTCACACTCCCGGGGTCAAGAAAATCACATTTTTCACACTCCCGGGGTCAGGAAATTCTGATTTTTTTCACATTCCCGGTGTTAGGAAAATCACATTTTTCACACTCCCGGGGTCAAGAAAATCACATTTTTTATCACTCCCGGGGTCAGGAAATTCTGATATTTTTCACACTCCCAGGGTCAGGAAAATCGGATATTTTCACACTCCCGGGGTCAGGAAAATCAGATTTTTTTTCATACTCCCGGGGTCAGGAAAAATCACATTTTTTTCACACTCCCAGGGTCAGGAAATTCTGATTTTTTTCACACTCACGGTGTTAGGAAAATCACATTTTTCACACTCCTGGGGTCAGGAAAATTGGATTTTTTCACACTCCCGGGGTCAGGAGTATTTAATTTTTTTCACACTCCTGGGGTCAAGAAAATCACATTTATTCACAGTCCCGGGGTCAGGAAATTCTGATTTTTTTCACACTCACGGTGTTAGGAAAATCACATTTTTCACACTCCTGGGGTCAGGAAAATCAGATTTTTTTTCACACTCCCGGGGTCAGGAAAATTGGATATTTTCATACTCCCGGGGTCAGGAAAATTGGATATTTTCATACTCCCGGGGTCAGGAAAATTGCATTTTTCAGCCTCCCGGGGTCAGGAAAATCGCATTTTTCATACTCCCGGGGTCAGGAAAATCCAAAATTTTTCACATTCCCAGTGTTAGGAAAATCACATTTTTCACACTCCCGGGGTCAGGAAAATTGGTTTTTTTCACACTCCCAGGGTCAAGAAAATCACATTTTTTCACACTCCCGGGGTCAGGAGATTCTGATTTTTTTCACACTCCCGGGGTCAAGAAAATCACATTTTTTCACACTCCCGGGGTCAGGAAAATTGGATTTTTTAACACTCCCGGGGTCAGGAAAATTGGATTTTCTTCACACTCCCGGGGTCAGGAAAATTGGGTTTTTTTCACACTCCCGGGGTCAAGAAAATCACTTTTTTTCACACTCCCAGGGTCAAGAAAATCACATTTTTTCACAGTCCCGGGGTCAGGAATTTCTGATTTTTTCACACTCCCGGTGTTAGGAAAATCACATTTTTCACACTCCCGGGGTAAAGAAAATCACATTTTTTCAAACTCCCGGGGTCAGGAGATTCTGATTTCTTTCACACTCCCGGGGTCAAGAAAATCACATTTTTTCACACTCCCAGGGTCAGGAAATTCTAATTTTTTTTCACACTCCTGGTGTTAGGAAAATCACATTTTTCACACTCCCTGGGTCAGAAAAATTGGATTTTTTCACACTCCCGGGGTCAGGAGAATTTAATTTTTTTCACACTCCCGGGGTCAAGAAAATCACTTTTTTTCACACTCCCGGGGTCAGGAGATTCTGATTTTTTTCACACTCCCGGGGTCAAGAATATCACTTTTTTTCACACTCCCGGGGTCAGGAAATTCTAATTTTTTTCACACTACCGGTGTTAGGAAAATCACATTTTTCACACTCCCGGGGTCAGAAAAATTGGATTTTTTCACACTCCCAGGGTCAGGAGAATTTAATTTTTTTCACACTCCCGGGGTCAAGAAAATCACATTTTTCCACACTCCCGGGGTCAGGAAAATTGGATTTTTTAACACTCCCGGGGTCTGGAAAATTGGATTTTCTTCACACTCCCGGGGTCAGGAAAATTGGGATTTTTTCACACTCCCGGGGTCAAGAAAATCATATTTTTTCACAATCCCGGGGTCAGGAGATTCTGATTTATTTTTCACACTCCCAGGGTCAAGAAAATCACATTTTTTCACACTCCCGGGGTCAGGAATTTCTGATTTTTTCACACTCCCGGTGTTAGGAAAATCACATTTTTCACACTCCCGGGGTAAAGAAAATCAGATTTTTTCAAACTCCCGGGGTCAGGAGATTCTGATTTCTTTCACACTCCCGGGGTCAAGAAAATCACATTTTTTCACACTCCCAGGGTCAGGAAATTCTAATTTTTTTCACACTCCTGGTGTTAGGAAAATCACATTTTTCACACTCCCGGGGTCAGAAAAATTGGATTTTTTCACACTCCCGGGGTCAGGATAATTTAATTTTTTTCACACTCCCAGTGTCAAGAAAATCACTTTTTTTCACACTCCCGGGGTCAGGAGATTCTGATTTTTTTCACACTCCCGGGGACAAGAAAATCACTTTTTTTCACACTCCCGGGGTCAGGAAATTCTAATTTTTTTCACACTCCCGGTGTTAGGAAAATCACATTTTTCACACTCCCGGGGTCAGAAAAATTGGATTTTTTCACACTCCCGGGGTCAGGAGAATTTAATTTTTTCCACACTCCCGGGGTCAAGAAAATCACATTTTTTCACACTCCCGGGGTCAGGAAAATTGGATTTTTTAACACTCCCGGGGTCAGGAAAATTGGATTTTTTTCACACTCCCGGGGTCAGGAAAATTGGGTTTTTTTCACACTCCCGGGGTCAAGAAAATCACATTTTTTCACACTCCCGGGGTCAGGAGATTCTGATTTTTTTTCACACTCCCAGGGTCAAGAAAATCACATTTTTTCACACTCCCGAGGTCAGGAATTTCTGATTTTTTTCACACTCCCGGTGTTAGGAAAATCACATTTTTCACACTCCCAGGGTAAAGAAAATCACATTTTTTCAAACTCCCGGGGTCAGGAGATTCTGATTTCTTTCACACTCCCGGGGTCAAGAAAATCACATTTTTTCACACTCCCGGGGTCAGGAAATTCTATTTTTTTTTCACACTCCTGGTGTTAGGAAAATCATATTTTTCACACTCCCGGGGTCAGAAAAATTTAATTTTTTCACACTCCCGGGGTCAGGAGAATTTATTTTTTTTCACACTCCCGGGTTCAAGAAAATCACTTTTTTTACACTCCCGGGGTCAGGAGATTCTGATTTTTTTCACACTCCCGGGGTCAAGAAAATCACATTTTTTCACACTCCCGGGGTCAGGAGATTCTGATTTTTTTCACACTCCCGGGGTCAGGAAAATCAGATTTTTTCATACTCCCGGGGTCAGGAAAATCACATTTTTTCACACCCCAGGGTCAGGAAATTCTGATTTTTTTCACACTCACGGTGTTAGGAAAATCACATTTTTCACACTCCCGGGGTCAGGAAAATTGGATTTTTTCACACTCCCGGGGTCAGGAGAATTTAATTTTTTTCACACTCCCGGGGTCAAGAAAATCACATTTTTTCACACTCCCGGGGTCAGGAAAATCGGATATTTTCACACTCCCGGGGTCAGGAAAATCAGATTTTTTTTCACACTCCCGCAGTCAGGAAAATTGGATATTTTCATACTCCTGGGGTCAGGAAAATCGCATTTTTCATACTCCCGGGGTCAGGAAAATCAAAAAAATTTCACATTCTCGGGGTCAGGAAAATCAGATTTTTTTCATACTCCCGGGGTCAGGAAAATTGGATTTTTTTCACACTCCCGGTGTCAGGAAAATTGGATATTTTCATACTCCCGGGGTCAGGAAAATTGCATTTTTCAGCCTCCCGGGGTCAGGAAAATCGCATTTTTCATACTCCCGGGGTCAGGAAAATCCAAAATTTTTCACATTCCCAGTGTTAGGAAAATCACATTTTTCACACTCCCGGGGTCAGGAAAATTGGGTTTTTTTCACACTCCCGGGGTCAAGAAAATCACATTTTTTCACACTCCCGGGGTCAGGAGATTCTGATTTTTTTCACACTCCCGGGGTCAAGAAAATCACTTTTTTTCACACTCCCGGGGTCAGGAAATTCTAATTTTTTTCACACTCCCGGTGTTAGGAAAATCACATTTTTCACACTCCCGGGGTCAGAAAAATTGGATTTTTTCACACTCCCAGGGTCAGGAGAATTTAATTTTTTTCACACTCCCGGGGTCAAGAAAATCACATTTTTTCACACTCCCGGGGTCAGGAAAATTGGATTTTTTAACACTCCCGGGGTCAGGAAAATTGGATTTTTTCACACTCCCGGGGTCAGGAAAATTGGGTTTTTTTCACACTCCCGGGGTCAAGAAAATCACATTTTTTCACACTCCCGGGGTCAGGAGATTCTGATTTTTTTTCACACTCCCAGGGTCAAGAAAATCACATTTTTTCACACTCCCGAGGTCAGGAATTTCTGATTTTTTTCACACTCCCGGTGTTAGGAAAATCACATTTTTCACACTCCCAGGGTAAAGAAAATCACATTTTTTCAAACTCCCGGGGTCAGGAGATTCTGATTTCTTTCACACTCCCGGGGTCAAGAAAATCACATTTTTTCACACTCCCGGGGTCAGGAAATTCTATTTTTTTTCACACTCCTGGTGTTAGGAAAATCATATTTTTCACACTCCCGGGGTCAGAAAAATTTAATTTTTTCACACTCCCGGGGTCAGGAGAATTTATTTTTTTTCACACTCCCGGGGTCAAGAAAATCACTTTTTTTACACTCCCGGGGTCAGGAGATTCTGATTTTTTTCACACTCCCGGGGTCAAGAAAATCACATTTTTTCACACTCCCGGGGTCAGGAGATTCTGATTTTTTTCACACTCCCGGGGTCAGGAAAATCAGATTTTTTCATACTCCCGGGGTCAGGAAAATCACATTTTTTCACACCCCAGGGTCAGGAAATTCTGATTTTTTTCACACTCACGGTGTTAGGAAAATCACATTTTTCACACTCCCGGGGTCAGGAAAATTGGATTTTTTCACACTCCCGGGGTCAGGAGAATTTAATTTTTTTCACACTCCCGGGGTCAAGAAAATCACATTTTTTCACACTCCCGGGGTCAGGAAAATCGGATATTTTCACACTCCCGGGGTCAGGAAAATCAGATTTTTTTTCACACTCCCGCAGTCAGGAAAATTGGATATTTTCATACTCCTGGGGTCAGGAAAATCGCATTTTTCATACTCCCGGGGTCAGGAAAATCAAAAAAATTTCACATTCCCGGGGTCAGGAAAATCAGATTTTTTTCATACTCCCGGGGTCAGGAAAATTGGATTTTTTTCACACTCCCGGTGTCAGGAAAATTGGATATTTTCATACTCCCGGGGTCAGGAAAATTGCATTTTTCAGCCTCCCGGGGTCAGGAAAATCGCATTTTTCATACTCCCGTGGTCAGGAAAATCCAAAATTTTTCACATTCCCAGTGTTAGGAAAATCACATTTTTCACACTCCCGGGGTCAGGAAAATTGGGTTTTTTTCACACTCCCGGGGTCAAGAAAATCACATTTTTTCACACTCCCGGGGTCAGGAGATTCTGATTTTTTTCACACTCCCGGGGTCAAGAAAATCACTTTTTTTCACACTCCCGGGGTCAGGAAATTCTAATTTTTTTCACACTCCCGGTGTTAGGAAAATCACATTTTTCACACTCCCGGGGTCAGAAAAATTGGATTTTTTCACACTCCCAGGGTCAGGAGAATTTAATTTTTTTCACACTCCCGGGGTCAAGAAAATCACATTTTTTCACACTCCCGGGGTCAGGAAAATTGGATTTTTTAACACTCCCGGGGTCAGGAAAATTGGATTTTCTTCACACTCCCGGGGTCAAGAAAATCACTTTTTTTCACACTCCCGGGGTCAGGAGATTCTGATTTTTTTCACACTCCCGGGGTCAAGAAAATCACTTTTTTCACACTCCTGGGGTCAGGAAATTCTAATTTTTTTCACACTCCCGGTGTTAGGAAAATCACATTTTTCACACTCCCGGGGTCAGAAAAATTGGATTTTTTCACACTCCCGGGGTCAGGAGAATTTAATTTTTTTCACACTCCCGGGGTCAAGAAAATCACATTTTTTCACACTCCCGGGGTCAGGAAAATTGGATTTTTTAACACTCCCGGTGTCAGGAAAATTGGATTTTTTTCACACTCCCGGGGTCAGGAAAATTGGGTTTTTTTCACACTCCCGGGGTCAAGAAAATCACATTTTTTCACACTCCTGGGGTCAGGAGATTCTGATTTTTTTTCACACTCACGGTGTTAGGAAAATCACATTTTTCACACTCCCGGGGTCAGGAAAATTGGATTTTTTCACACTCCCGGGGTCAGGAGAATTTAATTTTTTTCACACTCCCGGGGTCAAGAAAATCACATTTTTTCACACTCCCGGGGTCAGGAAAATCGGATATTTTCACACTCCCGGGGTCAGGAAAATCAGATTTTTTTTCACACTCCCGCAGTCAGGAAAATTGGATATTTTCATACTCCTGGGGTCAGGAAAATCGCATTTTTCATACTCCCGGGGTCAGGAAAATCAAAAAAATTTCACATTCCCGGGGTCAGGAAAATCAGATTTTTTTCATACTCCCGGGGTCAGGAAAATTGGATTTTTTTCACACTCCCGGTGTCAGGAAAATTGGATATTTTCATACTCCCAGGGTCAGGAAAATTGCATTTTTCAGCCTCCCGGGGTCAGGAAAATCGCATTTTTCATACTCCCGGGGTCAGGAAAATCCAAAATTTTTCACATTCCCAGTGTTAGGAAAATCACATTTTTCACACTCCCGGGGTCAGGAAAATTGGGTTTTTTTCACACTCCCGGGGTCAAGAAAATCACATTTCTTCACACTCCCGGGGTCAGGAGATTCTGATTTTTTTCACACTCCCGGGGTCAAGAAAATCACTTTTTTTCACACTCCCGGGGTCAGGAAATTCTAATTTTTTTCACACTCCCGGTGTTAGGAAAATCACATTTTTCACACTCCCGGGGTCAGAAAAATTGGATTTTTTCACACTCCCAGGGTCAGGAGAATTTAATTTTTTTCACACTCCCGGGGTCAAGAAAATCACATTTTTTCACACTCCCGGGGTCAGGAAAATTGGATTTTTTAACACTCCCGGGGTCAGGAAAATTGGATTTTCTTCACACTCCCGGGGTCAGGAAAATTGGGTTTTTTTCACACTCCCGGGGTCAAGAAAATCACATTTTTTCACACTCCCGGGGTCAGGAGATTCTGATTTTTTTTCACACTCCCAGGGTCAAGAAAATCACATTTTTTCACACTCCCGGGGTCAGGAATTTCTGATTTTTTCACAATCCCGGTGTTAGGAAAATCACATTTTTCACACTCCCGGGGTAAAGAAAATCACATTTTTTCAAACTCCCGGGGTCAGGAGATTCTGATTTCTTTCACACTCCCTGGGTCAATAAAATCACATTTTTTCACACTCCCGGGGTCAGGAATTTCTGATTTTTTCACACTCCCGGTGTTAGGAAAATCACATTTTTCACACTCCCGGGGTAAAGAAAATCACATTTTTTCAAACTCCCGGGGTCAGGAGATTCTGATTTCTTTCACACTCCCGGGGTCAAGAAAATCACATTTTTTCACACTCCCGGGGTCAGGAAATTCTAATTTTTTTTCACACTCCTGGTGTTAGGAAAATCACATTTTTCACACTCCCGGGGTCAGAAAAATTGGATTTTTTCACACTCCCGGGGTCAGGAGAATTTAATTTTTTTCACACTCCCGGGGTCAAGAAAATCACTTTTTTTCACACTCCCGGGGTCAGGAGATTCTGATTTTTTTCACACTCCCGGGGTCAAGAAAATCACATTTTTTCACACTCCCGGGGTCAGGAGATTCTGATTTTTTTCACACTCCCGGGGTCAAGAAAATCACATTTTTCACACTCCCGGGGTCAGAATATTCTGATTTTTTTCACATTCCCGGTGTTAGGAAAATCACATTTTTCACACTCCCGGGGTCAAGAAAATCACATTTTTTATCACTCCCGGGGTCAGGAAATTCTGATATTTTTCACACTCCCAGGGTCAGGAAAATCGGATATTTTCACACTCCCGGGGTCAGGAGATTCTGATTTTTTTCACACTCCCGGGGTCAAGAAAATCACATTTTTCACACTCCCGGGGTCAGGAGATTCTGATTTTTTTCACACTCCCGGGGTCAAGAAAATCACATTTTTCACACTCCCGGGGTCAGGATATTCTGATTTTTTTCACATTCCCGGTGTTAGGAAAATCACATTTTTCACACTCCCGGGGTCAAGAAAATCACATTTTTTATCACTCCCGGGGTCAGGAAATTCTGATATTTTTCACACTCCCAGGGTCAGGAAAATCGGATATTTTCACACTCCCGGGGTCAGGAAAATCAGATTTTTTTTCATACTCCCGGTGTCAGGAAAAATCACATTTTTTTCACACTCCCAGGGTCAGGAAATTCTGATTTTTTTCACACTCACGGTGTTAGGAAAATCACATTTTTCACACTCCTGGGGTCAGGAAAATTGGATTTTTTCACACTCCCGGGGTCAGGAGTATTTAATTTTTTTCACACTCCTGGGGTCAAGAAAATCACATTTATTCACAGTCCCGGGGTCAGGAAATTCTGATTTTTTTCACACTCACGGTGTTAGGAAAATCACATTTTTCACACTCCTGGGGTCAGGAAAATCAGATTTTTTTTCACACTCCCGGGGTCAGGAAAATTGGATATTTTCATACTCCCGGGGTCAGGAAAATTGGATATTTTCATACTCCCGGGGTCAGGAAAATTGCATTTTTCAGCCTCCCGGGGTCAGGAAAATCGCATTTTTCATACTCCCGGGGTCAGGAAAATCCAAAATTTTTCACATTCCCAGTGTTAGGAAAATCACATTTTTCACACTCCCGGGGTCAGGAAAATTGGTTTTTTTCACACTCCCAGGGTCAAGAAAATCACATTTTTTCACACTCCCGGGGTCAGGAGATTCTGATTTTTTTCACACTCCCGGGGTCAAGAAAATCACTTTTTTTCAAACTCCCGGGGTCAGGAAATTCTAATTTTTTTCACACTCCCGGTGTTAGGAAAATCACATTTTTCACACTCCCGGGGTCAGAAAAATTGGATTTTTTCACACTCCCAGGGTCAGGATAATTTAATTTTTTTCACACTCCCAGGGTCAAGAAAATCACTTTTTTTCACACTCCCGGGGTCAGGAAATTCTAATTTTTTTCACACTCCCGGTGTTAGGAAAATCACATTTTTCACACTCCCGGGGTCAGAAAAATTGGATTTTTTCACACTCCCGGGGTCAGGAGAATTTAATTTTTTTCACACTCCCGGGGTCAAGAAAATCACTTTTTTTCACACTCCCGGGGTCAGGAAAATTGGATTTTTTAACACTCCCGGGGTCAGGAAAATTGGATTTTTTTCACACTCCCGGGGTCAGGAAAATTGGGTTTTTTTCACACTCCCGGGGTCAAGAAAATCACCTTTTTTCACACTCCCGGGGTCAGGAGATTCTGATTTTTTTTTCACACTCCCAGGGTCAAGAAAATCACATTTTTTCACACTCCCGGGGTCAGGAATTTCTGATTTTTTTCACACTCCCGGTGTTAGGAAAATCACATTTTTCACACTCCCGGGGTAAAGAAAATCACATTTTTTCAAACTCCCGGGGTCAGGAGATTCTGATTTCTTTCACACTCCCGGGGTCAAGAAAATCACATTTTTTCACACTCCCGGGGTCAGGAAATTCTAATTTTTTTTCACACTCCTGGTGTTTGGAAAATCATATTTTTCACACTCCCGGGGTCAGAAAAATTGGATTTTTTCACACTCCCGGGGTCAGGATAATTTAATTTTTTTCACACTCCCGGGGTCAAGAAAATCACTTTTTTCACACTCCCGGGGTCAGGAGATTCTGATTTTTTTCACACTCCCGGGGTCAAGAAAATCACATTTTTTCACACTCCCGGGGTCAGGAGATTCTGATTTTTTTCACACTCCCGGGGTCAGGAAAATCAGATTTTTTCATACTCCCGGTGTCAGGAAAATCACATTTTTTCACACCCCAGGGTCAGGAAATTCTGATTTTTTTCACACTCACGGTGTTAGGAAAATCACATTTTTCACACTCCCGGGGTCAGGAAAATTGGATTTTTTCACACTCCCGGGGTCAGGAGAATTTAATTTTTTTCACACTCCCGGGGTCAAGAAAATCACATTTTTTCACACTCCCGGGGTCAGGAATTTCTGATTTTTTTCACACTCCCGGTGTTAGGAAAATCACATTTTTCACACTCCCGGGGTAAAGAAAATCACATTTTTTCAAACTCCCGGGGTCAGGAGATTCTGATTTCTTTCACACTCCCGGGGTCAAGAAAATCACATTTTTTCACACTCCCGGGGTCAGGAAATTCTAATTTTTTTTCACACTCCTGGTGTTAGGAAAATCATATTTTTCACACTCCCGGGGTCAGAAAAATTGGATTTTTTCACACTCCCGGGGTCAGGAGAATTTAATTTTTTTCACACTCCCGGGGTCAAGAAAATCACTTTTTTCACACTCCCGGGGTCAGGAGATTCTGATTTTTTTCACACTCCCAGGGTCAAGAAAATCACATTTTTTCACACTCCCGGGGTCAGGAGATTCTGATTTTTTTCACACTCCCGGGGTCAGGAAAATCAGATTTTTTCATACTCCCGGTGTCAGGAAAATCACATTTTTTTCACACCCCAGGGTCAGGAAATTCTGATTTTTTTCACACTCACGGTGTTAGGAAAATCACATTTTTCACACTCCCGGGGTCAGGAAAATTGGATTTTTTCACACTCCCGGGGTCAGGAGAATTTAATTTTTTTCACACTCCCGGGGTCAAGAAAATCACATTTTTTCACACTCCCGGGGTCAAGAAAATCACATTTTTTCACACTCCCGGGGTCAGGAAAATCGGATATTTTCACACTCCCGGGGTCAGGAAAATCAAATTTTTTTTCACACTCCCGCAGTCAGGAAAATTGGATATTTTCATACTCCTGGGGTCAGGAAAATCGCATTTTTCATACTCCCGGGGTCAGGAAAATCAAAAAAATTTCACATTCCCGGGGTCAGGAAAATCAGATTTTTTTCATACTCCCGGGGTCAGGAAAATTGGATTTTTTTCACACTCCCGGTGTCAGGAAAATTGGATATTTTCATACTCCCGGGGTCAGGAAAATTGCATTTTTCAGCCTCCCGGGGTCAGGAAAATCGCATTTTTCATACTCCCGGGGTCAGGAAAATCCAAAATTTTTCACATTCCCAGTGTTAGGAAAATCACATTTTTCACACTCCCGGGGTCAGGAAAATTGGGTTTTTTTCACACTCCCGGGGTCAAGAAAATCACATTTCTTCACACTCCCGGGGTCAGGAGATTCTGATTTTTTTCACACTCCCGGGGTCAAGAAAATCACTTTTTTTCACACTCCCGGGGTCAGGAAATTCTAATTTTTTTCACACTCCCGGTGTTAGGAAAATCACATTTTTCACACTCCCGGGGTCAGAAAAATTGGATTTTTTCACACTCCCAGGGTCAGGAGAATTTAATTTTTTTCACACTCCCGGGGTCAAGAAAATCACATTTTTTCACACTCCCGGGGTCAGGAAAATTGGATTTTTTAACACTCCCGGGGTCAGGAAAATTGGATTTTCTTCACACTCCCGGGGTCAGGAAAATTGGGTTTTTTTCACACTCCCGGGGTCAAGAAAATCACATTTTTTCACACTCCCGGGGTCAGGAGATTCTGATTTCTTTCACACTCCCTGGGTCAATAAAATCACATTTTTTCACACTCCCGGGGTCAGGAATTTCTGATTTTTTCACACTCCCGGTGTTAGGAAAATCACATTTTTCACACTCCCGGGGTAAAGAAAATCACATTTTTTCAAACTCCCGGGGTCAGGAGATTCTGATTTCTTTCACACTCCCGGGGTCAAGAAAATCACATTTTTTCACACTCCCGGGGTCAGGAAATTCTAATTTTTTTTCACACTCCTGGTGTTAGGAAAATCACATTTTTCACACTCCCGGGGTCAGAAAAATTGGATTTTTTCACACTCCCGGGGTCAGGAGAATTTAATTTTTTTCACACTCCCGGGGTCAAGAAAATCACTTTTTTTCACACTCCCGGGGTCAGGAGATTCTGATTTTTTTCACACTCCCGGGGTCAAGAAAATCACATTTTTTCACACTCCCGGGGTCAGGAGATTCTGATTTTTTTCACACTCCCGGGGTCAAGAAAATCACATTTTTCACACTCCCGGGGTCAGGAAATTCTGATTTTTTTCACATTCCCGGTGTTAGGAAAATCACATTTTTCACACTCCCGGGGTCAAGAAAATCACATTTTTTATCACTCCCGGGGTCAGGAAATTCTGATATTTTTCACACTCCCAGGGTCAGGAAAATCGGATATTTTCACACTCCCGGGGTCAGGAAAATCAGATTTTTTTTCATACTCCCGGGGTCAGGAAAAATCACATTTTTTTCACACTCCCAGGGTCAGGAAATTCTGATTTTTTTCACACTCACGGTGTTAGGAAAATCACATTTTTCACACTCCTGGGGTCAGGAAAATTGGATTTTTTCACACTCCCGGGGTCAGGAGTATTTAATTTTTTTCACACTCCTGGGGTCAAGAAAATCACATTTATTCACAGTCCCGGGGTCAGGACATTCTTATTTTTTTCACACTCACGGTGTTAGGAAAATCACATTTTTCACACTCCTGGGGTCAGGAAAATCAGATTTTTTTTCACACTCCCAGGGTCAGGAAAATTGGATATTTTCATACTCCCGGGGTCAGGAAAATTGGATATTTTCATACTCCCGGGGTCAGGAAAATTGCATTTTTCAGCCTCCCGGGATCAGGAAAATCGCATTTTTCATACTCCCGGGGTCAGGAAAATCCAAAATTTTTCACATTCCCAGTGTTAGGAAAATCACATTTTTCACACTCCCGGGGTCAGGAAAATTGGTTTTTTTCACACTCCCAGGGTCAAGAAAATCACATTTTTTCACACTCCCAGGGTCAGGAGATTCTGATTTTTTTCACACTCCCGGGGTCAAGAAAATCACATTTTTTCACACTCCCGGGGTCAGGAAAATTGGATTTTTAACACTCCCGGGGTCAGGAAAATTGGATTTTCTTCACACTCCCGGGGTCAGGAAAATTGGGTTTTTTTCACACTCCCGGGGTCAAGAAAATCACTTTTTTTCACACTCCCAGGGTCAAGAAAATCACATTTTTTCACAGTCCCGGGGTCAGGAATTTCTGATTTTTTCACACTCCCGGTGTTAGGAAAATCACATTTTTCACACTCCCGGGGTAAAGAAAATCACATTTTTTCAAACTCCCGGGGTCAGGAGATTCTGATTTCTTTCACACTCCCGGGGTCAAGAAAATCACATTTTTTCACACTCCCAGGGTCAGGAAATTCTAATTTTTTTTCACACTCCTGGTGTTAGGAAAATCACATTTTTCACACTCCCGGGGTCAGAAAAATTGGATTTTTTCACACTCCCGGGGTCAGGAGAATTTAATTTTTTTCACACTCCCGGGGTCAAGAAAATCACTTTTTTTCACACTCCCGGGGTCAGGAGATTCTGATTTTTTTCACACTCCCGGGGTCAAGAAAATCACTTTTTTTCACACTCCCGGGGTCAGGAAATTCTAATTTTTTTCACACTACCGGTGTTAGGAAAATCACATTTTTCACACTCCCGGGGTCAGAAAAATTGGATTTTTTCACACTCCCAGGGTCAGGAGAATTTAATTTTTTTCACACTCCCGGGGTCAAGAAAATCACATTTTTCCACACTCCCGGGGTCAGGAAAATTGGATTTTTTAACACTCCCGGGGTCTGGAAAATTGGATTTTCTTCACACTCCCGGGGTCAGGAAAATTGGGATTTTTTCACACTCCCGGGGTCAAGAAAATCACATTTTTTCACAATCCCGGGGTCAGGAGATTCTGATTTATTTTTCACACTCCCAGGGTCAAGAAAATCACATTTTTTCACACTCCCGGGGTCAGGAATTTCTGATTTTTTCACACTCCCGGTGTTAGGAAAATCACATTTTTCACACTCCCGGGGTAAAGAAAATCAGATTTTTTCAAACTCCCGGGGTCAGGAGATTCTGATTTCTTTCACACTCCCGGGGTCAAGAAAATCACATTTTTTCACACTCCCAGGGTCAGGAAATTCTAATTTTTTTCACACTCCCGGTGTTAGGAAAATCACATTTTTCACACTCCCGGGGTCAGAAAAATTGGATTTTTTCACACTCCCGGGGTCAGGAGAATTTAATTTTTTCCACACTCCCGGGGTCAAGAAAATCACATTTTTTCACACTCCCGGGGTCAGGAAAATTGGATTTTTTAACACTCCCGGGGTCAGGAAAATTGGATTTTTTTCACACTCCCGGGGTCAGGAAAATTGGGTTTTTTTCACACTCCCGGGGTCAAGAAAATCACATTTTTTCACACTCCCGGGGTCAGGAGATTCTGATTTTTTTTCACACTCCCAGGGTCAAGAAAATCACATTTTTTCACACTCCCGGGGTCAGGAATTTCTGATTTTTTTCACACTCCCGGTGTTAGGAAAATCACATTTTTCACACTCCCAGGGTAAAGAAAATCACATTTTTTCAAACTCCCGGGGTCAGGAGATTCTGATTTCTTTCACACTCCCGGGGTCAAGAAAATCACATTTTTTCACACTCCCGGGGTCAGGAAATTCTATTTTTTTTTCACACTCCTGGTGTTAGGAAAATCATATTTTTCACACTCCCGGGGTCAGAAAAATTTAATTTTTTCACACTCCCGGGGTCAGGAGAATTTATTTTTTTTCACACTCCCGGGGTCAAGAAAATCACTTTTTTCACACTCCCGGGGTCAGGAGATTCTGATTTTTTTCACACTCCCGGGGTCAAGAAAATCACATTTTTTCACACTCCCGGGGTCAGGAGATTCTGATTTTTTTCACACTCCCGGGGTCAGGAAAATCAGATTTTTTCATACTCCCGGGGTCAGGAAAATCACATTTTTTCACACCCCAGGGTCAGGAAATTCTGATTTTTTTCACACTCACGGTGTTAGGAAAATCACATTTTTCACACTCCCGGGGTCAGGAAAATTGGATTTTTTCACACTCCCGGGGTCAGGAGAATTTAATTTTTTTCACACTCCCGGGGTCAAGAAAATCACATTTTTTCACACTCCCGGGGTCAGGAAAATCGGATATTTTCACACTCCCGGGGTCAGGAAAATCAGATTTTTTTTCACACTCCCGCAGTCAGGAAAATTGGATATTTTCATACTCCTGGGGTCAGGAAAATCGCATTTTTCATACTCCCGGGGTCAGGAAAATCAAAAAAATTTCACATTCCCGGGGTCAGGAAAATCAGATTTTTTTCATACTCCCGGGGTCAGGAAAATTGGATTTTTTTCACACTCCCGGTGTCAGGAAAATTGGATATTTTCATACTCCCGGGGTCAGGAAAATTGCATTTTTCAGCCTCCCGGGGTCAGGAAAATCGCATTTTTCATACTCCCGGGGTCAGGAAAATCCAAAATTTTTCACATTCCCAGTGTTAGGAAAATCACATTTTTCACACTCCCGGGGTCAGGAAAATTGGGTTTTTTTCACACTCCCGGGGTCAAGAAAATCACATTTTTTCACACTCCCGGGGTCAGGAGATTCTGATTTTTTTCACACTCCCGGGGTCAAGAAAATCACTTTTTTTCACACTCCCGGGGTCAGGAAATTCTAATTTTTTTCACACTCCCGGTGTTAGGAAAATCACATTTTTCACACTCCCGGGGTCAGAAAAATTGGATTTTTTCACACTCCCAGGGTCAGGAGAATTTAATTTTTTTCACACTCCCGGGGTCAAGAAAATCACATTTTTTCACACTCCCGGGGTCAGGAAAATTGGATTTTTTAACACTCCCGGGGTCAGGAAAATTGGATTTTCTTCACACTCCCGGGGTCAAGAAAATCACTTTTTTTCACACTCCCGGGGTCAGGAGATTCTGATTTTTTTCACACTCCCGGGGTCAAGAAAATCACTTTTTTCACACTCCTGGGGTCAGGAAATTCTAATTTTTTTCACACTCCCGGTGTTAGGAAAATCACATTTTTCACACTCCCGGGGTCAGAAAAATTGGATTTTTTCACACTCCCGGGGTCAGGAGAATTTAATTTTTTTCACACTCCCGGGGTCAAGAAAATCACATTTTTTCACACTCCCGGGGTCAGGAAAATTGGATTTTTTAACACTCCCGGGGTCAGGAAAATTGGATTTTTTTCACACTCCCGGGGTCAGGAAAATTGGGTTTTTTTCACACTCCCGGGGTCAAGAAAATCACATTTTTTCACACTCCTGGGGTCAGGAGATTCTGATTTTTTTTCACACTCCCAGGGTCAAGAAAATCACATTTTTTCACACTCCCGGGGTCAGGAATTTCTGATTTTTTTCACACTCCCGGTGTTAGGAAAATCACATTTTTCACACTCCCGGGGTAAAGAAAATCACATTTTTTCAAACTCCCGGGGTCAGGAGATTCTGATTTCTTTCACACTCCCGGGGTCAAGAAAATCACATTTTTTCACACTCCCGGGGTCAGGAAATTCTAATTTTTTTTCACACTCCTGGTGTTAGGAAAATCACATTTTTCACACTCCCGGGGTCAGAAAAATTGGATTTTTTCACACTCCCGGGGTCAGGAGAATTTAATTTTTTTCACACTCCCGGGGTCAAGAAAATCACTTTTTTTCACACTCCCGGGGTCAGGAGATTCTGATTTTTTTCACACTCCCGGGGTCAAGAAAATCACATTTTTTCACACTCCCGGGGTCAGGAGATTCTGATTTTTTTCACACTCCCGGGATCAAGAAAATCACATTTTTCACACTCCCGGGGTCAGGAAATTCTGATTTTTTTCACATTCCCGGTGTTAGGAAAATCACATTTTTCACACTCCCGGGGTCAAGAAAATCACATTTTTTATCACTCCCGGGGTCAGGAAATTCTGATATTTTTCACACTCCCAGGGTCAGGAAAATCGGATATTTTCACACTCCCGGGGTCAGGAAAATCAGATTTTTTTTCATACTCCCGGGGTCAGGAAAAATCACATTTTTTTCACACTCCCAGGGTCAGGAAATTCTGATTTTTTTTCACACTCACGGTGTTAGGAAAATCACATTTTTCACACTCCTGGGGTCAGGAAAATTGGATTTTTTCACACTCCCGGGGTCAGGAGTATTTAATTTTTTTCACACTCCCAGTGTCAAGAAAATCACTTTTTTTCACACTCCCGGGGTCAGGAGATTCTGATTTTTTTCACACTCCCGGGGTCAAGAAAATCACTTTTTTTCACACTCCCGGGGTCAGGAAATTCGAATTTTTTTCACACTCCCGGTGTTAGGAAAATCACATTTTTCACACTCCCGGGGTCAGAAAAATTGGATTTTTTCACACTCCCGGGGTCAGGAGAATTTAATTTTTTTCACACTCCCGGGGTCAAGAAAATCACATTTTTTCACACTCCCGGGGTCAGGAAAATTGGATTTTTTAACACTCCCGGGGTCAGGAAAATTGGATTTTTTTCACACTCCCGGGGTCAGGAAAATTGGGTTTTTTTCACACTCCCGGGGTCAAGAAAATCACATTTTTTCACACTCCCGGGGTCAGGAGATTCTGATTTTTTTCACACTCCCAGGGTCAAGAAAATCACATTTTTTCACACTCCCTGGGTCAGGAATTTCTGATTTTTTTCACACTCCCGGTGTTAGGAAAATCACATTTTTCACACTCCCAGGGTAAAGAAAATCACATTTTTTCAAACTCCCGGGGTCAGGAGATTCTGATTTCTTTCACACTCCCGGGGTCAAGAAAATCACATTTTTTCACACTCCCGGGGTCAGGAAATTCTATTTTTTTTCACACTCCTGGTGTTACGAAAATCATATTTTTCACACTCCCGGGGTCAGAAAAATTTAATTTTTTCACACTCCCGGGGTCAGGAGAATTTAATTTTTTTCACACTCACGGGGTCAAGAAAATCACTTTTTTCACACTCCCGGGGTCAGGAGATTCTGATTTTTTTCACACTCCCGGGGTCAAGAAAATCACATTTTTTCACACTCCCGGGGTCAGGAGATTCTGATTTTTTTCACACTCCCGGGGTCAGGAAAATCAGATTTTTTCATACTCCCGGGGTCAGGAAAATCACATTTTTTCACACCCCAGGGTCAGGAAATTCTGATTTTTTTCACACTCACGGTGTTAGGAAAATCACATTTTTCACACTCCCGGGGTCAGGAAAATTGGATTTTTTCACACTCCCGGGGTCAGGAGAATTTAATTTTTTTCACACTCCCGGGGTCAGGAAAATCACATTTTTTCACACTCCCGGGGTCAGGAAAATCGGATATTTTCACACTCCCGGGGTCAGGAAAATCAGATTTTTTTTCACACTCCCGCAGTCAGGAAAATTGGATATTTTCATACTCCTGGGGTCAGGAAAATCGCATTTTTCATACTCCCGGGGTCAGGAAAATCAAAAAAATTTCACATTCCCGGGGTCAGGAAAATCAGATTTTTTTCATACTCCCGGGGTCAGGAAAATTGGATTTTTTTCACACTCCCGGTGTCAGGAAAATTGGATATTTTCATACTCCCGGGGTCAGGAAAATTGCATTTTTCAGCCTCCCGGGGTCAGGAAAATCGCATTTTTCATACTCCCGGGGTCAGGAAAATCCAAAATTTTTCACATTCCCAGTGTTAGGAAAATCACATTTTTCACACTCCCGGGGTCAGGAAAATTGGGTTTTTTTCACACTCCCGGGGTCAAGAAAATCACATTTTTTCACACTCCCGGGGTCAGGAGATTCTGAATTTTTCACACTCCCGGGGTCAAGAAAATCACTTTTTTTCACACTCCCGGGGTCAGGAAATTCTAATTTTTTTCACACTCCCGGTGTTAGGAAAATCACATTTTTCACACTCCCGGGGTCAGAAAAATTGGATTTTTTCACACTCCCAGGGTCAGGAGAATTTAATTTTTTTCACACTCCCGGGGTCAAGAAAATCACATTTTTTCACACTCCCGGGGTCAGGAAAATTGGATTTTTTAACACTCCCGGGGTCAGGAAAATTGGATTTTCTTCACACTCCCGGGGTCAAGAAAATCACTTTTTTTCACACTCCCGGGGTCAGGAGATTCTGATTTTTTTCACACTCCCGGGGTCAAGAAAATCACTTTTTTTCACACTCCTGGGGTCAGGAAATTCTAATTTTTTTCACACTCCCGGTGTTAGGAAAATCACATTTTTCACACTCCCGGGGTCAGAAAAATTGGATTTTTTCACACTCCCGGGGTCAGGAGAATTTAATTTTTTTCACACTCCCGGGGTCAAGAAAATCACATTTTTTCACACTCCCGGGGTCAGGAAAATTGGATTTTTTAACACTCCCGGGGTCAGGAAAATTGGATTTTTTTCACACTCCCGGGGTCAGGAAAATTGGGTTTTTTTCACACTCCTGGGGTCAAGAAAATCACATTTTTTCACACTCCCGGGGTCAGGAGATTCTGATTTTTTTTCACACTCCCAGGGTCAAGAAAATCACATTTTTTCACACTCCCGGGGTCAGGAATTTCTGATTTTTTTCACACTCCCGGTGTTAGGAAAATCACATTTTTCACACTCCCGGGGTAAAGAAAATCACATTTTTTCAAACTCCCGGGGTCAGGAGATTCTGATTTCTTTCACACTCCCGGGGTCAAGAAAATCACATTTTTTCACACTCCCGGGGTCAGGAAATTCTAATTTTTTTTCACACTCCTGGTGTTAGGAAAATCACATTTTTCACACTCCCGGGGTCAGAAAAATTGGATTTTTTCACACTCCCGGGGTCAGGAGAATTTAATTTTTTTCACACTCCCGGGGTCAAGAAAATCACTTTTTTTCACACTCCCGGGGTCAGGAGATTCTGATTTTTTTCACACTCCCGGGGTCAAGAAAATCACATTTTTTCACACTCCCGGGGTCAGGAGATTCTGATTTTTTTCACACTCCCGGGGTCAAGAAAATCACATTTTTCACACTCCCGGGGTCAGGAAATTCTGATTTTTTCACATTCCCGGTGTTAGGAAAATCACATTTTTCACACTCCCGGGGTCAAGAAAATCACATTTTTTATCACTCCCGGGGTCAGGAAATTCTGATATTTTTCACACTCCCAGGGTCAGGAAAATCGGATATTTTCACACTCCCGGGGTCAGGAAAATCAGATTTTTTTTCATACTCCCGGGGTCAGGAAAAATCACATTTTTTTCACACTCCCAGGGTCAGGAAATTCTGATTTTTTTCACACTCACGGTGTTAGGAAAATCACATTTTTCACACTCCTGGGGTCAGGAAAATTGGATTTTTTCACACTCCCGGGGTCAGGAGTATTTAATTTTTTTCACACTCCTGGGGTCAAGAAAATCACATTTATTCACAGTCCCGGGGTCAGGAAATTCTGATATTTTTCACACTCCCGGGGACAGGAAAATCAGATATTTTCACACTCCGGGGGTCAGGAAAATCAGATTTTTTTTCACACTCCCGGGGTCAGGAAAATTGGATATTTTCATACTCCCGGGGTCAGGAAAATCGGATATTTTCACACTCCCGGGGTCAGGAAAATTGGATATTTTCATACTTCCGGGGTCAGGAAAATTGCATTTTTCAGACTCCCGGGGTCAGGAAAATCGCATTTTTCATTCTCCCGGGGTCAGAAAAATTGGGGTTTTTTCACACTCCTGGGGTCAAGAAAATCACATTTTTCACACTCCCGGGGAAAGGAGATTCTGATTTTTTTCACACTCCCGGGGTCAAGAAAATCACATTTTTCACACTCCCGGGGTCAGAAAAATTGGGTTTTTTCACACTCCCGGGGTCAGGAGAATTTAATTTTTTTCACACTCCCGGGGTCAGGAAAATGGGATTCTTTTAACACTCCCGGGGTCAGGAAAATTGGATTTTTTTCACACTCCCGGGGTCAGGAAAATTGGGTTTTTTTCACACTCCCGGGGTCAAGAAAATCACATTTTTTCACACTCCCAGGGTCAGGAGATTCTGATTTTTTTCACACTCCCGGGGTCAAGAAAATCACATTTTTTCACACTCCCGGGGTCAGGAAATTCTGATATTTTTCACACTCCCGGGGTCAGGAAAATCGGATATTTTCACACTCCCGGGGTCAGGAAAATCAGATTTTTTTCATACTCCCGGGGTCAGGAAAATCACATTTTTTCACACTCCCAGGGTCAGGAAATTCTGATTTTTTTTCACACTCACGGTGTTAGGAAAATCACATTTTTCACACTCCCGGGGTCAGGAAAATTGGATTTTTTCACACTCCCGGGGTCAGGAGAATTTAATTTTTTTCAGACTCCCGGGGTGAAGAAAATCACATTTTTTCACACTCCCGGGGTCAGGAAATTCTGATATTTTTCACACTCCCGGGGTCAGGAAAATCGGATATTTTCACACTCCCGCGGTCAGGAAAATCAGATTTTTTTCACACTCCCGCGGTCAGGAAAATTGGATATTTTCATACTCCCGGGGTCAGGAAAATCGCATTTTTCATACTCCCGGGTTCAGGAAAATCAAAAAAATTTCACACTCCTGGGGTCAAGAAAATCACTTTTTTCACACTCCCGGGGTCAGGAGATTCTGATTTTTTTCACACTCCCGGGGTCAAGAAAATCACATTTTTCACACTCCCGGTGTCAGGAGATTCTGATTTTTTTCACACTCCCGGGGTCAGGAAAATCAGATTTTTTCATACTCCCGGGGTCAGGAAAATCACATTTTTTCACACCCCAGGGTCAGGAAATTCTGATTTTTTTCACACTCACGGTGTTAGGAAAATCACATTTGTCACACTCCCGGGGTCAGGAAAATTGGATTTTTTCACACTCCCGGGGTCAGGAGAATTTAATTTTTTTCACACTCCCGGGGTCAAGAAAATCACATTTTTTCACACTCCCGGGGTCAGGAAAATCGGATATTTTCACACTCCCGGGGTCAGGAAAATCAGATTTTTTTTCACACTCCCGCAGTCAGGAAAATTGGATATTTTCATACTCCTGGGGTCAGGAAAATCGCATTTTTCATACTCCCGGGGTCAGGAAAATCAAAAAAATTTCACATTCCCGGGGTCAGGAAAATCAGATTTTTTTCATACTCCCGGGGTCAGGAAAATTGGATTTTTTTCACACTCCCGGTGTCAGGAAAATTGGATATTTTCATACTCCCGGGGTCAGGAAAATTGCATTTTTCAGCCTCCCGGGGTCAGGAAAATCGCATTTTTCATACTCCCGGGGTCAGGAAAATCCAAAATTTTTCACATTCCCAGTGTTAGGAAAATCACATTTTTCACACTCCCGGGGTCAGGAAAATTGGGTTTTTTTCACACTCCCGGGGTCAAGAAAATCACATTTTTTCACACTCCCGGGGTCAGGAGATTCTGATTTTTTTCACACTCCCGGGGTCAAGAAAATCACTTTTTTTCACACTCCCGGGGTCAGGAAATTCTAATTTTTTTCACCCTCCCGGTGTTAGGAAAATCACATTTTTCACACTCCCGGGGTCAGAAAAATTGGATTTTTTCACACTCCCAGGGTCAGGAGAATTTAAATTTTTTCACACTCCCGGGGTCAAGAAAATCACATTTTTTCACACTCCCGGGGTAAGGAAAATTGGATTTTTTAACACTCCCGGGGTCAGGAAAATTGGATTTTCTTCACACTCCCGGGGTCAGGAAAATTGGGTTTTTTTTTCACACTCCCGGGGTCAAGAAAATCACATTTTTTCACACTCCCGGGGTCAGGAGATTCTGATTTTTTTTCACACTCCCAGGGTCAAGAAAATCACATTTTTTCACACTCCCGGGGTCAGGAATTTCTGATTTTTTCACACTCCCGGTGTTAGGAAAATCACATTTTTCACACTCCCGGGGTAAAGAAAATCACATTTTTTCAAACTCCCGGGGTCAGGAGATTCTGATTTCTTTCACACTCCCTGGGTCAATAAAATCACATTTTTTCACACTCCCGGGGTCAGGAAATTCTAATTTTTTTCCACACTCCTGGTGTTAGGAAAATCACATTTTTCACACTCCCGAGGTCAGAAAAATTGGATTTTTTCACACTCCCGGGGTCAGGAGAATTTAATTTTTTTCACACTCCCGGGGTCAAGAAAATCACTTTTTTTCACACTCCCGGGGTCAGGAGATTCTGATTTTTTTCACACTCCCGGGGTCAAGAAAATCACTTTTTTTCACACTCCCGGGGTCAGGAAATTCTAATTTTTTTCACACTCCCGGTGTTAGGAAAATCACATTTTTCACACTCCCGGGGTCAGAAAAATTGGATTTTTTTCACACTCCCGGGGTCAGGAGAATTTAATTTTTTTCACACTCCCGGGGTCAAGAAAATCACATTTTTTCACACTCCCGGGGTCAGGAAAATTGGATTTTTTAACTCTCCCGGGGTCAGGAAAATTGGATTTTTTTCACACTCCTGGGGTCAGGAAAATTGGGTTTTTTTCACACTCCCGGGGTCAAGAAAATCACATTTTTTCACACTCCCGGGGTCAGGAGATTCTGATTTTTTTTCACACTCCCAGGGTCAAGAAAATCACATTTTTTCACACTCCCGGGGTCAGGAATTTCTGATTTTTTTCACACTCCCGGTGTTAGGAAAATCACATTTTTCACACTCCCGGGGTAAAGAAAATCACATTTTTTCAAACTCCCGGGGTCAGGAGATTCTGATTTCTTTCACACTCCCGGGGTCAAGAAAATCACATTTTTTCACACTCCCGGGGTCAGGAAATTCTAATTTTTTTTCACACTCCTGGTGTTAGGAAAATCACATTTTTCACACTCCCGGGGTCAGAAAAATTGGATTTTTTCACACTCCCGGGGTCAGGAGAATTTAATTTTTTTCACACTCCCGGGGTCAAGAAAATCACTTTTTTTCACACTCCCGGGGTCAGGAGATTCTGATTTTTTTCACACTCCCGGGGTCAAGAAAATCACATTTTTTCACACTCCCGGGGTCAGGAGATTCTGATTTTTTTCACACTCCCGGGGTCAAGAAAATCACATTTTTCACACTCCCGGGGTCAGGAAATTCTGATTTTTTTCACATTCCCGGTGTTAGGAAAATCACATTTTTCACACTCCCGGGGTCAAGAAAATCACATTTTTTATCACTCCCGGGGTCAGGAAATTCTGATATTTTTCACACTCCCAGGGTCAGGAAAATCGGATATTTTCACACTCCCGGGGTCAGGAAAATCAGATTTTTTTTCATACTCCCGGGGTCAGGAAAAATCACATTTTTTTCACACTCCCAGGGTCAGGAAATTCTGATTTTTTTCACACTCACGGTGTTAGGAAAATCACATTTTTCAAACTCCTGGGGTCAGGAAAATTGGATTTTTTCACACTCCCGGGGTCAGGAGTATTTAATTTTTTTCACACTCCTGGGGTCAAGAAAATCACATTTATTCACAGTCCCGGGGTCAGGAAATTCTGATATTTTTCACACTCCCGGGGACAGGAAAATCAGATATTTTCACACTCCGGGGGTCAGGAAAATCAGATTTTTTTTCACACTCCCGGGGTCAGGAAAATTGGATATTTTCATACTCCCGGGGTCAGGAAAATCGGATATTTTCACACTCCCGGGGTCAGGAAAATTGGATATTTTCATACTTCCGGGGTCAGGAAAATTGCATTTTTCAGACTCCCGGGGTCAGGAAAATCGCATTTTTCATTCTCCCGGGGTCAGAAAAATTGGGTTTTTTTCACACTCCTGGGGTCAAGAAAATCACATTTTTCACACTCCCGGGGTCAGGAGATTCTGATTTTTTTCACATTCCTGGTGTTAGGAAAATCACATTTTTCACACTCCCGGGGTCAGAAAAATTGGGTTTTTTCACACTCCCGGGGTCAGGAGAATTTTATATTTTTCACACTCCCGGGGTCAGGAAAATGGGATTCTTTTAACACTCCCGGGGTCAGGAAAATTGGATTTTTTTCACACTCCCGGGGTCAGGAAAATTGGGTTTTTTTCACTCTCCCGGGGTCAAGAAAATCACATTTTTTCACACTCCCGGGGTCAGGAAATTCTAATTTTTTTTCACACTCCTGGTGTTAGGAAAATCACATTTTTCACACTCCCGGGGTCAGAAAAATTGGATTTTTTCACACTCCCGGGGTCAGGAGAATTTAATTTTTTTCACACTCCCGGGGTCAAGAAAATCACTTTTTTTCACATTCCCGGGGTCAGGAGATTCTGATTTTTTTCACACTCCCGGGGTCAAGAAAATCACATTTTTTCACACTCCCGGGGTCAGGAGATTCTGATTTTTTTCACACTCCCGGGGTAAAGAAAATCACATTTTTTCACACTCCAGGGGTCAGGAGATTCTGATTTCTTTCACACTCCCGGGGTCAAGAAAATCACATTTTTTCACACTCCCGGGGTCAGGAAATTCTAATTTTTTTTCACACTCCTGGTGTTAGGAAAATCACATTTTTCACACTCCCGGGGTCAGAAAAATTGGATTTTTTCACACTCCCGGGGTCAGGAGAATTTAATTTTTTTCACACTCCCGGGGTCAAGAAAATCACTTTTTTTCACATTCCCGGGGTCAGGAGATTCTGATTTTTTTCACACTCCCGGGGTCAAGAAAATCACATTTTTTCACACTCCTGGGGTCAGGAAAATCACATTTTTCACACTCCCGGGGTAAAGAAAATCACATTTTTCACGCTCCCGGAGTCAGGAGATTCTGATTTCTTTCACACTCCCGGGGTCAAGAAAATTACATTTTTTCACACTCCCGGGGTCAAGAAAATCACATTTTTTCACACTCCCGGGGTCAGGAAATTCTAATTATTTTCACACTCCCGGTGTTAGGAAAATCACATTTTTCACACTCCCGGGGTCAGAAAAATTGAATTTTTTCACACTCCCGGGGTCAGGAGAATTTCATTTTTTTCAGACTCCCGGGGTCAAGAAAATCACATTTTTTCACACTCCCGGGGTCAGGAAAATTGGCTTTTTTTAACACTCCCGGGGTCAGGAAAATTGGGTTTTTTTCACACTCCCGGGGTCAAGAAAATCACATTTTTTCACACTCCCGGGGTCAGGAGATTCTGATTTTTTTCACACTCCCGGGGTCAAGAAAATCACATTTTTTCACACTCCCGGGGTCAGGAATTTCTGATTTTTTTCACACTCCCGGTGTTAGGAAAATCACATTTTTCACACTCCCGGGGTCAGAAAAATCGGATATTTTCACACTCCCGGGGTCAGGAAAATCAAAAAAATTTCACACTCCTGGGGTCAAGAAAATCACATTTTTCACACTCCCGGGGTCAGGAGATTCTGATTTTTTTCACACTCCCGGGGTCAAGAAAATCACATTTGTTCACACTCACGGGGTCAGGAATTTCTAATTTTTTTCACATTCCTGGTGTTAGGAAAATCACATTTTTCACACTCCCGGGGTCAGAAAAATTGGGTTTTTTCACACTCCCGGGGTCAGGAGAATTTTATATTTTTCACACTCCCGGGGTCAGGAAAATGGGATTCTTTTAACACTCCCGGGGTCAGGAAAATTGGGTTTTTTTCACTCTCCCGGGGTCAAGAAAATCACATTTTTTCACACTCCCGGGGTCAGGAAATTCTAATTTTTTTTCACACTCCTGGTGTTAGGAAAATCACATTTTTCACACTCCCGGGGTCAGAAAAATTGGATTTTTTCACACTCCCGGGGTCAGGAGAATTTAATTTTTTTCACACTCCCGGGGTCAAGAAAATCACTTTTTTTCACACTCCCGGGGTCAGGAGATTCTGATTTTTTTCACACTCCCGGGGTCAAGAAAATCACATTTTTTCACACTCCCGGGGTCAGGAGATTCTGATTTTTTTCACACTCCCGGGGTCAAGAAAATCACATTTTTCACACTCCCGGGGTCAGGAAATTCTGATTTTTTTCACATTCCCGGTGTTAGGAAAATCACATTTTTCACACTCCCGGGGTCAAGAAAATCACATTTTTTATCACTCCCGGGGTCAGGAAATTCTGATATTTTTCACACTCCCAGGGTCAGGAAAATCGGATATTTTCACACTCCCGGGGTCAGGAAAATCAGATTTTTTTTCATACTCCCGGGGTCAGGAAAAATCACATTTTTTTCACACTCCCAGGGTCAGGAAATTCTGATTTTTTTCACACTCACGGTGTTAGGAAAATCACATTTTTCACACTCCTGGGGTCAGGAAAATTGGATTTTTTCACACTCCCGGGGTCAGGAGTATTTAATTTTTTTCACACTCCTGGGGTCAAGAAAATCACATTTATTCACAGTCCCGGGGTCAGGAAATTCTGATATTTTTCACACTCCCGGGGACAGGAAAATCAGATATTTTCACACTCCGGGGGTCAGGAAAATCAGATTTTCTTTCACACTCCCGGGGTCAGGAAAATTGGATATTTTCATACTCCCGGGGTCAGGAAAATCGGATATTTTCACACTCCCGGGGTCAGGAAAATTGGATATTTTCATACTTCCGGGGTCAGGAAAATTGCATTTTTCAGACTCCCGGGGTCAGGAAAATCGCATTTTTCATTCTCCCGTGGTCAGAAAAATTGGGTTTTTTTCACACTCCTGGGGTCAAGAAAATCACATTTTTCACACTCCCGGGGTCAGGAGATTCTGATTTTTTTCACACTCCCGGGGTCAAGAAAATCACATTTTTCACACTCCCGGGGTCAGAAAAATTGGGTTTTTTCACACTCCCGGGGTCAGGAGAATTTAATTTTTTTCACACTCCCGGGGTCAGGAAAATGGGATTCTTTTAACACTCCCGGGGTCAGGAAAATTGGATTTTTTAACACTCCTGGGGTCAGGAAAATTGGATTTTTTTTCACACTCCCAGGGTCAGGAAAATTGGGTTTTTTTCACACTCCCGGGGTCAAGAAAATCACATTTTTTCACACTCCTGGGGTCAGGAGATTCTGATTTTTTTTCACACTCCCAGGGTCAAGAAAATCACATTTTTTCACACTCCCGGGGTCAGGAGATTCTGATTTTTTTCACACTCCCGGGGTAAAGAAAATCACATTTTTTCACACTCCAGGGGTCAGGAGATTCTGATTTCTTTCACACTCCCGGGGTCAAGAAAATCACATTTTTTCACACTCCCGGGGTCAGGAAATTCTAATTTTTTTTCACACTCCTGGTGTTAGGAAAATCACATTTTTCACACTCCCGGGGTCAGAAAAATTGGATTTTTTCACACTCCCGGGGTCAGGAGAATTTAATTTTTTTCACACTCCCGGGGTCAAGAAAATCACTTTTTTTCACATTCCCGGGGTCAGGAGATTCTGATTTTTTTCACACTCCCGGGGTCAAGAAAATCACATTTTTTCACACTCCTGGGGTCAGGAAAATCACATTTTTCACACTCCCGGGGTAAAGAAAATCACATTTTTCACGCTCCCGGAGTCAGGAGATTCTGATTTCTTTCACACTCCCGGGGTCAAGAAAATCACATTTTTTCACACTCCCGGGGTCAGGAAATTCTAATTTTTTTCACACTCCCGGTGTTAGGAAAATCACTTTTTTCACACTCCCGGGGTCAGAAAAATTGGATTTTTTCACACTCCCGGGGTCAGGAGAATTTAATTTTTTTCACACTCCCGGGGTCAAGAAAATCACATTTTTTCACACTCCCGGGGTCAGGAGATTCTGATTTTTTCACACTCCCGGGGTCTAGAAAATCACATTTTTCACACTCCCGGGGTCAGGAAATTCTGATTTTTTTCACATTCCCGGTGTTAGGAAAATCACATTTTTCACACTCCCGGGGTCAAGAAAATCACATTTTTTCACACTCCCGGGGTCAGGAAATTCTGATATTTTTCACACTCCCGGCGTCAGGAAAATCGGATATTTTCACACTCCCGGGGTCAGGAAAATCAGATTTTTTTTCATACTCCCGGGGTCAGGACAATCACATTTTTTCACACTCCCTGGGTCAGGAAATTCTTATTTTTTCCACACTCACGGTGTTAGGAAAATCACATTTTTCACAGTCCCGGGGTCAGGAAAATTGGATTTTTTCGCACTCCCAGGGTCAGGAGAATTTATTTTTTTTCACACTCCCGGGGTCAAGAAAATCACATTTTTTCACACTCCCGGGGTCAGGAAATTCTTATATTTTCACACTCCCGGGGTCAGGAAAATCTGATATTTTCACACCCCCGGGGTCAGGAAATTCAGATTTTTTTCATACTCCCGGTGTCAGGAAAATTGGATTTTTTTCACACTCCCGGGGTCAGGAAAATTTGATATTTTCATACTCCCAGGGTCAGGAAAATTGCATTTTTCAGACTACCGGGGTCAGGAAAATTGGATTTTTTAACACTCCTGGGGTCAGGAAAATTGGATTTTTTTCACACTCCCAGGGTCAGGAAATTCTGATTTTTTCACACTCCCGGGGTCAGGAGATTCTGATTTTTTTCACACTCCCGGGGTCAAGAAAATCACATTTTTTCACACTCCCGGGGTCAGGAAATTCTAATTATTTTCACACTCCCGGTGTTAGGAAAATCACATTTTTCACACTCCCGGGGTCAGAAAAATTGGATTTTTTCACACTCCCGGGGTCAGGAGAATTTAATTTTTTTCAGACTCCCGGGGTCAAGAAAATCACATTTTTTCACACTCCCGGGGTCAGGAAAATTGGCTTTTTTTAACACTCTCGGGGTCAGGAAAATTGGGTTTTTTTCACACTCCCGGGGTCAAGAAAATCACATTTTTTCACACTCCCGGGGTCAGGAGATTCTGATTTTTTTCACACTCCCGGGGTCAAGAAAATCACATTTTTTCACACTCCCGGGGTCAGGAATTTCTGATTTTTTTCACACTCCCGGTGTTAGGAAAATCACATTTTTCACACTCCCGGGGTCAGAAAAATTGGATTTTTTCACACTCCCGGGGTCAGGAAAATCAAAAAAATTTCACACTCCTGGGGTCAAGAAAATCACATTTTTCACACTCCCGGGGTCAGGAGATTCTGATTTTTTTCACACTCCCGGGGTCAAGAAAATCACATTTGTTCACACTCACGGGGTCAGGAATTTCTAATTTTTTTCACATTCCTGGTGTTAGGAAAATCACATTTTTCACACTCCCGGGGTCAGAAAAATTGGGTTTTTTCACACTCCCGGGGTCAGGAGAATTTTATGTTTTTCACACTCCCGGGGTCAGGAAAATGGGATTCTTTTAACACTCCCGGGGTCAGGAAAATTGGATTTTTTTCACACTCCCGGGGTCAGGAAAATTGGATTTTTTTCACTCTCCCGGGGTCAAGAAAATCACATTTTTTCACACTCCCAGGGTCAGGAGATTCTGATTTTTTTCACACTCCCGGGGTCAAGAAAATCACATTTTTTCACACTCCCGGGGTCAGGAAATTCTGATTTTTTTCACACTCCCGGTGTTAGGAAAATCACATTTTTCACACTCCCGGGGTCAAGAAAATCACATTTTTTCACACTCCCGGGGTCAGGAAATTCTGATATTTTTCACACTCCCGGGGTCAGGAAAATCGGATATTTTCACACTCCCGGGGTCAGGAAAATCAGATTTTTTTCATACTCCCGGGGTCAGGAAAATCACATTTTTTCACACTCCCAGGGTCAGGAAATTCTGATTTTTTTTCACACTCACGGTGTTAGGAAAATCACATTTTTCAAACTCCCGGGGTCAGGAAAATTGGATTTTTTCACACTCCCGGGGTCAGGAGAATTTAATTTTTTTCAGACTCCCGGGGTGAAGAAAATCACATTTTTTCACACTCCCGGGGTCAGGAAATTCTGATATTTTTCACACTCCCGGGGTCAGGAAAATCGGATATTTTCACACTCCCGGGGTCAGGAAAATCAGATTTTTTTTCACACTCCCGCGGTCAGGAAAATTGGATATTTTCATACTCCCGGGGTCAGGAAAATCGCATTTTTCATACTCCCGGGGTCAGGAAAATCAAAAAAATTCACACTCCTGGGGTCAAGAAAATCACATTTTTCACACTCCCGGGGTCAGGAGATTCTGATTTTTTTCACACTCCCGGGGTCAAGAAAATCACATTTTTTCACACTCACGGGGTCAGGAATTTCTAATTTTTTTCACATTCCCGGTGTTAGGAAAATCACATTTTTCACACTCCCGGGGTCAGAAAAATTGGGTTTTTTCACACTCCCGGGGTCAGGAGAATTTAATTTTTTTTCACACTCCCGGGGTCAGGAAAATGGGATTCTTTTAACACTCCCGGGGTCAGGAAAATTGGATTTTTTTCACACTCCCGGGGTCAGGAAAATTGGGTTTTTTTCACTCTCCCGGGGTCAAGAAAATCACATTTTTTCACACTCCCATGGTCAGGAGATTCTGATTTTTTTCACACTCCCGGGGTCAAGAAAATCACATTTTTTCACACTCCCGGGGTCAGGAAATTCTGATTTTTTTCACACTCCCGGTGTTAGGAAAATCACATTTTTCACACTCCCAGGGTCAAGAAAATCACATTTTTTCACACTCCCGGGGTCAGGAAATTCTGATATTTTTCACACTCCCGGGGTCAGGAAAATCGGATATCTTCAAACTCCCGGGGTCAGGAAAATCAGATTTTTTTCATACTCCCGGGGTCAGGAAAATCACATTTTTTCACACTCCCAGGATCAGGAAATTCTGATTTTTTTTCACACTCACGGTGTTAGGAAAATCACATTTTTCACACTCCCGGGGTCAGGAAAATTGGATTTTTTCACACTCCCGGGGTCAGGAGAATTTAATTTTTTTCAGACTCCCAGGGTGAAGAAAATCACATTTTTTCACACTCCCGGGGTCAGGAAATTCTGAAATTTTTCACACTCCCGGGGTCAGGAAAATCAGATATTTTCACACTCCCGTGGTCAGGAAAATCAGATTTTTTTTCACACTCCCGCGGTCAGGAAAATTGGATATTTTCATACTCCCGGGGTCAGGAAAATCGCATTTTTCATACTCCCGGGGCCAGGAAAATCAAAAAAATTTCACATTCCCGGGGTCAGGAAAATCAGATTTTTTTCATACTCCCGGGGTCAGGAAAATTGGATTTGTTTCACACTCCCAGTGTCAGGAAAATTGGATATTTTCATATTCCCGGGGTCAGGAAAATTGCATTTTTCAGACTCCCGGGGTCAGGAAAATCCAAAATTTTTCACATTCCCGGTGTTTAGGAAAATCACATTTTTCACACTCCCGGGGTCAGGAAAATTGGGTTTTTTTCACACTCCCGGGGTCAAGAAAATCACATTTTTTCACACTCCCGGGGTCAGGAGATTCTGATTTTTTTCACACTCCCGGGGTCAAGAAAATCACATTTTTTCACACTCCCAGGGTCAGGAAATTCTAATTTTTTTCACACTCCCGGTGTTAGGAAAATCACATTTTTCACACTCCCGGGGTCAGAAAAATTGGATTTTTTCACACTCCCGGGGTCAGGAGAATTTAATTTTTTTCACACTCCCGGGGTCAAGAAAATCACTTTTTTTCACATTCCCGGGGTCAGGAGATTCTGATTTTTTTCACACTCCCGGGGTCAAGAAAATCACATTTTTTCACACTCCCGGGGTCAGGAAAATCACATTTTTCACACTCCCGGGGTAAAGAAAATCACATTTTTCATGCTCCCGGAGTCAGGAGATTCTGATTTCTTTCACACTCCCGGGGTCAAGAAAATCACATTTTTTCACACTCCCGGGGTCAGGAAATTCTAATTTTTTTCACACTCCCGGTGTTAGGAAAATCACTTTTTTCACACTCCCGGGGTCAGAAAAATTGGATTTTTTCACACTCCCGGGGTCAGGAGAATTTAATTTTTTTCACACTCCCGGGGTCAAGAAAATCACATTTTTTCACACTCCCGGGTTCAGGAGATTCTGATTTTTTCACACTCCCGGGGTCTAGAAAATCACATTTTTCACACTCCCGGGGTCAGGAAATTCTGATTTTTTTCACATTCCCGGTGTTAGGAAAATCACATTTTTCACACTCCCGGGGTCAAGAAAATCACATTTTTTCACACTCCCGGGGTCAGGAAATTCTGATATTTTTCACACTCCCGGGGTCAGGAAAATCGGATATTTTCACAATCCCGGGGTCAGGAAAATCAGATTTTTTTTCATACTCCCGGGGTCAGGACAATCACATTTTTCACACTCCCGGGGTCAGGAAAATTGGATTTTTTCACACTCCCAGGGTCAGGAGAATTTATTTTTTTTCACACTCCCGGGGTCAAGAAAATCACATTTTTTCACACTCCCGGGGTCAGGAAATTCTTATATTTTTCACACTCCCGGGGTCAGGAAAATCTGATATTTTCACACCCCCGGGGTCAGGAAAATCAGATTTTTTTCATACTCCCGGGGTCAGGAAAATTGGATTTTTTTCACACTCCCGGGGTCAGGAAAATTTGATATTTTCATACTCCCAGGGTCAGGAAAATTGCATTTTTCAGACTCCCGGGGTCAGGAAAATTGGATTTTTTAACACTCCTGGGGTCAGGAAAATTGGATTTTTTTCACACTCCCAGGGTCAGGAAATTCTGATTTTTTCACACTCCCGGGGTCAGGAGATTCTGATTTTTTTCACACTCCCGGGGTCAAGAAAATCACATTTTTTCACACTCCCGGGGTCAGGAAATTCTAATTATTTTCACACTCCCGGTGTTAGGAAAATCACATTTTTCACACTCCCGGGGTCAGAAAAATTGGATTTTTTCACACTCCTGGGGTCAGGAGAATTTAATTTTTTTCACTCCCGGGGTCAAGAAAATCACATTTTTTAACACTCCCGGGGTCAGGAAAATTGGCTTTTTTTAACACTCCCGGGGTCAGGAAAATTGGGTTTTTTTCACACTCCCGGGGTCAAGAAAATCACATTTTTTCACACTCCCGGGGTCAGGAGATTCTGATTTTTTTCACACTCCCGGGGTCAAGAAAATCACATTTTTTCACACTCCCAGGGTCAGGAAAATCAGATTTTCTTCACACTCCCGGTGTTAGGAAAATCACATTTTTCACACTCCCGGGGTCAGAAAAATTGGATTTTTTCACACTCCCGGGGTCAGGAGAATTTAATTTTTTTCACACTCCCGGGGTCAAGAAAATCACATTTTCTCACACTCCCGGGGTCAGGAAAATTGGATTTTTTAACACTCCTGGGGTCAGGAAAATTGGATTTTTTTTCACACTCCCAGGGTCAGGAAAATTGGGTTTTTTTCACACTCCCGGGGTCAAGAAAATCACATTTTTTCACACTCCCGGGGTCAGGAGATTCTGATTTTTTTTCACACTCCCAGGGTCAAGAAAATCACATTTTTTCACACTCCCGGGGTCAGGAGATTCTTATTTTTTTTCACACTCCCCGGGTAAAGAAAATCACATTTTTTCACACTCCAGGGGTCAGGAGATTCTGATTTCTTTCACACTCCCGGGGTCAAGAAAATCACATTTTTTCACACTCCCGGGGTCAGGAAATTCTAATTTTTTTTCACACTCCTGGTGTTAGGAAAATCACATTTTTCCCACTCCCGGGGTCAGAAAAATTGGATTTTTTCACACTCCCGGGGTCAGGAGAATTTAATTTTTTTCACAATCCCGGGGTCAAGAGAATCACTTTTTTTCACATTCCCGGGGTCAGGAGATTCTGATTTTTTTCACACTCCCGGGGTCAAGAAAATCACATTTTTTCACACTCCCGGGGTCAGGAAAATCACATTTTTCACACACCCGGGGTAAAGAAAATCACATTTTTCACGCTCCCGGGGTCAGGAGATTCTGATTTCTTTCACACTCCCGGGGTCAAGAAAATCACATTTTTTCACACTCCCGGGGTCAGGAAATTCTAATTTTTTTCACACTCCCGGTGTTAGGAAAATCACTTTTTTCACACTCCCGGGGTCTGAAAAATTGGATTTTTTCACACTCCCGGGGTCAGGAGAATTTAATTTTTTTCACACTCCCGGGGTCAAGAAAATCACATTTTTTCACACTCTCGGGGTCAGGAGATTCTGATTTTTTCACACTCCCGGGGTCAAGAAAATCACATTTTTCACACTCCCGGGGTCAGGAAATTCTGATTTTTTTCACATTCCCGGTGTTAGGAAAATCACATTTTTCACACTCCCGAGGTCAAGAAAATCACATTTTTTCACACTCCAGGGGTCAGGAGATTCTGATTTCTTTCACACTCCCGGGGTCAAGAAAATCACATTTTTTCACACTCCCGGGGTCAGGAAATTCTAATTTTTTTTCACACTCCTGGTGTTAGGAAAATCACATTTTTCACACTCCCGGGGTCAGAAAAATTGGATTTTTTCACACTCCCGGGGTCAGGAGAATTTAATTTTTTTCACACTCCCGGGGTCAAGAAAATCACTTTTTTTCACATTCCCGGGGTCAGGAGATTCTGATTTTTTTCACACTCCCGGGGTCAAGAAAATCACATTTTTTCACACTCCTGGGGTCAGGAAAATCACATTTTTCACACTCCCGGGGTAAAGAAAATCACATTTTTCACGCTCCCGGAGTCAGGAGATTCTGATTTCTTTCACACTCCCGGGGTCAAGAAAATCACATTTTTTCACACTCCCGGGGTCAGGAAATTCTAATTTTTTTCACACTCCCGGTGTTAGGAAAATCACTTTTTTCACACTCCCGGGGTCAGAAAAATTGGATTTTTTCACACTCCCGGGGTCAGGAGAATTTAATTTTTTTCACACTCCCGGGGTCAAGAAAATCACATTTTTTCACACTCCCGGGGTCAGGAGATTCTGATTTTTTCACACTCCCGGGGTCTAGAAAATCACATTTTTCACACTCCCGGGGTCAGGAAATTCTGATTTTTTTCACATTCCCGGTGTTAGGAAAATCACATTTTTCACACTCCCGGGGTCAAGAAAATCACATTTTTTCACACTCCCGGGGTCAGGAAATTCTGATATTTTTCACACTCCCGGCGTCAGGAAAATCGGATATTTTCACACTCCCGGGGTCAGGAAAATCAGATTTTTTTTCATACTCCCGGGGTCAGGACAATCACATTTTTTCACACTCCCTGGGTCAGGAAATTCTTATTTTTTCCACACTCACGGTGTTAGGAAAATCACATTTTTCACAGTCCCGGGGTCAGGAAAATTGGATTTTTTCGCACTCCCAGGGTCAGGAGAATTTATTTTTTTTCACACTCCCGGGGTCAAGAAAATCACATTTTTTCACACTCCCGGGGTCAGGAAATTCTTATATTTTCACACTCCCGGGGTCAGGAAAATCTGATATTTTCACACCCCCGGGGTCAGGAAATTCAGATTTTTTTCATACTCCCGGTGTCAGGAAAATTGGATTTTTTTCACACTCCCGGGGTCAGGAAAATTTGATATTTTCATACTCCCAGGGTCAGGAAAATTGCATTTTTCAGACTACCGGGGTCAGGAAAATTGGATTTTTTAACACTCCTGGGGTCAGGAAAATTGGATTTTTTTCACACTCCCAGGGTCAGGAAATTCTGATTTTTTCACACTCCCGGGGTCAGGAGATTCTGATTTTTTTCACACTCCCGGGGTCAAGAAAATCACATTTTTTCACACTCCCGGGGTCAGGAAATTCTAATTATTTTCACACTCCCGGTGTTAGGAAAATCACATTTTTCACACTCCCGGGGTCAGAAAAATTGGATTTTTTCACACTCCCGGGGTCAGGAGAATTTAATTTTTTTCAGACTCCCGGGGTCAAGAAAATCACATTTTTTCACACTCCCGGGGTCAGGAAAATTGGCTTTTTTTAACACTCTCGGGGTCAGGAAAATTGGGTTTTTTTCACACTCCCGGGGTCAAGAAAATCACATTTTTTCACACTCCCGGGGTCAGGAGATTCTGATTTTTTTCACACTCCCGGGGTCAAGAAAATCACATTTTTTCACACTCCCGGGGTCAGGAATTTCTGATTTTTTTCACACTCCCGGTGTTAGGAAAATCACATTTTTCACACTCCCGGGGTCAGAAAAATTGGATTTTTTCACACTCCCGGGGTCAGGAAAATCAAAAAAATTTCACACTCCTGGGGTCAAGAAAATCACATTTTTCACACTCCCGGGGTCAGGAGATTCTGATTTTTTTCACACTCCCGGGGTCAAGAAAATCACATTTGTTCACACTCACGGGGTCAGGAATTTCTAATTTTTTTCACATTCCTGGTGTTAGGAAAATCACATTTTTCACACTCCCGGGGTCAGAAAAATTGGGTTTTTTCACACTCCCGGGGTCAGGAGAATTTTATGTTTTTCACACTCCCGGGGTCAGGAAAATGGGATTCTTTTAACACTCCCGGGGTCAGGAAAATTGGATTTTTTTCACACTCCCGGGGTCAGGAAAATTGGATTTTTTTCACTCTCCCGGGGTCAAGAAAATCACATTTTTTCACACTCCCAGGGTCAGGAGATTCTGATTTTTTTCACACTCCCGGGGTCAAGAAAATCACATTTTTTCACACTCCCGGGGTCAGGAAATTCTGATTTTTTTCACACTCCCGGTGTTAGGAAAATCACATTTTTCACACTCCCGGGGTCAAGAAAATCACATTTTTTCACACTCCCGGGGTCAGGAAATTCTGATATTTTTCACACTCCCGGGGTCAGGAAAATCGGATATTTTCACACTCCCGGGGTCAGGAAAATCAGATTTTTTTCATACTCCCGGGGTCAGGAAAATCACATTTTTTCACACTCCCAGGGTCAGGAAATTCTGATTTTTTTTCACACTCACGGTGTTAGGAAAATCACATTTTTCAAACTCCCGGGGTCAGGAAAATTGGATTTTTTCACACTCCCGGGGTCAGGAGAATTTAATTTTTTTCAGACTCCCGGGGTGAAGAAAATCACATTTTTTCACACTCCCGGGGTCAGGAAATTCTGATATTTTTCACACTCCCGGGGTCAGGAAAATCGGATATTTTCACACTCCCGGGGTCAGGAAAATCAGATTTTTTTTCACACTCCCGCGGTCAGGAAAATTGGATATTTTCATACTCCCGGGGTCAGGAAAATCGCATTTTTCATACTCCCGGGGTCAGGAAAATCAAAAAAATTCACACTCCTGGGGTCAAGAAAATCACATTTTTCACACTCCCGGGGTCAGGAGATTCTGATTTTTTTCACACTCCCGGGGTCAAGAAAATCACATTTTTTCACACTCACGGGGTCAGGAATTTCTAATTTTTTTCACATTCCCGGTGTTAGGAAAATCACATTTTTCACACTCCCGGGGTCAGAAAAATTGGGTTTTTTCACACTCCCGGGGTCAGGAGAATTTAATTTTTTTTCACACTCCCGGGGTCAGGAAAATGGGATTCTTTTAACACTCCCGGGGTCAGGAAAATTGGATTTTTTTCACACTCCCGGGGTCAGGAAAATTGGGTTTTTTTCACTCTCCCGGGGTCAAGAAAATCACATTTTTTCACACTCCCATGGTCAGGAGATTCTGATTTTTTTCACACTCCCGGGGTCAAGAAAATCACATTTTTTCACACTCCCGGGGTCAGGAAATTCTGATTTTTTTCACACTCCCGGTGTTAGGAAAATCACATTTTTCACACTCCCAGGGTCAAGAAAATCACATTTTTTCACACTCCCGGGGTCAGGAAATTCTGATATTTTTCACACTCCCGGGGTCAGGAAAATCGGATATCTTCAAACTCCCGGGGTCAGGAAAATCAGATTTTTTTCATACTCCCGGGGTCAGGAAAATCACATTTTTTCACACTCCCAGGATCAGGAAATTCTGATTTTTTTTCACACTCACGGTGTTAGGAAAATCACATTTTTCACACTCCCGGGGTCAGGAAAATTGGATTTTTTCACACTCCCGGGGTCAGGAGAATTTAATTTTTTTCAGACTCCCAGGGTGAAGAAAATCACATTTTTTCACACTCCCGGGGTCAGGAAATTCTGAAATTTTTCACACTCCCGGGGTCAGGAAAATCAGATATTTTCACACTCCCGTGGTCAGGAAAATCAGATTTTTTTTCACACTCCCGCGGTCAGGAAAATTGGATATTTTCATACTCCCGGGGTCAGGAAAATCGCATTTTTCATACTCCCGGGGCCAGGAAAATCAAAAAAATTTCACATTCCCGGGGTCAGGAAAATCAGATTTTTTTCATACTCCCGGGGTCAGGAAAATTGGATTTGTTTCACACTCCCAGTGTCAGGAAAATTGGATATTTTCATATTCCCGGGGTCAGGAAAATTGCATTTTTCAGACTCCCGGGGTCAGGAAAATCCAAAATTTTTCACATTCCCGGTGTTTAGGAAAATCACATTTTTCACACTCCCGGGGTCAGGAAAATTGGGTTTTTTTCACACTCCCGGGGTCAAGAAAATCACATTTTTTCACACTCCCGGGGTCAGGAGATTCTGATTTTTTTCACACTCCCGGGGTCAAGAAAATCACATTTTTTCACACTCCCAGGGTCAGGAAATTCTAATTTTTTTCACACTCCCGGTGTTAGGAAAATCACATTTTTCACACTCCCGGGGTCAGAAAAATTGGATTTTTTCACACTCCCGGGGTCAGGAGAATTTAATTTTTTTCACACTCCCGGGGTCAAGAAAATCACTTTTTTTCACATTCCCGGGGTCAGGAGATTCTGATTTTTTTCACACTCCCGGGGTCAAGAAAATCACATTTTTTCACACTCCCGGGGTCAGGAAAATCACATTTTTCACACTCCCGGGGTAAAGAAAATCACATTTTTCATGCTCCCGGAGTCAGGAGATTCTGATTTCTTTCACACTCCCGGGGTCAAGAAAATCACATTTTTTCACACTCCCGGGGTCAGGAAATTCTAATTTTTTTCACACTCCCGGTGTTAGGAAAATCACTTTTTTCACACTCCCGGGGTCAGAAAAATTGGATTTTTTCACACTCCCGGGGTCAGGAGAATTTAATTTTTTTCACACTCCCGGGGTCAAGAAAATCACATTTTTTCACACTCCCGGGGTCAGGAGATTCTGATTTTTTCACACTCCCGGGGTCTAGAAAATCACATTTTTCACACTCCCGGGGTCAGGAAATTCTGATTTTTTTCACATTCCCGGTGTTAGGAAAATCACATTTTTCACACTCCCGGGGTCAAGAAAATCACATTTTTTCACACTCCCGGGGTCAGGAAATTCTGATATTTTTCACACTCCCGGGGTCAGGAAAATCGGATATTTTCACAATCCCGGGGTCAGGAAAATCAGATTTTTTTTCATACTCCCGGGGTCAGGACAATCACATTTTTCACACTCCCGGGGTCAGGAAAATTGGATTTTTTCACACTCCCAGGGTCAGGAGAATTTATTTTTTTTCACACTCCCGGGGTCAAGAAAATCACATTTTTTCACACTCCCGGGGTCAGGAAATTCTTATATTTTTCACACTCCCGGGGTCAGGAAAATCTGATATTTTCACACCCCCGGGGTCAGGAAAATCAGATTTTTTTCATACTCCCGGGGTCAGGAAAATTGGATTTTTTTCACACTCCCGGGGTCAGGAAAATTTGATATTTTCATACTCCCAGGGTCAGGAAAATTGCATTTTTCAGACTCCCGGGGTCAGGAAAATTGGATTTTTTAACACTCCTGGGGTCAGGAAAATTGGATTTTTTTCACACTCCCAGGGTCAGGAAATTCTGATTTTTTCACACTCCCGGGGTCAGGAGATTCTGATTTTTTTCACACTCCCGGGGTCAAGAAAATCACATTTTTTCACACTCCCGGGGTCAGGAAATTCTAATTATTTTCACACTCCCGGTGTTAGGAAAATCACATTTTTCACACTCCCGGGGTCAGAAAAATTGGATTTTTTCACACTCCTGGGGTCAGGAGAATTTAATTTTTTTCACTCCCGGGGTCAAGAAAATCACATTTTTTAACACTCCCGGGGTCAGGAAAATTGGCTTTTTTTAACACTCCCGGGGTCAGGAAAATTGGGTTTTTTTCACACTCCCGGGGTCAAGAAAATCACATTTTTTCACACTCCCGGGGTCAGGAGATTCTGATTTTTTTCACACTCCCGGGGTCAAGAAAATCACATTTTTTCACACTCCCAGGGTCAGGAAAATCAGATTTTCTTCACACTCCCGGTGTTAGGAAAATCACATTTTTCACACTCCCGGGGTCAGAAAAATTGGATTTTTTCACACTCCCGGGGTCAGGAGAATTTAATTTTTTTCACACTCCCGGGGTCAAGAAAATCACATTTTCTCACACTCCCGGGGTCAGGAAAATTGGATTTTTTAACACTCCTGGGGTCAGGAAAATTGGATTTTTTTTCACACTCCCAGGGTCAGGAAAATTGGGTTTTTTTCACACTCCCGGGGTCAAGAAAATCACATTTTTTCACACTCCCGGGGTCAGGAGATTCTGATTTTTTTTCACACTCCCAGGGTCAAGAAAATCACATTTTTTCACACTCCCGGGGTCAGGAGATTCTTATTTTTTTTCACACTCCCCGGGTAAAGAAAATCACATTTTTTCACACTCCAGGGGTCAGGAGATTCTGATTTCTTTCACACTCCCGGGGTCAAGAAAATCACATTTTTTCACACTCCCGGGGTCAGGAAATTCTAATTTTTTTTCACACTCCTGGTGTTAGGAAAATCACATTTTTCCCACTCCCGGGGTCAGAAAAATTGGATTTTTTCACACTCCCGGGGTCAGGAGAATTTAATTTTTTTCACAATCCCGGGGTCAAGAGAATCACTTTTTTTCACATTCCCGGGGTCAGGAGATTCTGATTTTTTTCACACTCCCGGGGTCAAGAAAATCACATTTTTTCACACTCCCGGGGTCAGGAAAATCACATTTTTCACACACCCGGGGTAAAGAAAATCACATTTTTCACGCTCCCGGGGTCAGGAGATTCTGATTTCTTTCACACTCCCGGGGTCAAGAAAATCACATTTTTTCACACTCCCGGGGTCAGGAAATTCTAATTTTTTTCACACTCCCGGTGTTAGGAAAATCACTTTTTTCACACTCCCGGGGTCTGAAAAATTGGATTTTTTCACACTCCCGGGGTCAGGAGAATTTAATTTTTTTCACACTCCCGGGGTCAAGAAAATCACATTTTTTCACACTCTCGGGGTCAGGAGATTCTGATTTTTTCACACTCCCGGGGTCAAGAAAATCACATTTTTCACACTCCCGGGGTCAGGAAATTCTGATTTTTTTCACATTCCCGGTGTTAGGAAAATCACATTTTTCACACTCCCGAGGTCAAGAAAATCACATTTTCTCACACTCCCGGGGTCAGGAAATTCTGATATTTTTCACACTCCCGGGGTCAGGAAAATCGGATATTTTCACACTCCCGGGGTCAGGAAAATCAGATTTTTTTTCATACTCCCGGGGTCAGGACAATCACATTTTTTCACACTCCCAGGGTCAGGAAATTCTGGTTTTTTCCACACTCACGGTGTTAGGAAAATCACATTTTTCACACTCCCGGGGTCAGGAAAATTGGATTTTTTCACACTCCCAGGGTCAGGAAATTCTAATTTTTTTCACACTCCCGGTGTTAGGAAAATCACTTTTTTCACACTCCCGGGGTCAGAAAAATTGGATTTTTTCACACTCCCGGGGTCAGGAGAATTTAATTTTTTTCACACTCCCGGGGTCAAGAAAATCACATTTTTTCACACTCCCGGGGTCAGGAGATTCTGATTTTTTCACACTCCCGGGGTCAAGAAAATCACATTTTTCACACTCCCGGGGTCAGGAAATTCTGATTTTTTTCACATTCCCGGTGTTAGGAAAATCACATTTTTCACACTCCCGGGGTCAAGAAAATCACATTTTTTCACACTCCCGGGGTCAGGAAATTCTGATATTTTTCACACTCCCGGGGTCAGGAAAATCGGATATTTTCACTCTCCCGGGGTCAGGAAAATCAGATTTTTTTTCATACTCCCGGGGTCAGGACAATCACATTTTTTCACACTCCCAGGGTCAGGAAATTCTGGTTTTTTCCACACTCACGGTGTTAGGAAAATCACATTTTTCACACTCCCGGGGTTAAGAAAATCACATTTTTTCACACTCCCGGGGTCAGGAAATTCTAATTTTTTTCACACTCCCGGTGTTAGGAAAATCACTTTTTTCACACTCCCGGGGTCAGAAAAATTGGATTTTTTCACACTCCCGGGGTCAGGAGAATTTAATTTTTTTCACACTCCCGGGGTCAAGAAAATCACATTTTTTCACACTCCCGGGGTCAGGAGATTCTGATTTTTTCACACTCCCGGGGTCTAGAAAATCACATTTTTCACACTCCCGGGGTCAGGAAATTCTGATTTTTTTCACATTCCCGGTGTTAGGAAAATCACATTTTTCACACTCCCGGGGTCAAGAAAATCACATTTTTTCACACTCCCGGGGTCAGGAAATTCTGATATTTTTCACACTCCCGGGGTCAGGAAAATCGGATATTTTCACAATCCCGGGGTCAGGAAAATCAGATTTTTTTTCATACTCCCGGGGTCAGGACAATCACATTTTTCACACTCCCGGGGTCAGGAAAATTGGATTTTTTCACACTCCCAGGGTCAGGAGAATTTATTTTTTTTCACACTCCCGGGGTCAAGAAAATCACATTTTTTCACACTCCAGGGGTCAGGAAATTCTTATATTTTTCACACTCCCGGGGTCAGGAAAATCTGATATTTTCACACCCCCGGGGTCAGGAAAATCAGATTTTTTTCATACTCCCGGGGTCAGGAAAATTGGATTTTTTTCACACTCCCGGGGTCAGGAAAATTTGATATTTTCATACTCCCAGGGTCAGGAAAATTGCATTTTTCAGACTCCCGGGGTCAGGAAAATTGGATTTTTTAACACTCCTGGGGTCAGGAAAATTGGATTTTTTTCACACTCCCAGGGTCAGGAAATTCTGATTTTTTCACACTCCCAGGGTCAGGAGATTCTGATTTTTTTCACACTCCCGGGGTCAAGAAAATCACATTTTTTCACACTCCCGGGGTCAGGAAATTCTAATTATTTTCACACTCCCGGTGTTAGGAAAATCACATTTTTCACACTCCCGGGGTCAGAAAAATTGGATTTTTTCACACTCCCGGGGTCAGGAGAATTTAATTTTTTTCACTCCCGGGGTCAAGAAAATCACATTTTTTAACACTCCCGGGGTCAGGAAAATTGGCTTTTTTTAACACTCCCGGGGTCAGGAAAATTGGGTTTTTTTCACACTCCCGGGGTCAAGAAAATCACATTTTTTCACACTCCCGGGGTCAGGAGATTCTGATTTTTTTCACACTCCCGGGGTCAAGAAAATCACATTTTTTCACACTCCCGGGGTCAGGAAAATCAGATTTTCTTCACACTCCCGGTGTTAGGAAAATCACATTTTTCACACTCCCGGGGTCAGAAAAATTGGATTTTTTCACACTCCCGGGGTCAGGAGAATTTAATTTTTTTCACACTCCCGGGGTCAAGAAAATCACATTTTTTCACACTCCCGGGGTCAGGAAAATTGGATTTTTTAACACTCCTGGGGTCAGGAAAATTGGATTTTTTTTCACACTCCCAGGGTCAGGAAAATTGGGTTTTTTTCACACTCCCGGGGTCAAGAAAATCACATTTTTTCACACTCCCGGGGTCAGGAGATTCTGATTTTTTTTCACACTCCCAGGGTCAAGAAAATCACATTTTTTCACACTCCCGGGGTCAGGAGATTCTGATTTTTTTCACACTCCCCGGGTAAAGAAAATCACATTTTTTCACACTCCAGGGGTCAGGAGATTCTGATTTCTTTCACACTCCCGGGGTCAAGAAAATCACATTTTTTCACACTCCCGGGGTCAGGAAATTCTAATTTTTTTTCACACTCCTGGTGTTAGGAAAATCACATTTTTCCCACTCCCGGGGTCAGAAAAATTGGATTTTTTCACACTCCCGGGGTCAGGAGAATTTAATTTTTTTCACAATCCCGGGGTCAAGAAAATCACTTTTTTTCACATTCCCGGGGTCAGGAGATTCTGATTTTTTTCACACTCCCGGGGTCAAGAAAATCACATTTTTTCACACTCCCGGGGTCAGGAAAATCACATTTTTCACACACCCGGGGTAAAGAAAATCACTTTTTTCATGCTCCCGGGGTCAGGAGATTCTGATTTCTTTCACACTCCCGGGGTCAAGAAAATCACATTTTTTCACACTCCCGGGGTCAGGAAATTCTAATTTTTTTCACACTCCCGGTGTTAGGAAAATCACTTTTTTCACACTCCCGGGGTCAGGAAATTCTGTTTTTTTTCACGTTCCCGGTGTTAGGAAAATCACATTTTTCACACTCCCGGGGTCAAGAAAATCACATTTTTTCACACTCCCGGGGTCAGGAAATTCTGATATTTTTCACACTCCCGGGGTCAGGAAAATCGGATATTTTCACACTCCCGGGGTCAGGAAAATCAGATTTTTTTTCATACTCCCGGGGTCAGGACAATCACATTTTTTCACACTCCCAGGGTCAGGAAATTCTGTTTTTTCCACACTCACGGTGTTAGGAAAATCACATTTTTCACACTCCCGGGGTCAGGAAAATTGGATTTTTTCACACTCCCAGGGTCAGGAGAATTTATTTTTTTTCACACTCCCGGGATCAAGAAAATCACATTTTTTCACACTCCCGGGGTCAGGAAATTCTTATATTTTTCACACTCCCGGGGTCAGGAAAATCTGATATTTTCACACCCCCGGGGTCAGGAAAATCAGATTTTTTTCATACTCCCGGGGTCAGGAAAATTGGATTTTTTTCACACTCCCGGGGTCAGGAAAATTGGATATTTTCATACTCCCAGGGTCAGGAAAATTGCATTTTTCAGACTCCCGGGGTCAGGAAAATTGGATTTTTTAACACTCCTGGGGTCAGGAAAATTGGATTTTTTTCACACTCCCAGGGTCAGGAAATTCTGATTTTTTCACACTCCCGGGGTCAGGAGATTCTGATTTTTTTCACACTCCCGGGGTCAAGAAAATCACATTTTTTCACACTCCCGGGGTCAGGAAATTCTAATTATTTTCACACTCCCAGTGTTAGGAAAATCACATTTTTCACACTCCCGGGGTCAGAAAAATTGGATTTTTTCACACTCCCGGGGTCAGGAGAATTTAATTATTTCAGACTCCCGGGGTCAAGAAAATCACATTTTTTCACACTCCCGGGGTCAGGAAAATTGGCTTTTTTTAACACTCCCGGGGTCAGGAAAATTGGGTTTTTTTCACACTCCCGGGGTCAAGAAAATCACATTTTTTCACACTCCCGGGGTCAGGAGATTCTGATATTTTTCACACTCCCGGGGTCAGGAAAATTGGATATTTTCATACTCCCGGGGTCAGGAAAATCGTATTTTTCATACTCCCGGGGTCAGGAAAATCAAAAAAAATTCACACTCTTGGGGTCAAGAAAATCACATTTTTCACACTCCCGGGGTCAGGAGATTCTGATTTTTTTCACACTCCCGGGGTCAAGAAAATCACATTTTTTCACACTCCCGGGGTCAGGAATTTCTGTTTTTTTTCACACTCCCGGTGTTAGGAAAATCACATTTTTCACACTCCCGGGGTCAAGAAAATCACATTTTTTATCACTCCCGGAGTCAGGATATTCTGATATTTTTCACACTCCCAGAGTCAGGAAAATCGGATATTTTCACACTCCCGGGGTCAGGAAAATCAGATTTTTTTTCATACTCCCGGGGTCAGGAAAAATCACATTTTTTCACACTCCCAGGGTCAGGAAATTCTGATTTTTTTCACACTCACGGTGTTAGGAAAATCACATTTTTCACACTCCCGGGGTCAGGAAAATTGGATTTTTTCACACTCCCGGGGTCAGGAGTATTTAATTTTTTTCACACTCCTGGGGTCAAGAAAATCACATTTATTCACAGTCCCGGGGTCAGGAAATTCTGATATTTTTCACACTCCCGGGGACAGGAAAATCAGATATTTTCACACTCCCGGGGTCAGGAAAATCAGATTTTTTTTCACACTCCCGGGGTCAGGAAAATTGGATATTTTCATACTCCCGGGGTCAGGAAAATCGGATATTTTCACACTCCCGGGGTCAGGAAAATTGGATATTTTCATACTTCCGGGGTCAGGAAAATTGCATTTTTCAGACTCCCGGGGTCAGGAAAATCGCATTTTTCATTCTCCCGGGGTCAGAAAAATTGAGTTTTTTTCACACTCCTGGGGTCAAGAAAATCACATTTTTCACACTCCCGGGGTCAGGAGATTCTGATTTTTTTCACACTCCCGGGGTCAAGAAAATCACATTTTTTCACACTCACGGGGTCAGGAATTTCTAATTTTTTTCACATTCCCGGTGTTAGGAAAATCACATTTTTCACACTCCCGGGGTCAGGAGAATTTAATTTTTTTCACACTCCCGGGTTCAGGAAAATGGGATTCTTTTAACACTCCCGGGGTCAGGAAAATTGGATTTTTTTCACACTCCCGGGGTCAGGAAAATTGGGTTTTTTTCACACTCCCGGGGTCAAGAAAATCACATTTTTTCACACTCCCAGGGTCCGGAGATTCTGATTTTTTTTTCACACTCACGGTGTTAGGAAAATCACATTTTTCACACTCCCGGGGTCAGGAAAATTGGATTTTTTTCACACTCCCTTGGTCAGGAAAATTGGGTTTTTTTCACACTCCCGGGGTCAAGAAAATCACATTTTTTCACACGCCCGAGGTCAGGAGATTCTGATTTTGTTCACACTCCCGGGGTCAAGAAAATCACATTTTTTCACACTCCGGGGGTCAGGAAATTCTGATTTTTTTCACACTCCCGGTGTTAGGAAAATCACATTTTTCACACTCCCGGGGTGAAGAAAATCACATTTTTTCACACTCCCGGGGTCAGGAAAATCGGATATTTTCACACTCCTGGGGTCAGGAAAATCAGATTTTTTTCATACTCCCGGGGTCAGGAAAATCACATTTTTTCACACTCCCAGGTTCAGGAAATTCTGATTTTTTTTTCACACTCACGGTGTTAGGAAAATCACATTTTTCACACTCCCGGGGTCAGGAAAATTGGATTTATTCAAACTCCCGGGGTCAGGAAAAATCACATTTTTTCACACTCCCAGGGTCAGGAAATTCTGATTTTTTTCACACTCACGGTGTTAGGAAAATCACATTTTTCACACTCCCGGGGTCAGGAAAATTGGATTTTTTCACACTCCCGGGGTCAGGAGTATTTAATTTTTTTCACACTCCTGGGGTCAAGAAAATCACATTTATTCACAGTCCCGGGGTCAGGAAATTCTGATATTTTTCACACTCCCGGGGACAGGAAAATCAGATATTTTCACACTCCCGGGGTCAGGAAAATCAGTTTTTTTTTCACACTCCCGGGGTCAGGAAAATTGGATATTTTCATACTCCCGGGGTGAAGAAAATCACATTTTTTCACACTCCCGGGGTCAGGAAATTCTGATATTTTTCACACTCCCGGGGTCAGGAAAATCAGATTTTTTTCACACTCCCGCTGTCAGGAAAATTGGATATTTTCATACTCCCGGGGTCAGGAAAATCAAAAAAAATTCACACTCTTGGGGTCAAGAAAATCACATTTTTCACACTCCCGGGGTCAGGAGATTCTGATTTTTTTCACACTCCCGGGGTCAAGAAAATCACATTTTTTCACACTCCCGGGGTCAGGAATTTCTGATTTTTTTCACACTCCCGGTGTTAGGAAAATCACATTTTTCACACTCCCGGGGTCAAGAAAATCACATTTTTATCACTCCCGGAGTCAGGATATTCTGATATTTTTCACACTCCCAGAGTCAGGAAAATCGGATATTTTCACACTCCCGGGGTCAGGAAAATCAGATTTTTTTTCATACTCCCGGGGTCAGGAAAAATCACATTTTTTCACACTCCCAGGGTCAGGAAATTCTGATTTTTTTCACACTCACGGTGTTAGGAAAATCACATTTTTCACACTCCCGGGGTCAGGAAAATTGGATTTTTTCACACTCCCGGGGTCAGGAGTATTTAATTTTTTTCACACTCCTGGGGTCAAGAAAATCACATTTATTCACAGTCCCGGGGTCAGGAAATTCTGATATTTTTCACACTCCCAGGGACAGGAAAATCAGATATTTTCACACTCCCGGGGTCAGGAAAATCAGATTTTTTTTCACACTCCCGGGGTCAGGAAAATTGGATATTTTCATACTCCCGGGGTCAGGAAAATCGGATATTTTCACACTCCCGGGGTCAGGAAAATTGGATATTTTCATACTTCCGGGGTCAGGAAAATTGCATTTTTCACACTCCTGGGGTCAAGAAAATCACATTTTTCACACTCCCGGGGTCAGGATATTCTGATTTTTTTCACACTCCCGGGGTCAAGAAAATCACATTTTTTCACACTCACGGGGTCAGGAATTTCTAATTTTTTTCACATTCCCGGTGTTAGGAAAATCACATTTTTCACACTCCCGGGGTCAGAAAAATTGGGTTTTTTCACACTCCCGGGGTCAGGAGAATTTAATTTTTTTCACACTCCCGGGGTCAGGAAAATGGGATTCTTTTAACACTCCCGGGGTCAGGAAAATTGGATTTTTTTCACATTCCCGGGGTCACGAAAATTGGGTTTTTTTCACACTCCCGGGGTCAAGAAAATCACATTTTTTCACACTCCCAGGGTCAGGAGATTCTGATTTTTTTCACACTCCCGGGGTCAAGAAAATCACATTTTTTCACACTCCCGGGGTCAGGAAATTCTGATTTTTTTCACACTCCTGGTGTTAGGAAAATCACATTTTTCACACTCCCGGGGTGAAGAAAATCACATTTTTTCACACTCCCGGGGTCAGGAAATTCTGATATTTTTCACACTCCCGGGGTCAGGAAAATCGGATATTTTCACACTCCTGGGGTCAGGAAAATCAGATTTTTTTCATACTCCCGGGGTCAGGAAAATCACATTTTTTCACACTCCCAGGGTCAGGAAATTCTGATTTTTTTTCACACTCACGGTGTTAGGAAAATCACATTTTTCACACTCCCGGGGTCAGGAAAATTGGATTTATTCACACTCCCGGGGTCAGGAGAATTTAATTTTTTTCAGACTCCCGGGGTGAAGAAAATCACATTTTTTCACACTCCCGGGGTCAGGAAATTCTGATATTTTTCACACTCCCGGGGTCAGGAAAATCGGATATTTTCACACTGCCGGGGTCAGGAAAATCAGATTTTTTTCACACTCCCGCTGTCAGGAAAATTGGATATTTTCATACTCCCGGGGTCAGGAAAATCGTATTTTTCATACTCCCGGGGTCAGGAAAATCAAAAAAAATTCACACTCTTGGGGTCAAGAAAATCACATTTTTCACACTCCCGGGGTCAGGAGATTCTGATTTTTTTCACACTCCCGGGGTCAAGAAAATCACATTTTTTCACACTCCCGGGGTCAGGAATTTCTGTTTTTTTTCACACTCCCGGTGTTAGGAAAATCACATTTTTCACACTCCCGGGGTCAAGAAAATCACATTTTTTATCACTCCCGGAGTCAGGATATTCTGATATTTTTCACACTCCCAGAGTCAGGAAAATCGGATATTTTCACACTCCCGGGGTCAGGAAAATCAGATTTTTTTTCATACTCCCGGGGTCAGGAAAAATCACATTTTTTCACACTCCCAGGGTCAGGAAATTCTGATTTTTTTCACACTCACGGTGTTAGGAAAATCACATTTTTCACACTCCCGGGGTCAGGAAAATTGGATTTTTTCACACTCCCGGGGTCAGGAGTATTTAATTTTTTTCACACTCCTGGGGTCAAGAAAATCACATTTATTCACAGTCCCGGGGTCAGGAAATTCTGATATTTTTCACACTCCCGGGGACAGGAAAATCAGATATTTTCACACTCCCAGGGTCAGGAAAATCAGATTTTTTTTCACACTCCCGGGGTCAGGAAAATTGGATATTTTCATACTCCCGGGGTCAGGAAAATCGGATATTTTCACACTCCCGGGGTCAGGAAAATTGGATATTTTCATACTTCCGGGGTCAGGAAAATTGCATTTTTCAGACTCCCGGGGTCAGGAAAATCGCATTTTTCATTCTCCCGGGGTCAGAAAAATTGAGTTTTTTTCACACTCCTGGGGTCAAGAAAATCACATTTTTCACACTCCCAGGGTCAGGAGATTCTGATTTTTTTCACACTCCCGGGGTCAAGAAAATCACATTTTTTCACACTCACGGGGTCAGGAATTTCTAATTTTTTTCACATTCCCGGTGTTAGGAAAATCACATTTTTCACACTCCCGGGGTCAGGAGAATTTAATTTTTTTCACACTCCCGGGTTCAGGAAAATGGGATTCTTTTAACACTCCCGGGGTCAGGAAAATTGGATTTTTTTCACACTCCCGGGGTCAGGAAAATTGGGTTTTTTTCACACTCCCGGGGTCAAGAAAATCACATTTTTTCACACTCCCAGGGTCCGGAGATTCTGATTTTTTTTTCACACTCACGGTGTTAGGAAAATCACATTTTTCACACTCCCGGGGTCAGGAAAATTGGATTTTTTTCACACTCCCTTGGTCAGGAAAATTGGGTTTTTTTCACACTCCCGGGGTCAAGAAAATCACATTTTTTCACACGCCCGAGGTCAGGAGATTCTGATTTTGTTCACACTCCCGGGGTCAAGAAAATCACATTTTTTCACACTCCGGGGGTCAGGAAATTCTGATTTTTTTCACACTCCCGGTGTTAGGAAAATCACATTTTTCACACTCCCGGGGTGAAGAAAATCACATTTTTTCACACTCCCGGGGTCAGGAAATTCTGTTTTTTTTCACACTCCCGGTGTTAGGAAAATCACATTTTTCACACTCCCGGGGTCAAGAAAATCACATTTTTTATCACTCCCGGAGTCAGGATATTCTGATATTTTTCACACTCCCAGAGTCAGGAAAATCGGATATTTTCACACTCCCGGGGTCAGGAAAATCAGATTTTTTTTCATACTCCCGGGGTCAGGAAAAATCACATTTTTTCACACTCCCAGGGTCAGGAAATTCTGATTTTTTTCACACTCACGGTGTTAGGAAAATCACATTTTTCACACTCCCGGGGTCAGGAAAATTGGATTTTTTCACACTCCCGGGGTCAGGAGTATTTAATTTTTTTCACACTCCTGGGGTGAAGAAAATCACATTTATTCACAGTCCCGGGGTCAGGAAATTCTGATATTTTTCACACTCCCGGGGACAGGAAAATCAGATATTTTCACACTCCCGGGGTCAGGAAAATCAGTTTTTTTTCACACTCCCGGGGTCAGGAAAATTGGATATTTTCATACTCCCGGGGTCAGGAAAATCGGATATTTTCACACTCCCGGGGTCAGGAAAATTGGATATTTTCATACTTCCGGGGTCAGGAAAATTGCATTTTTCAGACTCCCGGGGTCAGGAAAATCGCATTTTTCATTCTCCCGGGGTCAGAAAAATTGAGTTTTTTTCACACTCCTGGGGTCAAGAAAATCACATTTTTCACACTCCCGGGGTCAGGAGATTCTGATTTTTTTCACACTCCCGGGGTCAAGAAAATCACATTTTTTCACACTCACGGGGTCAGGAATTTCTAATTTTTTTCACATTCCCGGTGTTAGGAAAATCACATTTTTCACACTCCCGGGGTCAGGAGAATTTAATTTTTTTCACACTCCCGGGTTCAGGAAAATGGGATTCTTTTAACACTCCCGGGGTCAGGAAAATTGGATTTTTTTCACACTCCCGGGGTCAGGAAAATTGGGTTTTTTTCACACTCCCGGGGTCAAGAAAATCACATTTTTTCACACTCCCAGGGTCCGGAGATTCTGATTTTTTTTTCACACTCACGGTGTTAGGAAAATCACATTTTTCACACTCCCGGGGTCAGGAAAATTGGATTTTTTTCACACTCCCTTGGTCAGGAAAATTGGGTTTTTTTCACACTCCCGGGGTCAAGAAAATCACATTTTTTCACACGCCCGAGGTCAGGAGATTCTGATTTTGTTCACACTCCCGGGGTCAAGAAAATCACATTTTTTCACACTCCGGGGGTCAGGAAATTCTGATTTTTTTCACACTCCCGGTGTTAGGAAAATCACATTTTTCACACTCCCGGGGTGAAGAAAATCACATTTTTTCACACTCCCGGGGTCAGGAAAATCGGATATTTTCACACTCCTGGGGTCAGGAAAATCAGATTTTTTTCATACTCCCGGGGTCAGGAAAATCACATTTTTTCACACTCCCAGGTTCAGGAAATTCTGATTTTTTTTTCACACTCACGGTGTTAGGAAAATCACATTTTTCACACTCCCGGGGTCAGGAAAATTGGATTTATTCAAACTCCCGGGGTCAGGAGAATTTAATTTTTTTCAGACTCCCGGGGTGAAGAAAATCACATTTTTTCACACTCCCGGGGTCAGAAAAATTGAGTTTTTTTCACACTCCTGGGGTCAAGAAAATCACATTTTTCACACTCCCGGGGTCAGGAGATTCTGATTTTTTTCACACTCCCGGGGTCAAGAAAATCACATTTTTTCACACTCACGGGGTCAGGAATTTCTAATTTTTTTCACATTCCCGGTGTTAGGAAAATCACATTTTTCACACTCCCGGGGTCAGGAGAATTTAATTTTTTTCACACTCCCGGGTTCAGGAAAATGGGATTCTTTTAACACTCCCGGGGTCAGGAAAATTGGATTTTTTTCACACTCCCGGGGTCAGGAAAATTGGGTTTTTTTCACACTCCCGGGGTCAAGAAAATCACATTTTTTCACACTCCCAGGGTCCGGAGATTCTGATTTTTTTTTCACACTCACGGTGTTAGGAAAATCACATTTTTCACACTCCCGGGGTCAGGAAAATTGGATTTTTTTTCACACTCCCTTGGTCAGGAAAATTGGGTTTTTTTCACACTCCCGGGGTCAAGAAAATCACATTTTTTCACACGCCCGAGGTCAGGAGATTCTGATTTTGTTCACACTCCCGGGGTCAAGAAAATCACATTTTTTCACACTCCGGGGGTCAGGAAATTCTGATTTTTTTCACACTCCCGGTGTTAGGAAAATCACATTTTTCACACTCCCGGGGTGAAGAAAATCACATTTTTTCACACTCCCGGGGTCAGGAAAATCGGATATTTTCACACTCCTGGGGTCAGGAAAATCAGATTTTTTTCATACTCCCGGGGTCAGGAAAATCACATTTTTTCACACTCCCAGGTTCAGGAAATTCTGATTTTTTTTTCACACTCACGGTGTTAGGAAAATCACATTTTTCACACTCCCGGGGTCAGGAAAATTGGATTTATTCAAACTCCCGGGGTCAGGAGAATTTAATTTTTTTCAGACTCCCGGGGTGAAGAAAATCACATTTTTTCACACTCCCGGGGTCAGAAAAATTGAGTTTTTTTCACACTCCTGGGGTCAAGAAAATCACATTTTTCACACTCCCGGGGTCAGGAGATTCTGATTTTTTTCACACTCCCGGGGTCAAGAAAATCACATTTTTTCACACTCACGGGGTCAGGAATTTCTAATTTTTTTCACATTCCCGGTGTTAGGAAAATCACATTTTTCACACTCCCGGGGTCAGGAGAATTTAATTTTTTTCACACTCCCGGGTTCAGGAAAATGGGATTCTTTTAACACTCCCGGGGTCAGGAAAATTGGATTTTTTTCACACTCCCGGGGTCAGGAAAATTGGGTTTTTTTTACACTCCCGGGGTCAAGAAAATCACATTTTTTCACACTCCCAGGGTCCGGAGATTCTGATTTTTTTTTCACACTCACGGTGTTAGGAAAATCACATTTTTCACACTCCCGGGGTCAGGAAAATTGGATTTTTTTCACACTCCCTTGGTCAGGAAAATTGGGTTTTTTTCACACTCCCGGGGTCAAGAAAATCACATTTTTTCACACGCCCGAGGTCAGGAGATTCTGATTTTGTTCACACTCCCGGGGTCAAGAAAATCACATTTTTTCACACTCCGGGGGTCAGGAAATTCTGATTTTTTTCACACTCCCGGTGTTAGGAAAATCACATTTTTCACACTCCCGGGGTGAAGAAAATCACATTTTTTCACACTCCCGGGGTCAGGAAAATCGGATATTTTCACACTCCTGGGGTCAGGAAAATCAGATTTTTTTCATACTCCCGGGGTCAGGAAAATCACATTTTTTCACACTCCCAGGTTCAGGAAATTCTGATTTTTTTTTCACACTCACGGTGTTAGGAAAATCACATTTTTCACACTCCCGGGGTCAGGAAAATTGGATTTATTCAAACTCCCGGGGTCAGGAGAATTTAATTTTTTTCAGACTCCCGGGGTGAAGAAAATCACATTTTTTCACACTCCCGGGGTCAGGAAATTCTGATATTTTTCACACTCCCGGGGTCAGGAAAATCAGATTTTTTTCACACTCCCGCTGTCAGGAAAATTGGATATTTTCATACTCCCGGGGTCAGGAAAATCGTATTTTTCATACTCCCGGGGTCAGGAAAATCAAAAAAAATTCACACTCTTGGGGTCAAGAAAATCACATTTTTCACACTCCCGGGGTCAGGAGATTCTGATTTTTTTCACACTCCCGGGGTCAAGAAAATCACATTTTTTCACACTCCCGGGGTCAGGAATTTCTGATTTTTTTCACACTCCCGGTGTTAGGAAAATCACATTTTTCACACTCCCGGGGTCAAGAAAATCACATTTTTTATCACTCCCGGAGTCAGGAAAATCGGATATTTTCACACTCCCGGGGTCAGGAAAATCAGATTTTTTTTCATACTCCCGGGGTCAGGAAAAATCACATTTTTTCACACTCCCAGGGTCAGGAAATTCTGATTTTTTTCACACTCACGGTGTTAGGAAAATCACATTTTTCACACTCCCGGGGTCAGGAAAATTGGATTTTTTCACACTCCCGGGGTCAGGAGTATTTAATTTTTTTCACACTCCTGGGGTCAAGAAAATCACATTTATTCACAGTCCCGGGGTCAGGAAATTCTGATATTTTTCACACTCCCGGGGACAGGAAAATCAGATATTTTCACACTCCCGGGGTCAGGAAAATCAGATTTTTTTTCACACTCCCGGGGTCAGGAAAATTGGATATTTTCATACTCCCGGGGTCAGGAAAATCGGATATTTTCACACTCCCGGGGTCAGGAAAATTGGATATTTTCATACTTCCGGGGTCAGGAAAATTGCATTTTTCACACTCCTGGGGTCAAGAAAATCACATTTTTCACACTCCCGGGGTCAGGATATTCTGATTTTTTTCACACTCCCGGGGTCAAGAAAATCACATTTTTTCACACTCACGGGGTCAGGAATTTCTAATTTTTTTCACATTCCCGGTGTTAGGAAAATCACATTTTTCACACTCCCGGGGTCAGAAAAATTGGGTTTTTTCACACTCCCGGGGTCAGGAGAATTTAATTTTTTTCACACTCCCGGGGTCAGGAAAATGGGATTCTTTTAACACTCCCGGGGTCAGGAAAATTGGATTTTTTTCACATTCCCGGGGTCACGAAAATTGGGTTTTTTTCACACTCCCGGGGTCAAGAAAATCACATTTTTTCACACTCCCAGGGTCAGGAGATTCTGATTTTTTTCACACTCCCGGGGTCAAGAAAATCACATTTTTTCACACTCCCGGGGTCAGGAAATTCTGATTTTTTTCACACTCCTGGTGTTAGGAAAATCACATTTTTCACACTCCCGGGGTGAAGAAAATCACATTTTTTCACACTCCCGGGGTCAGGAAATTCTGATATTTTTCACACTCCCGGGGTCAGGAAAATCGGATATTTTCACACTCCTGGGGTCAGGAAAATCAGATTTTTTTCATACTCCCGGGGTCAGGAAAATCACATTTTTTCACACTCCCAGGGTCAGGAAATTCTGATTTTTTTTCACACTCACGGTGTTAGGAAAATCACATTTTTCACACTCCCGGGGTCAGGAAAATTGGATTTATTCACACTCCTGGGGTCAGGAGAATTTAATTTTTTTCAGACTCCCGGGGTGAAGAAAATCACATTTTTTCACTCTCCCGGGGTCAGGAAATTCTGATATTTTTCACACTCCCGGGGTCAGGAAAATCGGATATTTTCACACTCCCGGGGTCAGGAAAATCAGTTTTTTTCACACTCCCGCTGTCAGGAAAATTGGATATTTTCATACTCCCGGGTTCAGGAAAATCGTATTTTTCATACTCCCGGGGTCAGGAAAATCAAAAAAATTTCACACTCTTGGGGTCAAGAAAATCACATTTTTTCACACTCCCGGGGTCAGGAGCATCTGATTTTTTTCACACTCCCGGGGTCAAGAAAATCACATTTTTTCACACTCCTGGGGTCAGGAATTTCTGATTTTTTTCACACTCCCGGTGTTAGGAAAATCACATTTTTCACATTCCCGGGGTCAAGAAAATCACATTTTTTATCACTCCCGGGGTCAGGAAATTCTGATATTTTTCACACTCCCAGGGTCAGGAAAATCGGATATTTTCACACTCCCGGGGTCAGGAAAATCAGATTTTTTTTCATACTCCCGGGGTCAGGAAAAATCACATTTTTTCACACTCCCAGGGTCAGGAAATTCTGATTTTTTTCACACTCACGGTGTTAGGAAAATCACATTTTTCACACTCCCGGGGTCAGGAAAATTGGATATTTTCACACTCCCGGGGTCAGGAGTATTTAATTTTTTTCACACTCCTGGGGTCAAGAAAATCACATTTATTCACAGTCCCGGGGTCAGGAAATTCTGATATTTTTCACACTCCCGGGGACAGGAAAATCAGATATTTTCACACTCCCGGGGTCAGGAAAATCAGATTTTTTTTCACACTCCCGGGGTCAGGAAAATTGGATATTTTCATACTCCCGGGGTCAGGAAAATCGGATATTTTCACACTCCCGGGGTCAGGAAAATTGGATATTTTCATACTTCCGGGGTCAGGAAAATTGCATTTTTCAGACTCCCGGGGTCAGGAAAATCGCATTTTTCATTCTCCCGGGGTCAGAAAAATTGGGTTTTTTTCACACTCCTGTGGTCAAGAAAATCACATTTTTCACACTCCCGGGGTCAGGAGATTCTGATATTTTTCACACTCCCGGGGTCAAGAAAATCACATTTTTTCACACTCACGGGGTCAGGAATTTCTAATTTTTTTCACATTCCCGGTGTTAGGAAAATCACATTTTTCACACTCCCGGGGTCAGAAAAATTGTGTTTTTTCACACTCCCGGGGTCAGGAGAATTTAATTTTTTTCACACTCCCGGGGTCAGGAAAATGGAATTCTTTTAACACTCCCGGGGTCAGGAAAATTGGATTTTTTTCACACTCCCGGGGTCAGGAAAATTGGGTTTTTTTCACACTCCCGGGGTCAAGAAAATCACATTTTTTCACACTCCCAGGGTCAGGAGATTCTGATTTTTTTCACACTCCCGGGGTCAAGAAAATCACATTTTTTCACACTCCCGGGGTCAGGAAATTCTGATTTTTTTCACACTCCCGGTGTTAGGAAAATCACATTTTTCACACTCCCGGGGTGAAGAAAATCACATTTTTTCACACTCCCGGGGTCAGGAAATTCTGATATTTTTCACACTCCCGGGGTCAGGAAAATCGGATATTTTCACACTCCTGGGGTCAGGAAAATCAGATTTTTTTCATACTCCCGGGGTCAGGAAAATCACATTTTTTCACACTCCCAGGGTCAGGAAATTCTGATTTTTTTTCACACTCACAGTGTTAGGAAAATCACATTTTTCACACTCCCGGGGTCAGGAAAATTGGATTTATTCACACTCCCGGGGTCAGGAGAATTTAATTTTTTTCAGACTCCCGGGGTGAAGAAAATCACATTTTTTCACACTCCCGGGGTCAGGAAATTCTGATATGTTTCACACTCCCGGGGTCAGGAAAATCGGATATTTTCACACTCCCGGGGTCAGGAAAATCAGATTTTTTTCACAGTCCCGCTGTCAGGAAAATTGGATATTTTCATACTCCCGGGGTCAGGAAAATCGTATTTTTCATACTCCCGGGGTCAGGAAAATCAAAAAAATTTCACACTCCTGGGGTCAAGAAAATCACATTTTTCACACTCCCGGGGTCAGGAGATTCTGATTTTTTTCACACTCCCGGGGTCAAGAAAATCACATTTGTTCACACTCACGGGGTCAGGAATTTCTAATTATTTTCACACTCCCGGTGTTAGGAAAATCACATTTTTCACACTCCCGGGGTCAGGAAAATTGGATTTTTTTCACACTCCCAGGGTCAGGAAATTCTGATTTTTTCACACTCCCGGGGTCAGGAGATTCTGATTTTTTTCACACTCCCGGGGTCAAGAAAATCACATTTTTTCACACTCCCGGGGTCAGGAAATTCTAATTATTTTCACACTCCCGGTGTTAGGAAAATCACATTTTTCACACTCCCGGGGTCAGAAAAATTGGATTTTTTCACACTCCCGGGGTCAGGAGAATTTAATTTTTTTCAGACTCCCGGGGTCAAGAAAATCACATTTTTTCACACTCCCACGGTCAGGAAAATCGGATATTTTCACACTCCCGGGGTCAGGAAAATCAGATTTTTTTTCATACTCCCGGGGTCAGGACAATCACATTTTTTCACACTCCCTGGGTCAGGAAATTCTTATTTTTTCCACACTCACGGTGTTAGGAAAATCACATTTTTCACACTCCCGGGGTCAGGAAAATTGGATTTTTTCACACTCCCGGGGTCAGGAGAATTTATTTTTTTTTCACACTCCCAGGGTCAAGAAAATCACATTTTTTCACACTCCCGGGGTCAGGAAATTCTTATATTTTTCACACTCCCGGGGTCAGGAAAATCTGATATTTTCACACCCCCGGGGTCAGGAAAATCAGATTTTTTTCATACTCCCGGGGTCAGGAAAATTGGATTTTTTTCACACTCCCGGGGTCAGGAAAATTGGATATTTTCATACTCCCAGGGTCAGGAAAATCTGATATTTTCACACCCCCGGGGTCAGGAAAATTGGATTTTTTTAACACTCCTGGGGTCAGGAAAATTGGATTTTTTTCACACTCCCAGGGTCAGGAAATTCTGATTTTTTCACACTCCCGGGGTCAGGAGATTCTGATTTTTTTCACACTCCCGGGGTCAAGAAAATCACATTTTTTCACACTCCCGGGGTCAGGAAATTCTAATTATTTTCACACTCCCGGTGTTAGGAAAATCACATTTTTCACACTCCCGGGGTCAGAAAAATTGGATTTTTTCACACTCCCGGGGTCAGGAGAATTTAATTTTTTTCAGACTCCCGGGGTCAAGAAAATCACATTTTTTAACACTCCCGGGGTCAGGAAAATTGGCTTTTTTTAACACTCCCGGGGTCAGGAAAATTGGGTTTTTTTCACACTCCCGGGGTCAAGAAAATCACATTTTTTCACACTCCCGGGGTCAGGAGATTCTGATTTTTTTCACACTCCTGGGGTCAAGAAAATCACATTTTTTCACACTCCCAGGATCAGGAATTTCTGATTTTTTTCACACTCCCGGTGTTAGGAAAATCACATTTTTCACATTCCCGGGGTCAAGAAAATCACATTTTTTATCACTCCCGGGGTCAGGAAATTCTGATATTTTTCACACTCCCAGGGTCAGGAAAATCGGATATTTTCACACTCCCGGGGTCAGGAAAATCAGATTTTTTTTCATACTCCCGGGGTCAGGAAAAATCACATTTTTTCACACTCCCGGGGTCAGGAGAATTTAATTTTTTTCAGACTCCCGGGGTCAAGAAAATCACATTTGTTCACACTCACGGGGTCAGGAATTTCTAATTATTTTCACACTCCCGGTGTTAGGAAAATCACATTTTTCACACTCCCGGGGTCAGGAAAATTGGATTTTTTTCACACTCCCGGGGTCAGGAAAATTGGATATTTTCATACTCCCAGGGTCAGGAAAATTGGATTTTTTTAACACTCCTGGGGTCAGGAAAATTGGATTTTTTTCACACTCCCAGGGTCAGGAAATTCTGATTTTTTCACACTCCCTGGGTCAGGAGATTCTGATTTTTTTTCACACTCCCGGGGTCAAGAAAATCACAATTTTTCACACTCCCGGGGTCAGGAAATTCTAATTATTTTCACACTCCCGGTGTTAGGAAAATCACATTTTTCACACTCCCGGGGTCAGAAAAATTGGATTTTTTCACACTCCCGGGGTCAGGAGAATTTAATTTTTTTCAGACTCCCGGGGTCAAGAAAATCACATTTTTAACACTCCCGGGGTCAGGAAAATTGGCTTTTTTTAACACTCCCGGGGTCAGGAAAATTGGGTTTTTTTCACACTCCCGGGGTCAAGAAAATCACATTTTTTCACACACCCGGGGTCAGGAGATTCTGATTTTTTTCACACTCCCGGGGTCAAGAAAATCACATTTTTTCACACTCCCGGGGTCAGGAATTTCTGATTTTTTTCACACTCCCGGTGTTAGGAAAATCACATTTTTCACATTCCCGGGGTCAAGAAAATCACATTTTTTATCACTCCCGGGGTCAGGAAATTCTGATATTTTTCACACTCCCAGGGTCAGGAAAATCGGATATTTTCACACTCCCGGGGTCAGGAAAATCAGATTTTTTTTCATACTCCCGGGCTCAGGAAAAATCACATTTTTTCACACTCCCAGGGTCAGGAAATTCTGATTTTTTTCACACTCACGGTGTTAGGAAAATCACATTTATTCACAGTCCCGAGGTCAGGAAATTCTGATATTTTTCACACTCCCGGGGACAGGAAAATCAGATATTTTCACACTCCCGGGGTCAGGAAAATCAGATATTTTTTCACACTCCCGGGGTCAGGAAAATTGGATTTATTCAAACTCCCGGGGTCAGGAGAATTTAATTTTTTTCAGACTCCCGGAGTCAAGAAAATCACATTTTTTCACACTCCCGTGGTCAGGAAATTCTGATATTTTTCACAGTCCCGGGGTCAGGAAAATCGGATATTTTCACACTCCCGGGGTCAGGAAAATCAGATTTTTTTCACACTCCCGCTGTCAGGAAAATTGGATATTTTCATACTCCCGGGGTCAGGAAAATCGTATTTTTCATACTCCCGGGGTCAGGAAAATCAAAAAAAATTCACACTCTTGGGGTCAAGAAAATCACATTTTTCACACTCCCGGGGTCAGGAGATTCTGATTTTTTTCACACTCCCGGGGTCAAGAAAATCACATTTTTTCACACTCCCGGGGTCAGGAATTTCTGTTTTTTTTCACACTCCCGGTGTTAGGAAAATCACATTTTTCACACTCCCGGGGTCAAGAAAATCACATTTTTTATCACTCCCGGAGTCAGGATATTCTGATATTTTTCACACTCCCAGAGTCAGGAAAATCTGATATTTTCACACTCCCGGGGTCAGGAAAATCAGATTTTTTTTCATACTCCCGGGGTCAGGAAAAATCACATTTTTTCACACTCCCAGGGTCAGGAAATTCTGATTTTTTTCACACTCACGGTGTTAGGAAAATCACATTTTTCACACTCCCGGGGTCAGGAAAATTGGATTTTTTCACACTCCCGGGGTCAGGAGTATTTAATTTTTTTCACACTCCTGGGGTCAAGAAAATCACATTTATTCACAGTCCCGGGGTCAGGAAATTCTGATATTTTTCACACTCCCGGGGACAGGAAAATCAGATATTTTCACACTCCCGGGGTCAGGAAAATCAGATTTTTTTTCACACTCCTGGGGTCAGGAAAATTGGATATTTTCATACTCCCGGGGTCAGGAAAATCGGATATTTTCACACTCCCGGGGTCAGGAAAATTGGATATTTTCATACTTCCGGGGTCAGGAAAATTGCATTTTTCAGACTCCCGGGGTCAGGAAAATCGCATTTTTCATTCTCCCGGGGTCAGAAAAATTGAGTTTTTTTCACACTCCTGGGGTCAAGAAAATCACATTTTCCACACTCCCGGGGTCAGGAGATTCTGATTTTTTTCACACTCCTGGGGTCAAGAAAATCACATTTTTTCACACTCACGGGGTCAGGAATTTCTAATTTTTTTCACATTCCCGGTGTTAGGAAAATCACATTTTTCACACTCCCGGGGTCAGGAGAATTTAATTTTTTTCACACTCCCGGGTTCAGGAAAATGGGATTCTTTTAACACTCCCGGGGTCAGGAAAATTGGATTTTTTTCACACTCCCGGGGTCAGGAAAATTGGGTTTTTTTCACACTCCCGGGGTCAAGAAAATCACATTTTTTCACACTCCCAGGGTCCGGAGATTCTGATTTTTTTCACACTCCCAGGGTCAAGAAAATCACATTTTTTCACACTCCCGGGGTCAGGAAATTCTGATTTTTTTCACACTCCCGGTGTTAGGAAAATCACATTTTTCACACTCCCGGGGTGAAGAAAATCACATTTTTTCACACTCCCGGGGTCAGGAAAATCGGATATTTTCACACTCCTGGGGTCAGGAAAATCAGATTTTTTTCATACTCCCGGGGTCAGGAAAATCACATTTTTTCACACTCCCAGGTTCAGGAAATTCTGATTTTTTTTTCACACTCACGGTGTTAGGAAAATCACATTTTTCACACTCCCGGGGTCAGGAAAATTGGATTTATTCAAACTCCCGGGGTCAGGAGAATTTAATTTTTTTCAGACTCCCGGGGTGAAGAAAATCACATTTTTTCACACTCCCGGGGTCAGGAAAATCGGATATTTTCACACTCCTGGGGTCAGGAAAATCAGATTTTTTTCATACTCCCGGGGTCAGGAAAATCACATTTTTTCACACTCCCAGGTTCAGGAAATTCTGATTTTTTTTTCACACTCACGGTGTTAGGAAAATCACATTTTTCACACTCCCGGGGTCAGGAAAATTGGATTTATTCAAACTCCCGGGGTCAGGAGAATTTAATTTTTTTCAGACTCCCGGGGTGAAGAAAATCACATTTTTTCACACTCCCGGGGTCAGGAAATTCTGATATTTTTCACACTCCCGGGGTCAGGAAAATCAGATTTTTTTCACACTCCCGCTGTCAGGAAAATTGGATATTTTCATACTCCCGGGGTCAGGAAAATCGTATTTTTCATACTCCCGGGGTCAGGAAAATCAAAAAAAATTCACACTCTTGGGGTCAAGAAAATCACATTTTTCACACTCCCGGGGTCAGGAGATTCTGATTTTTTTCACACTCCCGGGGTCAAGAAAATCACATTTTTTCACACTCCCGGGGTCAGGAATTTCTGATTTTTTTCACACTCCCAGTGTTAGGAAAATCACATTTTTCACACTCCCGGGGTCAAGAAAATCACATTTTTTATCACTCCCGGAGTCAGGATATTCTGATATTTTTCACACTCCCAGAGTCAGGAAAATCGGATATTTTCACACTCCCGGGGTCAGGAAAATCAGATTTTTTTTCATACTACCGGGGTCAGGAAAAATCACATTTTTTCACACTCCCAGGGTCAGGAAAATCAGATTTTTTTCATACTCCCGGGGTCAGGAAAATCACATTTTTTCACACTCCCAGGGTCAGGAAATTCTGATTTTTTTTCACACTCACGGTGTTAGGAAAATCACATTTTTCACACTCCCGGGGTCAGGAAAATTGGATTTATTCACACTCCCGGGGTCAGGAGAATTTAATTTTTTTCACACTCCTGGGGTCAAGAAAATCACATTTATTCACAGTCCCGGGGTCAGGAAATTCTGATATTTTTCACACTCCCGGGGACAGGAAAATCAGATATTTTCACACTCCCGGGGTCAGGAAAATCAGAATTTTTTTCACACTCCCGGGGTCAGGAAAATTGGATATTTTCATACTCCCGGGGTCAGGAAAATCGGATATTTTCACACTCCCGGGGTCAGGAAAATTGGATATTTTCATACTTCCGGGGTCAGGAAAATTGCATTTTTCACACTCCTGGGGTCAAGAAAATCACATTTTTCACACTCCCGGGGTCAGGATATTCTGATTTTTTTCACACTCCCGGGGTCAAGAAAATCACATTTTTTCACACTCACGGGGTCAGGAATTTCTAATTTTTTTCACATTCCCGGTGTTAGGAAAATCACATTTTTCACACTCCCGGGGTCAGAAAAATTGGGTTTTTTCACACTCCCGGGGTCAGGAGAATTTAATTTTTTTCACACTCCCGGGGTCAGGAAAATGGGATTCTTTTAACACTCCCGGGGTCAGGAAAATTGGATTTTTTTCACATTCCCAGGTTCACGAAAATTGGGTTTTTTTCACACTCCCGGGGTCAAGAAAATCACATTTTTTCACACTCCCAGGGTCAGGAGATTCTGATTTTTTTCACACTCCCGGGGTCAAGAAAATCACATTTTTTCACACTCCCGGGGTCAGGAAATTCTGATTTTTTTCACACTCCTGGTGTTAGGAAAATCACATTTTTCACACTCCCGGGGTGAAGAAAATCACATTTTTTCACACTCCCGGGGTCAGGAAATTCTGATATTTTTCACACTCCCGGGGTCAGGAAAATCGGATATTTTCACACTCCTGGGGTCAGGAAAATCAGATTTTTTTCATACTCCCGGGGTCAGGAAAATCACATTTTTTCACACTCCCAGGGTCAGGAAATTCTGATTTTTTTTCACACTCACGGTGTTAGGAAAATCATATTTTTCACACTCCCGGGGTCAGGAAAATTGGATTTATTCACACTCCCGGGGTCAGGAGAATTTAATTTTTTTCAGACTCCCGGGGTGAAGAAAATCACATTTTTTCACACTCCCGGGGTCAGGAAATTCTGATATTTTTCACACTCCTGGGGTCAGGAAAATCGGATATTTTCACACTCCCGGGGTCAGGAAAATCAGATTTTTTCACACTCCCGCTGTCAGGAAAATTGGATATTTTCATACTCCCGGGGTCAGGAAAATCGTATTTTTCATACTCCCGGGGTCAGGAAAATCAAAAAAATTTCACACTCTTGGGGTCAAGAAAATCACATTTTTTCACACTCCCGGGGTCAGGAGCTTCTGATTTTTTTCACACTCCCGGGGTCAAGAAAATCACATTTTTTCACATTCCTGGGGTCAGGAATTTCTGATTTTTTTCACACTCCCGGTGTTAGGAAAATCACATTTTTCACATTCCCGGGGTCAAGAAAATCACATTTTTTATCACTCCCGGGGTCAGGAAATTCTGATATTTTTCACACTCCCAGGGTCAGGAAAATCGGATATTTTCACACTCCCGGGGTCAGGAAAATCAGATTTTTTTTCATACTCCCGGGGTCAGGAAAAATCACATTTTTTCACACTCCCAGGGTCAGGAAATTCTGATTTTTTTCACACTCACGGTGTTAGGAAAATCACATTTTTCACACTCCCGGGGTCAGGAAAATTGGATTTTTTCACACTCCCGGGGTCAGGAGTATTTAATTTTTTTCACACTCCTGGGGTCAAGAAAATCACATTTATTCACAGTCCCGGGGTCAGGAAATTCTGATATTTTTCACACTCCCGGGGACAGGAAAATCAGATATTTTCACACTCCCGGGGTCAGGAAAATCAGATTTTTTTCACACTCCCGGGGTCAGGAAAATTGGATATTTTCATACTCCCGGGGTCAGGAAAATCGGATATTTTCACACTCCCGGGGTCAGGAAAATTGGATATTTTCATACTTCCGGGGTCAGGAAAATTGCATTTTTCAGACTCCCGGGGTCAGGAAAATCGCATTTTTCATTCTCCCGGGGTCAGAAAAATTGGGTTTTTTTCACACTCCTGTGGTCAAGAAAATCACATTTTTCACACTCCTGGGGTCAGGAGATTCTGATTTTTTTCACACTCCCGGGGTCAAGAAAATCACATTTTTTCACACTCACGGGGTCAGGAATTTCTAATTTTTTTCACATTCCCGGTGTTAGGAAAATCACATTTTTCACACTCCCGGGGTCAGAAAAATTGTGTTTTTTCACACTCCCGGGATCAGGAGAATTTAATTTTTTTCACACTCCCGGGGTCAGGAAAATGGGATTCGTTTAACACTCCCGGGGTCAGGAAAATTGGATTTTTTTCACACTCCCGGGGTCAGGAAAATTGGGTTTTTTTCACACTCCCGGGGTCAAGAAAATCACATTTTTTCACACTCCCAGGGTCAGGAGATTCTGATTTTTTTCACACTCCCGGGGTCAAGAAAATCACATTTTTTCACACTCCCGGGGTCAGGAAATTCTGATTTTTTTCACACTCCCGGTGTTAGGAAAATCACATTTTTCACACTCCCGGGGTGAAGAAAATCACATTTTTTCACACTCCCGGGGTTAGGAAATTCTGATATTTTTCACACTCCCGGGGTCAGGAAAATCGGATATTTTCACACTCCTGGGGTCAGGAAAATCAGATTTTTTTCATACTCCCGGGGTCAGGAAAATCACATTTTTTCACACTCCCAGGGTCAGGAAATTCTGATTTTTTTTCACACTCACAGTGTTAGGAAAATCACATTTTTCACACTCCCGGGGTCAGGAAAATTGGATTTATTCACACTCCCGGGGTCAGGAGAATTTAATTTTTTTCAGACTCCCGGGGTGAAGAAAATCACATTTTTTCACACTCCCGGGGTCAGGAAATTCTGATATGTTTCACACTCCCGGGGTCAGGAAAATCGGATATTTTCACACTCCCGGGGTCAGGAAAATCAGATTTTTTTCACAGTCCCGCTGTCAGGAAAATTGGATATTTTCATACTCCCGGGGTCAGGAAAATCGTATTTTTCATACTCCCGGGGTCAGGAAAATCAAAAAAATTTCACACTCCTGGGGTCAAGAAAATCACATTTTTCACACTCCCGGGGTCAGGAGATTCTGATTTTTTTCACACTCCCGGGGTCAAGAAAATCACATTTGTTCACACTCACGGGGTCAGGAATTTCTAATTATTTTCACACTCCCGGTGTTAGGAAAATCACATTTTTCACACTCCCGGGGTCAGGAAAATTGGATTTTTTTCACACTCCCAGGGTCAGGAAATTCTGATTTTTTCACACTCCCGGGGTCAGGAGATTCTGATTTTTTTCACACTCCCGGGGTCAAGAAAATCACATTTTTTCACACTCCCGGGGTCAGGAAATTCTAATTATTTTCACACTCCCGGTGTTAGGAAAATCACATTTTTCACACTCCCGGGGTCAGAAAAATTGGATTTTTTCACACTCCCGGGGTCAGGAGAATTTAATTTTTTTCAGACTCCCGGGGTCAAGAAAATCACATTTTTTCACACTCCCAGGGTCAGGAAAATCAGATTTTTTTTCATACTCCCGGGGTCAGGAAAATCACATTTTTTCACACTCCCTGGGTCAGGAAATTCTTATTTTTTCCACACTCACGGTGTTAGGAAAATCACATTTTTCACACTCCCGGGGTCAGGAAAATTGGATTTTTTTCACACTCCCAGGGTCAGGAAATTCTGATTTTTTCACACTCCCGGGGTCAGGAGATTCTGATTTTTTTCACACTCCCGGGGTCAAGAAAATCACATTTTTTCACACTCCCGGGGTCAGGAAATTCTAATTATTTTCACACTCCCGGTGTTAGGAAAATCACATTTTTCACACTCCCGGGGTCAGAAAAATTGGATTTTTTCACACTCCCGGGGTCAGGAGAATTTAATTTTTTTCAGACTCCCGGGGTCAAGAAAATCACATTTTTTCACACTCCCAGGGTCAGGAAAATCAGATTTTTTTTCATACTCCCGGGGTCAGGAAAATCACATTTTTTCACACTCCCTGGGTCAGGAAATTCTTATTTTTTCCACACTCACGGTGTTAGGAAAATCACATTTTTCACACTCCCGGGGTCAGGAAAATTGGATTTTTTCACACTCCCGGGGTCAGGAGAATTTATTTTTTTTCACACTCCCGCGGTCAAGAAAATCACATTTTTTCACACTCCCGGGGTCAGGAAATTCTTATATTTTTCACACTCCCGGGGTCAGGAAAATCTGATATTTTCACACCCCCGGGGTCAGGAAAATCAGATTTTTTTCATACTCCCGGGGTCAGGAAAATTGGATTTTTTTCACACTCCCGGGGTCAGGAAAATTGGATATTTTCATACTCCCAGGGTCAGGAAAATCTGATATTTTCACACCCCCGGGGTCAGGAAAATTGGATTTTTTTAACACTCCTGGGGTCAGGAAAATTGGATTTTTTTCACACTCCCAGGGTCAGGAAATTCTGATTTTTTCACACTCCCGGGGTCAGGAGATTCTGATTTTTTTCACACTCCCGGGGTCAAGAAAATCACATTTTTTCACACTCCCGGGGTCAGGAAATTCTAATTATTTTCACACTCCCGGTGTTAGGAAAATCACATTTTTCACACTCCCGGGGTCAGAAAAATTGGATTTTTTCACACTCCCGGGGTCAGGAGAATTTAATTTTTTTCAGACTCCCGGGGTCAAGAAAATCACATTTTTTAACACTCCCGGGGTCAGGAAAATTGGCTTTTTTTAACACTCCCGGGGTCAGGAAAATTGGGTTTTTTTCACACTCCCGGGGTCAAGAAAATCACATTTTTTCACACTCCCGGGGTCAGGAGATTCTGATTTTTTTCACACTCCTGGGGTCAAGAAAATCACATTTTTTCACACTCCCAGGATCAGGAATTTCTGATTTTTTTCACACTCCCGGTGTTAGGAAAATCACATTTTTCACATTCCCGGGGTCAAGAAAATCACATTTTTTATCACTCCCGGGGTCAGGAAATTCTGATATTTTTCACACTCCCAGGGTCAGGAAAATCGGATATTTTCACACTCCCGGGGTCAGGAAAATCAGATTTTTTTTCATACTCCCGGGGTCAGGAAAAATCACATTTTTTCACACTCCCGGGGTCAGGAGAATTTAATTTTTTTCAGACTCCCGGGGTGAAGAAAATCACATTTTTTCACACTCCCGGGGTCAGGAAATTCTGATATGTTTCACACTCCCGGGGTCAGGAAAATCGGATATTTTCACACTCCCGGGGTCAGGAAAATCAGATTTTTTTCACACTCCCGCTGTCAGGAAAATTGGATATTTTCATACTCCCGGGGTCAGGAAAATCGTATTTTTCATACTCCCGGGGTCAGGAAAATCAAAAAAATTTCACACTCCTGGGGTCAAGAAAATCACATTTTTCACACTCCCGGGGTCAGGAGATTCTGATTTTTTTCACACTCCCGGGGTCAAGAAAATCACATTTGTTCACACTCACGGGGTCAGGAATTTCTAATTATTTTCACACTCCCGGTGTTAGGAAAATCACATTTTTCACACTCCCGGGGTCAGGAAAATTGGATTTTTTTCACACTCCCGGGGTCAGGAAAATTTGATATTTTCATACTCCCAGGGTCAGGAAAATTGGATTTTTTTAACACTCCTGGGGTCAGGAAAATTGGATTTTTTTCACACTCCCAGGGTCAGGAAATTCTGATTTTTTCACACTCCCGGGGTCAGGAGATTCTGATTTTTTTCACACTCCCGGGGTCAAGAAAATCACAATTTTTCACACTCCCGGGGTCAGGAAATTCTAATTATTTTCACACTCCCGGTGTTAGGAAAATCACATTTTTCACACTCCCGGGGTCAGAAAAATTGGATTTTTTCACACTCCCGGGGTCAGGAGAATTTAATTTTTTTCAGACTCCCGGGGTCAAGAAAATCACATTTTTTCACACTCCCGGGGTCAGGAAATTCTGATTTTTTTCACACTCACGGTGTTAGGAAAATCACATTTATTCACAGTCCCGAGGTCAGGAAATTCTGATATTTTTCACACTCCCGGGGACAGGAAAATCAGATATTTTCACACTCCCGGGGTCAGGAAAATCAGATATTTTTTCACACTCCCGGGGTCAGGAAAATTGGATTTATTCAAACTCCCGGGGTCAGGAGAATTTAATTTTTTTCAGACTCCCGGAGTCAAGAAAATCACATTTTTTCACACTCCCGTGGTCAGGAAATTCTGATATTTTTCACAGTCCCGGGGTCAGGAAAATCGGATATTTTCACACTCCCGGGGTCAGGAAAATCAGATTTTTTTCACACTCCCGCTGTCAGGAAAATTGGATATTTTCATACTCCCGGGGTCAGGAAAATCGTATTTTTCATACTCCCGGGGTCAGGAAAATCAAAAAAAATTCACACTCTTGGGGTCAAGAAAATCACATTTTTCACACTCCCGGGGTCAGGAGATTCTGATTTTTTTCACACTCCCGGGGTCAAGAAAATCACATTTTTTCACACTCCCGGGGTCAGGAATTTCTGTTTTTTTTCACACTCCCGGTGTTAGGAAAATCACATTTTTCACACTCCCGGGGTCAAGAAAATCACATTTTTTATCACTCCCGGAGTCAGGATATTCTGATATTTTTCACACTCCCAGAGTCAGGAAAATCGGATATTTTCACACTCCCGGGGTCAGGAAAATCAGATTTTTTTTCATACTCCCGGGGTCAGGAAAAATCACATTTTTTCACACTCCCAGGGTCAGGAAATTCTGATTTTTTTCACACTCACGGTGTTAGGAAAATCACATTTTTCACACTCCCGGGGTCAGGAAAATTGGATTTTTTCACACTCCCGGGGTCAGGAGTATTTAATTTTTTTCACACTCCTGGGGTCAAGAAAATCACATTTATTCACAGTCCCGGGGTCAGGAAATTCTGATATTTTTCACACTCCCGGGGACAGGAAAATCAGATATTTTCACACTCCCGGGGTCAGGAAAATCAGATTTTTTTTCACACTCCTGGGGTCAGGAAAATTGGATATTTTCATACTCCCGGGGTCAGGAAAATCGGATATTTTCACACTCCCGGGGTCAGGAAAATTGGATATTTTCATACTTCCGGGGTCAGGAAAATTGCATTTTTCAGACTCCCGGGGTCAGGAAAATCGCATTTTTCATTCTCCCGGGGTCAGAAAAATTGAGTTTTTTTCACACTCCTGGGGTCAAGAAAATCACATTTTCCACACTCCCGGGGTCAGGAGATTCTGATTTTTTTCACACTCCCGGGGTCAAGAAAATCACATTTTTTCACACTCACGGGGTCAGGAATTTCTAATTTTTTTCACATTCCCGGTGTTAGGAAAATCACATTTTTCACACTCCCGGGGTCAGGAGAATTTAATTTTTTTCACACTCCCGGGTTCAGGAAAATGGGATTCTTTTAACACTCCCGGGGTCAGGAAAATTGGATTTTTTTCACACTCCCGGGGTCAGGAAAATTGGGTTTTTTTCACACTCCCGGGGTCAAGAAAATCACATTTTTTCACACTCCCAGGGTCCGGAGATTCTGATTTTTTTCACACTCCCAGGGTCAAGAAAATCACATTTTTTCACACTCCCGGGGTCAGGAAATTCTGATTTTTTTCACACTCCCGGTGTTAGGAAAATCACATTTTTCACACTCCCGGGGTGAAGAAAATCACATTTTTTCACACTCCCGGGGTCAGGAAAATCGGATATTTTCACACTCCTGGGGTCAGGAAAATCAGATTTTTTTCATACTCCCGGGGTCAGGAAAATCACATTTTTTCACACTCCCAGGTTCAGGAAATTCTGATTTTTTTTTCACACTCACGGTGTTAGGAAAATCACATTTTTCACACTCCCGGGGTCAGGAAAATTGGATTTATTCAAACTCCCGGGGTCAGGAGAATTTAATTTTTTTCAGACTCCCGGGGTGAAGAAAATCACATTTTTTCACACTCCCGGGGTCAGGAAATTCTGATATTTTTCACACTCCCGGGGTCAGGAAAATCAGATTTTTTTCACACTCCCGCTGTCAGGAAAATTGGATATTTTCATACTCCCGGGGTCAGGAAAATCGTATTTTTCATACTCCCGGGGTCAGGAAAATCAAAAAAAATTCACACTCTTGGGGTCAAGAAAATCACATTTTTCACACTCCCGGGGTCAGGAGATTCTGATTTTTTTCACACTCCCGGGGTCAAGAAAATCACATTTTTTCACACTCCCGGGGCCAGGAATTTCTGATTTTTTTCACACTCCCAGTGTTAGGAAAATCACATTTTTCACACTCCCGGGGTCAAGAAAATCACATTTTTTATCACTCCCGGAGTCAGGATATTCTGATATTTTTCACACTCCCAGAGTCAGGAAAATCGGATATTTTCACACTCCCGGGGTCAGGAAAATCAGATTTTTTTTCATACTCCCGGGGTCAGGAAAAATCACATTTTTTCACACTCCCAGGGTCAGGAAATTCTGATTTTTTTCACACTCACGGTGTTAGGAAAATCACATTTTTCACACTCCCGGGGTCAGGAAAATTGGATTTTTTCACACTCCCGGGGTCAGGAGTATTTAATTTTTTTCACACTCCTGGGGTCAAGAAAATCACATTTATTCACAGTCCCGGGGTCAGGAAATTCTGATATTTTTCACACTCCCGGGGACAGGAAAATCAGATATTTTCACACTCCCGGGGTCAGGAAAATCAGATTTTTTTTCACACTCCCGGGGTCAGGAAAATTGGATATTTTCATACTCCCGGGGTCAGGAAAATCGGATATTTTCACACTCCCGGGGTCAGGAAAATTGGATATTTTCATACTTCCGGGGTCAGGAAAATTGCATTTTTCACACTCCTGGGGTCAAGAAAATCACATTTTTCACACTCCCGGGGTCAGGATATTCTGATTTTTTTCACACTCACGGGGTCAAGAAAATCACATTTTTTCACACTCACGGGGTCAGGAATTTCTAATTTTTTTCACATTCCCGGTGTTAGGAAAATCACATTTTTCACACTCCCGGGGTCAGAAAAATTGGGTTTTTTCACACTCCCGGGGTCAGGAGAATTTAATTTTTTTCACACTCCCGGGATCAGGAAAATGGGATTCTTTTAACACTCCCGGGGTCAGGAAAATTGGATTTTTTTCACATTCCCGGGGTCACGAAAATTGGGTTTTTTTCACACTCCCGGGGTCAAGAAAATCACATTTTTTCACACTCCCAGGGTCAGGAGATTCTGATTTTTTTCACACTCCCGGGGTCAAGAAAATCACATTTTTTCACACTCCCGGGGTCAGGAAATTCTGATTTTTTTCACACTCCTGGTGTTAGGAAAATCACATTTTTCAGACTCCCGGGGTGAAGAAAATCACATTTTTTCACACTCCCGGGGTCAGGAAATTCTGATATTTTTCACACTCCCGGGGTCAGGAAAATCGGATATTTTCACACTCCCGGGGTCAGGAAAATCAGATTTTTTCACACTCCCGCTGTCAGGAAAATTGGATATTTTCATACTCCCGGGGTCAGGAAAATCGTATTTTTCATACTCCCGGGGTCAGGAAAATCAAAAAGATTTCACACTCTTGGGGTCAAGAAAATCACATTTTTTCACACTCCCGGGGTCAGGAGCTTCTGATTTTTTTCACACTCCCGGGGTCAAGAAAATCACATTTTTTCACATTCCTGGGGTCAGGAATTTCTGATTTTTTTCACACTCCCGGTGTTAGGAAAATCACATTTTTCACATTCCCGGGGTCAAGAAAATCACATTTTTTATCACTCCCGTGGTCAGGAAATTCTGATATTTTTCACACTCCCAGGGTCAGGAAAATCGGATATTTTCACACTCCCGGGGTCAGGAAAATCAGATTTTTTTTCATACTCCCGGGGTCAGGAAAAATCACATTTTTTCACACTCCCAGGGTCAGGAAATTCTGATTTTTTTCACACTCACGGTGTTAGGAAAATCACATTTTTCACACTCCCGGGGTCAGGAAAATTGGATTTTTTCACACTCCCGGGGTCAGGAGTATTTAATTTTTTTCACACTCCTGGGGTCAAGAAAATCACATTTATTCACAGTCCCGGGGTCAGGAAATTCTGATATTTTTCACACTCCCGGGGACAGGAAAATCAGATATTTTCACACTCCCGGGGTCAGGAAAATCAGATTTTTTTTCACACTCCCGGGGTCAGGAAAATTGGATATTTTCATACTCCCGGGGTCAGGAAAATCGGATATTTTCACACTCCCGGGGTCAGGAAAATTGGATATTTTCATACTTCCGGGGTCAGGAAAATTGCATTTTTCAGACTCCCGGGGTCAGGAAAATCGCATTTTTCATTCTCCCGGGGTCAGAAAAATTGGGTTTTTTTCACACTCCTGTGGTCAAGAAAATCACATTTTTCACACTCCTGGGGTCAGGAGATTCTGATTTTTTTCACACTCCCGGGGTCAAGAAAATCACATTTTTTCACACTCACGGGGTCAGGAATTTCTAATTTTTTTCACATTCCCGGTGTTAGGAAAATCACATTTTTCACACTCCCGGGGTCAGAAAAATTGTGTTTTTTCACACTCCCGGGGTCAGGAGAATTTAATTTTTTTCACACTCCCGGGGTCAGGAAAATGGGATTCTTTTAACACTCCCGGGGTCAGGAAAATTGGATTTTTTTCACACTCCCGGGGTCAGGAAAATTGGGTTTTTTTCACACTCCTGGGGTCAAGAAAATCACATTTTTTCACACTCCCAGGGTCAGGAGATTCTGATTTTTTTCACACTCCCGGGGTCAAGAAAATCACATTTTTTCACACTCCCGGGGTCAGGAAATTCTGATTTTTTTCACACTCCCGGTGTTAGGAAAATCACATTTTTCACACTCCCGGGGTCAGGAAAATTGGATATTTTCATACTTCCGGGGTCAGGAAAATTGCATTTTTCACACTCCTGGGGTCAAGAAAATCACATTTTTCACACTCCCGGGGTCAGGATATTCTGATTTTTTTCACACTCCCGGGGTCAAGAAAATCACATTTTTTCACACTCACGGGGTCAGGAATTTCTAATTTTTTTCACATTCCCGGTGTTAGGAAAATCACATTTTTCACACTCCCGGGGTCAGAAAAATTGGGTTTTTTCACACTCCCGGGGTCAGGAGAATTTAATTTTTTTCACACTCCCGGGGTCAGGAAAATGGGATTCTTTTAACACTCCCGGGGTCAGGAAAATTGGATTTTTTTCACATTCCCGGGGTCACGAAAATTGGGTTTTTTTCACACTCCCGGGGTCAAGAAAATCACATTTTTTCACACTCCCAGGGTCAGGAGATTCTGATTTTTTTCACACTCCCGGGGTCAAGAAAATCACATTTTTTCACACTCCCGGGGTCAGGAAATTCTGATTTTTTTCACACTCCTGGTGTTAGGAAAATCACATTTTTCACACTCCCGGGGTGAAGAAAATCACATTTTTTCACACTCCCGGGGTCAGGAAATTCTGATATTTTTCACACTCCCGGGGTCAGGAAAATCGGATATTTTCACACTCCTGGGGTCAGGAAAATCAGATTTTTTTCATACTCCCGGGGTCAGGAAAATCACATTTTTTCACACTCCCAGGGTCAGGAAATTCTGATTTTTTTTCACACTCCCGGGGTCAGGAAAATCGGATATTTTCACACTCCCGGGGTCAGGAGCTTCTGATTTTTTTCACACTCCCGGGGTCAAGAAAATCACATTTTTTCACATTCCTGGGGTCAGGAATTTCTGATTTTTTTCACACTCCCGGTGTTAGGAAAATCACATTTTTCACATTCCCGGGGTCAAGAAAATCACATTTTTATCACTCCCGTGGTCAGGAAATTCTGATATTTTTCACACTCCCAGGGTCAGGAAAATCGGATATTTTCACACTCCCGGGGTCAGGAAAATCAGATTTTTTTTCATACTCCCGGGGTCAGGAAAAATCACATTTTTTCACACTCCCAGGGTCAGGAAATTCTGATTTTTTTCACACTCACGGTGTTAGGAAAATCACATTTTTCACACTCCCGGGGTCAGGAAAATTGGATTTTTTCACACTCCCGGGGTCAGGAGTATTTAATTTTTTTCACACTCCTGGGGTCAAGAAAATCACATTTATTCACAGTCCCGGGGTCAGGAAATTCTGATATTTTTCACACTCCCGGGGACAGGAAAATCAGATATTTTCACACTCCCGGGGTCAGGAAAATCAGATTTTTTTTCACACTCCCGGGGTCAGGAAAATTGGATATTTTCATACTCCCGGGGTCAGGAAAATCGGATATTTTCACACTCCCGGGGTCAGGAAAATTGGATATTTTCATACTTCCGGGGTCAGGAAAATTGCATTTTTCAGACTCCCGGGGTCAGGAAAATCGCATTTTTCATTCTCCCGGGGTCAGAAAAATTGGGTTTTTTTCACACTCCTGTGGTCAAGAAAATCACATTTTTCACACTCCTGGGGTCAGGAGATTCTGATTTTTTTCACACTCCCGGGGTCAAGAAAATCACATTTTTTCACACTCACGGGGTCAGGAATTTCTAATTTTTTTCACATTCCCGGTGTTAGGAAAATCACATTTTTCACACTCCCGGGGTCAGAAAAATTGTGTTTTTTCACACTCCCGGGGTCAGGAGAATTTAATTTTTTTCACACTCCCGGGGTCAGGAAAATGGGATTCTTTTAACACTCCCGGGGTCAGGAAAATTGGATTTTTTTCACACTCCCGGGGTCAGGAAAATTGGGTTTTTTTCACACTCCCGGGGTCAAGAAAATCACATTTTTTCACACTCCCAGGGTCAGGAGATTCTGATTTTTTTCACACTCCCGGGGTCAAGAAAATCACATTTTTTCACACTCCCGGGGTCAGGAAATTCTGATTTTTTTCACACTCCCGGTGTTAGGAAAATCACATTTTTCACACTCCCGGGGTCAGGAAAATTGGATATTTTCATACTTCCGGGGTCAGGAAAATTGCATTTTTCACACTCCTGGGGTCAAGAAAATCACATTTTTCACACTCCCGGGGTCAGGATATTCTGATTTTTTTCACACTCCCGGGGTCAAGAAAATCACATTTTTTCACACTCACGGGGTCAGGAATTTCTAATTTTTTTCACACTCCCGGTGTTAGGAAAATCACATTTTTCACACTCCCGGGGTCAAGAAAATTACATTTTTTATCACTCACGGGGTCAGGAAATTCTGATATTTTTCACACTCCCAGGGTCAGGAAAATCGGATATTTTCACACTCCCGGGGTCAGGAAAATCAGATTTTTTTTCAAACTCCCGGGGTCAGGAAAAATCACATTTTTTCACACTCCCAGGGTCAGGAAATTCTGATTTTTTTCACACTCACGGTGTTAGGGAAATCACATTTTTCACACACCCGGGGTCAGGAAAATTGGATTTTTTCACACTCCCGGGGTCAGGAGTATTTAATTTTTTTCACACTCCTGGGGTCAAGAAAATCACATTTATTCACAGTCCCGGGGTCAGGAAATTCTGATATTTTTCACACTCCCGGGGACAGGAAAATCAGATATTTTCACACTCCCGGGGTCAGGAAAATCAGATTTTTTTTCACACTCCCGGGGTCAGGAAAATTGGATATTTTCATACTCTCGGGGTCAGGAAAATCGGATATTTTCACACTCCCGGGGTCAGGAAAATTGGATATTTTCATACTTCCGGGGTCAGGAAAATTGCATTTTTCAGACTCCCGGGGTCAGGAAAATCGCATTTTTCATTCTCCCGGGGTCAGAAAAATTGGGTTTTTTTCTCACTCCTGGGGTCAAGAAAATCACATTTTTCACACTCCCGGGGTCAGGAGATTCTGATTTTTTTCACACTCCCGGGGTCAAGAAAATCACATTTTTTCACACTCCTGGGGTCAAGAAAATCACATTTTTTCACACTCCCAGGATCAGGAATTTCTGATTTTTTTCACACTCCCGGTGTTAGGAAAATCACATTTTTCACACTCCCGGGGTCAAGAAAATCACATTTTTTATCACTCCCGGGGTCCGGAAATTCTGATATTTTTCACACTCCCAGGGTCAGGAAAATCGGATATTTTCACACTCCCGGGGTCAGGAGAATTTAATTTTTTTCACACTCCCGGGGTCAGGAAAATGGGATTCTTTTAACACTCCCGGGGTCAGGAAAATTGGATTTTTTTCACACTCCCCGGGTCAGGAAAATTGGGTTTTTTTCACACTCCCGGGGTCAAGAAAATCACATTTTTTCACACTCCCAGGGTCAGGAGATTCTGATTTTTTTCACACTCCCGGGGTCAAGAAAATCACATTTTTTCACACTCCCGGGGTCAGGAAATTCTGATTTTTTTCACACTCCCGGTGTTAGGAAAATCACATTTTTCACACTCCCGGGGTGAAGAAAATCACATTTTTTCACACTCCTGGGGTCAGGAAATTCTGATATTTTTCACACTCCCGGGGTCAGGAAAATCGGATATTTTCACACTCCTGGGGTCAGGAAAATCAGATTTTTTTCATACTCCCGGGGTCAGGAAAATCACATTTTTTCACACTCCCAGGGTCAGGAAATTCTGATTTTTTTTCACACTCACGGTGTTAGGAAAATCACATTTTTCACACTCCCGGGGTCAGGAAAATTGGATTTATTCACACTCCCGGGGTCAGGAGAATTTAATTTTTTTCAGACTCCCGGGGTGAAGAAAATCACATTTTTTCACACTCCCGGGGTCAGGAAATTCTGATATTTTTCACACTCCCGGGGTCAGGAAAATCGGATATTTTCACACTCCCGGGGTCAGGAAAATCAGATATTTTTCACACTCCCGCTGTCAGGAAAATTGGATATTTTCATACTCCCGGGGTCAGGAAAATCGTATTTTTCATACTCCCGGGGTCAGGAAAATCAAAAAAAATTCACACTCCTGGGGTCAAGAAAATCACATTTTTCACACTCCCGGGGTCAGGAGATTCTGATTTTTTTCACACTCCCGGGGTCAAGAAAATCACATTTGTTCACACTCACGGGGTCAGGAATTTCTAATTATTTTCACACTCCCGGTGTTAGGAAAATCACATTTTTCACACTCCCGGGGTCAGGAAAATTGGATTTTTTTCACACTCCCAGGGTCAGGAAATTCTGATTTTTTCACACTCCCGGGGTCAGGAGATTCTGATTTTTTTCACACTCCCGGGGTCAAGAAAATCACATTTTTTCACACTCCCGGGGTCAGGAAATTCTAATTATTTTCACTCTCCCGGTGTTAGGAAAATCACATTTTTCACACTCCCGGGGTCAGAAAAATTGGATTTTTTCACACTCCCGGGGTCAGGAGAATTTAATTTTTTTCAGACTCCCGGGGTCAAGAAAATCACATTTTTTCACACTCCCAGGGTCAGGAAAATCGGATATTTTCACAATCCCGGGGTCAGGAAAATCAGATTTTTTTTCATACTCCCGGGGTCAGGACAATCACATTTTTTCACACTCCCTGGGTCAGGAAATTCTTATTTTTTCCACACTCACGGTGTTAGGAAAATCACATTTTTCACACTCCCGGGGTCAGGAAAATTGGATTTTTTCACACTCCCGGGGTCAGGAGAATTTAATTTTTTTCACACTCCCGGGGTCAAGAAAATCACATTTTTTCACACTCCCGGGGTCAGGAAATTCTGATATTTTTCACACTCCCGGGGTCAGGAAAATCGGATATTTTCACACCCCCGGGGTCAGGAAACTCAGATTTTTTTCATACTCCCGGGGTCAGGAAAATTGGATTTTTTTCACACTCCCGGGGTCAGGAAAATTGGATATTTTCATACTCCCGGGGTCAGGAAAATTGCATTTTTCAGACTCCCGGGGTCAGGAAAATTGGATTTTTTTAACACTCCTGGGGTCAGGAAAATTGGATTTTTTTCACACTCCCAGGGTCAGGAAATTCTGATTTTTTCACACTCCCGGGGTCAGGAGATTCTGATTTTTTTCACACTCCCATGGTCAAGAAAATCACATTTTTTCACACTCCCGGGGTCAGGAAATTCTAATTTATTTCACACTCCCGGTGTTAGGAAAATCACATTTTTCACACTCCCGGGGTCAGAAAAATTGGATTTTTTCACACTCCCGGGGTCAGGAGAATTTAATTTTTTTCAGACTCCCGGGTTCAAGAAAATCACATTTTTTCACTCTCCCGGGGTCAGGAAAATTGGATTTTTTTAATACTCCCGGGGTCAGGAAAATTGGGTTTTTTTCACACTCCCGGGGTCAAGAAAAACACATTTTTTCACACTCCCGGGGTCAGGAGATTCTGATTTTTTTCACACTCCTGGGGTCAAGAAAATCACATTTTTTCACACTCCCGGGGTCAGGAATTTCTGATTTTTTTCACACTCCCGGTGTTAGGAAAATCACATTTTTCACACTCCCGGGGTCAAGAAAATTACATTTTTTATCACTCCCGGGGTCAGGAAATTCTGATATTTTTCACACTCCCAGGGTCAGGAAAATCGGATATTTTCACACTCCCGGGGTCAGGAAAATCAGATTTTTTTTCAAACTCCCGGGGTCAGGAAAAATCACATTTTTTCACACTCCCAGGGTCAGGAAATTCTGATTTTTTTCACACTCACGGTGTTAGGGAAATCACATTTTTCACACACCCGGGGTCAGGAAAATTGGATTTTTTCACACTCCCGGGGTCAGGAGTATTTAATTTTTTTCACACTCCTGGGGTCAAGAAAATCACATTTATTCACAGTCCCGGGGTCAGGAAATTCTGATATTTTTCACACTCCCGGGGACAGGAAAATCAGATATTTTCACACTCCCGGGGCCAGGAAAATCAGATTTTTTTTCACACTCCCGGGGTCAGGAAAATTGGATATTTTCATACTCCCGGGGTCAGGAAAATCGGATATTTTCACACTCCCGGGGTCAGGAAAATTGGATATTTTCATACTTCCGGGGTCAGGAAAATTGCATTTTTCAGACTCCCGGGGTCAGGAAAATCGCATTTTTCATTCTCCCGGGGTCAGAAAAAGTGGGTTTTTTTCACACTCCTGGGGTCAAGAAAATCACATTTTTCACACTCCCGGGGTCAGGAGATTCTGATTTTTTTCACATTCCCGGTGTTAGGAAAATCACATTTTTCACACTCCCGGGGTCAGAAAAATTGGGTTTTTTCACACTCCCAGGGTCAGGAGAATTTATTTTTTTTCGCACTCCCGGGGTCAGGAAAATGGGATTCTTTTAAAACTCCTGGGGTCAGGAAAATTGGATTTTTTTCACACTCCCGGGGTCAGGAAAATTGGGTTTTTTTCACACTCCTGGGGTCAAGAAAATCACATTTTTTCACACTCCCAGGGTCAGGAGATTCTGATTTTTTTCACACTCCCGGGGTCAAGAAAATCATATTTTTTCACACTCCCGGGATCAGGAAATTCTGATTTTTTTCACACTCCCGGTGTTAGGAAAATCACATTTTTCACACTCCCGGGGTGAAGAAAATCACATTTTTTCACACTCCCGGGGTCAGGAAATTCTGATATTTTTCACACTCCCGGGGTCAGGAAAATCGGATATTTTCACACTCCCGGGGTCAGGAAATTCTAATTTATTTCACACTCCCGGGGTCAGGAAATTCTAATTTATTTCACACTCCCGGTGTTAGGAAAATCACATTTTTCACACTCCCGGGGTCAGAAAAATTGGATTTTTTCACACTCCCGGGGTCAGGAGAATTTAATTTTTTTCAGACTCCCGGGTTCAAGAAAATCACATTTTTTCACTCTCCCGGGGTCAGGAAAATTGGATTTTTTTAATACTCCCGGGGTCAGGAAAATTGGGTTTTTTTCACACTCCCGGGGTCAAGAAAATCACATTTTTTCACACTCCCGGGGTCAGGAGATTCTGATTTTTTTCACACTCCCGGGGTCAAGAAAATCACATTTTTTCACACTCCCGGGATCAGGAATTTCTGATTTTTTTCACACTCCCGGTGTTAGGAAAATCACATTTTTCACACTCCCGGGGTCAAGAAAATTACATTTTTTATCACTCCCGGGGTCAGGAAATTCTGATATTTTTCACACTCCCAGGGTCAGGAAAATTGGATATTTTCACACTCCCGGGGTCAGGAAAATCAGATTTTTTTTCAAACTCCCGGGGTCAGGAAAAATCACATTTTTTCACACTCCCAGGGTCAGGAAATTCTGATTTTTTTCACACTCACGGTGTTAGGGAAATCACATTTTTCACACACCCGGGGTCAGGAAAATTGGATTTTTTCACACTCCCGGGGTCAGGAGTATTTAATTTTTTTCACACTCCTGGGGTCAAGAAAATCACATTTATTCACAGTCCCGGGGTCAGGAAATTCTGATATTTTTCACACTCCCGGGGACAGGAAAATCAGATATTTTCACACTCCCGGGGCCAGGAAAATCAGATTTTTTTTCACACTCCCGGGGTCAGGAAAATTGGATATTTTCATACTCCCGGGGTCAGGAAAATCGGATATTTTCACACTCCCGGGGTCAGGAAAATTGGATATTTTCATACTTCCGGGGTCAGGAAAATTGCATTTTTCAGACTCCCGGGGTCAGGAAAATCGCATTTTTCATTCTCCCGGGGTCAGAAAAAGTGGGTTTTTTTCACACTCCTGGGGTCAAGAAAATCACATTTTTCACACTCCCGGGGTCAGGAGATTCTGATTTTTTTCACATTCCCGGTGTTAGGAAAATCACATTTTTCACACTCCCGGGGTCAGAAAAATTGGGTTTTTTCACACTCCCAGGGTCAGGAGAATTTATTTTTTTTCGCACTCCCGGGGTCAGGAAAATGGGATTCTTTTAAAACTCCTGGGGTCAGGAAAATTGGATTTTTTTCACACTCCCGGGGTCAGGAAAATTGGGTTTTTTTCACACTCCTGGGGTCAAGAAAATCACATTTTTTCACACTCCCAGGGTCAGGAGATTCTGATTTTTTTCACACTCCCGGGGTCAAGAAAATCATATTTTTTCACACTCCCGGGATCAGGAAATTCTGATTTTTTTCACACTCCCGGTGTTAGGAAAATCACATTTTTCACACTCCCGGGGTGAAGAAAATCACATTTTTTCACACTCCCGGGGTCAGGAAATTCTGATATTTTTCACACTCCCGGGGTCAGGAAAATCGGATATTTTCACACTCCCGGGGTCAGGAAATTCTAATTTATTTCACACTCCCGGGGTCAGGAAATTCTAATTTATTTCACACTCCCGGTGTTAGGAAAATCACATTTTTCACACTCCCGGGGTCAGAAAAATTGGATTTTTTCACACTCCCGGGGTCAGGAGAATTTAATTTTTTTCAGACTCCCGGGTTCAAGAAAATCACATTTTTTCACTCTCCCGGGGTCAGGAAAATTGGATTTTTTTAATACTCCCGGGGTCAGGAAAATTGGGTTTTTTTCACACTCCCGGGGTCAAGAAAATCACATTTTTTCACACTCCCGGGGTCAGGAGATTCTGATTTTTTTCACACTCCCGGGGTCAAGAAAATCACATTTTTTCACACTCCCGGGATCAGGAATTTCTGATTTTTTTCACACTCCCGGTGTTAGGAAAATCACATTTTTCACACTCCCGGGGTCAAGAAAATTACATTTTTTATCACTCCCGGGGTCAGGAAATTCTGATATTTTTCACACTCCCAGGGTCAGGAAAATTGGATATTTTCACACTCCCGGGGTCAGGAAAATCAGATTTTTTTTCAAACTCCCGGGGTCAGGAAAAATCACATTTTTTCACACTCCCAGGGTCAGGAAATTCTGATTTTTTTCACACTCACGGTGTTAGGGAAATCACATTTTTCACACACCCGGGGTCAGGAAAATTGGATTTTTTCACACTCCCGGGGTCAGGAGTATTTAATTTTTTTCACACTCCTGGGGTCAAGAAAATCACATTTATTCACAGTCCCGGGGTCAGGAAATTCTGATATTTTTCACACTCCCGGGGACAGGAAAATCAGATATTTTCACACTCCCGGGGCCAGGAAAATCAGATTTTTTTTCACACTCCCGGGGTCAGGAAAATTGGATATTTTCATACTCCCGGGGTCAGGAAAATCGGATATTTTCACACTCCCGGGGTCAGGAAAATTGGATATTTTCATACTTCCGGGGTCAGGAAAATTGCATTTTTCAGACTCCCGGGGTCAGGAAAATCGCATTTTTCATTCTCCCGGGGTCAGAAAAATTGGGTTTTTTTCACACTCCTGGGGTCAAGAAAATCACATTTTTCACACTCCCGGGGTCAGGAGATTCTGATTTTTTTCACATTCCCGGTGTTAGGAAAATCACATTTTTCACACTCCCGGGGTCAGAAAAATTGGGTTTTTTCACACTCCCAGGGTCAGGAGAATTTATTTTTTTTCGCACTCCCGGGGTCAGGAAAATGGGATTCTTTTAAAACTCCTGGGGTCAGGAAAATTGGATTTTTTTCACACTCCCGGGGTCAGGAAAATTGGGTTTTTTTCACACTCCTGGGGTCAAGAAAATCACATTTTTTCACACTCCCAGGGTCAGGAGATTCTGATTTTTTTCACACTCCCGGGGTCAAGAAAATCACATTTTTTCACACTCCCGGGATCAGGAAATTCTGATTTTTTTCACACTCCCGGTGTTAGGAAAATCACATTTTTCACACTCCCGGGGTGAAGAAAATCACATTTTTTCACACTCCCGGGGGTCAGGAAATTCTGATATTTTTCACACTCCCGGGGTCAGGAAAATCGGATATTTTCACACTCCTGGGGTCAGGAAAATCAGATTTTTTTCATTCTCCCGTGGTCAGGAAAATCACATTTTTTCACACTCCCAGGGTCAGGAAATTCTGATTTTTTTCACACTCACGGTGTTAGGAAAATCACATTTTTCACACTCCCGGGGTCAGGAAAATTGGATTTATTCACACTCCCGGGGTCAGGAGAATTTAATTTTTTTCAGACTCCCGGGGTGAAGAAAATCACAATTTTTCACACTCCCGGGGTCAGGAAATTCTGATATTTTTCACACTCCCGGGGTCAGGAAAATCGGATATTTTCACACTCCCGGGGTCAGGAAAATCAGATTTTTTTCACACTCCCGCTGTCAGGAAAATTGGATATTTTCATACTCCCGGGGTCAGGAAAATCGTATTTTTCATACTCCCGGGGTCAGGAAAATCAAAAAAATTTCACACTCCTGGGTTCAAGAAAATCACATTTTTCACACTCCCGGGGTCAGGAGATTCTGATTTTTTTCACACTCCCGGGGTCAAGAAAATCACATTTGTTCACACTCACGGGGTCAGGAATTTCTAATTATTTTCACACTCCCGGTGTTAGGAAAATCACATTTTTCACACTCCCGGGGTCAGGAAAATTGGATTTTTTTCACACTCCCAGGGTCAGGAAATTCTGATTTTTTCACACTCCCGGGGTCAGGAGATTCTGATTTTTTTCACACTCCCGGGGTCAAGAAAATCACATTTTTTCACACTCCCGGGGTCAGGAAATTCTAATTATTTTCACTCTCCCGGTGTTAGGAAAATCACATTTTTCACACTCCCGGGGTCAGAAAAATTGGATTTTTTCACACTCCCGGGGTCAGGAGAATTTAATTTTTTTCAGACTCCCGGGGTCAAGAAAATCACATTTTTTCACACTCCCAGGGTCAGGAAAATCGGATATTTTCACACTCCCGGGGTCAGGAAAATCAGATTTTTTTTCATACTCCCGGGGTCAGGACAATCACATTTTTTCACACTCCCTGGGTCAAGAAATTCTTATTTTTTCCACACTCACGGTGTTAGGAAAATCACATTTTTCACACTCCCGGGGTCAGGAAAATTGGATTTTTTCACACTCCCGGGGTCAGGAGAATTTAATTTTTTTCACACTCCCGGGGTCAAGAAAATCACATTTTTTCACACTCCCGGGGTCAGGAAATTCTGATATTTTTCACACTCCCGGGGTCAGGAAAATCGGATATTTTCACACCCCCGGGGTCAGGAAAATTGCATTTTTCAGACTCCCGGGGTCAGGAAAATTGGATTTTTTTAACACTCCTGGGGTCAGGAAAATTGGATTTTTTTCACACTCCCAGGGTCAGGAAATTCTGATTTTTTTCACACTCCCGGGGTCAGGAGATTCTGATTTTTTTCACACTCCCGGGGTCAAGAAAATCACATTTTTTCACACTCCCGGGGTCAGGAAATTCTAATTTATTTCACACTCCCGGTGTTAGGAAAATCACATTTTTCACACTCCCGGGGTCAGAAAAATTGGATTTTTTCACACTCCCGGGGTCAGGAGAATTTAATTTTTTTCAGACTCCCGGGTTCAAGAAAATCACATTTTTTCACTCTCCCGGGGTCAGGAAAATTGGATTTTTTTAATACTCCCGGGGTCAGGAAAATTGGGTTTTTTTCACACTCCCGGGGTCAAGAAAATCACATTTTTTCACACTCCCGGGGTCAGGAGATTCTGATTTTTTTCACACTCCCGGGGTCAAGAAAATCACATTTTTTCACACTCCCGGGATCAGGAATTTCTGATTTTTTTCACACTCCCGGTGTTAGCAAAATCACATTTTTCACACTCCCGGGGTCAAGAAAATTACATTTTTTATCACTCCCGGGGTCAGGAAATTCTGATATTTTTCACACTCCCAGGGTCAGGAAAATTGGATATTTTCACACTCCCGGGGTCAGGAAAATTGGGTTTTTTTCACACTCCCGGGGTCAAGAAAATCACATTTTTTCACACTCCCGGGGTCAGAAGATTCTGATTTTTTTCACACTCCCGGGGTCAAGAAAATCACATTTTTTCACACTCCCGGGATCAGGAATTTCTGATTTTTTTCACACTCCCGGTGTTAGGAAAATCACATTTTTCACACTCCCGGGGTCAAGAAAATTACATTTTTTATCACTCCCGGGGTCAGGAAATTCTGATATTTTTCACACTCCCAGGGTCAGGAAAATTGGATATTTTCACACTCCCGGGGTCAGGAAAATCAGATTTTTTTCAAACTCCCGGGGTCAGGAAAAATCACATTTTTTCACACTCCCAGGGTCAGGAAATTCTGATTTTTTTCACACTCACGGTGTTAGGGAAATCACATTTTTCACACTCCCGGGGTCAGGAAAATTGGATTTTTTCACACTCCCGGGGTCAGGAGAATTTAATTTTTTTCACACTCCCGGGGTCAAGAAAATCACATTTTTTCACACTCCCGGGGTCAGGAAATTCTGATATTTTTCACACTCCCGGGGTCAGGAAAATCGGATATTTTCACACCCCCGGGGTCAGGAAAATTGCATTTTTCAGACTCCCGGGGTCAGGAAAATTGGATTTTTTTAACACTCCTGGGGTCAGGAAAATTGGATTTTTTTCACACTCCCAGGGTCAGGAAATTCTGATTTTTTTCACACTCCCGGGGTCAGGAGATTCTGATTTTTTTCACACTCCCGGGGTCAAGAAAATCACATTTTTTCACACTCCCGGGGTCAGGAAATTCTAATTTATTTCACACTCCCGGTGTTAGGAAAATCACATTTTTCACACTCCCGGGGTCAGAAAAATTGGATTTTTTCACACTCCCGGGGTCAGGAGAATTTAATTTTTTTCAGACTCCCGGGTTCAAGAAAATCACATTTTTTCACTCTCCCGGGGTCAGGAAAATTGGATTTTTTTAATACTCCCGGGGTCAGGAAAATTGGGTTTTTTTCACACTCCCGGGGTCAAGAAAATCACATTTTTTCACACTCCCGGGGTCAGGAGATTCTGATTTTTTTCACACTCCCGGGGTCAAGAAAATCACATTTTTTCACACTCCCGGGATCAGGAATTTCTGATTTTTTTCACACTCCCGGTGTTAGCAAAATCACATTTTTCACACTCCCGGGGTCAAGAAAATTACATTTTTTATCACTCCCGGGGTCAGGAAATTCTGATATTTTTCACACTCCCAGGGTCAGGAAAATTGGATATTTTCACACTCCCGGGGTCAGGAAAATTGGGTTTTTTTCACACTCCCGGGGTCAAGAAAATCACATTTTTTCACACTCCCGGGGTCAGAAGATTCTGATTTTTTTCACACTCCCGGGGTCAAGAAAATCACATTTTTTCACACTCCCGGGATCAGGAATTTCTGATTTTTTTCACACTCCCGGTGTTAGGAAAATCACATTTTTCACACTCCCGGGGTCAAGAAAATTACATTTTTTATCACTCCCGGGGTCAGGAAATTCTGATATTTTTCACACTCCCAGGGTCAGGAAAATTGGATATTTTCACACTCCCGGGGTCAGGAAAATCAGATTTTTTTCAAACTCCCGGGGTCAGGAAAAATCACATTTTTTCACACTCCCAGGGTCAGGAAATTCTGATTTTTTTCACACTCACGGTGTTAGGGAAATCACATTTTTCACACTCCCGGGGTCAGGAAAATTGGATTTTTTCACACTCCCGGGGTCAGGAGTATTTAATTTTTTTCACACTCCTGGGGTCAAGAAAATCACATTTATTCACAGTCCCGGGGTCAGGAAATTCTGATATTTTTCACACTCCCGGGGACAGGAAAATCAGATATTTTCACACTCCCGGGGTCAGGAAAATCAGATTTTTTTTCACACTCCCGGGGTCAGGAAAATTGGATATTTTCATACTCCCGGGGTCAGGAAAATCGGATATTTTCACACTCCCGGGGTCAGGAAAATTGGATATTTTCATACTTCCGGGGTCAGGAAAATTGCATTTTTCAGACTCCCGGGGTCAGGAAAATCGCATTTTTCATTCTCCCGGGGTCAGAAAAATTGGGTTTTTTTCACACTCCTGGGGTCAAGAAAATCACATTTTTCACACTCCCGGGGTCAGGAGATTCTGATTTTTTCCACACTCCCGGGGTCAAGAAAATCACATTTTTTCACACTCACGGGGTCAGGAATTTCTAATTTTTTTCACATTCCCGGTGTTAGGAAAATCACATTTTTCACACTCCCGGGGTCAGAAAAATTGGGTTTTTTCACACTCCCGGGGTCAGGAGAATTTAATTTTTTTCACACTCCCGGGGTCAGGAAAATGGGATTCTTTTAACACTCCCGGGGTCAGGAAAATTGGATTTTTTTCACACTCCCGGGGTCAGGAAAATTGGGTTTTTTTCACACTCATGGGGTCAAGAAAATCACATTTTTTCACACTCCCAGGGTCAGGAGATTCTGATTTTTTTCACACTCCCGGGGTCAAGAAAATCACATTTTTTCACACTCCCGGGGTCAGGAAATTCTGATTTTTTTCACACTCCCGGTGTTAGGAAAATCACATTTTTCACACTCCCGGGGTGAAGAAAATCACATTTTTTCACACTCCCGGGGTCAGGAAATTCTGATATTTTTCACACTCCCGGGGTCAGGAAAATCAGATTTTTTTCATACTCCCGGGGTCAGGAAAATCACATTTTTTCACACTCCCAGGGTCAGAAAATTCTGATTTTTTTCACACTCACGGTGTTAGGAAAATTACATTTTTCACACTCCCGGGGTCAGGAAAATTGGATTTTTTCACACTCCTGGGGTCAGGAGAATTTAATTTTTTTCAGACTCCCGGGGTGAAGAAAATCACATTTTTTCACACTCCCGGGGTCAGGAAATTCTGATATTTTTCACACTCCCGGGGTCAGGAAAATCGGATATTTTCACACTCCCGGGGTCAGGAAAATCAGATTTTTTTCACACTCCCGCGGTCAGGAAAATTGGATATTTTCATACTCCCGGGGTCAGGAAAATCGTATTTTTCTTTCTCCCGGGGACAGGAAAATCAAGAAAATTTCACACTCCTGGGGTCAAGAAAATAACATTTTTCACACTCCCGGGGTCAGGAGATTCTGATTTTTTTCACACTCCCGGGGTCAAGAAAATCACATTTGTTCACACTCACGGGGTCAGGAATTTCTAATTATTTTCACACTCCCGGTGTTAGGAAAATCACATTTTTCACACTCCCGGGGTCAGGAAAATTGGATTTTTTTCACACTCCCAGGGTCAGGAAATTCTGATTTTTTCACACTCCCGGGGTCAGGAGATTCTGATTTTTTTCACACTCCCGGGGTCAAGAAAATCACATTTTTTCACAATCCCGGGGTCAGGAAATTCTAATTATTTTCACACTCCCGGTGTTAGGAAAATCACATTTTTCACACTCTCGGGGTCAGGAAAATCGGATATTTTCACACTCCCGGGGTCAGGAGAATTTAATTTTTTTCAGACTCCCGGGGTGAAGAAAATCACAATTTTTCACACTCCCGGGGTCAGGAAAATCGGATATTTTCACACTCCCGGGGTCAGGAAAATCAGTTTTTTTTTTTCATACTCCCGGGGTCAGGACAATCACATTTTTTCACACTCCCTGGGTCAGGAAATTCTTATTTTTTCCACACTGACGGTGTTAGGAAAATCACATTTTTCACACTCCCGGGGTCAGGAAAATTGGATTTTTTCACACTCCCGGGGTCAGGAGAATTTAATTTTTTTCACACTCCCGGGGTCAAGAAAATCACATTTTTTCACACTCCCGGGGTCAGGAAATTCTGATATTTTTCACACTCCCGGGGTCAGGAAAATCGGATATTTTCACACCCCCGGGGTCAGGAAAATCAGATTTTTTTCATACTCCCGGGGTCAGGAAAATTGGAATTTTTTTTCACACTCCCGGGGTCAGGAAAATTGGATATTTTCATACTCCCGGGGTCAGGAAAGTTGCATTTTTCAGACTCCCGGCGTCAGGAAAATTGGATTATTTAACACTCCTGGGGTCAGGAAAATTGGATTTTTTTCACACTCCCAGGGTCAGGAAATTCGGTTTTTTTAACACTCCCGGGGTCAGGAGATTCTGATTTTTTTCACACTCCCGGGGTCAAGAAAATCACATTTTTTCACACTCCCGGGGTCAGGAGATTCTGATTTTTTTCACACTCCCGGGGTCAAGAAAATCACATTTTTTCACACTCCCGGGATCAGGAATTTCTGATTTTTTTCACACTCCCGGTGTTAGGAAAATCACATTTTTCACACTCCCGGGGTCAAGAAAATTACATTTTTTATCACTCCCGGGGTCAGGAAATTCTGATATTTTTCACACTCCCAGGGTCAGGAAAATTGGATATTTTCACACTCCCGGGGTCAGGAAAATTGGGTTTTTTTCACACTCCCGGGGTCAAGAAAATCACATTTTTTCACACTCCCGGGGTCAGAAGATTCTGATTTTTTTCACACTCCCGGGGTCAAGAAAATCACATTTTTTCACACTCCCGGGATCAGGAATTTCTGATTTTTTTCACACTCCCGGTGTTAGGAAAATCACATTTTTCACACTCCCGGGGTCAAGAAAATTACATTTTTTATCACTCCCGGGGTCAGGAAATTCTGATATTTTTCACACTCCCAGGGTCAGGAAAATTGGATATTTTCACACTCCCGGGGTCAGGAAAATCAGATTTTTTTCAAACTCCCGGGGTCAGGAAAAATCACATTTTTTCACACTCCCAGGGTCAGGAAATTCTGATTTTTTTCACACTCACGGTGTTAGGGAAATCACATTTTTCACACTCCCGGGGTCAGGAAAATTGGATTTTTTCACACTCCCGGGGTCAGGAGTATTTAATTTTTTTCACACTCCTGGGGTCAAGAAAATCACATTTATTCACAGTCCCGGGGTCAGGAAATTCTGATATTTTTCACACTCCCGGGGACAGGAAAATCAGATATTTTCACACTCCCGGGGTCAGGAAAATCAGATTTTTTTTCACACTCCCGGGGTCAGGAAAATTGGATATTTTCATACTCCCGGGGTCAGGAAAATCGGATATTTTCACACTCCCGGGGTCAGGAAAATTGGATATTTTCATACTTCCGGGGTCAGGAAAATTGCATTTTTCAGACTCCCGGGGTCAGGAAAATCGCATTTTTCATTCTCCCGGGGTCAGAAAAATTGGGTTTTTTTCACACTCCTGGGGTCAAGAAAATCACATTTTTCACACTCCCGGGGTCAGGAGATTCTGACTTTTTCCACACTCCCGGGGTCAAGAAAATCACATTTTTTCACACTCACGGGGTCAGGAATTTCTAATTTTTTTCACATTCCCGGTGTTAGGAAAATCACATTTTTCACACTCCCGGGGTCAGAAAAATTGGGTTTTTTCACACTCCCGGGGTCAGGAGAATTTAATTTTTTTCACACTCCCGGGGTCAGGAAAATGGGATTCTTTTAACACTCCCGGGGTCAGGAAAATTGGATTTTTTTCACACTCCCGGGGTCAGGAAAATTGGGTTTTTTTCACACTCATGGGGTCAAGAAAATCACATTTTTTCACACTCCCAGGGTCAGGAGATTCTGATTTTTTTCACACTCCCGGGGTCAAGAAAATCACATTTTTTCACACTCCCGGGGTCAGGAAATTCTGATTTTTTTCACACTCCCGGTGTTAGGAAAATCACATGTTTCACACTCCCGGGGTATAGAAAATCACATTTTTTCACACTCCCGGGGTCAGGAAATTCTGATATTTTTCACACTCCCGGGGTCAGGAAAATCAGATTTTTTTCATACTCCCGGGGTCAGGAAAATCACATTTTTTCACACTCCCAGGGTCAGGAAATTCTGATTTTTTTCACACTCACGGTGTTAGGAAAATTACATTTTTCACACTCCCGGGGTCAGGAAAATTGGATTTTTTCACACTCCTGGGGTCAGGAGAATTTAATTTTTTTCAGACTCCCGGGGTGAAGAAAATCACATTTTTTCACACTCCCGGGGTCAGGAAATTCTGATATTTTTCACACTCCCGGGGTCAGGAAAATCGGATATTTTCACACTCCCGGGGTCAGGAAAATCAGATTTTTTTCACACTCCCGCGGTCAGGAAAATTGGATATTTTCATACTCCCGGGGTCAGGAAAATCGTATTTTTCTTTCTCCCGGGGTCAGGAAAATCAAGAAAATTTCACACTCCTGGGGTCAAGAAAATCACATTTTTCACACTCCCGGGGTCAGGAGATTCTGATTTTTTTCACACTCCCGGGGTCAAGAAAATCACATTTGTTCACACTCACGGGGTCAGGAATTTCTAATTATTTTCACACTCCCGGTGTTAGGAAAATCACATTTTTCACACTCCCGGGGTCAGGAAAATTGGATTTTTTTCACACTCCCAGGGTCAGGAAATTCTGATTTTTTCACACTCCCGGGGTCAGGAGATTCTGATTTTTTTCACACTCCCGGGGTCAAGAAAATCACATTTTTTCACAATCCCGGGGTCAGGAAATTCTAATTATTTTCACACTCCCGGTGTTAGGAAAATCACATTTTTCACACTCTCGGGGTCAGGAAAATCGGATATTTTCACACTCCCGGGGTCAGGAGAATTTAATTTTTTTCAGACTCCCGGGGTGAAGAAAATCACAATTTTTCACACTCCCGGGGTCAGGAAATACTTATTTTTTCCACACTCACGGTGTTAGGAAAATCACATTTTTCACACTCCCGGGGTCAGGAAAATTGGATTTTTTCACACTCCCGGGGTCAGGAGAATTTAATTTTTTTCACACTCCCGGGGTCAAGAAAATCACATTTTTTCACACTCCCGGGGTCAGGAAATTCTGATATTTTTCACACTCCCGGGGTCAGGAAAATTGGATATTTTCACACCCCCGGGGTCAGGAAAATCAGATTTTTTTCACACTCCCGGCGTCAGGAAAATTGGATATTTTCATACTCCCGGGGTCAGGAAAGTTGCATTTTTCAGACTCCCGGCGTCAGGAAAATTGGATTTTTTTAACACTCCTGGGGTCAGGAAAATTGGATTTTTTTCACACTCCCAGGGTCAGGAAATTCGGTTTTTTTAACACTCCCGGGGTCAGGAGATTCTGATTTTTTTCACACTCCCGGGGTCAAGAAAATCACATTTTTTCACACTCCCGGGGTCAGGAAATTCTAATTTATTTCACACTCCCGGTGTTAGGAAAATCACATTTTTCACACTCCCGGGGTCAGAAAAATTGGATTTTTTCACACTCCCGGGGTCAGGAGAATTGGATTTTTTTAACACTCCCGGGGTCAGGAAAATTGGGTTTTTTTCACACTCCCGGGGTCAAGAAAATCACATTTTTTCACACTCCCGGGGTCAGGAGATTCTGATTTTTTTCACACTCCCGGGGTCAGGAGAATTTAATTTTTTTTCAGACTCCCGGGGTGAAGAAAATCACATTTTTTCACACTCCCGGGGTCAGGAAATTCTGATATTTTTCACACTCCCGGGGTCAGGAAAATCGGATATTTTCACACTCCCGGGGTCAGGAAAATCAGATTTTTTTCACACTCCCGCGGTCAGGAAAATTGGATATTTTCATACTCCCGGGGTCAGGAAAATCGCATTTTTCATACTCCCGGGGTCAGGAAAATCAAAAAAATTACACACTCCTGGGGTCAAGAAAATCACATTTCTCACACTCCCGGGGTCAGGAGATTCTGATTTTTTTCACACTCCCGGGGTCAAGAAAATCACATTTGTTCACACTCACGGGGTCAGGAATTTCTAATTTTTTTCACATTCCCGGTGTTAGGAAAATCACATTTTTCAGACTCCCGGGGTCAGAAAATTGGGTTTTTTCACACTCCCTGGGTCAGGAGAATTTAATTTTTTTCACACTCCCGGGGTCAGGAAAATGGGATTCTTTTAACACTCCCGGGGTCAGGAAAATTGGATTTTTTTCACACTCCCGGGGTCAGGAAAATTGGGTTTTTTTCACACTCCCGGGGTCAAGAAAATCACATTTTTTCACACTCCCAGGGTCAGGAAAATCAAAAAAATTACACACTCCTGGGGTCAAGAAAATCACATTTCTCACACTCCCGGGGTCAGGAGATTCTGATTTTTTTCACACTCCCGGTGTTAGGAAAATCACATTTTTCAGACTCCCGGGGTCAGAAAATTGGGTTTTTTCACACTCCCTGGGTCAGGAGAATTTAATTTTTTTCACACTCCCGGGGTCAAGAAAATCACATTTTTTCACACTCCCGGGGTCAGGAAATTCTGATATTTTTCACACTCCCGGGGTCAGGAAAATCGGATATTTTCACACTCCCGGGGTCAGGAAAATCAGATTTTTTTCATACTCCCGGGGTCAGGAAAATCACATTTTTTCACACTCCCAGGGTCAGGAAATTCTGATTTTTTTCACACTCACGGTGTTAGGAAAATCACATTTTTCACACTCCCGGGGTCAGGAAAATTGGATTTTTTCACACTCCCGGGGTCAGGAGAATTTAATTTTTTTCAGACTCCCGGGGTGAAGAAAATCACATTTTTTCACACACCCGGGGTCAGGAAATTCTGATATTTTTCACACTCCCGGGGTCAGGAAAATCGGATATTTTCACACTCCCGGGGTCAGGAAAATCAGATTTTTTTTCACACTCCCGCGGTCAGGAAAATTGGATATTTTCATACTCCCGGGGTCAGGAAAATCGCATTTTTCATACTCCCGGGGTCAGGAAAATCAAAAAAAATTCACACTCCTGGGGTCAGGAAAAACGCATTTTTCATACTCCCGGGGTCAGGAAAATCAAAAAAAATTCACACTCCTGGGGTCAAGAAAATCACATTTTTCACACTCCCGGGGTCAGGAGATTCTGATTTTTTTCACACTCCCGGGGTCAAGAAAATCACATTTTTTCACACTCACGGGGTCAGAAAAATTGGGTTTTTTCACACTCCCAGGGTCAGGAGAATTTAATTTTTTTCACACTCCCGGGGTCAGGAAAATGGGATTCTTTTAACACTCCCGGGGTCAGGAAAATTGGGTTTTTTTCACACTCCCGGCGTCAGGAAAATTGGGTTTTTTTCACACTCCCGGGGTCAGGAAAATCACATTTTTTCACACTCCCAGGGTCAGGAAAATTGGATATTTTCACACTCCCGGGGTCAGGAAAATCGCATTTTCCATACTCCCGGGGTCAGGAAAATAAAAAAAAATTCACATTCCCGGGGTCAGGAAAATCAGATTTTTTTCATACTCCCGGGGTCAGGAAAATTGGATTTTTTTCACACTCCCGGTGTCAGGAAAATTGGATATTTTCATATTCCCGGGGTCAGGAAAATTGCATTTTTCAGACTCCCGGGGTCAGGAAAATCGCATTTTTCATACTCCCGGGGTCAGGAAAATCCAAAATTTTTCACATTCCCGGTGTTTAGGAAAATCACATTTTTCACACTCCCGGGATCAGGAAAATCACATTTTTTCACACTCCCGGGGTCAGGAAATTCTGATATTTTTCACACTCCCAGGGTCAGGAAAATTGGATATTTTCACACTCCCGGGGTCAGGAAAATCAGATTTTTTTCATACTCCTGGGGTCAGGAAAATCACATTTTTTCACACTCCCAGGGTCAGGAAATTCTGATTTTTTTTCCACACTCACGGTGTTAGGAAAATCACATTTTTCACACTCCCGGGGTCAGGAAAATTGGATTTTTTCACACTCCCGGGGTCAGGAGAATTTAATTTTTTTCAGACTCCCGGGGTGAAGAAAATCACATTTTTTCACACTCCCGGGGTCAGGAAATTCTGATATTTTTCACACTCCCGGGGTCAGGAAAATCGGATATTTTCACACTCCCAGGGTCAGGAAAATCAGATTTTTTTTCACACTCCCGCGGTCAGGAAAATTGGATATTTTCATACTCCCGGGGTCAGGAAAATCGCATTTTTCATACTCCCGGGGTCAGGAAAATCAAAAAAAATTCACACTCCTGGGGTCAAGAAAATCACATTTTTCACACTCCCGGGGTCAGGAGATTCTGATTTTTTTCACACTCCCGGGGTCAAGAATATCACATTTGTTCACACTCACGGGGTCAGGAATTTCTAATTTTTTTCACATTCCCGGTGTTAGGAAAATCACATTTTTCACACTCCCGGGGTCAGAAAAATTGGGTTTTTTCACACTCCCGGGGTCAGGAGAATTTAATTTTTTTCACACTCCCGGGGTCAGGAAAATGGGATTCTTTTAACACTCCCGGGGTCAGGAAAATTGGATTTTTTTCACACTCCCGGGGTCAGGAAAATTGGGTTTTTTTCACACTCCCGGGGTCAAGAAAATCACATTTTTTCACACTCCCAGGGTCAGGAGATTATGATTTTTTTCACACTCCCGGGGTCAAGAAAATCACATTTTTTCACACTCCCGGGGTCAGGAAATTCTGATTTTTTTCACACTCCTGGTGTTAGGAAAATCACATTTTTCACACTCCCGGGGTGAAGAAAATCACATTTTTTCACACTCCCGGGGTCAGGAAAATTGGATTTTTTTCACACTCCCAGGGTCAGGAAATTCTGATTTTTTCACACTCCCGGGGTCAGGAGATTCTGATTTTTTTCACACTCCCGGGGTCAAGAAAATCACATTTTTTCACAATCCCGGGGTCAGGAAATTCTAATTATTTTCACACTCCCGGTGTTAGGAAAATCACATTTTTCACACTCTCGGGGTCAGGAAAATCGGATATTTTCACACTCCCGGGGTCAGGAGAATTTTATTTTTTTCAGACTCCCGGGGTGAAGAAAATCACAATTTTTCACACTCCCGGGGTCAGGAAAATCGGATATTTTCACACTCCCGGGGTCAGGAAAATCAGTTTTTTTTTCATACTCCCGGGGTCAGGACAATCACATTTTTTCACACTCCCTGGGTCAGGAAATACTTATTTTTTCCACACTCACGGTGTTAGGAAAATCACATTTTTCACACTCCCGGGGTCAGGAAAATTGGATTTTTTCACACTCCCGGGGTCAGGAGAATTTAATTTTTTTCACACTCCCGGGGTCAAGAAAATCACATTTTTTCACACTCCCGGGGTCAGGAAATTCTGATATTTTTCACACTCCCGGGGTCAGGAAAATTGGATATTTTCACACCCCCGGGGTCAGGAAAATCAGATTTTTTTCACACTCCCGGCGTCAGGAAAATTGGATATTTTCATACTCCCGGGGTCAGGAAAGTTGCATTTTTCAGACTCCCGGCGTCAGGAAAATTGGATTTTTTTAACAATCCTGGGGTCAGGAAAATTGGATTTTTTTCACACTCCCAGGGTCAGGAAATTCGGTTTTTTTAACACTCCCGGGGTCAGGAGATTCTGATTTTTTTCACACTCCCGGGGTCAAGAAAATCACATTTTTTCACACTCCCGGGGTCAGGAAATTCTAGTTTATTTCACACTCCCGGTGTTAGGAAAATCACATTTTTCACACTCCCGGGGTCAGAAAAATTGGATTTTTTCACACTCCCGGGGTCAGGAGAATTGGATTTTTTTAACACTCCCGGGGTCAGGAAAATTGGGTTTTTTTCACACTCCCGGGGTCAAGAAAATCACATTTTTTCACACTCCCGGGGTCAGGAGATTCTGATTTTTTTCACACTCCCGGGGTCAGGAGAATTTAATTTTTTTTCAGACTCCCGGGGTGAAGAAAATCACATTTTTTCACACTCCCGGGGTCAGGAAATTCTGATATTTTTCACACTCCCGGGGTCAGGAAAATCGGATATTTTCACACTCCCGGGGTCAGGAAAATCAGATTTTTTTCACACTCCCGCGGTCAGGAAAATTGGATATTTTCATACTCCCGGGGTCAGGAAAATCGCATTTTTCATACTCCCGGGGTCAGGAAAATCAAAAAAATTACACACTCCTGGGGTCAAGAAAATCACATTTCTCACACTCCCGGGATCAGGAGATTCTGATTTTTTTCACACTCCCGGGGTCAAGAAAATCACATTTGTTCACACTCACGGGGTCAGGAATTTCTAATTTTTTTCACATTCCCGGTGTTAGGAAAATCACATTTTTCAGACTCCCGGGGTCAGAAAATTGGGTTTTTTCACACTCCCTGAGTCAGGAGAATTTAATTTTTTTCACACTCCCGGGGTCAGGAAAATGGGATTCTTTTAACACTCCCGGGGTCAGGAAAATTGGATTTTTTTCACACTCCCGGGGTCAGGAAAATTGGGTTTTTTTCACACTCCCGGGGTCAAGAAAATCACATTTTTTCACACTCCCAGGGTCAGGAGATTATGATTTTTTTCACACTCCCGGGGTCAAGAAAATCACATTTTTTCACACTCCCGGGGTCAGGAAATTCTGATATTTTTCACACTCCCGGGGTCAGGAAAATCGGATATTTTCACACTCCCGGGGTCAGGAAAATCAGATTTTTTTCATACTCCCGGGGTCAGGAAAATCACATTTTTTCACACTCCCAGGGTCAGGAAATTCTGATTTTTTTCACACTCACGGTGTTAGGAAAATCACATTTTTCACACTCCCGGGGTCAGGAAAATTGGATTTTTTCACACTCCCGGGGTCAGGAGAATTTAATTTTTTTCAGACTCCCGGGGTGAAGAAAATCACATTTTTTCACACACCCGGGGTCAGGAAATTCTGATATTTTTCACACTCCCGGGGTCAGGAAAATCGGATATTTTCACACTCCCGGGGTCAGGAAAATCAGATTTTTTTTCACACTCCCGCGGTCAGGAAAATTGGATATTTTCATACTCCCGGGGTCAGGAAAATCGCATTTTTCATACTCCCGGGGTCAGGAAAATCAAAAAAAATTCACACTCCTGGGGTCAGGAAAAACGCATTTTTCATACTCCCGGGGTCAGGAAAATCAAAAAAAATTCACACTCCTGGGGTCAAGAAAATCACATTTTTCACACTCCCGGGGTCAGGAGATTCTGATTTTTTTCACACTCCCGGGGTCAAGAAAATCACATTTTTTCACACTCACGGGGTCAGAAAAATTGGGTTTTTTCACACTCCCAGGGTCAGGAGAATTTAATTTTTTTCACACTCCCGGGGTCAGGAAAATGGGATTCTTTTAACACTCCCGGGGTCAGGAAAATTGGGTTTTTTTCACACTCCCGGCGTCAGGAAAATTGGGTTTTTTTCACACTCCCGGGGTCAGGAAAATCACATTTTTTCACACTCCCAGGGTCAGGAAAATTGGATATTTTCACACTCCCGGGGTCAGGAAAATTGGATATTTTCATACTCCCGGGGTCAGGAAAATCGCATTTTTCATACTCCCGGGGTCAGGAAAATAAAAAAAAATTCACATTCCCGGGGTCAGGAAAATCAGATTTTTTTCATACTCCCGGGGTCAGGAAAATTGGATTTTTTTCACACTCCCGGTGTCAGGAAAATTGGATATTTTCATATTCCCGGGGTCAGGAAAATTGCATTTTTCAGACTCCCGGGGTCAGGAAAATCGCATTTTTCATACTCCCGGGGTCAGGAAAATCCAAAATTTTTCACATTCCCGGTGTTTAGGAAAATCACATTTTTCACACTCCCGGGATCAGGAAAATCACATTTTTTCACACTCCCGGGGTCAGGAAATTCTGATATTTTTCACACTCCCAGGGTCAGGAAAATTGGATATTTTCACACTCCCGGGGTCAGGAAAATCAGATTTTTTTCATACTCCTGGGGTCAGGAAAATCACATTTTTTCACACTCCCAGGGTCAGGAAATTCTGATTTTTTTTCCACACTCACGGTGTTAGGAAAATCACATTTTTCACACTCCCGGGGTCAGGAAAATTGGATTTTTTCACACTCCCGGGGTCAGGAGAATTTAATTTTTTTCAGACTCCCGGGGTGAAGAAAATCACATTTTTTCACACTCCCGGGGTCAGGAAATTCTGATATTTTTCACACTCCCGGGGTCAGGAAAATCGGATATTTTCACACTCCCAGGGTCAGGAAAATCAGATTTTTTTTCACACTCCCGCGGTCAGGAAAATTGGATATTTTCATACTCCCGGGGTCAGGAAAATCGCATTTTTCATACTCCCGGGGTCAGGAAAATCAAAAAAAATTCACACTCCTGGGGTCAAGAAAATCACATTTTTCACACTCCCGGGGTCAGGAGATTCTGATTTTTTTCACACTCCCGGGGTCAAGAATATCACATTTGTTCACACTCACGGGGTCAGGAATTTCTAATTTTTTTCACATTCCCGGTGTTAGGAAAATCACATTTTTCACACTCCCGAGGTCAGAAAAATTGGGTTTTTTCACACTCCCGGGGTCAGGAGAATTTAATTTTTTTCACACTCCCGGGGTCAGGAAAATGGGATTCTTTTAACACTCCCGGGGTCAGGAAAATTGGATTTTTTTCACACTCCCGGGGTCAGGAAAATTGGGTTTTTTTCACACTCCCGGGGTCAAGAAAATCACATTTTTTCACACTCCCAGGGTCAGGAGATTATGATTTTTTTCACACTCCCGGGGTCAAGAAAATCACATTTTTTCACACTCCCGGGGTCAGGAAATTCTGATTTTTTTCACACTCCCGGTGTTAGGAAAATCACATTTTTCACACTCCCGGGGTCAAGAAAATCACATTTTTTCACACTCCCGGGGTCAGGAAATTCTGATATTTTTCACACTCCCGGGGTCAGGAAAATCGGATATTTTCACACTCCCGGGGTCAGGAAAATCAGATTTTTTTCATACTCCCGGGGTCAGGAAAATCACATTTTTTCACACTCCCAGGGTCAGGAAATTCTGATTTTTTTCACACTCACGGTGTTAGGAAAATCACATTTTTCACATTCCCGGGGTCAAGAAAATCACATTTTTTATCACTCCCGGGGTCAGGAAATTCTGATATTTTTCACACTCCCAGGGTCAGGAAAATCGGATATTTTCACACTCCCGGGGTCAGGAAAATCAGATTTTTTTTCATACTCCCGGGGTCAGGAAAAATCACATTTTTTCACACTCCCAGGGTCAGGAAATTCTGATTTTTTTCACACTCACGGTGTTAGGGAAATCACATTTTTCACACTCCCGGGGTCAGGAAAATTGGATTTTTTCACACTCCCGGGGTCAGGAGTATTTAATTTTTTTCACACTCCTGGGGTCAAGAAAATCACATTTATTCACAGTCCCGGGGTCAGGAAATTCTGATATTTTTCACACTCCCGGGGACAGGAAAATCAGATATTTTCACACTCCCGGGGTCAGGAAAATCAGATTTTTTTTCACACTCCCGGGGTCAGGAAAATTGGATATTTTCATACTCCCGGGGTCAGGAAAATCGGATATTTTCACACTCCCGGGGTCAGGAAAATTGGATATTTTCATACTTCCGGGGTCAGGAAAATTGCATTTTTCAGACTCCCGGGGTCAGGAAAATCGCATTTTTCATTCTCCCGGGGTCAGAAAAATTGGGTTTTTTTCACACTCCTGGGGTCAAGAAAATCACATTTTTCACACTCCCGGGGTCAGGAGATTCTGATTTTTTCCACACTCCCGGGGTCAAGAAAATCACATTTTTTCACACTCACGGGGTCAGGAATTTCTAATTTTTTTCACATTCCCGGTGTTAGGAAAATCACATTTTTCACACTCCCGGGGTCAGAAAAATTGGGTTTTTTCACACTCCCGGGGTCAGGAGAATTTAATTTTTTTCACACTCCCGGGGTCAGGAAAATGGGATTCTTTTAACACTCCCGGGGTCAGGAAAATTGGATTTTTTTCACACTCCCGGGGTCAGGAAAATTGGGTTTTTTTCACACTCATGGGGTCAAGAAAATCACATTTTTTCACACTCCCAGGGTCAGGAGATTCTGATTTTTTTCACACTCCCGGGGTCAAGAAAATCACATTTTTTCACACTCCCGGGGTCAGGAAATTCTGATTTTTTTCACACTCCCGGTGTTAGGAAAATCACATTTTTCACACTCCCGGGGTGAAGAAAATCACATTTTTTCACACTCCCGGGGTCAGGAAATTCTGATATTTTTCACACTCCCGGGGTCAGGAAAATCAGATTTTTTTCATACTCCCGGGGTCAGGAAAATCACATTTTTTCACACTCCCAGGGTCAGGAAATTCTGATTTTTTTCACACTCACGGTGTTAGGAAAATTACATTTTTCACACTCCCGGGGTCAGGAAAATTGGATTTTTTCACACTCCTGGGGTCAGGAGAATTTAATTTTTTTCAGACTCCCGGGGTGAAGAAAATCACATTTTTTCACACTCCCGGGGTCAGGAAATTCTGATATTTTTCACACTCCCGGGGTCAGGAAAATCGGATATTTTCACACTCCCGGGGTCAGGAAAATCAGATTTTTTTCACACTCCCGCGGTCAGGAAAATTGGATATTTTCATACTCCCGGGGTCAGGAAAATCGTATTTTTCTTTCTCCCGGGGTCAGGAAAATCAAGAAAATTTCACACTCCTGGGGTCAAGAAAATCACATTTTTCACACTCCCGGGGTCAGGAGATTCTGATTTTTTTCACACTCCCGGGGTCAAGAAAATCACATTTGTTCACACTCACGGGGTCAGGAATTTCTAATTATTTTCACACTCCCGGTGTTAGGAAAATCACATTTTTCACACTCCCGGGGTCAGGAAAATTGGATTTTTTTCACACTCCCAGGGTCAGGAAATTCTGATTTTTTCACACTCCCGGGGTCAGGAGATTCTGATTTTTTTCACACTCCCGGGGTCAAGAAAATCACATTTTTTCACAATCCCGGGGTCAGGAAATTCTAATTATTTTCACACTCCCGGTGTTAGGAAAATCACATTTTTCACACTCCCGGGGTCAGGAAAATCGGATATTTTCACACTCCCGGGGTCAGGAGAATTTAATTTTTTTCAGACTCCCGGGGTGAAGAAAATCACAATTTTTCACACTCCCGGGGTCAGGAAAATCTGATATTTTCACACTCCCGGGGTCAGGAAAATCAGTTTTTTTTTCATACTCCCGGGGTCAGGACAATCACATTTTTTCACACTCCCTGGGTCAGGAAATTCTTATTTTTTCCACACTCACGGTGTTAGGAAAATCACATTTTTCACACTCCCGGGGTCAGGAAAATTGGATTTTTTCACACGCCCGGGGTCAGGAGAATTTAATTTTTTTCACACTCCCGGGGTCAAGAAAATCACATTTTTTCACACTCCTGGGGTCAGGAAATTCTGATATTTTTCACACTCCCGGGGTCAGGAAAATCGGATATTTTCACACCCCCGGGGTCAGGAAAATCAGATTTTTTTCATACTCCCGGGGTCAGGAAAATTGGAATTTTTTTTCACACTCCCGGGGTCAGGAAAATTGGATATTTTCATACTCCCGGGGTCAGGAAAGTTGCATTTTTCAGACTCCCGGCGTCAGGAAAATTGGATTTTTTTAACACTCCTGGGGTCAGGAAAATTGGATTTTTTTCACACTCCCAGGGTCAGGAAATTCGGTTTTTTTAACACTCCCGGGGTCAGTAGATTCTGATTTTTTTCACACTCCCGGGGTCAAGAAAATCACATTTTTTCACACTCCCGGGGTCAGGAAATTCTAATTTATTTCACACTCCCGGTGTTAGGAAAATCACATTTTTCACACTCCCGGGGTCAGAAAAATTGGATTTTTTCACACTCCCGGGGTCAGGAGAATTAAATTTTTTTCAGACTCCCAGGATCAGGAAAATCACATTTTTTCACACTCCCGGGGTCAGGAAAATTGGATTTTTTTAACACTCCCGGGGTCAGGAAAATTGGGATTTTTCACACTCCCGGGGTCAAGAAAATCACATTTTTTCACACTCCCGGGGTCAGGAGATTCTGATTTTTTTCACACTCCCGGGGTCAGGAGAATTTAATTTTTTTTCAGACTCCCGGGGTGAAGAAAATCACATTTTTTCACACTCCCGGGGTCAGGAAATTCTGATATTTTTCACACTCCCGGGGTCAGGAAAATCGGATATTTTCACACTCCCGGGGTCAGGAAAATCAGATTTTTTTCACACTCCCGCGGTCAGGAAAATTGGATATTTTCATACTCCCGGGGTCAGGAAAATCGCATTTTTCATACTCCCGGGGTCAGGAAAATCAAAAAAATTACACACTCCTGGGGTCAAGAAAATCACATTTTTCACACTCCCGGGGTCAGGAGATTCTGATTTTTTTCACACTCCCGGGGTCAAGAAAATCACATTTGTTCACACTCACGGGGTCAGGAATTTCTAATTTTTTTCACATTCCCGGTGTTAGGAAAATCACATTTTTCAGACTCCCGGGGTCAGAAAATTGGGTTTTTTCACACTCCCTGGGTCAGGAGAATTTAATTTTTTTCACACTCCCGGGGTCAGGAAAATGGGATTCTTTTAACACTCCCGGGGTCAGGAAAATTGGATTTTTTTCACACTCCCGGGGTCAGGAAAATTGGGTTTTTTCACACTCCCGGGGTCAAGAAAATCACATTTTTTCACACTCCCAGGGTCAGGAGATTATGATTTTTTTCACACTCCCGGGGTCAAGAAAATCACATTTTTTCACACTCCCGGGGTCAGGAAATTCTGATATTTTTCACACTCCCGGGGTCAGGAAAATCGGATATTTTCACACTCCCGGGGTCAGGAAAATCAGATTTTTTTCATACTCCCGGGGTCAGGAAAATCACATTTTTTCACACTCCCAGGGTCAGGAAATTCTGATTTTTTTCACACTCACGGTGTTAGGAAAATCACATTTTTCACACTCCCGGGGTCAGGAAAATTGGATTTTTTCACACTCCCGGGGTCAGGAGAATTTAATTTTTTTCAGACTCCCGGGGTGAAGAAAATCACATTTTTTCACACACCCGGGGTCAGGAAATTCTGATATTTTTCACACTCCCGGGGTCAGGAAAATCGGATATTTTCACACTCCCGGGGTCAGGAAAATCAGATTTTTTTTCACACTCCCGCGGTCAGGAAAATTGGATATTTTCATACTCCCGGGGTCAGGAAAATCGCATTTTTCATACTCCCGTGGTCAGGAAAATCAAAAAAATTCACACTCCTGGGGTCAGGAAAAACGCATTTTTCATACTCCCGGGGTCAGGAAAATCAAAAAAAATTCACACTCCTGGGGTCAAGAAAATCACATTTTTCACACTCCCGGGGTCAGGAGATTCTGATTTTTTTCACACTCCCGGGGTCAAGAAAATCACATTTTTTCACACTCACGGGGTCAGAAAAATTGGGTTTTTTCACACTCCCAGGGTCAGGAGAATTTAATTTTTTTCACACTCCCGGGGTCAGGAAAATGGGATTCTTTTAACACTCCCGGGGTCAGGAAAATTGGGTTTTTTTCACACTCCCGGCGTCAGGAAAATTGGGTTTTTTTCACACTCCCGGGGTCAAGAAAATCACATTTTTTCACACTCCCAGGGTCAGGAGATTCTGATTTTTTTCACACTCCCGGGGTCAGGAAAATCACATTTTTTCACACTCCCAGGGTCAGGAAAATTGGATATTTTCACACTCCCGGGGTCAGGAAAATTGGATATTTTCATACTCCCGGGGTCAGGAAAATCGCATTTTTCATACTCCCGGGGTCAGGAAAATAAAAAAAAATTCACATTCCCGGGGTCAGGAAAATCAGATTTTTTTCATACTCCCGGGGTCAGGAAAATTGGATTTTTTTCACACTCCCGGTGTCAGGAAAATTGGATATTTTCATATTCCCGGGGTCAGGAAAATTGCATTTTTCAGACTCCCGGGGTCAGGAAAATCGCATTTTTCATACTCCCGGGGTCAGGAAAATCCAAAATTTTTCACATTCCCGGTGTTTAGGAAAATCACATTTTTCACACTCCCGGGATCAGGAAAATCACATTTTTTCACACTCCCGGGGTCAGGAAATTCTGATATTTTTCACACTCCCAGGGTCAGGAAAATCGGATATTTTCACACTCCCGGGGTCAGGAAAATCAGATTTTTTTCATACTCCTGGGGTCAGGAAAATCACATTTTTTCACACTCCCAGGGTCAGGAAATTCTGATTTTTTTTCACACTCACGGTGTTAGGAAAATCACATTTTTCACACTCCCGGGGTCAGGAAAATTGGATTTTTTCACACTCCCGGGGTCAGGAGAATTTAATTTTTTTCAGACTCCCGGGGTGAAGAAAATCACATTTTTTCACACTCCCGGGGTCAGGAAATTCTGATATTTTTCACACTCCCGGGGTCAGGAAAATCGGATATTTTCACACTCCCAGGGTCAGGAAAATCAGATTTTTTTTCACACTCCCGCGGTCAGGAAAATTGGATATTTTCATACTCCCGGGGTCAGGAAAATCGCATTTTTCATACTCCCGGGGTCAGGAAAATCAAAAAAAATTCACACTCCTGGGGTCAAGAAAATCACATTTTTCACACTCCCGGGGTCAGGATATTCTGATTTTTTTCACACTCCCGGGGTCAAGAAAATCACATTTTTTCACACTCACGGGGTCAGGAATTTCTAATTTTTTTCACATTCCCGGTGTTAGGAAAATCACATTTTTCACACTCCCGGGGTCAGAAAAATTGGGTTTTTTCACACTCCCGGGGTCAGGAGAATTTAATTTTTTTCACACTCCCGGGGTCAGGAAAATGGGATTCTTTTAACACTCCCGGGGTCAGGAAAATTGGATTTTTTTCACACTCCCGGGGTCAGGAAAAGTGGGTTTTTTTCACACTCCCGGGGTCAAGAAAATCACATTTTTTCACACTCCCAGGGTCAGGAGATTCTGATTTTTTTCACACTCCCGGGGTCAAGAAAATCACATTTTTTCACACTCCCGGGGTCAGGAAATTCTGATTTTTTTCACACTCCCGGTGTTAGGAAAATCACATTTTTCACACTCCCGGGGTCAAGAAAATCACATTTTTTCACACTCCCGGGGTCAGGAAATTCTGATATTTTTCACACTCCCGGGGTCAGGAAAATCGGATATTTTCACACTCCCGGGGTCAGGAAAATCAGATTTTTTTCATACTCCCGGGGTCAGGAAAATCACATTTTTTCACACTCCCAGGGTCAGGAAATTCTGATTTTTTTCACACTCACGGTGTTAGGAAAATCACATTTTTCACACTCCCGGGGTCAGGAAAATTGGATTTTTTCACACTCCCGGGGTCAGGAGAATTTAATTTTTTTCAGACTCCCGGGGTGAAGAAAATCACATTTTTTCACACACCCGGGGTCAGGAAATTCTGATATTTTTCACACTCCCGGGGTCAGGAAAATCGGATATTTTCACACTCCCGGGGTGAGGAAAATCAGATTTTTTTTCACACTCCCGCGGTCAGGAAAATTGGATATTTTCATACTCCCGGGGTCAGGAAAATCGCATTTTTCATACTCCCGGGGTCAGGAAAATCAAAAAAATTTCACACTCCTGGGGTCAAGAAAATCACATTTTTCACACTCCCGGGGTCAGGAGATTCTGATTTTTTTCACACTCCCGGGGTCAAGAAAATCACATTTTTTCACACTCACGGGGTCAGGAATTTCTAATTTTTTTCACATTCCCGGTGTTAGGAAAATCACATTTTTCACACTCCCGGGGTCAGAAAAATTGGGTTTTTTCACACTCCCGGGGTCAGGAGAATTTAATTTTTTTCACACTCCCGGGGTCAGGAAAATGGGATTCTTTTAACACTCCCGGGGTCAGGAAAATTGGGTTTTTTTCACACTCCCGGGGTCAGGAAAATTGGGTTTTTTTCACACTCCCGGGGTCAAGAAAATCACATTTTTTCACACTCCCAGGGTCAGGAGATTCTGATTTTTTTCACACTCCCGGGGTCAGGAAAATCACATTTTTTCACACTCCCAGGGTCAGGAAAATTGGATATTTTCACACTCCCGGGGTCAGGAAAATTGGATATTTTCATACTCCCGGGGTCAGGAAAATCGCATTTTTCATACTCCCGGGGTCAGGAAAATCAGATTTTTTTCATACTCCCGGGGTCAGGAAAATTGGATTTTTTTCACACTCCCGGTGTCAGGAAAATTGGATATTTTCATATTCCCGGGGTCAGGAAAATTGCATTTTTCAGACTTCTAGGGTCAGGAAAATCGCATTTTTCATACTCCCGGGGTCAGGAAAATCCAAAATTTTTCACATTCCCGGTGTTTAGGAAAATCACATTTTTCACACTCCCGGGGTCAGGAAAATCACATTTTTTCACACTCCCGGGGTCAGGAAATTCTGATATTTTTCACACTCCCGGGGTCAGAAAAATTGGATTTTTTCACACTCCCGGGGTCAGGAGAATTTAATTTTTTTCAGACTCCCGGGGTGAAGAAAATCACAATTTTTCACACTCCCGGGGTCAGGAAAATCGGATATTTTCACACTCCTGGGGTCAAGAAAATCACATTTTTCACACTCCCGGGGTCAGGAGATTCTGATTTTTTTCACACTCTCGGGGTCAAGAAAATCACATTTGTTCACACTCACGGGGTCAGGAATTTCTAATTTTTTTCACATTCCCGGTGTTAGGAAAATCACATTTTTCACACTCCCGGGGTCAGAAAAATTGGGTTTTTTCACACTCCCTGGGTCAGGAGAATTTAATTTTTTTCACACTCCCGGGGTCAGGAAAATGGGATTCTTTTAACACTCCCGGGGTCAGGAAAATTGGATTTTTTTCACACTCCCGGGGTCAGGAAAATTGGGTTTTTTTCACACTCCCGGGGTCAAGAAAATCACATTTTTTCACACTCCCAGGGTCAGGAGATTATGATTTTTTTCACACTCCCGGGGTCAAGAAAATCACATTTTTTCACACTCCCGGGGTCAGGAAATTCTGATTTTTTTCACACTCCCGGTGTTAGGAAAATCACATTTTTCACACTCCCGGGGTCAAGAAAATCACATTTTTTCACACTCCCGGGGTCAGGAAATTCTGATATTTTTCACACTCCCGGGGTCAGGAAAATCGGATATTTTCACACTCCCGGGGTCAGGAAAATCAGATTTTTTTCATACTCCCGGGGTCAGGAAAATCACATTTTTTCACACTCCCAGGGTCAGGAAATTCTGATTTTTTTCACACTCACGGTGTTAGGAAAATCACATTTTTCACACTCCCGGGGTCAGGAAAATTGGATTTTTTCACACTCCCGGGGTCAGGAGAATTTAATTTTTTTCAGACTCCCGGGGTGAAGAAAATCACATTTTTTCACACACCCGGGGTCAGGAAATTCTGATATTTTTCACACTCCCGGGGTCAGGAAAATCGGATATTTTCACACTCCCGGGGTCAGGAAAATCAGATTTTTTTTCACACTCCCGCGGTCAGGAAAATTGGATATTTTCATACTCCCGGGGTCAGGAAAATCGCATTTTTCATACTCCCGGGGTCAGGAAAATCAAAAAAATTTCACACTCCCGGGGTCAAGAAAATCACATTTTTTCACACTCCCGGGGTCAGGAAATTCTGATATTTTTCACACTCCCGGGGTCAGGAAAATCAGATTTTTTTTCACACTCCCGCGGTCAGGAAAATTGGATATTTTCATACTCCCGGGGTCAGGAAAATCGCATTTTTCATACTCCCGGGGTCAGGAAAATCAAAAAAATTTCACATTCCCGGGGTCAGGAAAATCAGATTTTTTTCATACTCCCGGGGTCAGGAAAATGGGATTTTTTTCACACTCCCGGTGTCAGGAAAATTGGATTTTTTTAACACTCCCGGGGTCAGGAAAATTGGGTTTTTTTCACACTTCCGGGGTCAAGAAAATCACATTTTTTCACACTCCCGGGGTCAGGAGATTCTGATTTTTTTCACACTCCCGGGGTCAAGAAAATCACATTTTTTCACACTCCCGGGGTCAGGAATTTCTGATTTTTTTCACACTCCCGGTGTTAGGAAAATCACATTTTTCACACTCCCGGGGTAAAGAAAATCACATTTTTCACGCTCCCGGGGTCAGGAGATTCTGATTTCTTTCACACTCCCGGGGTCAAGAAAATCACATTTTTTCACACTCCCGGGGTCAGGAAATTCTAATTTTTTTCACACTCCCGGTGTTAGGAAAATCACATTTTTCACACTCCCGGGGTCAGAAAAATTGGATTTTTTCACACTCCCGGGGTCAGGAGAATTTAATTTTTTTCACACTCCCGGGGTCAAGAAAATCACATTTTTTCACACTCCCGGGGTCAGGAGATTCTGATTTTTTTCACACTCCCGGGGTCAAGAAAATCACATTTTTCACACTCCCGGGGTCAGGAAATTCTGATTTTTTTCACATTCCCGGTGTTAGGAAAATCACATTTTTCACACTCCCGGGGTCAAGAAAATCACATTTTTTCACACTCCCGGGTTCAGGAAATTCTGATATTTTTCACACTCCCGGGGTCAGGAAAATCGGATATTTTCACACTCCCGGGGTCAGGAAAATCAGATTTTTTTTCATACTCCCGGGGTCAGGACAATCACATTTTTTCACACTCCCTGGGTCAGGAAATTCTTATTTTTTCCACACTCACGGTGTTAGGAAAATCACATTTTTCACACTCCCGGGGTCAGGAAAATTGGATTTTTTCACACTCCCGGGGTCAGGAGAATTTAATTTTTTTCACACTCCCGGGGTCAAGAAAATCACATTTTTTCACACGCCCGGGGTCAGGAAATTCTGATATTTTTCACACTCCCGGGGTCAGGAAAATCGGATATTTTCACACCCCCGGGGTCAGGAAAATCAGATTTTTTTCATACTCCCGGGGTCAGGAAAATTGGATTTTTTTCACACTCCCGGGGTCAGGAAAATTGGATATTTTCATACTCCCGGGGTCAGGAAAATTGCATTTTTCAGACTCCCGGGGTCAGGAAAATTGGATTTTTTTAACACTCCTGGGGTCAGGAAAATTGGATTTTTTTCACACTCCCAGGGTCAGGAAATTCTGATTTTTTTTCACACTCCCGGTGTTAGGAAAATCACATTTTTCACAGTCCCGGGGTCAGGAAAATTGGTTTTTTTTTCACACTCCCTGGGTCAAGAAAATCACATTTTTTCACACTCCCGGGGTCAGGAAATTCTAATTTTTTTCACACTCCCGGTGTTAGGAAAATCACATTTTTTCACACTCCCGGGGTCAGGAAATTCTAATTTTTTTCACACTCCCGGTGTTAGGAAAATCACATTTTTCACACTCCCGGGGTCAGAAAAATTGGATTTTTTCACACTCCCGCGGTCAGGAGAATTTAATTTTTTTCACACTCCCGGGGTCAAGAAAATCACATTTTTTCACACTCCCGGGGTCAGGAAAATTGGATGTTTTTAACACTCTCGGGGTCAGGAAAATTGGGTTTTTTTCACACTCCCGGGGTCAAGAAAATCACATTTTTTCACACTCCCGGGGTCAGGAGATTCTGATTTTTTTCACTCTCCCGGGGTCAAGAAAATCACATTTTTTCACACTCCCGGGGTCAGGAATTTCTGATTTTTTTCACACTCCTGGTGTTAGGAAAATCACATTTTTCACACTCCCGGGGTCAAGAAAATCACATTTTTTATCACTCCCGGGGTCAGGAAATTCTGATATTTTTCACACTCCCAGGGTCAGGAAAATCGGATATTTTCACACTCCCGGGGTCAGGAAAATCAGATTTTTTTCATACTCCCGGGGTCAGGAAAAATCACATTTTTTCACACTCCCAGGGTCAGGAAATTCTGATTTTTTTCACACTCACGGTGTTAGGAAAATCACATTTTTCACACTCCCGGGGTCAGGAAAATTGGATTTTTTCACACTCCCGGGGTCAGGAGTATTTAATTTTTTTCACACTCCTGGGGTCAAGAAAATCACATTTATTCACAGTCCCGGGGTCAGGAAATTCTGATATTTTTCACACTCCCGGGGACAGGAAAATCAGATATTTTCACACTCACGGGGTCAGGAAAATCAGATTTTTTTTCACACTCCCGGGGTCAGGAAAATTGGATATTTTCATACTCCCGGGGTCAGGAAAATCGGATATTTTCACACTCCCGGGGTCAGGAAAATTGGATATTTTCATACTTCCGGGGTCAGGAAAATTGTATTTTTCAGAGTCCCGGGGTCAGGAAAATCGCATTTTTCATTCTCCCGGGGTCAGAAAAATTGGGTTTTTTTCACACTCCTGGGGTCAAGAAAATCACATTTTTCACACTCCCGGGGTCAGGAGATTCTGATTTTTTTCACACTCCCGGGGTCAAGAAAATCACATTTTTTCACACTCACGGGGTCAGGAATTTCTAATTTTTTTCACATTCCAGGTGTTAGGAAAATCACATTTTTCACACGCCCGGGGTCAGAAAAATTGGGTTTTTTCACACTCCCGGGGTCAGGAGAATTTAATTTTTTTCACACTCCCGAGGTCAGGAAAATGGGATTCTTTTAACACTCCCGGGGTCAGGAAAATTGGATTTTTTTCACACTCCCGGGGTCAGGAAAATTGGGTTTTTTTTCACACTCCCGGGGTCAAGAAAATCACATTTTTTCTCACTCCCAGGGTCAGGAGATTCTGATTTTTTTCACACTCCCGGGGTGTAGAAAATCACATTTTTTCACACTCCCGGGGTCAGGAAATTCTGATATTTTTCACACTCCCGGGGTCAGGAAAATCAGATTTTTTTTCACACTCCCGCGGTCAGGAAAATTGGATATTTTCATACTCCCGGGGTCAGGAAAATCGCATTTTTCATACTCCCGGGGTCAGGAAAATCAAAAAAATTTCACATTCCCGGGGTCAGGAAAATCAGATTTTTTTCATACTCCCGGGGTCAGGAAAATGGGATTTTTTTCACACTCCCGGTGTCAGGAAAATTGGATTTTTTTAACACTCCCGGGGTCAGGAAAATTGGGTTTTTTTCACACTTCCGGGGTCAAGAAAATCACATTTTTTCACACTCCCGGGGTCAGGAGATTCTGATTTTTTTCACACTCCCGGGGTCAAGAAAATCACATTTTTTCACACTCCCGGGGTCAGGAATTTCTGATTTTTTTCACACTCCCGGTGTTAGGAAAATAACATTTTTCACACTCCCGGGGTCAAGAAAATCACATTTTTTATCACTCCCGGGGTCAGGAAATTCTGATATTTTTCACACTCCCAGGGTCAGGAAAATCAGATATTTTCACACTCCCGGAGTCAGGGAAATCAGATTTTTTTTTCATACTCCCGGGGTCAGGAAAAATCACATTTTTTCACACTCCCGCGGTCAGGAAAATTGGATATTTTCATACTCCCGGGGTCAGGAAAATCGCATTTTTCATACTCCCGGGGTCAGGAAAATCAAAAAAAAATTCACATTCCCGGGGTCAGGAAAATCAGATTTTTTTCATACTCCCGGGGTCAGGAAAATTGGATTTTTTCACACTCCCGGTGTCAGGAAAATTGGATATTTTCATACTCCCGGGGTCAGGAAAATCGCATTTTTCATACTCCCGGGGTCAGGAAAATTGGGTTTTTTTTCACACTCCCGGGGTCAAGAAAATCACATTTTTTCACACTCCCGGGGTCAGGAGATTCTGATTTTTTTCACACTCCCGGGGTCAAGAAAATCACATTTTTTCACACTCCCGGGATCAGGAAATTCTGATTTTTTCACACTCCCGGGGTCAGGAGATTCTGATTTTTTTCACACTCCCGGGGTCAAGAAAATCACATTTTTTCACACTCCCGGGGTCAGGAAATTCTAATTTTTTTCACACTCCCGGTGTTAGGAAAATCACATTTTTCACACTCCCGGGGTCAGAAAAATTGGATTTTTTCACACTCCCGGGGTCAGGAGAATTTAATTTTTTTCACACTCCCGGGGTCAAGAAAATCACATTTTTTCACACTCCCGGGGTCAGGAAAATTGGATATTTTCATACTCCCGGGGTCAGGAAAATCGGATATTTTCACACTCCCGGGGTCAGGAAAATTGGATATTTTCATACTTCCGGGGTCAGGAAAATTGTATTTTTCAGAGTCCCGGGGTCAGGAAAATCGCATTTTTCATTCTCCCGGGGTCAGAAAAATTGGGTTTTTTTCACACTCCTGGGGTCAAGAAAATCACATTTTTCACACTCCCGGGGTCAGGAGATTCTGATTTTTTTCACACTCCCGGGGTCAAGAAAATCACATTTTTTCACACTCACGGGGTCAGGAATTTCTAATTTTTTTCACATTCCAGGTGTTAGGAAAATCACATTTTTCACACGCCCGGGGTCAGAAAAATTGGGTTTTTTCACACTCCCGGGGTCAGGAGAATTTAATTTTTTTCACACTCCCGAGGTCAGGAAAATGGGATTCTTTTAACACTCCCGGGGTCAGGAAAATTGGATTTTTTTCACACTCCCGGGGTCAGGAAAATTGGGTTTTTTTTTCACACTCCCGGGGTCAAGAAAATCACATTTTTTCTCACTCCCAGGGTCAGGAGATTCTGATTTTTTTCACACTCCCGGGGTGTAGAAAATCACATTTTTTCACACTCCCGGGGTCAGGAAATTCTGATATTTTTCACACTCCCGGGGTCAGGAAAATCAGATTTTTTTTCACACTCCCGCGGTCAGGAAAATTGGATATTTTCATACTCCCGGGATAAGGAAAATCGCATTTTTCATACTCCCGGGGTCAGGAAAATCAAAAAAATTTCACATTCCCGGGGTCAGGAAAATCAGATTTTTTTCATACTCCCGGGGTCAGGAAAATGGGATTTTTTTCACACTCCCGGTGTCAGGAAAATTGGATTTTTTTTAACACTCCCGGGGTCAGGAAAATTGGGTTTTTTTCACACTTCCGGGGTCAAGAAAATCACATTTTTTCACACTCCCGGGGTCAGGAAATTCTGATTTTTTTCACACTCCCGGGGTCAAGAAAATCACATTTTTTCACACTACCGGGGTCAGGAATTTCTGATTTTTTTCACACTCCCGGTGTTAGGAAAATCACATTTTTCACACTCCCGGGGTCAAGAAAATCACATTTTTTATCACTCCCGGGGTCAGGAAATTCTGATATTTTTCACACTCCCAGGGTCAGGAAAATCGGATATTTTCACACTCCCGGAGTCAGGGAAATCAGATTTTTTTTCATACTCCCGGGGTCAGGAAAAATCACATTTTTTCACACTCCCGCGGTCAGGAAAATTGGATATTTTCATACTCCCGGGGTCAGGAAAATCGCATTTTTCATACTCCCGGGGTCAGGAAAATCAAAAAAAATTCACATTCCCGGGGTCAGGAAAATCAGATTTTTTTCATACTCCTGGGGTCAGGAAAATTGGATTTTTTTCACACTCCCGGTGTCAGGAAAATTGGATATTTTCATACTCCCGGGGTCAGGAAAATCGCATTTTTCATACTCCCGGGGTCAGGAAAATCCAAAATTTTTCACATTCCCGGTGTTTAGGAAAATCACATTTTTCACACTCCTGGGGTCAGGAGATTCTGATTTTTTTCACACTCCCGGGGTCAAGAAAATCACATTTTTTCACACTCCCGGGATCAGGAAATTCTGATTTTTTCACACTCCCGGGGTCAGGAGATTCTGATTTTTTTCACACTCCCGGGGTCAAGAAAATCACATTTTTTCACACTCCCGGGGTCAGGAAATTCTAATTTTTTTCACACTCCCGGTGTTAGGAAAATCACATTTTTCACACTCCCGGGGTCAGAAAAATTGGATTTTTTCACACTCCCGGGGTCAGGAGAATTTAATTTTTTTCACACTCCCGGGGTCAAGAAAATCACATTTTTTCACACTCCCGGGGTCAGGAAAATTGGATTTTTTAACACTCCCGGGGTCAGGAAAATTGGATTTTTTTCACACTCCCGGGGTCAGGAAAATTGGTGTTTTTTTTCACACTCCCGGGGTGAAGAAAATCACATTTTTTCACACTCCCGGGGTCAGGAGATTCTGATTTTTTTCACACTCCCAGGGTCAAGAAAATCACATTTTTTCACACTACCGGGGTCAGGAATTTCTGATTTTTTTCACACTCCCGGTGTTAGGAAAATCACATTTTTCACACTCCCGGGGTAAAGAAAATCGGATATTTTCACACTCCCGGGGTCAGGAAAATCAGATTTTTTTTCACACTCCCGCGGTCAGGAAAATTGGATATTTTCATACTCCCGGGGTCAGGAAAATCGCATTTTTCATTCTCCCGGGGTCAGGAAAATTGGGTTTTTTTCACACTCCCGGGGTCAAGAAAATCACATTTTTCACACTCCCGGGGTCAGGAGATTCTGATTTTTTTCACACTCCCGGGGTCAAGAAAATCACATTTTTTCACACTCCCGGGATCAGGAAATTCTGATTTTTTCACACTCCCGGGGTCAGGAGATTCTGATTTTTTTCACACTCCCGGGGTCAAGAAAATCACATTTTTTCACACTCCCGGGGTCAGGAAATTCTAATTTTTTTCACACTCCCGGTGTTAGGAAAATCACATTTTTCACACTCCCGGGGTCAGAAAAATTGGATTTTTTCACACTCCCGGGGTCAGGAGAATTTAATTTTTTTCACACTCCCGGGGTCAAGAAAATCACATTTTTTCACACTCCCGGGGTCAGGAAAATTGGATATTTTCATACTCCCGGGGTCAGGAAAATCGGATATTTTCACACTCCCGGGGTCAGGAAAATTGGATATTTTCATACTTCCGGGGTCAGGAAAATTGTATTTTTCAGAGTCCCGGGGTCAGGAAAATCGCATTTTTCATTCTCCCGGGGTCAGAAAAATTGGGTTTTTTTCACACTCCTGGGGTCAAGAAAATCACATTTTTCACACTCCCGGGGTCAGGAGATTCTGATTTTTTTCACACTCCCGGGGTCAAGAAAATCACATTTTTTCACACTCACGGGGTCAGGAATTTCTAATTTTTTTCACATTCCAGGTGTTAGGAAAATCACATTTTTCACAAGCCCGGGGTCAGAAAAATTGGGTTTTTTCACACTCCCGGGGTCAGGAGAATTTAATTTTTTTCACACTCCCGAGGTCAGGAAAATGGGATTCTTTTAACACTCCCGGGGTCAGGAAAATTGGATTTTTTTCACACTCCCGGGGTCAGGAAAATTGGGTTTTTTTTCACACTCCCGGGGTCAAGAAAATCACATTTTTTCTCACTCCCAGGGTCAGGAGATTCTGATTTTTTTCACACTCCCGGGGTGTAGAAAATCACATTATTTCACACTCCCGGGGTCAGGAAATTCTGATATTTTTCACACTCCCGGGGTCAGGAAAATCAGATTTTTTTTCACACTCCCGCGGTCAGGAAAATTGGATATTTTCATACTCCCGGGGTAAGGAAAATCGCATTTTTCATACTCCCGGGGTCAGGAAAATCAAAAAAATTTCACATTCCCGGGGTCAGGAAAATCAGATTTTTTTCATACTCCCGGGGTCAGGAAAATGGGATTTTTTTCACACTCCCGGTGTCAGGAAAATTGGATTTTTTTTAACACTCCCGGGGTCAGGAAAATTGGGTTTTTTTCAGACTTCCGGGGTCAAGAAAATCACATTTTTTCACACTCCCGGGGTCAGGAGATTCTGATTTTTTTCACACTCCCGGGGTCAAGAAAATCACATTTTTTCACACTCCCGGGGTCAGGAATTTCTGATTTTTTTCACACTCCCGGTGTTAGGAAAATCACATTTTTCACACTCCCGGGGTCAAGAAAATCACATTTTTTATCACTCCCGGGGTCAGGAAATTCTGATATTTTTCACACTCCCAGGGTCAGGAAAATCGGATATTTTCACACTCCCGGAGTCAGGGAAATCAGATTTTTTTTCATACTCCCGGGGTCAGGAAAAATCACATTTTTTCACACTCCCGCGGTCAGGAAAATTGGATATTTTCATACTCCCGGGGTCAGGAAAATCGCATTTTTCATACTCCCGGGGTCAGGAAAATCAATAAAAATTCACATTCCCGGGGTCAGGAAAATCAGATTTTTTTCATACTCCCGGGGTCAGGAAAATTGGATTTTTTTCATACTCCCGGTGTCAGGAAAATTGGATATTTTCATACTCCCGGGGTCAGGAAAATCGCATTTTTCATACTCCCGGGGTCAGGAAAATCCAAAATTTTTCACATTCCCGGTGTTTAGGAAAATCACATTTTTCACACTCCTGGGGTCAGGAGATTCTGATTTTTTTCACACTCCCGGGGTCAAGAAAATCACATTTTTTCACACTCCCGGGATCAGGAAATTCTGATTTTTTCACACTCCCGGGGTCAGGAGATTCTGATTTTTTTCACACTCCCGGGGTCAAGAAAATCACATTTTTTCACACTCCCGGGGTCAGGAATTTGTGATTTTTTTCACACTCCCGGTGTTAGGAAAATCACATTTTTCACACTCCCGGGGTAAAGAAAATCACATTTTTTCACACTCCCGGGGTCAGGAGATTCTGATTTCTTTCACACTCCTGGGGTCAAGAAAATCACATTTTTTCACACTCCCGGGGTCAGGAAATTCTATTTTTTTTTCACACTCCCTGTGTTAGGAAAATCACATTTTTCACACTCCCGGGGTCAGAAAAATTGGATGTTTTCACACTCCCGGGGTTAGGAGATTTTAATTTTTTTCACACCCGGGGTCAAGAAAATCACATTTTTTCACACTCCCGGGGTCAGGAGATTTTGATTTTTTCACACTCCCGGGGTCAAGAAAATCACATTTTTCACACTCCCGGGGTCAGGAAATTCTGATTTTTTTCACACTCCCGGTGTTAGGAAAATCACATTTTTCACACTCCCGGGGTCAAGAAAATCACATTTTTTCACACTCCCGGGGTCAGGAAATTCTGATATTTTTCACACTCCTTGGTCAGGAAAATCGGATATTTTCACACTCCCGGGGTCAGGAAAATCAGATTTTTTTTCATACTCCCGGGGTCAGGACAATCACATTTTTTCACACTCCCTGGGTCAGGAAAATCTTATTTTTTCCACACTCACGGTGTTAGGAAAATCACATTTTTCACACTCCCGGGGTCAGGAAAATTGGATTTTTTCCCACTCCCAGGGTCAGGAGAATTTAATTTTTTTCACAGTCCCGGGGTCAAGAAAATCACATTTTTTCACACTCCCGGGGTCAGGAAATTCTGATATTTTTACACTCCCGGGGTCAGGAAATTCTGATATTTTTACACTCCCGGGGTCAGGAAAATCGGATATTTTCACACCCCCGGGGTCAGGAAAATTGGATTTTTTAACACTCCTGGGGTCAGGAAAATTGGATTTTTTTCACACTCCCAGGGTCAGGAAAATTGGGTTTTTTTCACACTCCCGGGGTCAAGAAAATCACATTTTTTCACACACCCGGGGTCAGGAAATTCTGATTTTTTCACACTCCCGGGGTCAGGAGATTCTGATTTTTTTCACACTCCCGGGGTCAAGAAAATCACATTTTTTCACACTCCCGGGGTCAGGAAATTCTAATTTTTTTCACACTCCCGGTGTTAGGAAAATCACATTTTTCACACTCCCGGGGTCAGAAAAATTGGATTTTTTCACACTCCCGGGGTCAGGAGAATTTAATTTTTTTCAGACTCCCGGGTTCAAGAAAATCACATTTTTTCACACTCCCGGGGTCAGGAAAATTGGATTTTTTTAACACTCCCGGGGTCAGGAAAATTGGATTTTTTTCACACTCCCGGGGTCAGGAAAATTGGTTTTTTTTCACACTCCCGGGGTCAAGAAAATCACATTTTTTCACACTCCCGGGGTCAGGAGATTCTGATTTTGTTCACACTCCCGGGGTCAAGAAAATCACATTTTTTCACACTCCCGGGGTCAGGAATTTCTGATTTTTTTCACACTCCCGGTGTTAGGAAAATCACATTTTTCACACTCCCGGGGTCAGGAAAATCACATTTTTATCACTCCCGGGGTCAGGAAATTCTGATATTTTTCACACTCCCGGGGTCAGGAGAATCGGATATTTTCACACTCCCGGGGTCAGGAAAATCAGATTTTTTTTCACACTCCCGGGGTCAGGAAAAATCACATTTTTTCACACTCCCAGGGTCAGGAAATTCTGATTTATTCACACTCCCGGGGTCAGGAAAATCTGATATTTTTCACACTCCCGGGGACAGGAAAATCGGATATTTTCACACTCCCGGGGTCAGGAAAATCAGATTTTTTTTCACACTCCCGGGGTCAGGAAAATTGGATATTTTCATACTCCCGGGGTCAGGAAAATCTGATATTTTCACACTCCCTGGGTCAGGAAAATTGGATATTTTCATACTTCCGGGGTCAGGAAAATTGCATTTTTCAGACTCCCGGGGTCAGGAAAATCGCATTTTTCATACTCCCGGGGTCAGGAAAATCACATTTTTTCACACTCCCGGGGTCAGGAGATTCTGATTTTTTTCACACTCCCGGGGTCAAGAAAATCACATTTTTTCACACTCACGGGGTCAGGAAATTCTAATTTTTTCACACTCCCGGTGTTAGGAAAATCGGATATTTTCACACTCCCGGGGTCAGGAAAATCAGATTTTTTTTCATACTCCCGGGGTCAGGACAATCACATTTTTTCACACTCCCTGGGTCAGGAAATTCTTATTTTTTCCACACTCACGGTGTTAGGAAAATCACATTTTTCACACTCCCGGGGCCAGGAAAATTGGATTTTTTCACACTCCTTGGGTCAGGAGAATTTAATTTTTTTCACACTCCCGGGGTCAAGAAAATCACATTTTTTCACACTCCCGGGGTCAGGAAATTCTGATATTTTTCACACTCCCGGGGTCAGGAAAATCGGATATTTTCACACCCCCGGGGTCAGGAAAATCAGATTTTTTTCAGACTCCCGGGGTCAGGAAAATTGGATTTTTTTAACACTCCTGGGGTCAGGAAAATTGGATTTTTTTCACACTCCCAGGGTCAGGAAAATTGGGTTTTTTTCACACTTCCGGGGTCAAGAAAATCACATTTTTTCACACTCCTGGGGTCAGGAAATTCTGATTTTTCACACTCCCGGGGTCAGGAGATTCTGATTTTTTTCACACTCCCGGGGTCAAGAAAATCACATTTTTTCACACTCCCGGGGTCAGGAAATTCTAATTTTTTTCACACTCCCGGTGTTAGGAAAATCACATTTTTCACACTCCCGGGGTCAGAAAAATTGGATTTTTTCACACTCCTGGGGTCAGGAGAATTTAATTTTTTTCAGACTCCCGGGGTCAAGAAAATCACATTTTTTCACACTCCCGGGGTCAGGAAAATTGGGTTTTTTTCACACTCCCGGGGTCAAGAAAATCACATTTTTTCACACTCCCGGGGTCAGGAGATTCTGATTTTGTTCACATTCCCGGGGTCAAGAAAATCACATTTTTTCACACTCCCGGGGTCAGGAATTTCTGATTTTTTTCACACTCCCGGTGTTAGGAAAATCACATTTTTCACACTCTCGGGGTCAAAATCACATTTTTTATCACTCCCGGGGTCAGGAAATTCTGATATTTTTCACACTCCCGGGGTCAGGAAAATCGGATATTTTCACACTCCCGGGGTCAGGAAAATCAGATTTTTTTTCATAATCCCGTGGTCAGGAAAAATCACATTTTTTTCACACTCCCAGGGTCAGGAAATTCTGATTTTTTTCACACTCACGGTGTTAGGAAAATCACATTTTTCACACTCCCGGGGTCATGAAAATTTGATTTTTTCACACTCCCGGGGTCAGGAGTATTTAATTTTTTTCACACTCCCGGGGTCAAGAAAATCACATTTATTCACAGTCCCGGGGTCAGGAAATTCAGATATTTTTCACACTCCCTGGGACAGGAAAATCGGATATTTTCACACTCCCGGGGTCAGGAAAATCAGATTTTTTTTCACACTCCCGGGGTCAGGAAAATTGGATATTTTCATACTCCCGGGGTCAGGAAAATCTGATATTTTCACACTCCCTGGGTCAGGAAAATTGGATATTTTCATACTTCCGGGGTCAGGAAAATTGCATTTTTCAGACTCCCGGGGTCAGGAAAATCGCATTTTTCATACTCCCGGGGTCAGGAAAATCACATTTTCACACTCCCGGGGTCAGGAGATTCTGATTTTTTTCACACTCCCGGGGTCAAGAAAATCACATTTTTCACACTCCCGGTGTCAGAAAAATTGGGATTTTTCACACTCCCGGGGTCAGGAGAATTTAATTTTTTTCACACTCCCGGGGTCAGGAAAATGGGATTCTTTTAACACTCCCGGGGTCAGGAAAATTGGATTTTTTTCACACGCCCGGGGTCAAGAAAATCACATTTTTTCACACTCCCGGGGTCAGTAGATTCTGATTTTTTTTCACACTCCCGGGGTCAAGAAAATCACATTTTTTCACACTCCCGGGGTCAGGAAATTTTCATTTTTTTAACACTCCCGGTGTTAGGAAAATCACATTTTTCACACTCCCGGGGTCAAGAAAATCGGATATTTTCACACTCCCGGGGTCAGGAAAATCAGATTTTTTTTCACACTCCCGCGGTCAGGAAAATTGGATATTTTCATACTCCCGGGGTCAGGAAAATCTGATATTTTCACACTCCCTGGGTCACGAAAATTGGATATTTTCATACTTCCGGGGTCAGGAAAATTGCATTTTTCAGACTCCCGGGTTCAGGAAAATCGCATTTTTAATACTCCCGGGGTCAGGAAAATCACATTTTTTCACACTCCCGGGGTCAGGAGATTCTGATTTTTTTCACACTCCCGGGGTCAAGAAAATCACATTTTTTCACACTCACGGGGTCAGGAAATTCTAATTTTTTCACACTCCCGGTGGTAGGAAAATCACATTTTTCACACTCCCGGTGTCAGAAAAATTGGGATTTTTCACACTCCTGGGGTCAGGAGAATTTAATTTTTTTCACACTCCCGGGGTCAGGAAAATGGGATTCTTTTAACACTCCCGGGGTCAGGAAAATTGGATTTTTTTCACACTCCCGGGGTCAAGAAAATCACATTTTTTCACACTCCCGGGGTCAGTAGATTCTGATTTTTTTCACACTCCCGGGGTCAAGAAAATCACATTTTTTCACACTCCCGGGGTCAGGAAATTTTCATTTTTTTAACACTCCCGGTGTTAGGAAAATCACATTTTTCACACTCCCGGGGTCAAGAAAATCACATTTTTTCACACTCCCGGGGTCAGGAGATTCTGATATTTTTCACACTCCCGGGGTCAGGAAAATCTGATATTTTCACACCCCCGGGGTCAGGAAAATCAGATTTTTTTCATACTCCCGGGGTCAGGAAAATTGGATTTTTTTCACATTCCCGGGGTCAGGAAAATTGGATATTTTCACACTCCCGAGGTCAGGAAAATTGGATATTTTCATACTTCCGGGGTCAGGAAAATTGCATTTTTCAGACTCCCAGGGTCAGGAAAATCGCATTTTTCATTCTCCCGGGGTCAGGAAAATTGGGTTTTTTTCACACTCCCGGGGTCAAGAAAATCACATTTTTCACACTCCCGGGGTCTGGAGATTCTGATTTTTTTCACACTCCCGGGGTCAAGAAAATCACATTTTTTCACACTCACGGGGTCAGGAATTTCTAATTTTTTTCACATTCCCGGTGTTAGGAAAATCACATTTTTCACAATCCCGGGGTCAGAAAAATTGGGTTTTTTCACACTCCCGGGGTCAGGAGAATTTAATGTTTTCACAGTCCCGGGGTCAGGAAAATGGGATTCTTTTAACACTCCCGGGGTCAGGAAAATTGGATTTTTTTCACACTCCCGGGGTCAGGAAAATTGGTTTTTTTTCACACTCCCGGGGTCAAGAAAATCACATTTTTTCACACTCCCGGGGTCAAGAGATTCTGATTTTTTTCACACTCCCGGGGTCAAGAAAATCACATTTTTTCACACTCCCGGGGTCAGGAAATTCTGATATTTTTCACACTCCCGGGGTTAGGAAAATCACATTTTTCACACTCCCAGGATCAAGAATATCACATTTTTTCACACTCCCGGGGTCAGGAAATTCTGATATTTTTCACACTCCCGGGGTCAGGAAAATCGGATATTTTCACACTCCCTGGGTCAGGAAAATTGGATATTTTCATACTTCCGGGGTCAGGAAAATTGCATTTTTCAGACTCCCGGGGTCAGGAAAATCGCATTTTTCATACTCCCGGGGTCAGGAAAATCACATTTTTTCACACTCCCGGGGTCAGGAGATTCTGATTTTTTTCACACTCCCGGGGTCAAGAAAATCACATTTTTTCACACTCACGGGGTCAGGAAATTCTAATTTTTTCACACTCCCGGTGTAAGGAAAATCACATTTTTCACACTCCCGGTGTCAGAAAAATTGGGATTTTTCACACTCCCGGGGTCAGTAGAATTTAATTTTTTTCACACTCCCGGGGTCAGGAAAATGGGATTCTTTTAACACTCCCGGGGTCAAGGAAAATTGGATTTTTTTCACACTCCCGGGGTCAAGAAAATCACATTTCTTCACACTCCCGGGGTCAGTAGATTCTGATTTTTTTCACACTCCCGGGGTCAAGAAAATCACATTTTTTCACACTCCCGTGGTCAGGAAATTTTCATTTTTTAACACTCCTGGTGTTAGGAAAATCACATTTTTCACACTCCCGGGGTCAAGAAAATCACATTTTTTCACACTCCCGGGGTCAGGAGATTCTGATATTTTTCACACTCCCGGGGTCAGGAAAATCTGATATTTTCACACCCCCGGGGTCAGGAAAATCAGATTTTTTTCATACTCCCGTGGTCAGGAAAATTGGATTTTTTTCACATTCCCGGGGTCAGGAAAATTGGATATTTTCACACTCCCGGGGTCAGGAAAATTGGATATTTTCATACTTCCGGGGTCAGGAAAATTACATTTTTCAGACTCCCGGGGTCAGGAAAATCGCATTTTTCATTCTCCCGGGGTCAGGAAAATTGGGTTTTTTTCACACTCCCGGGGTCAGGAGTATTTAATTTTTTTCACACTTCCGGGGTCAAGAAAATCACATTTATTCACAGTCCCGGGGTCAGGAAATTCTGATATTTTTCACAATCCCGGGGACAGGAAAATCGGATATTTTCACACTCCCGGGGTCAGGAAAATCAGATTTTTTTTCACACTCCCGGGGTCAGGAAAATTGGATATTTTCATACTCCCGGGGTCAGGAAAATCTGATATTTTCACACTCCCTGGGTCACGAAAATTGGATATTTTCATACTTCCGGGGTCAGGAAAATTGCATTTTTCAGACTCCCGGGTTCAGGAAAATCGCATTTTTAATACTCCCGGGGTCAGGAAAATCACATTTTTTCACACTCCCGGGGTCAGGAGATTCTGATTTTTTTCACACTCCCGGGGTCAAGAAAATCACATTTTTTCACACTCACGGGGTCAGGAAATTCTAATTTTTTCACACTCCCGGTGGTAGGAAAATCACATTTTTCACACTCCCGGTGTCAGAAAAATTGGGATTTTTCACACTCCTGGGGTCAGGAGAATTTAATTTTTTTCACACTCCCGGGGTCAGGAAAATGGGATTCTTTTAACACTCCCGGGGTCAGGAAAATTGGATTTTTTTCACACTCCCGGGGTCAAGAAAATCACATTTTTTCACACTCCCGGGGTCAGTAGATTCTGATTTTTTTCACACTCCCGGGGTCAAGAAAATCACATTTTTTCACACTCCCGGGGTCAGGAAATTTTCATTTTTTTAACACTCCCGGTGTTAGGAAAATCACATTTTTCACACTCCCGGGGTCAAGAAAATCACATTTTTTCACACTCCCGGGGTCAGGAGATTCTGATATTTTTCACACTCCCGGGGTCAGGAAAATCTGATATTTTCACACCCCCGGGGTCAGGAAAATCTGATTTTTTTCATACTCCCGGGGTCAGGAAAATTGGATTTTTTTCACATTCCCGGGGTCAGGAAAATTGGATATTTTCACACTCCCGAGGTCAGGAAAATTGGATATTTTCATACTTCCGGGGTCAGGAAAATTGCATTTTTCAGACTCCCAGAGTCAGGAAAATCGCATTTTTCATTCTCCCGGGGTCAGGAAAATTGGGTTTTTTTCACACTCCCGGGGTCAAGAAAATCACATTTTTCACACTCCCGGGGTCAGGAGATTCTGATTTTTTTCACACTCCCGGGGTCAAGAAAATCACATTTTTTCACACTCACGGGGTCAGGAATTTCTAATTTTTTTCACATTCCCGGTGTTAGGAAAATCACATTTTTCACAATCCCGGGGTCAGAAAAATTGGGTTTTTTCACACTCCCGGGGTCAGGAGAATTTAATTTTTTTCACAGTCCCGGGGTCAGGAAAATGGGATTCTTTTAACACTCCTGGGGTCAGGAAAATTGGATTTTTTTCACACTCCCGGGGTCAGGAAAATTGGTTTTTTTTCACACTCCCGGGGTCAAGAAAATCACATTTTTTCACACTCCCGGGGTCAGGAGATTCTGATTTTTTTCACACTCCCGGGGTCAAGAAAATCACATTTTTTCACACTCCCGGGGTCAGGAAAATTGAATTTTTCACACTCCCGGGGTCAGGAAAATTGGGTTTTTTCACACTCCCGGGGTCAGGAGTATTTAATTTTTTTCACACTCCTGGGGTCAAGAAAATCACATTTATTCACAGTCCCGGGGTCAGGAAATTCTGATATTTTTCACACTCCCGGGGACAGGAAAATCAGATATTTTCACACTCCCGGGGTCAGGAAAATCAGATTTTTTTTCACACTCCCGGGGTCAGGAAAATTGGATATTTTCATACTCCCGGGGTCAGGAAAATCGGATATTTTCACACTCCCGGGGTCAGGAAAATTGGATATTTTCATACTTCCGGGGTCAGGAAAATTGCATTTTTCAGACTCCCGGGGTCAGGAAAATCGCATTTTTCATTCTCCCGGGGTCAGAAAAATTGAGTTTTTTTCACACTCCTGGGGTCAAGAAAATCACATTTTTCACACTCCCGGGGTCAGGAGATTCTGATTTTTTTCACACTCCCGGGGTCAAGAAAATCACATTTTTTCACACTCACGGGGTCAGGAATTTCTAATTTTTTTTCACATTCCCGGTGTTAGGAAAATCACATTTTTCACACTCCCGGGGTCAGGAGAATTTAATTTTTTTCACACTCCCGGGTTCAGGAAAATGGGATTCTTTTAACACTCCCGGGGTCAGGAAAATTGGATTTTTTTCACACTCCCGGGGTCAGGAAAATTGGGTTTTTTTCACACTCCCGGGGTCAAGAAAATCACATTTTTTCACACTCCCAGGGTCCGGAGATTCTGATTTTTTTCACACTCCCAGGGTCAAGAAAATCACATTTTTTCACACTCCCGGGGTCAGGAAATTCTGATTTTTTTCACACTCCCGGTGTTAGGAAAATCACATTTTTCACACTCCCAGGGTGAAGAAAATCACATTTTTTCACACTCCCGGGGTCAGGAAAATCGGATATTTTCACACTCCTGGGGTCAGGAAAATCAGATTTTTTTCATACTCCCGGGGTCAGGAAAATCACATTTTTTCACACTCCCAGGTTCAGGAAATTCTGATTTTTTTTTCACACTCACGGTGTTAGGAAAATCACATTTTTCACACTCCTGGGGTCAGGAAAATTGGATTTATTCAAACTCCCGGGGTCAGGAGAATTTAATTTTTTTCAGACTCCCGGGGTGAAGAAAATCACATTTTTTCACACTCCCGGGGTCAGGAAATTCTGATATTTTTCACACTCCCGGGGTCAGGAAAATCAGATTTTTTTCACACTCCCGCTGTCAGGAAAATTGGATATTTTCATACTCCCGGGGTCAGGAAAATCGTATTTTTCATACTCCCGGGGTCAGGAAAATAAAAAAAAATTCACACTCTTGGGGTCAAGAAAATCACATTTTTCACACTCCCGGGGTCAGGAGATTCTGATTTTTTTCACACTCCCGGGGTCAAGAAAATCACATTTTTTCACACTCCCGGGGTCAGGAATTTCTGATTTTTTTCACACTCCCGGTGTTAGGAAAATCACATTTTTCACACTCCCGGGGTCAAGAAAATCACATTTTTTATCACTCCCGGAGTCAGGATATTCTGATATTTTTCACACTCCCAGAGTCAGGAAAATCGGATATTTTCACACTCCCGGGGTCAGGAAAATCAGATTTTTTTTCATACTCCCGGGGTCAGGAAAAATCACATTTTTCCACACTCCCAGGGTCAGGAAATTCTGATTTTTTTCACACTCACGGTGTTAGGAAAATCACATTTTTCACACTCCCGGGGTCAGGAAAATTGGATTTTTTCACACTCCCGGGGTCAGGAGTATTTAATTTTTTTCACACTCCTGGGGTCAAGAAAATCACATTTATTCACAGTCCCGGGGTCAGGAAATTCTGATATTTTTCACACTCCCGGGGACAGGAAAATCAGATATTTTCACACTCCCGGGGTCAGGAAAATCAGATTTTTTTTCACACTCCCGGGGTCAGGAAAATTGGATATTTTCATACTCCCGGGGTCAGGAAAATCGGATATTTTCACACTCCCGGGGTCAGGAAAATTGGATATTTTCATACTTCCGGGGTCAGGAAAATTGCATTTTTCACACTCCTGGGGTCAAGAAAATCACATTTTTCACACTCCCGGGGTCAGGATATTCTGATTTTTTTCACACTCCCGGGGTCAAGAAAATCACATTTTTTCACACTCACGGGGTCAGGAATTTCTAATTTTTTTCACATTCCCGGTGTTAGGAAAATCACATTTTTCACACTCCCGGGGTCAGAAAAATTGGGTTTTTTCACACTCCCGGGGTCAGGAGAATTTAATTTTTTTCACACTCCCGGGGTCAGGAAAATGGGATTCTTTTAACACTCCCGGGGTCAGGAAAATTGGATTTTTTTCACATTCCCGGGGTCACGAAAATTGGGTTTTTTTCACACTCCCGGGATCAAGAAAATCACATTTTTTCACACTCCCAGGGTCAGGAGATTCTGATTTTTTTCACACTCCCGGGGTCAAGAAAATCACATTTTTTCACACTCCCGGGGTCAGGAAATTCTGATTTTTTTCACACTCCTGGTGTTAGGAAAATCACATTTTTCACACTCCCGGGGTGAAGAAAATCACATTTTTTCACACTCCCGGGGTCAGGAAATTCTGATATTTTTCACACTCCCGGGATCAGGAAAATCGGATATTTTCACACTCCTGGGGTCAGGAAAATCAGATTTTTTTCATACTCCCGGGGTCAGGAAAATCACATTTTTTCACACTCCCAGGGTCAGGAAATTCTGATTTTTTTCACACTCACGGTGTTAGGAAAATCACATTTTTCACACTCCCGGGGTCAGGAAAATTGGATTTATTCACACTCCCGGGGTCAGGAGAATTTAATTTTTTTCAGACTCCCGGGGTGAAGAAAATCACATTTTTTCACACTCCCGGGGTCAGGAAATTCTGATATTTTTCACACTCCCGGGGTCAGGAAAATCGGATATTTTCACACTCCCGGGGTCAGGAAAATCAGATTTTTTCACACTCCCGCTGTCAGGAAAATTGGATATTTTCATACTCCCGGGGTCAGGAAAATCGTATTTTTCATACTCCCGGGGTCAGGAAAATCAAAAAAATTTCACACTCTTGGGGTCAAGAAAATCACATTTTTTCACACTCCCGGGGTCAGGAGCTTCTGATTTTTTTCACACTCCCGGGGTCAAGAAAATCACATTTTTTCACACTCCTGGGGTCAGGAATTTCTGATTTTTTTTCACACTCCCGGTGTTAGGAAAATCACATTTTTCACATTCCCGGGGTCAAGAAAATCACATTTTTTATCGCTCCCGGGGTCAGGAAATTCTGATATTTTTCACACTCCCAGGGTCAGGAAAATCGGATATTTTCACACTCCCGGGGTCAGGAAAATCAGATTTTTTTTCATACTCCCGGGGTCAGGAAAAATCACATTTTTTCACACTCCCAGGGTCAGGAAATTCTGATTTTTTTCACACTCACGGTGTTAGGAAAATCACATTTTTCACACTCCCGGGGTCAGGAAAATTGGATTTTTTCACACTCCCGGGGTCAGGAGTATTTAATTTTTTTCACACTCCTGGGGTCAAGAAAATCACATTTATTCACAGTCCCGGGGTCAGGAAATTCTGATATTTTTCACACTCCCGGGGACAGGAAAATCAGATATTTTCACACTCCCGGGGTCAGGAAAATCAGATTTTTTTTCACACTCCCGGGGTCAGGAAAATTGGATATTTTCATACTCCCGGGGTCAGGAAAATCGGATATTTTCACACTCCCGGGGTCAGGAAAATTGGATATTTTCATACTTCCGGGGTCAGGAAAATTGCATTTTTCAGACTCCCGGGGTCAGGAAAATCGCATTTTTCATTCTCCCGGGGTCAGAAAAATTGGGTTTTTTTCACACTCCTGTGGTCAAGAAAATCACATTTTTCACACTCCCGGGGTCAGGAGATTCTGATTTTTTTCACACTCCCGGGGTCAAGAAAATCACATTTTTTCACACTCACGGGGTCAGGAATTTCTAATTTTTTTCACATTCCCGGTGTTAGGAAAATCACATTTTTCACACTCCCGGGGTCAGAAAAATTGTGTTTTTTCACACTCCCGGGGTCAGGAGAATTTAATTTTTTTCACACTCCCGGGGTCAGGAAAATGGGATTCTTTTAACACTCCCGGGGTCAGGAAAATTGGATTTTTTTCACACTCCCGGGGTCAGGAAAATTGGGTTTTTTTCACACTCCCGGGGTCAAGAAAATCACATTTTTTCACACTCCCAGGGTCAGGAGATTCTGATTTTTTTCACACTCCCGGGGTCAAGAAAATCACATTTTTTCACACTCCCGGGGTCAGGAAATTCTGATTTTTTTCACACTCCCGGTGTTAGGAAAATCACATTTTTCACACTCCCGGGGTGAAGAAAATCACATTTTTTCACACTCCCGGGGTCAGGAAATTCTGATATTTTTCACACTCCCGGGGTCAGGAAAATCGGATATTTTCACACTCCTGGGGTCAGGAAAATCAGATTTTTTTCATACTCCCGGGGTCAGGAAAATCACATTTTTTCACACTCCCAGGGTCAGGAAATTCTGATTTTTTTTCACACTCACAGTGTTAGGAAAATCACATTTTTCACACTCCCGGGGTCAGGAAAATTGGATTAATTCACACTCCCGGGGTCAGGAGAATTTAATTTTTTTCAGACTCCCGGGGTGAAGAAAATCACATTTTTTCACACTCCCAGGGTCAGGAAATTCTGATATGTTTCACACTCCCGGGGTCAGGAAAATCGGATATTTTCACACTCCCGGGGTCAGGAAAATCAGATTTTTTTCACAGTCCCGCTGTCAGGAAAATTGGATATTTTCATACTCCCGGGGTCAGGAAAATCGTATTTTTCATACTCCCGGGGTCAGGAAAATCAAAAAAATTTCACACTCCTGGGGTCAAGAAAATCACATTTTTCACACTCCCGGGGTCAGGAGATTCTGATTTTTTTCACACTCCCGGGGTCAAGAAAATCACATTTGTTCACACTCACGGGGTCAGGAATTTCTAATTATTTTCACACTCCCGGTGTTAGGAAAATCACATTTTTCACACTCCCGGGGTCAGGAAAATTGGATTTTTTTCACACTCCCAGGGTCAGGAAATTCTGATTTTTTCACACTCCCGGGGTCAGGAGATTCTGATTTTTTTCACACTCCCGGGGTCAAGAAAATCACATTTTTTCACACTCCCGGGGTCAGGAAATTCTAATTATTTTCACACTCCCGGTGTTAGGAAAATCACATTTTTCACACTCCCGGGGTCAGAAAAATTGGATTTTTTCACACTCCCGGGGTCAGGAGAATTTAATTTTTTTCAGACTCCCGGGGTCAAGAAAATCACATTTTTTCACACTCCCAGGGTCAGGAAAATCGGATATTTTCACACTCCCGGGGTCAGGAAAATCAGATTTTTTTTCATACTCCCGGGGTCAGGACAATCACATTTTTTCACACTCCCTGGGTCAGGAAATTCTTATTTTTTCCACACTCACGGTGTTAGGAAAATCACATTTTTCACACTCCCGGGGTCAGGAAAATTGGATTTTTTCACACTCCCGGGGTCAGGAGAATTTATTTTTTTTCACACTCCCGGGGTCAAGAAAATCACATTTTTTCACACTCCCGGGGTCAGGAAATTCTTATATTTTTCACACTCCCGGGGTCAGGAAAATCTGATATTTTCACACCCCCGGGGTCAGGAAAATCAGATTTTTTTCATACTCCCGGGGTCAGGAAAATTGGATTTTTTTCACACTCCCGGGGTCAGGAAAATTGGATATTTTCATACTCCCAGGGTCAGGAAAATCTGATATTTTCACACCCCCGGGGTCAGGAAAATTGGATTTTTTTAACACTCCTGGGGTCAGGAAAATTGGATTTTTTTCACACTCCCAGGGTCAGGAAATTCTGATTTTTTCACACTCCCGGGGTCAGGAGATTCTGATTTTTTTCACACTCCCGGGGTCAAGAAAATCACATTTTTTCACACTCCCGGGGTCAGGAAATTCTAATTATTTTCACACTCCCGGTGTTAGGAAAATCACATTTTTCACACTCCCGGGGTCAGAAAAATTGGATTTTTTCACACTCCCGGGGTCAGGAGAATTTAATTTTTTTCAGACTCCCGGGGTCAAGAAAATCACATTTTTTAACACTCCCGGGGTCAGGAAAATTGGCTTTTTTTAACACTCCCGGGGTCAGGAAAATTGGGTTTTTTTCACACTCCCGGGGTCAAGAAAATCACATTTTTTCACACTCCCGGGGTCAGGAGATTCTGATTTTTTTCACACTCCTGGGGTCAAGAAAATCACATTTTTTCACACTCCCAGGATCAGGAATTTCTGATTTTTTTCACACTCCCGGTGTTAGGAAAATCACATTTTTCACATTCCCGGGGTCAAGAAAATCACATTTTTTATCACTCCCGGGGTCAGGAAATTCTGATATTTTTCACACTCCCAGGGTCAGGAAAATCGGATATTTTCACACTCCCGGGGTCAGGAAAATCAGATTTTTTTTCATACTCCCGGGGTCAGGAAAAATCACATTTTTTCACACTCCCGGGGTCAGGAGAATTTAATTTTTTTCAGACTCCCGGGGTGAAGAAAATCACATTTTTTCACACTCCCGGGGTCAGGAAATTCTGATATGTTTCACACTCCCGGGGTCAGGAAAATCGGATATTTTCACACTCCCGGGGTCAGGAAAATCAGATTTTTTTCACACTCCCGCTGTCAGGAAAATTGGATATTTTCATACTCCCGGGGTCAGGAAAATCGTATTTTTCATACTCCCGGGGTCAGGAAAATCAAAAAAATTTCACACTCCTGGGGTCAAGAAAATCACATTTTTCACACTCCCGGGGTCAGGAGATTCTGATTTTTTTCACACTCCCGGGGTCAAGAAAATCACATTTGTTCACACTCACGGGGTCAGGAATTTCTAATTATTTTCACACTCCCGGTGTTAGGAAAATCACATTTTTCACACTCCCGGGGTCAGGAAAATTGGATTTTTTTCACACTCCCGGGGTCAGGAAAATTGGATATTTTCATACTCCCAGGGTCAGGAAAATTGGATTTTTTTAACACTCCTGGGGTCAGGAAAATTGGTTTTTTTTCACACTCCCAGGGTCAAGAAATTCTGATTTTTTCACACTCCCGGTGTCAGGAGATTCTGATTTTTTTCACACTCCCGGGGTCAAGAAAATCACAATTTTTCACACTCCCGGGGTCAGGAAATTCTAATTATTTTCACACTCCCGGTGTTAGGAAAATCACATTTTTCACACTCCCGGGGTCAGAAAAATTGGATTTTTTCACACTCCCGGGGTCAGGAGAATTTAATTTTTTTCAGACTCCCGGGGTCAAGAAAATCACATTTTTAACACTCCCGGGGTCAGGAAAATTGGCTTTTTTTAACACTCCCGGGGTCAGGAAAATTGGGTTTTTTTCACACTCCCGGGGTCAAGAAAATCACATTTTTTCACACTCCCGGGGTCAGGAGATTCTGATTTTTTTCACACTCCCGGGGTCAAGAAAATCACATTTTTTCACACTCCCGGGGTCAGGAATTTCTGATTTTTTTCACACTCCCGGTGTTAGGAAAATCACATTTTTCACATTCCCGGGGTCAAGAAAATCACATTTTTTATCACTCCCGGGGTCAGGAAATTCTGATATTTTTCACACTCCCAGGGTCAGGAAAATCGGATATTTTCACACTCCCGGGGTCAGGAAAATCAGATTTTTTTTCATACTCCCGGGCTCAGGAAAAATCACATTTTTTCACACTCCCAGGGTCAGGAAATTCTGATTTTTTTCACACTCACGGTGTTAGGAAAATCACATTTATTCACAGTCCCGAGGTCAGGAAATTCTGATATTTTTCACACTCCCAGGGACAGGAAAATCAGATATTTTCACACTCCCGGGGTCAGGAAAATCAGATTTTTTTTCACACTCCCGGGGTCAGGAAAATTGGATTTATTCAAACTCCCGGGGTCAGGAGAATTTAATTTTTTTCAGACTCCCGGAGTCAAGAAAATCACATTTTTTCACACTCCCGTGGTCAGGAAATTCTGATATTTTTCACAGTCCCGGGGTCAGGAAAATCGGATATTTTCACACTCCCGGGGTCAGGAAAATCAGATTTTTTTCACACTCCCGCTGTCAGGAAAATTGGATATTTTCATACTCCCTGGGTCAGGAAAATCGTATTTTTCATACTCCCGGGGTCAGGAAAATCAAAAAAAATTCACACTCTTGGGGTCAAGAAAATCACATTTTTCACACTCCCGGGGTCAGGAAAATTGGATTTTTTTCACACTCCCGGGGTCAGGAAAATTGGATATTTTCATACTCCCAGGGTCAGGAAAATTGGATTTTTTTAACACTCCTGGGGTCAGGAAAATTGGATTTTTTTCACACTCCCAGGGTCAGGAAATTCTGATTTTTTCACACTCCCGGTGTCAGGAGATTCTGATTTTTTTCACACTCCCGGGGTCAAGAAAATCACAATTTTTCACACTCCCGGGGTCAGGAAATTCTAATTATTTTCACACTCCCGGTGTTAGGAAAATCACATTTTTCACACTCCCGGGGTCAGAAAAATTGGATTTTTTCACACTCCCGGGGTCAGGAGAATTTAATTTTTTTCAGACTCCCGGGGTCAAGAAAATCACATTTTTAACACTCCCGGGGTCAGGAAAATTGGCTTTTTTTAACACTCCCGGGGTCAGGAAAATTGGGTTTTTTTCACACTCCCGGGGTCAAGAAAATCACATTTTTTCACACTCCCGGGGTCAGGAGATTCTGATTTTTTTCACACTCCCGGGGTCAAGAAAATCACATTTTTTCACACTCCCGGGGTCAGGAATTTCTGATTTTTTTCACACTCCCGGTGTTAGGAAAATCACATTTTTCACATTCCCGGGGTCAAGAAAATCACATTTTTTATCACTCCCGGGGTCAGGAAATTCTGATATTTTTCACACTCCCAGGGTCAGGAAAATCGGATATTTTCACACTCCCGGGGTCAGGAAAATCAGATTTTTTTTCATACTCCCGGGCTCAGGAAAAATCACATTTTTTCACACTCCCAGGGTCAGGAAATTCTGATTTTTTTCACACTCACGGTGTTAGGAAAATCACATTTATTCACAGTCCCGAGGTCAGGAAATTCTGATATTTTTCACACTCCCAGGGACAGGAAAATCAGATATTTTCACACTCCCGGGGTCAGGAAAATCAGATTTTTTTTCACACTCCCGGGGTCAGGAAAATTGGATTTATTCAAACTCCCGGGGTCAGGAGAATTTAATTTTTTTCAGACTCCCGGAGTCAAGAAAATCACATTTTTTCACACTCCCGTGGTCAGGAAATTCTGATATTTTTCACAGTCCCGGGGTCAGGAAAATCGGATATTTTCACACTCCCGGGGTCAGGAAAATCAGATTTTTTTCACACTCCCGCTGTCAGGAAAATTGGATATTTTCATACTCCCTGGGTCAGGAAAATCGTATTTTTCATACTCCCGGGGTCAGGAAAATCAAAAAAAATTCACACTCTTGGGGTCAAGAAAATCACATTTTTCACACTCCCGGGGTCAGGAGATTCTGATTTTTTTCACACTCCCGGGGTTAAGAAAATCACATTTTTTCACACTCCCGGGGTCAGGAATTTCTGTTTTTTTTCACACTCCCGGTGTTAGGAAAATCACATTTTTCACACTCCCGGGGTCAAGAAAATCACATTTTTTATCACTCCCGGAGTCAGGATATTCTGATATTTTTCACACTCCCAGAGTCAGGAAAATCGGATATTTTCACACTCCCGGGGTCAGGAAAATCAGATTTTTTTTCATACTCCCGGGGTCAGGAAAAATCACATTTTTTCACACTCCCAGGGTCAGGAAATTCTGATTTTTTTCACACTCACGGTGTTAGGAAAATCACATTTTTCACACTCCCGGGGTCAGGAAAATTGGATTTTTTCACACTCCCGGGGTCAGGAGTATTTAATTTTTTTCACACTCCTGGGGTCAAGAAAATCACATTTATTCACAGTCCCAGGGTCAGGAAATTCTGATATTTTTCACACTCCCGGGGACAGGAAAATCAGATATTTTCACACTCCCGGGGTCAGGAAAATCAGATTTTTTTTCACACTCCCGGGGTCAGGAAAATTGGATATTTTCATACTCCAGGGGTCAGGAAAATCGGATATTTTCACACTCCCGGGGTCAGGAAAATTGGATATTTTCATACTTCCGGGGTCAGGAAAATTGCATTTTTCAGACTCCCGGGGTCAGGAAAATCGCATTTTTCATTCTCCCGGGGTCAGAAAAATTGAGTTTTTTTCACACTCCTGGGGTCAAGAAAATCACATTTTTCACACTCCCGGGGTCAGGAGATTCTGATTTTTTTCACACTCCCGGGGTCAAGAAAATCACATTTTTTCACACTCACGGGGTCAGGAATTTCTAATTTTTTTCACATTCCCGGTGTTAGGAAAATCACATTTTTCACACTCCCGGGGTCAGGAGAATTTAATTTTTTTCACACTCCCGGGTTCAGGAAAATGGGATTCTTTTAACACTCCCGGGGTCAGGAAAATTGGATTTTTTTCACACTCCCGGGGTCAGGAAAATTGGGTTTTTTTCACACTCCCGGGGTCAAGAAAATCACATTTTTTCACACTCCCAGGGTCCGGAGATTCTGATTTTTTTCACACTCCCAGGGTCAAGAAAATCACATTTTTTCACACTCCCGGGGTCAGGAAATTCTGATTTTTTTCACACTCCCGGTGTTAGGAAAATCACATTTTTCACACTCCCGGGGTGAAGAAAATCACATTTTTTCACACTCCCGGGGTCAGGAAAATCGGATATTTTCACACTCCTGGGGTCAGGAAAATCAGATTTTTTTCATACTCCCGGGGTCAGGAAAATCACATTTTTTCACACTCCCAGGTTCAGGAAATTCTGATTTTTTTTTCACACTCACGGTGTTAGGAAAATCACATTTTTCACACTCCCGGGGTCAGGAAAATTGGATTTATTCAAACTCCCGGGGTCAGGAGAATTTAATTTTTTTCAGACTCCTGGGGTGAAGAAAATCACATTTTTTCACACTCCCGGGGTCAGGAAATTCTGATATTTTTCACACTCCCGGGGTCAGGAAAATCAGATTTTTTTCACACTCCCGCTGTCAGGAAAATTGGATATTTTCATACTCCCGGGGTCAGGAAAATCGTATTTTTCATACTCCCGGGGTCAGGAAAATCAAAAAAAATTCACACTCTTGGGGTCAAGAAAATCACATTTTTCACACTCCCGGGGTCAGGAGATTCTGATTTTTTTCACACTCCCGGGGTCAAGAAAATCACATTTTTTCACACTCCCGGGGTCAGGAATTTCTGATTTTTTTCACACTCCCGGTGTTAGGAAAATCACATTTTTCACACTCCCGGGGTCAAGAAAATCACATTTTTTATCACTCCCGGAGTCAGGATATTCTGATATTTTTCACACTCCCAGAGTCAGGAAAATCGGATATTTTCACACTCCCGGGGTCAGGAAAATCAGATTTTTTTTCATACTCCCGGGGTCAGGAAAAATCACATTTTTTCACACTCCCAGGGTCAGGAAAATCAGATTTTTTTCATACTCCCGGGGTCAGGAAAATCACATTTTTTCACACTCCCAGGGTCAGGAAATTCTGATTTTTTTTCACACTCACGGTGTTAGGAAAATCACATTTTTCACACTCCCGGGGTCAGGAAAATTGGATTTATTCACACTCCCGGGGTCAGGAGAATTTAATTTTTTTCACACTCCTGGGGTCAAGAAAATCACATTTATTCACAGTCCCGGGGTCAGGAAATTCTGATATTTTTCACACTCCCGGGGACAGGAAAATCAGATATTTTCACACTCCCGGGGTCAGGAAAATCAGATTTTTTTTCACACTCCCGGGGTCAGGAAAATTGGATATTTTCATACTCCCGGGGTCAGGAAAATCGGATATTTTCACACTCCCGGGGTCAGGAAAATTGGATATTTTCATACTTCCGGGGTCAGGAAAATTGCATTTTTCACACTCCTGGGGTCAAGAAAATCACATTTTTCACACTCCCGGGGTCAGGATATTCTGATTTTTTTCACACTCCCGGGGTCAAGAAAATCACATTTTTTCACACTCACGGGGTCAGGAATTTCTAATTTTTTTCACATTCCCGGTGTTAGGAAAATCACATTTTTCACACTCCCGGGGTCAGAAAAATTGGGTTTTTTCACACTCCCGGGGTCAGGAGAATTTAATTTTTTTCACACTCCCGGGGTCAGGAAAATGGGATTCTTTTAACACTCCCGGGGTCAGGAAAATTGGATTTTTTTCACATTCCCGGGGTCACGAAAATTGGGTTTTTTTCACACTCCCGGGGTCAAGAAAATCACATTTTTTCACACTCCCAGGGTCAGGAGATTCTGATTTTTTTCACACTCCCGGGGTCAAGAAAATCACATTTTTTCACACTCCCGGGGTCAGGAAATTCTGATTTTTTTCACACTCCTGGTGTTAGGAAAATCACATTTTTCACACTCCCGGGGTGAAGAAAATCACATTTTTTCACACTCCCGGGGTCAGGAAATTCTGATATTTTTCACACTCCCGGGGTCAGGAAAATCGGATATTTTCACACTCCTGGGGTCAGGAAAATCAGATTTTTTTCATACTCCCGGGGTCAGGAAAATCACATTTTTTCACACTCCCAGGGTCAGGAAATTCTGATTTTTTTTCACACTCACGGTGTTAGGAAAATCACATTTTTCACACTCCCGGGGTCAGGAAAATTGGATTTATTCACACTCCCGGGGTCAGGAGAATTTAATTTTTTTCAGACTCCCGGGGTGAAGAAAATCACATTTTTTCACACTCCCGGGGTCAGGAAATTCTGATATTTTTCACACTCCCGGGGTCAGGAAAATCGGATATTTTCACACTCCCGGGGTCAGGAAAATCAGATTTTTTCACACTCCCGCTGTCAGGAAAATTGGATATTTTCATACTCCCGGGGTCAGGAAAATCGTATTTTTCATACTCCCGGGGTCAGGAAAATCAAAAAAATTTCACACTCTTGGGGTCAAGAAAATCACATTTTTTCACACTCCTGGGGTCAGGAATTTCTGATTTTTTTCACACTCCCGGTGTTAGGAAAATCACATTTTTCACATTCCCGGGGTCAAGAAAATCACATTTTTTATCACTCCCGGGGTCAGGAAATTCTGATATTTTTCACACTCCCAGGGTCAGGAAAATCGGATATTTTCACACTCCCGGGGTCAGGAAAATCAGATTTTTTTTCATACTCCCGGGGTCAGGAAAAATCACATTTTTTCACACTCCCGGGTCAGGAAATTCTGATTTTTTTCACACTCACGGTGTTAGGAAAATCACATTTTTCACACTCCCGGGGTCAGGAAAATTGGATTTTTTCACACTCCCGGGGTCAGGAGTATTTAATTTTTTTCACACTCCTGGGGTCAAGAAAATCACATTTATTCACAGTCCCGGGGTTAGGAAATTCTGATATTTTTCACACTCCCGGGGACAGGAAAATCAGATATTTTCACACTCCCGGGGTCAGGAAAATCAGATTTTTTTTCACACTCCCGGGGTCAGGAAAATTGGATATTTTCATACTCCCGGGGTCAGGAAAATCGGATATTTTCACACTCCCGGGGTCAGGAAAATCGGATATTTTCATACTTCCGGGGTCAGGAAAATTGCATTTTTCAGACTCCCGGGGTCAGGAAAATCGCATTTTTCATTCTCCCGGGGTCAGAAAAATTGGGTTTTTTTCACACTCCTGTGGTCAAGAAAATCACATTTTTCACACTCCCGGGGTCAGGAGATTCTGATTTTTTTCACACTCCCGGGGTCAAGAAAATCACATTTTTTCACACTCACGGGGTCAGGAATTTCTAATTTTTTTCACATTCCCGGTGTTAGGAAAATCACATTTTTCACACTCCCGGGGTCAGAAAAATTGTGTTTTTTCACACTCCCGGGGTCAGGAGAATTTAATTTTTTTCACACTCCCGGGGTCAGGAAAATGGGATTCTTTTAACACTCCCGGGGTCAGGAAAATTGGATTATTTTCACACTCCCGGGGTCAGGAAAATTGGGTTTTTTTCACACTCCCGGGGTCAAGAAAATCACATTTTTTCACACTCCCAGGGTCAGGAGATTCTGATTTTTTTCACACTCCCGGGGTCAAGAAAATCACATTTTTTCACACTCCCGGGGTCAGGAAATTCTGATTTTTTACACACTCCCGGTGTTAGGAAAATCACATTTTTCACACTCCCGGGGTGAAGAAAATCACATTTTTTCACACTCCCGGGGTTAGGAAATTCTGATATTTTTCACACTCCCGGGGTCAGGAAAATCGGATATTTTCACACTCCTGGGGTCAGGAAAATCAGATTTTTTTCATACTCCCGGGGTCAGGAAAATCACATTTTTTCACACTCCCAGGGTCAGGAAATTCTGATTTTTTTTCACACTCACAGTGTTAGGAAAATCACATTTTTCACACTCCCGGGGTCAGGAAAATTGGATTTATTCACACTCCCGGGGTCAGGAGAATTTAATTTTTTTCAGACTCCCGGGGTGAAGAAAATCACATTTTTTCACACTCCCGGGGTCAGGAAATTCTGATATGTTTCACACTCCCGGGGTCAGGAAAATCGGATATTTTCACACTCCCGGGGTCAGGAAAATCAGATTTTTTTCACAGTCCCGCTGTCAGGAAAATTGGATATTTTCATACTCCCGGGGTCAGGAAAATCGTATTTTTCATACTCCCGGGGTCAGGAAAATCAAAAAAATTTCACACTCCTGGGGTCAAGAAAATCACATTTTTCACACTCCCGGGGTCAGGAGATTCTGATTTTTTTCACACTCCCGGGGTCAAGAAAATCACATTTGTTCACACTCACGGGGTCAGGAATTTCTAATTATTTTCACACTCCCGGTGTTAGGAAAATCACATTTTTCACACTCCCGGGGTCAGGAAAATTGGATTTTTTTCACACTCCCAGGGTCAGGAAATTCTGATTTTTTCACACTCCCGGGGTCAGGAGATTCTGATTTTTTTCACACTCCCGGGGTCAAGAAAATCACATTTTTTCACACTCCCGGGGTCAGGAAATTCTAATTATTTTCACACTCCCGGTGTTAGGAAAATCACATTTTTCACACTCCCGGGGTCAGAAAAATTGGATTTTTTCACACTCCCGGGGTCAGGAGAATTTAATTTTTTTCAGACTCCCGGGGTCAAGAAAATCACATTTTTTCACACTCCCAGGGTCAGGAAAATCGGATATTTTCACACTCCCGGGGTCAGGAAAATCAGATTTTTTTTCATACTCCCGGGGTCAGGACAATCACATTTTTTCACACTCCCTGGGTCAGGAAATTCTTATTTTTTCCACACTCACGGTGTTAGGAAAATCACATTTTTCACACTCCCGGGGTCAGGAAAATTGGATTTTTTCACACTCCCGGGGTCAGGAGAATTTATTTTTTTTCACACTCCCGGGGTCAAGAAAATCACATTTTTTCACACTCCCGGGGTCAGGAAATTCTTATATTTTTCACACTCCCGGGGTCAGGAAAATCTGATATTTTCACACCCCCGGGGTCAGGAAAATCAGATTTTTTTCATACTCCCGGGGTCAGGAAAATTGGATTTTTTTCACACTCCCGGGGTCAGGAAAATTGGATATTTTCATACTCCCAGGGTCAGGAAAATCTGATATTTTCACACCCCCGGGGTCAGGAAAATTGGATTTTTTTAACACTCCTGGGGTCAGGAAAATTGGATTTTTTTCACACTCCCAGGGTCAGGAAATTCTGATTTTTTCACACTCCCGGGGTCAGGAGATTCTGATTTTTTTCACACTCCCGGGGTCAAGAAAATCACATTTTTTCACACTCCCGGGGTCAGGAAATTCTAATTATTTTCACACTCCCGGTGTTAGGAAAATCACATTTTTCACACTCCCGGGGTCAGAAAAATTGGATTTTTTCACACTCCCGGGGTCAGGAGAATTTAATTTTTTTCAGACTCCCGGGGTCAAGAAAATCACATTTTTTAACACTCCCGGGGTCAGGAAAATTGGCTTTTTTTAACACTCCCGGGGTCAGGAAAATTGGGTTTTTTTCACACTCCCGGGGTCAAGAAAATCACATTTTTTCACACTCCCGGGGTCAGGAGATTCTGATTTTTTTCACACTCCTGGGGTCAAGAAAATCACATTTTTTCACACTCCCAGGATCAGGAATTTCTGATTTTTTTCACACTCCCCGTGTTACGAAAATCACATTTTTCACATTCCCGGGGTCAAGAAAATCACATTTTTTATCACTCCCGGGGTCAGGAAATTCTGATATTTTTCACACTCCCAGGGTCAGGAAAATCGGATATTTTCACACTCCCGGGGTCAGGAAAATCAGATTTTTTTTCATACTCCCGGGGTCAGGAAAAATCACATTTTTTCACACTCCCGGGGTCAGGAGAATTTAATTTTTTTCAGACTCCCGGGGTGAAGAAAATCACATTTTTTCACACTCCCGGGGTCAGGAAATTCTGATATGTTTCACACTCCCGGGGTCAGGAAAATCGGATATTTTCACACTCCCGGGGTCAGGAAAATCAGATTTTTTTCACACTCCCGCTGTCAGGAAAATTGGATATTTTCATACTCCCGGGGTCAGGAAAATCGTATTTTTCATACTCCCGGGGTCAGGAAAATCAAAAAAATTTCACACTCCTGGGGTCAAGAAAATCACATTTTTCACACTCCCGGGGTCAGGAGATTCTGATTTTTTTCACACTCCCGGGGTCAAGAAAATCACATTTGTTCACACTCACGGGGTCAGGAATTTCTAATTATTTTCACACTCCCGGTGTTAGGAAAATCACATTTTTCACACTCCCGGGGTCAGGAAAATTGGATATTTTCATACTCCCGGGGTCAGGAAAATTGCATTTTTCAGACTCCCGGGGTCAGGAAAATTGGATTTTTTTAACACTCCTGGGGTCAGGAAAATTGGATTTTTTTCACACTCCCAGGGTCAGGAAATTCTGATTTTTTCACACTCCCGGGGTCAGGAGATTCTGATTTTTTTCACACTCCCGGGGTCAAGAAAATCACATTTTTTCACACTCCCGGGGTCAGGAAATTCTAATTTATTTCACACTCCCGGTGTTAGGAAAATCACATTTTTCACACTCCCGGGGTCAGAAAAATTGGATTTTTTCACACTCCCGGGGTCAGGAGAATTTAATTTTTTTCAGACTCCCGGGTTCAAGAAAATCACATTTTTTCACTCTCCCGGGGTCAGGAAAATTGGATTATTTTAATACTCCCGGGGTCAGGAAAATTGGGGTTTTTTTCACACTCCCGGGGTCAAGAAAATCACATTTTTTCACACTCCCGGGGTCAGGAGATTCTGATTTTTTTCACACTCCTGGGGTCAAGAAAATCACATTTTTTCACACTCCCAGGATCAGGAATTTCTGATTTTTTTCACACTCCCGGTGTTAGGAAAATCACATTTTTCACACTCCCGGGGTCAAGAAAATCACATTTTTTCACACTCCCAGGGTCAGGAAATTCTGATATTTTTCACACTCCCAGGGTCAGGAAAATCGGATATTTTCACACTCCCGGGGTCAGGAGAATTTAATTTTTTTCACACTCCCGGGGTCAGGAAAATGGGATTCTTTTAACACTCCCGGGGTCAGGAAAATTGGATTTTTTTCACACTCCCGGGGTCAGGAAAATTGGGTTTTTTTCACACTCCCGGGGTGAAGAAAATCACATTTTTTCACACTCCCGGGGTCAGGAGATTCTGATTTTTTTCACACTCCTGGGGTTAAGAAAATCACATTTTTTCACACTCCCGGGGTCAGGAATTTCTGATTTTTTTCACACTCCCGGTGTAAGGAAAATCACATTTTTCACACTCCCGGGGTCAAGAAAATTACATTTTTTATCACTCCCGGGGTCAGGAAATTCTGATATTTTTCACACTCCCAGGGTCAGGAAAATCGGATATTTTCACACTCCCGGGGTCAGGAAAATCAGATTTTTTTTCAAACTCCCGGGGTCAGGAAAAATCACATTTTTTCACACTCCCAGGGTCAGGAAATTCTGATTTTTTTCACACTCACGGTGTTAGGGAAATCACATTTTTCACACACCCGGGGTCAGGAAAATTGGATTTTTTCACACTCCCGGGGTCAGGAGTATTTAATTTTTTTCACACAGCTGGGGTCAAGAAAATCACATTTATTCACAGTCCCGGGGTCAGGAAATTCTGATATTTTTCACACTCCCGGGGACAGGAAAATCAGATATTTTCACACTCCCGGGGTCAGGAAAATCAGATTTTTTTTCACACTCCCGGGGTCAGGAAAATTGGATATTTTCATACTCCCGGGGTCAGGAAAATCGGATATTTTCACACTCCCGGGGTCAGGAAAATTGGATATTTTCATACTTCCGGGGTCAGGAAAATTGCATTTTTCAGACTCCCGGGGTCAGGAAAATCGCATTTTTCATTCTCCCGGGGTCAGAAAAATTGGGTTTTTTTCTCACTCCTGGGGTCAAGAAAATCACATTTTTCACACTCCCGGGGTCAGGAGATTCTGATTTTTTTCACACTCCCGGGGTCAAGAAAATCACATTTTTTCACACTCCTGGGGTCAAGAAAATCACATTTTTTCCCACTCCCAGGATCAGGAATTTCTGATTTTTTTCACACTCCCGGTGTTAGGAAAATCACATTTTTCACACTCCCGGGGTCAAGAAAATCACATTTTTTATCACTCCCGGGGTCAGGAAATTCTGATATTTTTCACACTCCCAGGGTCAGGAAAATCGGATATTTTCACACTCCCGGGGTCAGGAGAATTTAATTTTTTTCACACTCCCGGGGTCAGGAAAATGGGATTCTTTTAACACTCCCGGGGTCAGGAAAATTGGATTTTTTTCACACTCCCCGGGTCAGGAAAATTGGGTTTTTTTCACACTCCCGGGGTCAAGAAAATCACATTTTTTCACACTCCCAGGGTCAGGAGATTCTGATTTTTTTCACACTCCCGGGGTCAAGAAAATCACATTTTTTCACACTCCCGGGGTCAGGAAATTCTGATTTTTTTCACACTCCCGGTGTTAGGAAAATCACATTTTTCACACTCCCGGGGTGAAGAAAATCACATTTTTTCACACTCCTGGGGTCAGGAAATTCTGATATTTTTCACACTCCCGGGGTCAGGAAAATCGGATATTTTCACACTCCTGGGGTCAGGAAAATCAGATTTTTTTCATACTCCCGGGGTCAGGAAAATCACATTTTTTCACACTCCCAGGGTCAGGAAATTCTGATTTTTTTTCACACTCACGGTGTTAGGAAAATCACATTTTTCACACTCCCGGGGTCAGGAAAATTGGATTTATTCACACTCCCGGGGTCAGGAGAATTTAATTTTTTTCAGACTCCCGGGGTGAAGAAAATCACATTTTTTCACACTCCCGGGGTCAGGAAATTCTGATATTTTTCACACTCCCGGGGTCAGGAAAATCGGATATTTTCACACTCCTGGGGTCAGGAAAATCAGATATTTTTCACACTCCCGCTGTCAGGAAAATTGGATATTTTCATACTCCCGGGGTCAGGAAAATCGTATTTTTCATACTCCCGGGGTCAGGAAAATCAAAAAAAATTCACACTCCTGGGGTCAAGAAAATCACATTTTTCACACTCCCGGGGTCAGGAGATTCTGATTTTTTTCACACTCCCGGGGTCAAGAAAATCACATTTGTTCACACTCACGGGGTCAGGAATTTCTAATTATTTTCACACTCCCGGTGTTAGGAAAATCACATTTTTCACACTCCCGGGGTCAGGAAAATTGGATTTTTTTCACACTCCCAGGGTCAGGAAATTCTGATTTTTTCACACTCCCGGGGTCAGGAGATTCTGATTTTTTTCACACTCCCGGGGTCAAGAAAATCACATTTTTTCACACTCCCGGGGTCAGGAAATTCTAATTATTTTCACTCTCCCGGTGTTAGGAAAATCACATTTTTCACACTCCCGGGGTCAAGAAAATCACATTTTTTATCACTCCCGGGGTCAGGAAATTCTGATATTTTTCACACTCCCAGGGTCAGGAAAATCGGATATTTTCACACTCCCGGGGTCAGGAGAATTTAATTTTTTTCACACTCCCGGGGTCAGGAAAATGGGATTCTTTTAACACTCCCGGGGTCAGGAAAATTGGATTTTTTTCACACTCCCCGGGTCAGGAAAATTGGGTTTTTTTCACACTCCCGGGGTCAAGAAAATCACATTTTTTCACACTCCCAGGGTCAGGAGATTCTGATTTTTTTCACACTCCCGGGGTCAAGAAAATCACATTTTTTCACACTCCCGGGGTCAGGAAATTCTGATTTTTTTCACACTCCCGGTGTTAGGAAAATCACATTTTTCACACTCCCGGGGTGAAGAAAATCACATTTTTTCACACTCCTGGGGTCAGGAAATTCTGATATTTTTCACACTCCCGGGGTCAGGAAAATCGGATATTTTCACACTCCTGGGGTCAGGAAAATCAGATTTTTTTCATACTCCCGGGGTCAGGAAAATCACATTTTTTCACACTCCCAGGGTCAGGAAATTCTGATTTTTTTTCACACTCACGGTGTTAGGAAAATCACATTTTTCACACTCCCGGGGTCAGGAAAATTGGATTTATTCACACTCCCGGGGTCAGGAGAATTTAATTTTTTTCAGACTCCCGGGGTGAAGAAAATCACATTTTTTCACACTCCCGGGGTCAGGAAATTCTGATATTTTTCACACTCCCGGGGTCAGGAAAATCGGATATTTTCACACTCCTGGGGTCAGGAAAATCAGATATTTTTCACACTCCCGCTGTCAGGAAAATTGGATATTTTCATACTCCCGGGGTCAGGAAAATCGTATTTTTCATACTCCCGGGGTCAGGAAAATCAAAAAAAATTCACACTCCTGGGGTCAAGAAAATCACATTTTTCACACTCCCGGGGTCAGGAGATTCTGATTTTTTTCACACTCCCGGGGTCAAGAAAATCACATTTGTTCACACTCACGGGGTCAGGAATTTCTAATTATTTTCACACTCCCGGTGTTAGGAAAATCACATTTTTCACACTCCCGGGGTCAGGAAAATTGGATTTTTTTCACACTCCCAGGGTCAGGAAATTCTGATTTTTTCACACTCCCGGGGTCAGGAGATTCTGATTTTTTTCACACTCCCGGGGTCAAGAAAATCACATTTTTTCACACTCCCGGGGTCAGGAAATTCTAATTATTTTCACTCTCCCGGTGTTAGGAAAATCACATTTTTCACACTCCCGGGGTCAAGAAAATCACATTTTTTATCACTCCCGGGGTCAGGAAATTCTGATATTTTTCACACTCCCAGGGTCAGGAAAATCGGATATTTTCACACTCCCGGGGTCAGGAGAATTTAATTTTTTTCACACTCCCGGGGTCAGGAAAATGGGATTCTTTTAACACTCCCGGGGTCAGGAAAATTGGATTTTTTTCACACTCCCCGGGTCAGGAAAATTGGGTTTTTTTCACACTCCCGGGGTCAAGAAAATCACATTTTTTCACACTCCCAGGGTCAGGAGATTCTGATTTTTTTCACACTCCCGGGGTCAAGAAAATCACATTTTTTCACACTCCCGGGGTCAGGAAATTCTGATTTTTTTCACACTCCCGGTGTTAGGAAAATCACATTTTTCACACTCCCGGGGTGAAGAAAATCACATTTTTTCACACTCCTGGGGTCAGGAAATTCTGATATTTTTCACACTCCCGGGGTCAGGAAAATCGGATATTTTCACACTCCTGGGGTCAGGAAAATCAGATTTTTTTCATACTCCCGGGGTCAGGAAAATCACATTTTTTCACACTCCCAGGGTCAGGAAATTCTGATTTTTTTTCACACTCACGGTGTTAGGAAAATCACATTTTTCACACTCCCGGGGTCAGGAAAATTGGATTTATTCACACTCCCGGGGTCAGGAGAATTTAATTTTTTTCAGACTCCCGGGGTGAAGAAAATCACATTTTTTCACACTCCCGGGGTCAGGAAATTCTGATATTTTTCACACTCCCGGGGTCAGGAAAATCGGATATTTTCACACTCCTGGGGTCAGGAAAATCAGATATTTTTCACACTCCCGCTGTCAGGAAAATTGGATATTTTCATACTCCCGGGGTCAGGAAAATCGTATTTTTCATACTCCCGGGGTCAGGAAAATCAAAAAAAATTCACACTCCTGGGGTCAAGAAAATCACATTTTTCACACTCCCGGGGTCAGGAGATTCTGATTTTTTTCACACTCCCGGGGTCAAGAAAATCACATTTGTTCACACTCACGGGGTCAGGAATTTCTAATTATTTTCACACTCCCGGTGTTAGGAAAATCACATTTTTCACACTCCCGGGGTCAGGAAAATTGGATTTTTTTCACACTCCCAGGGTCAGGGAATTCTGATTTTTTCACACTCCCAGGGTCAGGAAATTCTGATTTTTTTTCACACTCACGGTGTTAGGAAAATCACATTTTTCACACTCCCGGGGTCAGGAAAATTGGATTTATTCACACTCCCGGGGTCAGGAGAATTTAATTTTTTTCAGACTCCCGGGGTGAAGAAAATCACATTTTTTCACACTCCCGGGGTCAGGAAATTCTGATATTTTTCACACTCCCGGGGTCAGGAAAATCGGATATTTTCACACTCCTGGGGTCAGGAAAATCAGATATTTTTCACACTCCCGCTGTCAGGAAAATTGGATATTTTCATACTCCCGGGGTCAGGAAAATCGTATTTTTCATACTCCCGGGGTCAGGAAAATCAAAAAAAATTCACACTCCTGGGGTCAAGAAAATCACATTTTTCACACTCCCGGGGTCAGGAGATTCTGATTTTTTTCACACTCCCGGGGTCAAGAAAATCACATTTGTTCACACTCACGGGGTCAGGAATTTCTAATTATTTTCACACTCCCGGTGTTAGGAAAATCACATTTTTCACACTCCCGGGGTCAGGAAAATTGGATTTTTTTCACACTCCCAGGGTCAGGAAATTCTGATTTTTTCACACTCCCGGGGTCAGGAGATTCTGATTTTTTTCACACTCCCGGGGTCAAGAAAATCACATTTTTTCACACTCCCGGGGTCAGGAAATTCTAATTATTTTCACTCTCCCGGTGTTAGGAAAATCACATTTTTCACACTCCCGGGGTCAGAAAAATTGGATTTTTTCACACTCCCGGGGTCAGGAGAATTTAATTTTTTTCAGACTCCCGGGGTCAAGAAAATCACATTTTTTCACACTCCCAGGGTCAGGAAAATCGGATATTTTCACAATCCCGGGGTCAGGAAAATCAGATTTTTTTTCATACTCCCGGGGTCAGGACAATCACATTTTTTCACACTCCCTGGGTCAGGAAATTCTTATTTTTTCCACACTCACGGTGTTAGGAAAATCACATTTTTCACACTCCTGGGGTCAGGAAAATTGGATTTTTTCACACTCCCGGGGTCAGGAGAATTTAATTTTTTTCACACTCCCGGGGTCAAGAAAATCACATTTTTTCACACTCCCGGGGTCAGGAAATTCTGATATTTTTCACACTCCCGGGGTCAGGAAAATCGGATATTTTCACACCCCCGGGGTCAGGAAAATCAGATTTTTTTCATACTCCCGGGGTCAGGAAAATTGGATTTTTTTCACACTCCCGGGGTCTGGAAAATTGGATATTTTCATACTCCCGGGGTCAGGAAAATTGCATTTTTCAGACTCCCGGGGTCAGGAAAATTGGATTTTTTTAACACTCCTGGGGTCAGGAAAATTGGATTTTTTTCACACTCCCAGGGTCAGGAAATTCTGATTTTTTCACACTCCCGGGGTCAGGAGATTCTGATTTTTTTCACACTCCCGGGGTCAAGAAAATCACATTTTTTCACACTCCCGGGGTCAGGAAATTCTAATTTATTTCACACTCCCGGTGTTAGGAAAATCACATTTTTCACACTCCCGGGGTCAGAAAAATTGGATTTTTTCACACTCCCGGGGTCAGGAGAATTTAATTTTTTTCAGACTCCCGGGTTCAAGAAAATCACATTTTTTCACTCTCCCGGGGTCAGGAAAATTGGATTTTTTTAATACTCCCGGGGTCATGAAAATTGGGTTTTTTTCACACTCCCGGGGTCAAGAAAATCACATTTTTTCACACTCCCGGGGACAGGAGATTCTGATTTTTTTCACACTCCTGGGGTCAAGAAAATCACATTTTTTCACACTCCCGGGGTCAGGAATTTCTGATTTTTTTCACACTCCCGGTGTTAGGAAAATCACATTTTTCACACTCCCGGGGTCAAGAAAATTACATTTTTTATCACTCCCGGGGTCAGGAAATTCTGATATTTTTCACACTCCCAGGGTCAGGAAAATTGGATATTTTCACACTCCCGGGGTCAGGAAAATCAGATTTTTTTTTTCAAACTCCCGGGGTCAGGAAAAATCACATTTTTTCACACTCCCAGGGTCAGGAAATTCTGATTTTTTTCACACTCACGGTGTTAGGGAAATCACATTTTTCACACACCCGGGGTCAGGAAAATTGGATTTTTTCACACTCCCGGGGTCAGGAGTATTTAATTTTTTTCACACTCCTGGGGTCAAGAAAATCACATTTATTCACAGTCCCGGGGTCAGGAAATTCTGATATTTTTCACACTCCCGGGGACAGGAAAATCAGATATTTTCACACTCCCGGGGCCAGGAAAATCAGATTTTTTTTCACACTCCCGGGGTCAGGAAAATTGGATATTTTCATACTCCCGGGGTCAGGAAAATCGGATATTTTCACACTCCCGGGGTCAGGAAAATTGGATATTTTCATACTTCCGGGGTCAGGAAAATTGCATTTTTCAGACTCCCGGGGTCAGGAAAATCGCATTTTTCATTCTCCCGGGGTCAGAAAAATTGGGTTTTTTTTCACACTCCTGGGGTCAAGAAAATCACATTTTTCACACTCCCGGGGTCAGGAGATTCTGATTTTTTTCACATTCCCGGTGTTAGGAAAATCACATTTTTCACACTCCCGGGGTCAGAAAAAATGGGTTTTTTCACACTCCCAGGGTCAGGAGAATTTATTTTTTTTCGCACTCCCGGGGTCAGGAAAATGGGATTCTTTTAAAACTCCTGGGGTCAGGAAAATTGGATTTTTTTCACACTCCCGGGGTCAGGAAAATTGGGTTTTTTTCACACTCCTGGGGTCAAGAAAATCACATTTTTTCACACTCCCAGGGTCAGGAGATTCTGATTTTTTTCACACTCCCGGGGTCAAGAAAATCACATTTTTTCACACTCCCGGGATCAGGAAATTCTGATTTTTTTCACACTCCCGGTGTTAGGAAAATCACATTTTTCACACTCCCGGGGTGAAGAAAATCACATTTTTTCACACTCCCGGGGTCAGGAAATTCTGATATTTTTCACACTCCCGGGGTCAGGAAAATCGGATATTTTCACACTCCTGGGGTCAGGAAAATCAGATTTTTTTCATACTCCCGGGGTCAGGAAAATCACATTTTTTCACACTCCCAGGGTCAGGAAATTCTGATTTTTTTTCACACTCACGGTGTTAGGAAAATCACATTTTTCACACTCCCGGGGTCAGGAAAATTGGATTTATTCACACTCCCGGGGTCAGGAGAATTTAATTTTTTTCAGACTCCCGGGGTGAAGAAAATCACAATTTTTCACACTCCCGGGGTCAGGAAATTCTGATATTTTTCACACTCCCGGGGTCAGGAAAATCGGATATTTTCACACTCCCGGGGTCAGGAAAATCAGATTTTTTTCACACTCCCGCTGTCAGGAAAATTGGATATTTTCATACTCCCGGGGTCAGGAAAATCGTATTTTTCATACTCCCGGGGTCAGGAAAATCAAAAAAATTTCACACTCCTGGGTTCAAGAAAATCACATTTTTCACACTCCCGGGGTCAGGAGATTCTGATTTTTTTCACACTCCCGGGGTCAAGAAAATCACATTTGTTCACACTCACGGGGTCAGGAATTTCTAATTATTTTCACACTCCCGGTGTTAGGAAAATCACATTTTTCACACTCCCGGGGTCAGGAAAATTGGATTTTTTTCACACTCCCAGGGTCAGGAAATTCTGATTTTTTCACACTCCCGGGGTCAGGAGATTCTGATTTTTTTCACACTCCCGGGGTCAAGAAAATCACATTTTTTCACACTCCCGGGGTCAGGAAATTCTAATTATTTTCACTCTCCCGGTGTTAGGAAAATCACATTTTTCACACACCCGGGGTCAGAAAAATTGGATTTTTACACACTCCCGGGGTCAGGAGAATTTAATTTTTTTCAGACTCCCGGGGTCAAGAAAATCACATTTTTTCACACTCCCAGGGTCAGGAAAATCGGATATTTTCACACTCCCGGGGTCAGGAAAATCAGATTTTTTTTCATACTCCCGGGGTCAGGACAATCACATTTTTTCACACTCCCTGGGTCAGGAAATTCTTATTTTTTCCACACTCACGGTGTTAGGAAAATCACATTTTTCACACTCCCGGGGTCAGGAAAATTGGATTTTTTCACACTCCCGGGGTCAGGAGAATTTAATTTTTTTCACACTCCCGGGGTCAAGAAAATCACATTTTTTCACACTCCCGGGGTCAGGAAATTCTGATATTTTTCACACTCCCGGGGTCAGGAAAATCGGATATTTTCACACCCCCGGGGTCAGGAAAATTGCATTTTTCAGACTCCCGGGGTCAGGAAAATTGGATTTTTTTAACACTCCTGGGGTCAGGAAAATTGGATTTTTTTCACACTCCCAGGGTCAGGAAATTCTGATTTTTTTCACACTCCCGGGGTCAGGAGATTCTGATTTTTTTCACACTCCCGGGGTCAAGAAAATCACATTTTTTCACACTCCCGGGGTCAGGAAATTCTAATTTATTTCACACTCCCGGTGTTAGGAAAATCACATTTTTCACACTCCCGGGGTCAGAAAAATTGGATTTTTTCACACTCCCCGGGGTCAGGAGAATTTAATTTTTTTCAGACTCCCGGGTTCAAGAAAATCACATTTTTTCACTCTCCCGGGGTCAGGAAAATTGGATTTTTTTAATACTCCCGGGGTCAGGAAAATTGGGTTTTTTTCACACTCCCGGGGTCAAGAAAATCACATTTTTTCACACTCCCGGGGTCAGGAGATTCTGATTTTTTTCACACACCCGGGGTCAAGAAAATCACATTTTTTCACACTCCCGGGATCAGGAATTTCTGATTTTTTTCACACTCCCGGTGTTAGGAAAATCACATTTTTCACACTCCCGGGGTCAAGAAAATTACATTTTTTATCACTCCCGGGGTCAGGAAATTCTGATATTTTTCACACTCCCAGGGTCAGGAAAATTGGATATTTTCACACTCCCGGGGTCAGGAAAATCAGATTTTTTTTCAAACTCCCGGGGTCAGGAAAAATCACATTTTTTCACACTCCCAGGGTCAGGAAATTCTGATTTTTTTCACACTCACGGTGTTAGGGAAATCACATTTTTCACACACCCGGGGTCAGGAAAATTGGATTTTTTCACACTCCCGGGGTCAGGAGTATTTAATTTTTTTCACACTCCTGGGGTCAAGAAAATCACATTTATTCACAGTCCCGGGGTCAGGAAATTCTGATATTTTTCACACTCCCGGGGACAGGAAAATCAGATATTTTCACACTCCCGGGGCCAGGAAAATCAGATTTTTTTTCACACTCCCGGGGTCAGGAAAATTGGATATTTTCATACTCCCGGGGTCAGGAAAATCGGATATTTTCACACTCCCGGGGTCAGGAAAATTGGATATTTTCATACTTCCGGGGTCAGGAAAATTGCATTTTTCAGACTCCCGGGGTCAGGAAAATCGCATTTTTCATTCTCCCGGGGTCAGAAAAATTGGGTTTTTTTCACACTCCTGGGGTCAAGAAAATCACATTTTTCACACTCCCGGGGTCAGGAGATTCTGATTTTTTTCACATTCCCGGTGTTAGGAAAATCACATTTTTCACACTCCCGGGGTCAGAAAAATTGGGTTTTTTCACACTCCCAGGGTCAGGAGAATTTATTTTTTTTCGCACTCCCGGGGTCAGGAAAATGGGATTCTTTTAAAACTCCTGGGGTCAGGAAAATTGGATATTTTTCACACTCCCGGGGTCAGGAAAATTGGGTTTTTTTCACACTCCTGGGGTCAAGAAAATCACATTTTTTCACACTCCCAGGGTCAGGAGATTCTGATTTTTTTCACACTCCCGGGGTCAAGAAAATCACATTTTTTCACACTCCCGGGATCAGGAAATTCTGATTTTTTTCACACTCCCGGTGTTAGGAAAATCACATTTTTCACACTCCCGGGGTGAAGAAAATCACATTTTTTCACACTCCCGGGGTCAGGAAATTCTGATATTTTTCACACTCCCGGGGTCAGGAAAATCGGATATTTTCACACTCCTGGGGTCAGGAAAATCAGATTTTTTTCATACTCCCGGGGTCAGGAAAATCACATTTTTTCACACTCCCAGGGTCAGGAAATTCTGATTTTTTTTCACACTCACGGTGTTAGGAAAATCACATTTTTCACACTCCCGGGGTCAGGAAAATTGGATTTATTCACACTCCCGGGGTCAGGAGAATTTAATTTTTTTCACACTCCCGGGGTCAAGAAAACCACATTTTTTCACACTCCCGGGATCAGGAAATTCTGATTTTTTTCACACTCCCGGTGTTAGGAAAATCACATTTTTCACACTCCCGGGGTGAAGAAAATCACAATTTTTCACACTCCCGGGGTCAGGAAATTCTGATATTTTTCACACTCCCGGGGTCAGGAAAATCGGATATTTTCACACTCCCGGGGTCAGGAAAATCAGATTTTTTTCACACTCCCGCTGTCAGGAAAATTGGATATTTTCATACTCCCGGGGTCAGGAAAATCGTATTTTTCATACTCCCGGGGTCAGGAAAATCAAAAAAAATTCACACTCCTGGGTTCAAGAAAATCACATTTTTCACACTCCCGGGGTCAGGAGATTCTGATTTTTTTCACACTCCCGGGGTCAAGAAAATCACATTTGTTCACACTCATGGGGTCAGGAATTTCTAATTATTTTCACACTCCCGGTGTTAGGAAAATCACATTTTTCACACTCCCGGGGTCAGGAAAATTGGATTTTTTTCACACTCCCAGGGTCAGGAAATTCTGATTTTTTCACACTCCCGGGGTCAGGAGATTCTGATTTTTTTCACACTCCCGGGGTCAAGAAAATCACATTTTTTCACACTCCCGGGGTCAGGAAATTCTAATTATTTTCACTCTCCCGGTGTTAGGAAAATCACATTTTTCACACTCCCGGGGTCAGAAAAATCGGATTTTTTCACACTCCCGGGGTCAGGAGAATTTAATTTTTTTCAGACTCCTGGGGTCAAGAAAATCACATTTTTTCACACTCCCAGGGTCAGGAAAATCGGATATTTTCACACTCCCGGGGTCAGGAAAATCAGATTTTTTTTCATACTCCCGGGGTCAGGACAATCACATTTTTTCACACTCCCTGGGTCAGGAAATTCTTATTTTTTCCACACTCACGGTGTTAGGAAAATCACATTTTTCACACTCCCGGGGTCAGGAAAATTGGATTTTTTCACACTCCCGGGGTCAGGAGAATTTAATTTTTTTCACACTCCCGGGGTCAAGAAAATCACATTTTTTCACACTCCCGGGGTCAGGAAATTCTGATATTTTTCACACTCCCGGGGTCAGGAAAATCGGATATTTTCACACCCCCGGGGTCAGGAAAATTGCATTTTTCAGACTCCCGGGGTCAGGAAAATTGGATTTTTTTAACACTCCTGGGGTCAGGAAAATTGGATTTTTTTCACACTCCCAGGGTCAGGAAATTCTGATTTTTTTCACACTCCCGGGGTCAGGAGATTCTGATTTTTTTCACACTCCCGGGGTCAAGAATATCACATTTTTTCACACTCCCGGGGTCAGGAAATTCTAATTTATTTCACACTCCCGGTGTTAGGAAAATCACATTTTTCACACTCCCGGGGTCAGAAAAATTGGATTTTTTCACACTCCCGGGGTCAGGAGAATTTAATTTTTTTCAGACTCCCGGGTTCAAGAAAATCACATTTTTTCACTCTCCCGGGGTCAGGAAAATTGGATTTTTTTAATACTCCCGGGGTCAGGAAAATTGGGTTTTTTTCACACTCCCGGGATCAAGAAAATCACATTTTTTCACACTCCCGGGGTCAGAAGATTCTGATATTTTTCACACTCCCAGGGTCAGGAAAATTGGATATTTTCACACTCCCGGGGTCAGGAAAATTGGATATTTTCATACTTCCGGGGTCAGGAAAATTGCATTTTTCAGACTCCCGGGGTCAGGAAAATCGCATTTTTCACACTCCCGGGGTCAAGAAAATTACATTTTTTATCACTCCCGGGGTCAGGAAATTCTGATATTTTTCACACTCCCAGGGTCAGGAAAATTGGATATTTTCACACTCCCGGGGTCAGGAAAATTGGGTTTTTTTCACACTCCCGGGGTCAAGAAAATCACATTTTTTCACACTCCCGGGGTCAGAAGATTCTGATTTTTTTCACACTCCCGGGGTCAAGAAAATCACATTTTTTCACACTCCCGGGATCAGGAATTTCTGATTTTTTTCACACTCCCGGTGTTAGGAAAATCACATTTTTCACACTCCCGGGGTCAAGAAAATTACATTTTTTATCACTCCCAGGGTCAGGAAATTCTGATATTTTTCACACTCCCAGGGTCAGGAAAATTGGATATTTTCACACTCCCGGGGTCAGGAAAATCAGATTTTTTTCAAACTCCCGGGGTCAGGAAAAATCACATTTTTTCACACTCCCAGGGTCAGGAAATTCTGATTTTTTTCACACTCACGGTGTTAGGGAAATCACATTTTTCACACTCCCGGGGTCAGGAAAATTGGATTTTTTCACACTCCCGGGGTCAGGAGTATTTAATTTTTTTCACACTCCTGGGGTCAAGAAAATCACATTTATTCACAGTCCCGGGGTCAGGAAATTCTGATATTTTTCACACTCCCGGGGACAGGAAAATCAGATATTTTCACACTCCCGGGGTCAGGAAAATCAGATTTTTTTTCACACTCCCGGGGTCAGGAAAATTGGATATTTTCATACTCCCGGGGTCAGGAAAATCGGATATTTTCACACTCCCGGGGTCAGGAAAATTGGATATTTTCATACTTCCGGGGTCAGGAAAATTGCATTTTTCAGACTCCCGGGGTCAGGAAAATCGCATTTTTCATTCTCCCGGGGTCAGAAAAATTGGGTTTTTTTCACACTCCTGGGGTCAAGAAAATCACATTTTTCACACTCCCGGGGTCAGGAGATTCTGATTTTTTCCACACTCCCGGGGTCAAGAAAATCACATTTTTTCACACTCACGGGGTCAGGAATTTCTAATTTTTTTCACATTCCCGGTGTTAGGAAAATCACATTTTTCACACTCCCGGGGTCAGAAAAATTGGGTTTTTTCACACTCCCGGGGTCAGGAGAATTTAATTTTTTTCACACTCCCGGGGTCAGGAAAATGGGATTCTTTTAACACTCCCGGGGTCAGGAAAATTGGATTTTTTTCACACTCCCGGGGTCAGGAAAATTGGTTTTTTTTCACACTCATGGGGTCAAGAAAATCACATTTTTTCACACTCCCAGGGTCAGGAGATTCTGATTTTTTTCACACTCCCGGGGTCAAGAAAATCACATTTTTTCACACTCCCGGGGTCAGGAAATTCTGATTTTTTTCACACTCCCGGTGTTAGGAAAATCACATTTTTCACACTCCCGGGGTGAAGAAAATCACATTTTTTCACACTCCCGGGGTCAGGAAATTCTGATATTTTTCACACTCCCGGGGTCAGGAAAATTGGATTTTTTCACACTCCTGGGGTCAGGAGAATTTAATTTTTTTCAGACTCCCGGGGTGAAGAAAATCACATTTTTTCACACTCCCGGGGTCAGGAAATTCTGATATTTTTCACACTCCCGGGGTCAGGAAAATCGGATATTTTCACACTCCCGGGGTCAGGAAAATCAGATTTTTTTCACACTCCCGCGGTCAGGAAAATTGGATATTTTCATACTCCCGGGGTCAGGAAAATCAAAAAAAATTCACACTCCTGGGTTCAAGAAAATCACATTTTTCACACTCCCGGGGTCAGGAGATTCTGATTTTTTTCACACTCCCGGGGTCAAGAAAATCACATTTGTTCACACTCATGGGGTCAGGAATTTCTAATTATTTTCACACTCCCGGTGTTAGGAAAATCACATTTTTCACACTCCCGGGGTCAGGAAAATTGGATTTTTTTCACACTCCCAGGGTCAGGAAATTCTGATTTTTTCACACTCCCGGGGTCAGGAGATTCTGATTTTTTTCACACTCCCGGGGTCAAGAAAATCACATTTTTTCACACTCCCGGGGTCAGGAAATTCTAATTATTTTCACTCTCCCGGTGTTAGGAAAATCACATTTTTCACACTCCCGGGGTCAGAAAAATCGGATTTTTTCACACTCCCGGGGTCAGGAGAATTTAATTTTTTTCAGACTCCTGGGGTCAAGAAAATCACATTTTTTCACACTCCCAGGGTCAGGAAAATCGGATATTTTCACACTCCCGGGGTCAGGAAAATCAGATTTTTTTTCATACTCCCGGGGTCAGGACAATCACATTTTTTCACACTCCCTGGGTCAGGAAATTCTTATTTTTTCCACACTCACGGTGTTAGGAAAATCACATTTTTCACACTCCCGGGGTCAGGAAAATTGGATTTTTTCACACTCCCGGGGTCAGGAGAATTTAATTTTTTTCACACTCCCGGGGTCAAGAAAATCACATTTTTTCACACTCCCGGGGTCAGGAAATTCTGATATTTTTCACACTCCCGGGGTCAGGAAAATCGGATATTTTCACACCCCCGGGGTCAGGAAAATTGCATTTTTCAGACTCCCGGGGTCAGGAAAATTGGATTTTTTTAACACTCCTGGGGTCAGGAAAATTGGATTTTTTTCACACTCCCAGGGTCAGGAAATTCTGATTTTTTTCACACTCCCGGGGTCAGGAGATTCTGATTTTTTTCACACTCCCGGGGTCAAGAATATCACATTTTTTCACACTCCCGGGGTCAGGAAATTCTAATTTATTTCACACTCCCGGTGTTAGGAAAATCACATTTTTCACACTCCCGGGGTCAGAAAAATTGGATTTTTTCACACTCCCGGGGTCAGGAGAATTTAATTTTTTTCAGACTCCCGGGTTCAAGAAAATCACATTTTTTCACTCTCCCGGGGTCAGGAAAATTGGATTTTTTTAATACTCCCGGGGTCAGGAAAATTGGGTTTTTTTCACACTCCCGGGATCAAGAAAATCACATTTTTTCACACTCCCGGGGTCAGAAGATTCTGATATTTTTCACACTCCCAGGGTCAGGAAAATTGGATATTTTCACACTCCCGGGGTCAGGAAAATTGGATATTTTCATACTTCCGGGGTCAGGAAAATTGCATTTTTCAGACTCCCGGGGTCAGGAAAATCGCATTTTTCACACTCCCGGGGTCAAGAAAATTACATTTTTTATCACTCCCGGGGTCAGGAAATTCTGATATTTTTCACACTCCCAGGGTCAGGAAAATTGGATATTTTCACACTCCCGGGGTCAGGAAAATTGGGTTTTTTTCACACTCCCGGGGTCAAGAAAATCACATTTTTTCACACTCCCGGGGTCAGAAGATTCTGATTTTTTTCACACTCCCGGGGTCAAGAAAATCACATTTTTTCACACTCCCGGGATCAGGAATTTCTGATTTTTTTCACACTCCCGGTGTTAGGAAAATCACATTTTTCACACTCCCGGGGTCAAGAAAATTACATTTTTTATCACTCCCAGGGTCAGGAAATTCTGATATTTTTCACACTCCCAGGGTCAGGAAAATTGGATATTTTCACACTCCCGGGGTCAGGAAAATCAGATTTTTTTCAAACTCCCGGGGTCAGGAAAAATCACATTTTTTCACACTCCCAGGGTCAGGAAATTCTGATTTTTTTCACACTCACGGTGTTAGGGAAATCACATTTTTCACACTCCCGGGGTCAGGAAAATTGGATTTTTTCACACTCCCGGGGTCAGGAGTATTTAATTTTTTTCACACTCCTGGGGTCAAGAAAATCACATTTATTCACAGTCCCGGGGTCAGGAAATTCTGATATTTTTCACACTCCCGGGGACAGGAAAATCAGATATTTTCACACTCCCGGGGTCAGGAAAATCAGATTTTTTTTCACACTCCCGGGGTCAGGAAAATTGGATATTTTCATACTCCCGGGGTCAGGAAAATCGGATATTTTCACACTCCCGGGGTCAGGAAAATTGGATATTTTCATACTTCCGGGGTCAGGAAAATTGCATTTTTCAGACTCCCGGGGTCAGGAAAATCGCATTTTTCATTCTCCCGGGGTCAGAAAAATTGGGTTTTTTTCACACTCCTGGGGTCAAGAAAATCACATTTTTCACACTCCCGGGGTCAGGAGATTCTGATTTTTTCCACACTCCCGGGGTCAAGAAAATCACATTTTTTCACACTCACGGGGTCAGGAATTTCTAATTTTTTTCACATTCCCGGTGTTAGGAAAATCACATTTTTCACACTCCCGGGGTCAGAAAAATTGGGTTTTTTCACACTCCCGGGGTCAGGAGAATTTAATTTTTTTCACACTCCCGGGGTCAGGAAAATGGGATTCTTTTAACACTCCCGGGGTCAGGAAAATTGGATTTTTTTCACACTCCCGGGGTCAGGAAAATTGGTTTTTTTTCACACTCATGGGGTCAAGAAAATCACATTTTTTCACACTCCCAGGGTCAGGAGATTCTGATTTTTTTCACACTCCCGGGGTCAAGAAAATCACATTTTTTCACACTCCCGGGGTCAGGAAATTCTGATTTTTTTCACACTCCCGGTGTTAGGAAAATCACATTTTTCACACTCCCGGGGTGAAGAAAATCACATTTTTTCACACTCCCGGGGTCAGGAAATTCTGATATTTTTCACACTCCCGGGGTCAGGAAAATTGGATTTTTTCACACTCCTGGGGTCAGGAGAATTTAATTTTTTTCAGACTCCCGGGGTGAAGAAAATCACATTTTTTCACACTCCCGGGGTCAGGAAATTCTGATATTTTTCACACTCCCGGGGTCAGGAAAATCGGATATTTTCACACTCCCGGGGTCAGGAAAATCAGATTTTTTTCACACTCCCGCGGTCAGGAAAATTGGATATTTTCATACTCCCGGGGTCAGGAAAATCGTATTTTTCTTTCTCCCGGGGTCAGGAAAATCAAGAAAATTTCACACTCCTGGGGTCAAGAAAATCACATTTTTCACACTCCCGGGGTCAGGAGATTCTGATTTTTTTCACACTCCCGGGGTCAAGAAAATCACATTTGTTCACACTCACGGGGTCAGGAATTTCTAATTATTTTCACACTCCCGGTGTTAGGAAAATCACATTTTTCACACTCCCGGGGTCAGGAAAATTGGATTTTTTTCACACTCCCAGGGTCAGGAAATTCTGATTTTTTCACACTCCCGGGGTCAGGAGATTCTGATTTTTTTCACACTCCCGGGGTCAAGAAAATCACATTTTTTCACAATCCCGGGGTCAGGAAATTCTAATTATTTTCACACTCCCGGTGTTAGGAAAATCACATTTTTCACACTCCCGGGGTCAGGAAAATCGGATATTTTCACACTCCCGGGGTCAGGAGAATTTAATTTTTTTCAGACTCCCGGGGTGAAGAAAATCACAATTTTTCACACTCCCGGGGTCAGGAAAATCGGATATTTTCACACTCCCGGGGTCAGGAAAATCAGTTTTTTTTTCATACTCCCGGGGTCAGGACAATCACATTTTTTCACACTCCCTGGGTCAGGAAATTCTTATTTTTTCCACACTCACGGTGTTAGGAAAATCACATTTTTCACACTCCCGGGGTCAGGAAAATTGGATTTTTTCACACTCCCGGGGTCAGGAGAATTTAATTTTTTTCACACTCCCGGGGTTAAGAAAATCACATTTTTTCACACTCCCGGGGTCAGGAAATTCTGATATTTTTCACACTCCCGGGGTCAGGAAAATCGGATATTTTCACACCCCCGGGTCAGGAAAATCAGATTTTTTTCATACTCCCGGGGTCAGGAAAATTGGAATTTTTTTTCACACTCCCGGGGTCAGGAAAATTGGATATTTTCATACTCCCGGGGTCAGGAAAGTTGCATTTTTCAGACTCCCGGCGTCAGGAAAATTGGATTTTTTTAACACTCCTGGGGTCAGGAAAATTGGATTTTTTTCACACTCCCAGGGTCAGGAAATTCGGTTTTTTTAACACTCCCGGGGTCAGGAGATTCTGATTTTTTTCACACTCCCGGGGTCAAGAAAATCACATTTTTTCACACTCCCGGGGTCAGGAAATTCTAATTTATTTCACACTCCCGGTGTTAGGAAAATCACATTTTTCACACTCCCGGGGTCAGAAAAATTGGATTTTTTCACACTCCCGGGGTCAGGAGAATTAAATTTTTTTCAGACTCCCAGGATCAGGAAAATCACATTTTTTCACACTCCCGGGGTCAGGAAAATTGGATTTTTTTAACACTCCCGGGGTCAGGAAAATTGGGTTTTTTTCACACTCCCGGGGTCAAGAAAATCACATTTTTTCACACTCCCGGGGTCAGGAGATTCTGATTTTTTTCACACTCCCGGGGTCAGGAGAATTTAATTTTTTTTCAGACTCCCGGGGTGAAGAAAATCACATTTTTTCACACTCCCGGGGTCAGGAAATTCTGATATTTTTCACACTCCCGGGGTCAGGAAAATTGGGTTTTTTTCACACTCCCGGGGTCAAGAAAATCACATTTTTTCACACTCCCGGGGTCAGGAGATTCTGATTTTTTTCACACTCCCGGGGTCAGGAGAATTTAATTTTTTTTCAGACTCCCGGGGTGAAGAAAATCACATTTTTTCACACTCCCGGGGTCAGGAAATTCTGATATTTTTCACACTCCCGGGGTCAGGAAAATCGGATATTTTCACACTCCCGGGGTCAGGAAAATCAGATTTTTTTCACACTCCCGCGGTCAGGAAAATTGGATATTTTCATACTCCCGGGGTCAGGAAAATCGCATTTTTCATACTCCCGGGGTCAGGAAAATCAAAAAAATTACACACTCCTGGGGTCAAGAAAATCACATTTTTCACACTCCCGGGGTCAGGAGATTCTGATTTTTTTCACACTCCCGGGGTCAAGAAAATCACATTTGTTCACACTCACGGGGTCAGGAATTTCTAATTTTTTTCACATTCCCGGTGTTAGGAAAATCACATTTTTCAGACTCCCGGGGTCAGAAAATTGGGTTTTTTCACACTCCCTGGGTCAGGAGAATTTAATTTTTTTCACACTCCCGGGGTCAGGAAAATGGGATTCTTTTAACACTCCCGGGGTCAGGAAAATTGGATTTTTTTCACACTCCCGGGGTCAGGAAAATTGGGTTTTTTTCACACTCCCGGGGTCAAGAAAATCACATTTTTTCACACTCCCAGGGTCAGGAGATTATGATTTTTTTCACACTCCCGGGGTCAAGAAAATCACATTTTTTCACACTCCCGGGGTCAGGAAATTCTGATATTTTTCACACTCCCGGGGTCAGGAAAATCGGATATTTTCACACTCCCGGGGTCAGGAAAATCAGATTTTTTTCATACTCCCGGGGTCAGGAAAATCACATTTTTTCACACTCCCAGGGTCAGGAAATTCTGATTTTTTTCACACTCACGGTGTTAGGAAAATCACATTTTTCACACTCCCGGGGTCAGGAAAATTGGATTTTTTCACACTCCCGGGGTCAGGAGAATTTAATTTTTTTCAGACTCCCGGGGTGAAGAAAATCACATTTTTTCACACACCCGGGGTCAGGAAATTCTGATATTTTTCACACTCCCGGGGTCAGGAAAATCGGATATTTTCACACTCCCGGGGTCAGGAAAATCAGATTTTTTTTCACACTCCCGCGGTCAGGAAAATTGGATATTTTCATACTCCCGGGGTCAGGAAAATCGCATTTTTCATACTCCCGGGGTCAGGAAAATCAAAAAAAATTCACACTCCTGGGGTCAAGAAAATCACATTTTTCACACTCCCGGGGTCAGGAGATTCTGATTTTTTTCACACTCCCGGGGTCAAGAAAATCACATTTTTTCACACTCACGGGGTCAGAAAAATTGGGTTTTTTCACACTCCCAGGGTCAGGAGAATTTAATTTTTTTCACACTCCCGGGGTCAGGAAAATGGGATCCTTTTAACACTCCCGGGGTCAGGAAAATTGGGTTTTTTTCACACTCCCGGCGTCAGGAAAATTGGGTTTTTTTCACACTCCCGGGGTCAAGAAAATCACATTTTTTCACACTCCCAGGGTCAGGAGATTCTGATTTTTTTCACACTCCCGGGGTCAGGAAAATCACATTTTTTCACACTCCCAGGGTCAGGAAAATTGGATATTTTCACACTCCCGGGGTCAGGAAAATTGGATATTTTCATACTCCCGGGGTCAGGAAAATCGCATTTTTCATACTCCCGGGGTCAGGAAAATAAAAAAAAATTCACATTCCCGGGGTCAGGAAAATCAGATTTTTTTCATACTCCCGGGGTCAGGAAAATTGGATTTTTTTCACACTCCCGGTGTCAGGAAAATTGGATATTTTCATATTCCCGGGGTCAGGAAAATTGCATTTTTCAGACTCCCGGGGTCAGGAAAATCGCATTTTTCATACTCCCGGGGTCAGGAAAATCCAAAATTTTTCACATTCCCGGTGTTTAGGAAAATCACATTTTTCACACTCCCGGGGTCAGGAAAATCACATTTTTTCACACTCCCGGGGTCAGGAAATTCTGATATTTTTCACACTCCCAGGGTCAGGAAAATCGGATATTTTCACACTCCCGGGGTCAGGAAAATCAGATTTTTTTCATACTCCTGGGGTCAGGAAAATCACATTTTTTCACACTCCCAGGGTCAGGAAATTCTGATTTTTTTTTCACACTCACGGTGTTAGGAAAATCACATTTTTCACACTCCCGGGGTCAGGAAAATTGGATTTTTTCACACTCCCGGGGTCAGGAGAATTTAATTTTTTTCAGACTCCCGGGGTGAAGAAAATCACATTTTTTCACACTCCCGGGGTCAGGAAATTCTGATATTTTTCACACTCCCGGGGTCAGGAAAATCGGATATTTTCACACTCCCAGGGTCAGGAAAATCAGATTTTTTTTCACACTCCCGCGGTCAGGAAAATTGGATATTTTCATACTCCCGGGGTCAGGAAAATCGCATTTTTCATACTCCCGGGGTCAGGAAAATCAAAAAAAATTCACACTCCTGGGGTCAAGAAAATCACATTTTTCACACTCCCGGGGTCAGGAGATTCTGATTTTTTTCACACTCCCGGGGTCAAGAAAATCACATTTGTTCACACTCACGGGGTCAGGAATTTCTAATTTTTTTCACATTCCCGGTGTTAGGAAAATCACATTTTTCACACTCCCGGGATCAGAAAAATTGGGTTTTTTCACACTCCCTGGGTCAGGAGAATTTAATTTTTTTCACACTCCCGGGGTCAGGAAAATGGGATTCTTTTAACACTCCCGGGGTCAGGAAAATTGGATTTTTTTCACACTCCCGGGGTCAGGAAAATTGGGTTTTTTTCACACTCCCGGGGTCAAGAAAATCACATTTTTTCACACTCCCAGGGTCAGGAGATTATGATTTTTTTCACACTCCCGGGGTCAAGAAAATCACATTTTTTCACACTCCCGGGGTCAGGAAATTCTGATTTTTTTCACACTCCCGGTGTTAGGAAAATCACATTTTTCACACTCCCGGGGTCAAGAAAATCACATTTTTTCACACTCCCGGGGTCAGGAAATTCTGATATTTTTCACACTCCCGGGGTCAGGAAAATCGGATATTTTCACACTCCCGGGGTCAGGAAAATCAGATTTTTTTCATACTCCCGGGGTCAGGAAAATCACATTTTTTCACACTCCCAGGGTCAGGAAATTCTGATTTTTTTCACACTCACGGTGTTAGGAAAATCACATTTTTCACACTCCCGGGGTCAGGAAAATTGGATTTTTTCACACTCCCGGGGTCAGGAGAATTTAATTTTTTTCAGACTCCCGGGGTGAAGAAAATCACATTTTTTCACACACCCGGGGTCAGGAAATTCTGATATTTTTCACACTCCCGGGGTCAGGAAAATCGGATATTTTCACACTCCCGGGGTCAGGAAAATCAGATTTTTTTTCACACTCCCGCGGTCAGGAAAATTGGATATTTTCATACTCCCGGGGTCAGGAAAATCGCATTTTTCATACTCCCGGGGTCAGGAAAATCAAAAAAATTTCACACTCCTGGGGTCAAGAAAATCACATTTTTCACACTCCCGGGGTCAGGAGATTCTGATTTTTTTCACACTCCCGGGGTCAAGAAAATCACATTTTTTCACACTCACGGGGTCAGGAATTTCTAATTTTTTTCACATTCCCGGTGTTAGGAAAATCACATTTTTCACACTCCCGGGGTCAGAAAAATTGGGTTTTTTCACACTCCCGGGGTCAGGAGAATTTAATTTTTTTCACACTCCCGGGGTCAGGAAAATGGGATTCTTTTAACACTCCCGGGGTCAGGAAAATTGGGTTTTTTTCACACTCCCGGGGTCAGGAAAATTGGGTTTTTTTCACACTCCCGGGGTCAAGAAAATCACATTTTTTCACACTCCCAGGGTCAGGAGATTCTGATTTTTTTCACACTCCCGGGGTCAGGAAAATCACATTTTTTCACACTCCCAGGGTCAGGAAAATTGGATATTTTCACACTCCCGGGGTCAGGAAAATTGGATATTTTCATACTCCCGGGGTCAGGAAAATCGCATTTTTCATACTCCCGGGGTCAGGAAAATCAAATAAAATTCACATTCCCGGGGTCAGGAAAATCAGATTTTTTTCATACTCCCGGGGTCAGGAAAATTGGATTTTTTTCACACTCCCGGTGTCAGGAAAATTGGATATTTTCATATTCCCGGGGTCAGGAAAATTGCATTTTTCAGACTTCTAGGGTCAGGAAAATCGCATTTTTCATACTCCCGGTGTCAGGAAAATCCAAAATTTTTCACATTCCCGGTGTTTAGGAAAATCACATTTTTCACACTCCCGGGGTCAGGAAAATCACATTTTTTCACACTCCCGGGGTCAGGAAATTCTGATATTTTTCACACTCCCGGGGTCAGAAAAATTGGATTTTTTCACACTCCCGGGGTCAGGAGAATTTAATTTTTTTCAGACTCCCGGGGTGAAGAAAATCACAATTTTTCACACTCCCGGGGTCAGGAAAATCGGATATTTTCACACTCCCGGGGTCAGGAAAATCAGTTTTTTTTTCATACTCCCGGGGTCAGGACAATCACATTTTTTCACACTCCCTGGGTCAGGAAATTCTTATTTTTTCCACACTCACGGTGTTAGGAAAATCACATTTTTCACACTCCCGGGGTCAGGAAAATTGGATTTTTTCACACTCCCGGGGTCAGGAGAATTTAATTTTTTTCACACTCCCGGGTTGAAGAAAATCACATTTTTTCACACTCCCGGGGTCAGGAAATTCTGATATTTTTCACACTCCCGGGGTCAGGAAAATCACATTTGTTCACACTCACAGGGTCAGAAAAATTGGGTTTTTTCACACTCCCTAGGTCAGGAGAATTTAATTTTTTTCACACTCCCGGGGTCAGGAAAATGGGATTCTTTTAACACTCCCGGGGTCAGGAAAATTGGATTTTTTTCACACTCCCGGGGTCAGGAAAATTGGGTTTTTTTCACACTCCCGGGGTCAAGAAAATCACATTTTTTCACACTCCCAGGGTCAGGAAATTCTGATTTTTTTCACACTCCCGGTGTTAGAAAAATCACATTTTTCACACTCCTGGGGTCAAGAAAATCACATTTTTTCACACTCCCGGGGTCAGGAAATTCTGATATTTTTCACACTCCCGGGGTCAGGAAAATCGGATATTTTCACACTCCCGGGGTCAGGAAAATCAGATTTTTTTCATACTCCCGGGGTCAGGAAAATCACATTTTTTCACACTCCCAGGGTCAGGAAATTCTGATTTTTTTTCACACTCACGGTGTTAGGAAAATCACTTTTTTCACACTCCCGGGGTCAGGAAAATTGGATTTTCTCACACTCCCGGGGTCAGGAGAATTTAATTTTTTTCAGACTCCCGGGGTGAAGAAAATCACATTTTTCACACTCCCGGGGTCAAGAAATTCTGATATTTTTCACACTCCCAGGGTCAGGAAAATCGGATATTTTCACACTCCCGGGGTCAGGAAAATCAGATTTTTTTTCACACTCCCGTGGTCAGGAAAATTGGATATTTTCATACTCCTGGGGTCAGGAAAATCACATTTTTTTCATACTCCCGGGGTCAGGAAAATTGGATTTTTTTCACACTCCCGGTGTCAGGAAAATTGGATATTTTCATATTCCCGGGGTCAGGAAAATTGCATTTTTCAGACTCCCGGGGTCAGAAAAATCGCATTTTTCATACTCCCGGGTCAGGAAAATCCAAAATTTTTCACATTCCCGGTGTTTAGGAAAATCACATTTTTCACACTCCCGGGGTCAGGAAAATTGGGTTTTTTTCACACTCCCGGGGACAAGAAAATCACATTTTTTCACACTCCCGAGGTCAGGAGATTCTGATTTTTTTCACACTCCCAGGGTCAAGAAAATCACATTTTTTCACACTCCCAGGGTCAGGAAATTCTATTTTTTTTCACACTCCCGGTGTTAGGAAAATCACATTTTTCACACTCCCGGGGTCAGAAAAATTGGATTTTTTCACACTCCCGGGGTCAGGAGAATTTAATTTTTTTCACACTCCCGGGGTCAAGAAAATCACATTTTTTCACACTCCCGGGGTCAGGAAAATTGGATTTTTTAACACTCCTGGGGTCAGGAAAATTGGATTTTTTTCACACTCCCGGGGTCAGGAAAATTGGATTTTTTTCACACTCCCGGTGTCAGGAAAATTGGATATTTTCATATTCCCGGGGTCAGGAAAATTGCATTTTTCAGACTCCGGGGTCAGGAAAATCGCATTTTTCATACTCCCGGGTCAGGAAAATCCAAAATTTTTCACATTCCCGGTGTTTAGGAAAATCACATTTTTCACACTCCCGGGGTCAGGAAAATTGGGTTTTTTTCACACTCCCGGGGACAAGAAAATCACATTTTTTCACACTCCCGAGGTCAGGAGATTCTGATTTTTTTCACACTCCCAGGGTCAAGAAAATCACATTTTTTCACACTCCCAGGGTCAGGAAATTCTATTTTTTTTCACACTCCCGGTGTTAGGAAAATCACATTTTTCACACTCCATGGGTCAGAAAAATTGGATTTTTTCACACTCCCGGGGTCAGGAGAATTTAATTTTTTTCACACTCCCGGGGTCAAGAAAATCACATTTTTTCACACTCCCGGGGTCAGGAAAATTGGATTTTTTAACACTCCTGGGGTCAGGAAAATTGGATTTTTTTCACACTCCCGGGGTCAGGAAAATTGGGTTTTTTTCACACTCCCGGGGTCAAGAAAATCACATTTTTTCACACTCCCGGGGTCAGGAGATTCTGATTTTTTTTCACACTCCCAGGGTCAAGAAAATCACATTTTTTCACACTCCCGGGGTCAGGAGATTCTGATTTTTTTCACACTCCCAGGGTAAAGAAAATCACATTTTTTCACACTCCATGGGTCAGGAGATTCTGATTTCTTTCACACTCCTGGGGTCAAGAAAATCACATTTTTTCACACTCCCGGGGTCAGGAAATTCTAATTTTTTTTCACACTCCTGGTGTTAGGAAAATCACATTTTTCACACTCCCGGGGTCAGAAAAACTGGATTTTTTCACACTCCCGGGGTCAGGAGAATTTAATTTTTTTCACACTCCCGGGGTCAAGAAAATCACTTTTTTTCACATTCCCGGGGTCAGGAGATTCTGATTTTTTTCACACTCCCGGGGTCAAGAAAATCACATTTTTTCACACTCCCGGGGTCAGGAATTTCTGATTTTTTTCACACTCCCGGTGTTAGGAAAATCACATTTTTCACACTCCCGGGGTAAAGAAAATCACATTTTTCACGCTCCCGGGGTCAGGAGATTCTGATTTCTTTCACACTCCCGGGGTCAAGAAAATCACATTTTTTCACACTCCCGGGGTCAGGAAATTCTAATTTTTTTCACACTCCCGGTGTTAGGAAAATCACATTTTTCACACTCCCGGGGTCAGAAAAATTGGATTTTTTCACACTCCCGGGGTCAGGAGAATTTAATTTTTTTCACACTCCCGGGGTCAAGAAAATCACATTTTTTCACACTCCCGGGGTCAGGAGATTCTGATTTTTTTCACACTCCCGGGGTCAAGAAAATCACATTTTTCACACTCCCGGGGTCAGGAAATTCTGATTTTTTTCACATTCCCGGTGTTAGGAAAATCACATTTTTCACACTCCCGGGGTCAAGAAAATCACATTTTTTCACACTCCCGGGTTCAGGAAATTCTGATATTTTTCACACTCCCGGGGTCAGGAAAATCGGATATTTTCACACTCCCGGGGTCAGGAAAATCAGATTTTTTTTCATACTCCCGGGGTCAGGACAATCACATTTTTTCACACTCCCTGGGTCAGGAAATTCTTATTTTTTCCACACTCACGGTGTTAGGAAAATCACATTTTTCACACTCCCGGGGTCAGGAAAATTGGATTTTTTCACACTCCCGGGGTCAGGAGAATTTAATTTTTTTCACACTCCCGGGGTCAAGAAAATCACATTTTTTCACACGCCCGGGGTCAGGAAATTCTGATATTTTTCACACTCCCGGGGTCAGGAAAATCGGATATTTTCACACCCCCGGGGTCAGGAAAATCAGATTTTTTTCATACTCCCGGGGTCAGGAAAATTGGATTTTTTTCACACTCCCGGGGTCAGGAAAATTGGATATTTTCATACTCCCGGGGTCAGGAAAATTGCATTTTTCAGACTCCCGGGGTCAGGAAAATTGGATTTTTTTAACACTCCTGGGGTCAGGAAAATTGGATTTTTTTCACACTCCCAGGGTCAGGAAATTCTGATTTTTTTTCACACTCCCGGTGTTAGGAAAATCACATTTTTCACAGTCCCGGGGTCAGGAAAATTGGTTTTTTTTTTTCACACTCCCTGGGTCAAGAAAATCACATTTTTTCACACTCCCGTGGTCAGGAGAGTCAGTTTTTTTCACATTCCCGGGGTCAAGAAAATCACATTTTTTCACACTCCCGGGGTCAGGAAATTCTAATTTTTTTCACACTCCCGGTGTTAGGAAAATCACATTTTTTCACACTCCCGGGGTCAGGAAATTCTAATTTTTTTCACACTCCCGGTGTTAGGAAAATCACATTTTTCACACTCCCGGGGTCAGAAAAATTGGATTTTTTCACACTCCCGCGGTCAGGAGAATTTAATTTTTTTCACACTCCCGGGGTCAAGAAAATCACATTTTTTCACACTCCCGGGGTCAGGAAAATTGGATGTTTTTAACACTCCCGGGGTCAGGAAAATTGGGTTTTTTTCACACTCCCGGGGTCAAGAAAATCACATTTTTTCACACTCCCGGGGTCAGGAGATTCTGATTTTTTTCACTCTCCCGGGGTCAAGAAAATCACATTTTTTCACACTCCCGGGGTCAGGAATTTCTGATTTTTTTCACACTCCTGGTGTTAGGAAAATCACATTTTTCACACTCCCGGGGTCAAGAAAATCACATTTTTTATCACTCCCGGGGTCAGGAAATTCTGATATTTTTCACACTCCCAGGGTCAGGAAAATCGGATATTTTCACACTCCCGGGGTCAGGAAAATCAGATTTTTTTCATACTCCCGGGGTCAGGAAAAATCACATTTTTTCACACTCCCAGGGTCAGGAAATTCTGATTTTTTTCACACTCACGGTGTTAGGAAAATCACATTTTTCACACTCCCGGGGTCAGGAAAATTGGATTTTTTCACACTCCCGGGGTCAGGAGTATTTAATTTTTTTCACACTCCTGGGGTCAAGAAAATCACATTTTTTCACACTCCCAGGGTCAGGAAATTCTAATTTTTTTCACACTCCCGGTGTTAGGAAAATCACATTTTTCACACTCCCGGGGTCAGAAAAATTGGATTTTTTCACACTCCCGGGGTCAGGAGAATTTAATTTTTTTCACACTCCCGGGGTCAAGAAAATCACATTTTTTCACACTCCCGGGGTCAAGAAAATCACTTTTTTTCACATTCCCGGGGTCAGGAGATTCTGATTTTTTTCACACTCCCGGGGTCAAGAAAATCACATTTTTTCACACTCCCAGGGTCAGGAAATTCTAATTTTTTTCACACTCCCGGTGTTAGGAAAATCACATTTTTCACACTCCCGGGGTCAGAAAAATTGGATTTTTTCACACTCCCGGGGTCAGGAGAATTTAATTTTTTTCACACTCCCGGGGTCAAGAAAATCACATTTTTTCACACTCCCGGGGTCAGGAAAATTGGATTTTTTAACACTCCTGGGGTCAGGAAAATTGGATTTTTTTCACACTCCCGGGGTCAGGAAAATTGGGTTTTTTTCACACTCCCGGGGTCAAGAAAATCACATTTTTTCACACTCCCGTGGTCAGGAGATTCTGATTTTTTTTCACACTCCCAGGGTCAAGAAAATCACATTTTTTCACACTCCCGGGGTCAGGAGATTCTGATTTTTTTCACACTCCCAGGGTAAAGAAAATCACATTTTTTCACACTCCATGGGTCAGGAGATTCTGATTTCTTTCACACTCCTGGGGTCAAGAAAATCACATTTTTTCACACTCCCGGGGTCAGGAAATTCTAATTTTTTTTCACACTCCTGGTGTTAGGAAAATCACATTTTTCACACTCCCGGGGTCAGAAAAACTGGATTTTTTCACACTCCCGGGGTCAGGAGAATTTAATTTTTTTCACACTCCCGGGGTCAAGAAAATCACTTTTTTTCACATTCCCGGGGTCAGGAGATTCTATTTTTTTCACACTCCCGGTGTTAGGAAAATCACATTTTTCACACTCCCGGGGTCAGAAAAATTGGATTTTTTCACACTCCCGGGGTCAGGAGAATTTAATTTTTTTCACACTCCCGGGGTCAAGAAAATCACATTTTTTCACACTCCCGGGGTCAGGAGATTCTGATTTTTTCACACTCCCGGGGTCAAGAAAATCACATTTTTCACACTCCCGGGGTCAGGAAATTCTGATTTTTTTCACATTCCCGGTGTTAGGAAAATCACATTTTTCACACTCCCGGGGTCAAGAAAATCACATTTTTCACGCTCCCGGGGTCAGGAGATTCTGGTTTCTTTCACACTCCCGGGGTCAAGAAAATCACATTTTTTCACACTCCCGGGGTCAGGAAATTCTATTTTTTTCACACTCCCGGTGTTAGGAAAATCACATTTTTCACACTCCCGGGGTCAGAAAAATTGGATTTTTTCACACTCCCGGGGTCAGGAGAATTTAATTTTTTTCACACTCCCGGGGTCAAGAAAATCACATTTTTTCACACTCCCGGGGTCAGGAGATTCTGATTTTTTCACACTCCCGGGGTCAAGAAAATCACATTTTTCACACTCCCGGGGTCAGGAAATTCTGATTTTTTTCACATTCCCGGTGTTAGGAAAATCACATTTTTCACACTCCCGGGGTCAAGAAAATCACATTTTTTCACACTCCCGGGTTCAGGAAATTCTGATATTTTTCACACTCCCGGGGTCAGGAAAATCGGATATTTTCACACTCCCGGGGTCAGGAAAATCAGATTTTTTTTCATACTCCCGGGGTCAGGACAATCACATTTTTTCACACTCCCTGGGTCAGGAAATTCTTATTTTTTCCACACTCACGGTGTTAGGAAAATCACATTTTTCACACTCCCGGGGTCAGGAAAATTGGATTTTTTCACACTCCCGGGGTCAGGAGAATTTAATTTTTTTCACACTCCCGGGGTCAAGAAAATCACATTTTTTCACACGCCCGGGGTCAGGAAATTCTGATATTTTTCACACTCCCGGGGTCAGGAAAATCGGATATTTTCACACCCCCGGGGTAAGGAAAATCAGATTTTTTTCATACTCCCGGGGTCAGGAAAATTGGATTTTTTTCACACTCCCGGGGTCAGGAAAATTGGATATTTTCATACTCCCGGGGTCAGGAAAATTGCATTTTTCAGACTCCCGGGGTCAGGAAAATTGGATTTTTTTAACACTCCTGGGGTCAGGAAAATTGCATTTTTCAGACTTCTAGGGTCAGGAAAATCGCATTTTTCATACTCCCGGTGTCAGGAAAATCCAAAATTTTTCACATTCCCGGTGTTTAGGAAAATCACATTTTTCACACTCCCGGGGTCAGGAAAATCACATTTTTTCACACTCCCGGGGTCAGGAAATTCTGATATTTTTCACACTCCCGGGGTCAGAAAAATTGGATTTTTTCACACTCCCGGGGTCAGGAGAATTTAATTTTTTTCAGACTCCCGGGGTGAAGAAAATCACAATTTTTCACACTCCCGGGGTCAGGAAAATCGGATATTTTCACACTCCCGGGGTCAGGAAAATCAGTTTTTTTTTCATACTCCCGGGGTCAGGACAATCACATTTTTTCACACTCCCTGGGTCAGGAAATTCTTATTTTTTCCACACTCACGGTGTTAGGAAAATCACATTTTTCACACTCCCGGGGTCAGGAAAATTGGATTTTTTCACACTCCCGGGGTCAGGAGAATTTAATTTTTTTCACACTCCCGGGGTGAAGAAAATCACATTTTTTCACACTCCCGGGGTCAGGAAATTCTGATATTTTTCACACTCCCGGGGTCAGGAAAATCACATTTGTTCACACTCACAGGGTCAGAAAAATTGGGTTTTTTCACACTCCCTAGGTCAGGAGAATTTAATTTTTTTCACACTCCCGGGGTCAGGAAAATGGGATTCTTTTAACACTCCCGGGGTCAGGAAAATTGGATTTTTTTCACACTCCCGGGGTCAGGAAAATTGGGTTTTTTTCACACTCCCGGGGTCAAGAAAATCACATTTTTTCACACTCCCAGGGTCAGGAAATTCTGATTTTTTTCACACTCCCGGTGTTAGAAAAATCACATTTTTCACACTCCTGGGGTCAAGAAAATCACATTTTTTCACACTCCCGGGGTCAGGAAATTCTGATATTTTTCACACTCCCGGGGTCAGGAAAATCGGATATTTTCACACTCCCGGGGTCAGGAAAATCAGATTTTTTTCATACTCCCGGGGTCAGGAAAATCACATTTTTTCACACTCCCAGGGTCAGGAAATTCTGATTTTTTTTCACACTCACGGTGTTAGGAAAATCACTTTTTTCACACTCCCGGGGTCAGGAAAATTGGATTTTCTCACACTCCCGGGGTCAGGAGAATTTAATTTTTTTCAGACTCCCGGGGTGAAGAAAATCACATTTTTCACACTCCCGGGGTCAAGAAATTCTGATATTTTTCACACTCCCGGGGTCAGGAAAATCGGATATTTTCACACTCCCGGGGTCAGGAAAATCAGATTTTTTTTCACACTCCCGTGGTCAGGAAAATTGGATATTTTCATACTCCTGGGGTCAGGAAAATCACATTTTTTTCATACTCCCGGGGTCAGGAAAATTGGATTTTTTTCACTCTCCCGGTGTCAGGAAAATTGGATATTTTCATATTCCCGGGGTCAGGAAAATTGCATTTTTCAGACTCCCGGGGTCAGGAAAATCGCATTTTTCATACTCCCGGGTCAGGAAAATCCAAAATTTTTCACATTCCCGGTGTTTAGGAAAATCACATTTTTCACACTCCCGGGGTCAGGAAAATTGGGTTTTTTTCACACTCCCGGGGACAAGAAAATCACATTTTTTCACACTCCCGAGGTCAGGAGATTCTGATTTTTTTCACACTCCCAGGGTCAAGAAAATCACATTTTTTCACACTCCCAGGGTCAGGAAATTCTATTTTTTTTCACACTCCCGGTGTTAGGAAAATCACATTTTTCACACTCCCGGGGTCAGAAAAATTGGATTTTTTCACACTCCCGGGGTCAGGAGAATTTAATTTTTTTCACACTCCCGGGGTCAAGAAAATCACATTTTTTCACACTCCCGGGGTCAGGAAAATTGGATTTTTTAACACTCCTGGGGTCAGGAAAATTGGATTTTTTTCACACTCCCGGGGTCAGGAAAATTGGATTTTTTTCACACTCCCGGTGTCAGGAAAATTGGATATTTTCATATTCCCGGGGTCAGGAAAATTGCATTTTTCAGACTCCCGGGGTCAGGAAAATCGCATTTTTCATACTCCCGGGTCAGGAAAATCCAAAATTTTTCACATTCCCGGTGTTTAGGAAAATCACATTTTTCACACTCCCGGGGTCAGGAAAATTGGGTTTTTTTCACACTCCCGGGGACAAGAAAATCACATTTTTTCACACTCCCGAGGTCAGGAGATTCTGATTTTTTTCACACTCCCAGGGTCAAGAAAATCACATTTTTTCACACTCCCAGGGTCAGGAAATTCTATTTTTTTTCACACTCCCGGTGTTAGGAAAATCACATTTTTCACACTCCCGGGGTCAGAAAAATTGGATTTTTTCACACTCCCGGGGTCAGGAGAATTTAATTTTTTTCACACTCCCGGGGTCAAGAAAATCACATTTTTTCACACTCCCGGGGTCAGGAAAATTGGATTTTTTAACACTCCTGGGGTCAGGAAAATTGGATTTTTTTCACACTCCCGGGGTCAGGAAAATTGGGTTTTTTTCACACTCCCGGGGTCAAGAAAATCACATTTTTTCACACTCCCGGGGTCAGGAGATTCTGATTTTTTTTCACACTCCCAGGGTCAAGAAAATCACATTTTTTCACACTCCCGGGGTCAGGAGATTCTGATTTTTTTCACACTCCCAGGGTAAAGAAAATCACATTTTTTCACACTCCATGGGTCAGGAGATTCTGATTTCTTTCACACTCCTGGGGTCAAGAAAATCACATTTTTTCACACTCCCGGGGTCAGGAAATTCTAATTTTTTTTCACACTCCTGGTGTTAGGAAAATCACATTTTTCACACTCCCGGGGTCAGAAAAACTGGATTTTTTCACACTCCCGGGGTCAGGAGAATTTAATTTTTTTCACACTCCCGGGGTCAAGAAAATCACTTTTTTTCACATTCCCGGGGTCAGGAGATTCTGATTTTTTTCACACTCCCGGGGTCAAGAAAATCACATTTTTTCACACTCCCGGGGTCAGGAATTTCTGATTTTTTTCACACTCCCGGTGTTAGGAAAATCACATTTTTCACACTCCCGGGGTAAAGAAAATCACATTTTTCACGCTCCCGGGGTCAGGAGATTCTGATTTCTTTCACACTCCCGGGGTCAAGAAAATCACATTTTTTCACACTCCCGGGGTCAGGAAATTCTAATTTTTTTCACACTCCCGGTGTTAGGAAAATCACATTTTTCACACTCCCGGGGTCAGAAAAATTGGATTTTTTCACACTCCCGGGGTCAGGAGAATTTAATTTTTTCACACTCCCGGGGTCAAGAAAATCACATTTTTTCACACTCCCGGGGTCAGGAGATTCTGATTTTTTTCACACTCCCGGGGTCAAGAAAATCACATTTTTCACACTCCCGGGGTCAGGAAATTCTGATTTTTTTCACATTCCCGGTGTTAGGAAAATCACATTTTTCACACTCCCGGGGTCAAGAAAATCACATTTTTTCACACTCCCGGGTTCAGGAAATTCTGATATTTTTCACACTCCCGGGGTCAGGAAAATCGGATATTTTCACACTCCCGGGGTCAGGAAAATCAGATTTTTTTTCATACTCCCGGGGTCAGGACAATCACATTTTTTCACACTCCCTGGGTCAGGAAATTCTTATTTTTTCCACACTCACGGTGTTAGGAAAATCACATTTTTCACACTCCCGGGGTCAGGAAAATTGGATTTTTTCACACTCCCGGGGTCAGGAGAATTTAATTTTTTTCACACTCCCGGGGTCAAGAAAATCACATTTTTTCACACGCCCGGGGTCAGGAAATTCTGATATTTTTCACACTCCCGGGGTCAGGAAAATCGGATATTTTCACACCCCCGGGGTCAGGAAAATCAGATTTTTTTCATACTCCCGGGGTCAGGAAAATTGGATTTTTTTCACACTCCCGGGGTCAGGAAAATTGGATATTTTCATACTCCCGGGGTCAGGAAAATTGCATTTTTCAGACTCCCGGGGTCAGGAAAATTGGATTTTTTTAACACTCCTGGGGTCAGGAAAATTGGATTTTTTTCACACTCCCAGGGTCAGGAAATTCTGATTTTTTTTCACACTCCCGGTGTTAGGAAAATCACATTTTTCACAGTCCCGGGGTCAGGAAAATTGGTTTTTTTTTCACACTCCCTGGGTCAAGAAAATCACATTTTTTCACACTCCCGTGGTCAGGAGAGTCAGTTTTTTTCACATTCCCGGGGTCAAGAAAATCACATTTTTTCACACTCCCGGGGTCAGGAAATTCTAATTTTTTTCACACTCCCGGTGTTAGGAAAATCACATTTTTTCACACTCCCGGGGTCAGGAAATTCTAATTTTTTTCACACTCCCGGTGTTAGGAAAATCACATTTTTCACACTCCCGGGGTCAGAAAAATTGGATTTTTTCACACTCCCGCGGTCAGGAGAATTTAATTTTTTTCACACTCCCGGGGTCAAGAAAATCACATTTTTTCACACTCCCGGGGTCAGGAAAATTGGATGTTTTTAACACTCCCGGGGTCAGGAAAATTGGGTTTTTTTCACACTCCCGGGGTCAAGAAAATCACATTTTTTCACACTCCTGGGGTCAGGAGATTCTGATTTTTTTCACTCTCCCGGGGTCAAGAAAATCACATTTTTTCACACTCCCGGGGTCAGGAATTTCTGATTTTTTTCACACTCCTGGTGTTAGGAAAATCACATTTTTCACACTCCCGGGGTCAAGAAAATCACATTTTTTATCACTCCCGGGGTCAGGAAATTCTGATATTTTTCACACTCCCAGGGTCAGGAAAATCGGATATTTTCACACTCCCGGGGTCAGGAAAATCAGATTTTTTTCATACTCCCGGGGTCAGGAAAAATCACATTTTTTCACACTCCCAGGGTCAGGAGTATTTAATTTTTTTCACACTCCTGGGGTCAAGAAAATCACATTTTTTCACACTCCCAGGGTCAGGAAAATCGGATATTTTCACACTCACGGTGTTAGGAAAATCACATTTTTCACACTCCCGGGGTCAGGAAAATTGGATTTTTTCACACTCCCGGGGTCAGGAGTATTTAATTTTTTTCACACTCCTGGGGTCAAGAAAATCACATTTTTTCACACTCCCAGGGTCAGGAAATTCTAATTTTTTTCACACTCCCGGTGTTAGGAAAATCACATTTTTCACACTCCCGGGGTCAGAAAAATTGGATTTTTTCACACTCCCGGGGTCAGGAGAATTTAATTTTTTTCACACTCCCGGGGTCAAGAAAATCACATTTTTTCACACTCCCGGGGTCAAGAAAATCACTTTTTTTCACATTCCCGGGGTCAGGAGATTCTGATTTTTTTCACACTCCCGGGGTCAAGAAAATCACATTTTTTCACACTCCCAGGGTCAGGAAATTCTAATTTTTTTCACACTCCCGGTGTTAGGAAAATCACATTTTTCACACTCCCGGGGTCAGAAAAATTGGATTTTTTCACACTCCCGGGGTCAGGAGAATTTAATTTTTTTCACACTCCCGGGGTCAAGAAAATCACATTTTTTCACACTCCCGGGGTCAGGAAAATTGGATTTTTTAACACTCCTGGGGTCAGGAAAATTGGATTTTTTTCACACTCCCGGGGTCAGGAAAATTGGGTTTTTTTCACACTCCCGGGGTCAAGAAAATCACATTTTTTCACACTCCCGGGGTCAGGAGATTCTGATTTTTTTTCACACTCCCAGGGTCAAGAAAATCACATTTTTTCACACTCCCGGGGTCAGGAGATTCTGATTTTTTTCACACTCCCAGGGTAAAGAAAATCACATTTTTTCACACTCCATGGGTCAGGAGATTCTGATTTCTTTCACACTCCTGGGGTCAAGAAAATCACATTTTTTCACACTCCCGGGGTCAGGAAATTCTAATTTTTTTTCACACTCCTGGTGTTAGGAAAATCACATTTTTCACACTCCCGGGGTCAGAAAAACTGGATTTTTTCACACTCCCGGGGTCAGGAGAATTTAATTTTTTTCACACTCCCGGGGTCAAGAAAATCACTTTTTTTCACATTCCCGGGGTCAGGAGATTCTGATTTTTTTCACACTCCCGGGGTCAAGAAAATCACATTTTTTCACACTCCCGGGGTCAGGAATTTCTGATTTTTTTCACACTCCCGGTGTTAGGAAAATCACATTTTTCACACTCCCGGGGTAAAGAAAATCACATTTTTCACGCTCCCGGGGTCAGGAGATTCTGGTTTCTTTCACACTCCCGGGGTCAAGAAAATCACATTTTTTCACACTCCCGGGGTCAGGAAATTCTATTTGTTTCACACTCCCGGTGTTAGGAAAATCACATTTTTCACACTCCCGGGGTCAGAAAAATTGGATTTTTTCACACTCCCGGGGTCAGGAGAATTTAATTTTTTTCACACTCCCGGGGTCAAGAAAATCACATTTTTTCACACTCCCGGGGTCAGGAGATTCTGATTTTTTCACACTCCCGGGGTCAAGAAAATCACATTTTTCACACTCCCGGGGTCAGGAAATTCTGATTTTTTTCACATTCCCGGTGTTAGGAAAATCACATTTTTCACACTCCCGGGGTCAAGAAAATCACATTTTTTCACACTCCCGGGTTCAGGAAATTCTGATATTTTTCACACTCCCGGGGTCAGGAAAATCGGATATTTTCACACTCCCGGGGTCAGGAAAATCAGATTTTTTTTCATACTCCCGGGGTCAGGACAATCACATTTTTTCACACTCCCTGGGTCAGGAAATTCTTATTTTTTCCACACTCACGGTGTTAGGAAAATCACATTTTTCACACTCCCGGGGTCAGGAAAATTGGATTTTTTCACACTCCCGGGGTCAGGAGAATTTAATTTTTTTCACACTCCCGGGGTCAAGAAAATCACATTTTTTCACACGCCCGGGGTCAGGAAATTCTGATATTTTTCACACTCCCGGGGTCAGGAAAATCGGATATTTTCACACCCCCGGGGTAAGGAAAATCAGATTTTTTTCATACTCCCGGGGTCAGGAAAATTGGATTTTTTTCACACTCCCGGGGTCAGGAAAATTGGATATTTTCATACTCCCGGGGTCAGGAAAATTGCATTTTTCAGACTCCCGGGGTCAGGAAAATTGGATTTTTTTAACACTCCTGGGGTCAGGAAAATTGGATTTTTTTCACACTCCCAGGGTCAGGAAATTCTGATTTTTTTTCACACTCCCGGTGTTAGGAAAATCACATTTTTCACAGTCCCGGGGTCAGGAAAATTGGTTTTTTTTCACACTCCCTGGGTCAAGAAAATCACATTTTTTCACACTCCCGTGGTCAGGAGAGTCAGTTTTTTTCACATTCCCGGGGTCAAGAAAATCACATTTTTTCACACTCCCGGGGTCAGGAAATTCTAATTTTTTTCACACTCCCGGTGTTAGGAAAATCACATTTTTTCACACTCCCGGGGTCAGGAAATTCTAATTTTTTTCACACTCCCGGTGTTAGGAAAATCACATTTTTCACACTCCCGGGGTCAGAAAAATTGGATTTTTTCACACTCCCGCGGTCAGGAGAATTTAATTTTTTTCACACTCCCGGGGTCAAGAAAATCACATTTTTTCACACTCCCGGGGTCAGGAAAATTGGATGTTTTTAACACTCCCGGGGTCAGGAAAATTGGGTTTTTTTCACACTCCCGGGGTCAAGAAAATCACATTTTTTCACACTCCCGGGGTCAGGAGATTCTGATTTTTTTCACTCTCCCGGGGTCAAGAAAATCACATTTTTTCACACTCCCGGGGTCAGGAATTTCTGATTTTTTTCACACTCCTGGTGTTAGGAAAATCACATTTTTCACACTCCCGGGGTCAAGAAAATCACATTTCTTATCACTCCCGGGGTCAGGAAATTCTGATATTTTTCACACTCCCAGGGTCAGGAAAATCGGATATTTTCACACTCCCGGGGTCAGGAAAATCAGATTTTTTTCATACTCCCGGGGTCAGGAAAAATCACATTTTTTCACACTCCCAGGGTCAGGAAATTCTGATTTTTTTCACACTCACGGTGTTAGGAAAATCACATTTTTCACACTCCCGGGGTCAGGAAAATTGGATTTTTTCACACTCCCGGGGTCAGGAGTATTTAATTTTTTTCACACTCCTGGGGTCAAGAAAATCACATTTATTCACAGTCCCGGGGTCAGGAAATTCTGATATTTTTCACACTCCCGGGGACAGGAAAATCAGATATTTTCACACTCACGGGGTCAGGAAAATCAGATTTTTTTTCACACTCCCGGGGTCAGGAAAATTGGATATTTTCATACTCCCGGGGTCAGGAAAATCGGATATTTTCACACTCCCGGGGTCAGGAAAATTGGATATTTTCATACTTCCGGGGTCAGGAAAATTGTATTTTTCAGAGTCCCGGGGTCAGGAAAATCGCATTTTTCATTCTCCCGGGGTCAGAAAAATTGGGTTTTTTTCACACTCCTGGGGTCAAGAAAATCACATTTTTTCACACTCACGGGGTCAGGAATTTCTAATTTTTTTCACATTCCAGGTGTTAGGAAAATCACAATTTTCACACGCCCGGGGTCAGAAAAATTGGGTTTTTTCAGACTCCCGGGGTCAGGAGAATTTAATTTTTTTCACACTCCCGAGGTCAGGAAAATGGGGTTCTTTTAACACTCCCGGGGTCAGGAAAATTGGATTTTTTTCACACTCCCGGGGTCAGGAAAATTGGGTTTTTTTTCACACTCCCGGGGTCAAGAATATCACATTTTTTCTCACTCCCAGGGTCAGGAGATTCTGATTTTTTTCACACTCCCGGGGTGTAGAAAATCACATTTTTTCACACTCCCGGGGTCAGGAAATTCTGATATATTTCACACTCCCGGGGTCAGGAAAATCAGATTTTTTTTCACACTCCCGCGGTCAGGAAAATTGGATATTTTCATACTCCCGGGGTCAGGAAAATCGCATTTTTCATACTCCCGGGGTCAGGAAAATCAAAAAAATTTCACATTCCCGGGGTCAGGAAAATCAGATTTTTTTCATACTCCCGGGGTCAGGAAAATGGGATTTTTTTCACACTCCCGGTGTCAGGAAAATTGGATTTTTTTAACACTCCCGGGGTCAGGAAAATTGGGTTTTTTTCACACTTCCTGGGTCAAGAAAATCACATTTTTTCACACTCCCGGGGTCAGGAGATTCTGATTTTTTTCACACTCCCGGGGTCAAGAAAATCACATTTTTTCACACTCCCGGGGTCAGGAATTTCTGATTTTTTTCACACTCCCGGTGTTAGGAAAATCACATTTTTCACACTCCCGGGGTAAAGAAAATCACATTTTTCACGCTCCCGGGGTCAGGAGATTCTGATTTCTTTCACACTCCCGGGGTCAAGAAAATCACATTTTTTCACACTCCCGGGGTCAGGAAATTCTAATTTTTTTCACACTCCCGGTGTTAGGAAAATCACATTTTTCACACTCCCGGGGTCAGAAAAATTGGATTTTTTCACACTCCCGGGGTCAGGAGAATTTAATTTTTTTTCACACTCCCGGGGTCAAGAAAATCACATTTTTTCACACTCCCGGGGTCAGGAGATTCTGATTTTTTTCACACTCCCGGGGTCAAGAAAATCACATTTTTCACACTCCCGGGGTCAGGAAATTCTGATTTTTTTCACATTCCCGGTGTTAGGAAAATCACATTTTTCACACTCCCGGGGTCAAGAAAATCACATTTTTTCACACTCCCGGGTTCAGGAAATTCTGATATTTTTCACACTCCCGGGGTCAGGAAAATCGGATATTTTCACACTCCCGGGGTCAGGAAAATCAGATTTTTTTTCATACTCCCGGGGTCAGGACAATCACATTTTTTCACACTCCCTGGGTCAGGAAATTCTTATTTTTTCCACACTCACGGTGTTAGGAAAATCACATTTTTCACACTCCCGGGGTCAGGAAAATTGGATTTTTTCACACTCCCGGGGTCAGGAGAATTTAATTTTTTTCACACTCCCGGGGTCAAGAAAATCACATTTTTTCACATGCCCGGGGTCAGGAAATTCTGATATTTTTCACACTCCCGGGGTCATGAAAATCGGATATTTTCACACCCCCGGGGTCAGGAAAATCAGATTTTTTTCATACTCCCGGGGTCAGGAAAATTGGATTTTTTTCACACTCCCGGGGTCATGAAAATCGGATATTTTCACACCCCCGGGGTCAGGAAAATCAGATTTTTTTCATACTCCCGGGGTCAGGAAAATTGGATGTTTTTAACACTCCCGGGGTCAGGAAAATTGGGTTTTTTTCACACTCCCGGGGTCAAGAAAATCACATTTTTTCACACTCCCGGGGTCAGGAGATTCTGATTTTTTTCACTCTCCCGGGGTCAAGAAAATCACATTTTTTCACACTCCCGGGGTCAGGAATTTCTGATTTTTTTCACACTCCTGGTGTTAGGAAAATCACATTTTTCACACTCCCGGGGTCAAGAAAATCACATTTCTTATCACTCCCGGGGTCAGGAAATTCTGATATTTTTCACACTCCCAGGGTCAGGAAAATCGGATATTTTCACACTCCCGGGGTCAGGAAAATCAGATTTTTTTCATACTCCCGGGGTCAGGAAAAATCACATTTTTTCACACTCCCAGGGTCAGGAAATTCTGATTTTTTTCACACTCACGGTGTTAGGAAAATCACATTTTTCACACTCCCGGGGTCAGGAAAATTGGATTTTTTCACACTCCCGGGGTCAGGAGTATTTAATTTTTTTCACACTCCTGGGGTCAAGAAAATCACATTTATTCACAGTCCCGGGGTCAGGAAATTCTGATATTTTTCACACTCCCGGGGACAGGAAAATCAGATATTTTCACACTCACGGGGTCAGGAAAATCAGATTTTTTTTCACACTCCCGGGGTCAGGAAAATTGGATATTTTCATACTCCCGGGGTCAGGAAAATCGGATATTTTCACACTCCCGGGGTCAGGAAAATTGGATATTTTCATACTTCCGGGGTCAGGAAAATTGTATTTTTCAGAGTCCCGGGGTCAGGAAAATCGCATTTTTCATTCTCCCGGGGTCAGAAAAATTGGGTTTTTTTCACACTCCTGGGGTCAAGAAAATCACATTTTTTCACACTCACGGGGTCAGGAATTTCTAATTTTTTTCACATTCCAGGTGTTAGGAAAATCACATTTTTCACACGCCCGGGGTCAGAAAAATTGGGTTTTTTCAGACTCCCGGGGTCAGGAGAATTTAATTTTTTTCACACTCCCGAGGTCAGGAAAATGGGGTTCTTTTAACACTCCCGGGGTCAGGAAAATTGGATTTTTTTCACACTCCCGGGGTCAGGAAAATTGGGTTTTTTTTCACACTCCCGGGGTCAAGAATATCACATTTTTTCTCACTCCCAGGGTCAGGAGATTCTGATTTTTTTCACACTCCCGGGGTGTAGAAAATCACATTTTTTCACACTCCCGGGGTCAGGAAATTCTGATATATTTCACACTCCCGGGGTCAGGAAAATCAGATTTTTTTTCACACTCCCGCGGTCAGGAAAATTGGATATTTTCATACTCCCGGGGTCAGGAAAATCGCATTTTTCATACTCCCGGGGTCAGGAAAATCAAAAAAATTTCACATTCCCGGGGTCAGGAAAATCAGATTTTTTTCATACTCCCGGGGTCAGGAAAATGGGATTTTTTTCACACTCCCGGTGTCAGGAAAATTGGATTTTTTTAACACTCCCGGGGTCAGGAAAATTGGGTTTTTTTCACACTTCCTGGGTCAAGAAAATCACATTTTTTCACACTCCCGGGGTCAGGAGATTCTGATTTTTTTCACACTCCCGGGGTCAAGAAAATCACATTTTTTCACACTCCCGGGGTCAGGAATTTCTGATTTTTTTCACACTCCCGGTGTTAGGAAAATCACATTTTTCACACTCCCGGGGTAAAGAAAATCACATTTTTCACGCTCCCGGGGTCAGGAGATTCTGATTTCTTTCACACTCCCGGGGTCAAGAAAATCACATTTTTTCACACTCCCGGGGTCAGGAAATTCTAATTTTTTTCACACTCCCGGTGTTAGGAAAATCACATTTTTCACACTCCCGGGGTCAGAAAAATTGGATTTTTTCACACTCCCGGGGTCAGGAGAATTTAATTTTTTTTCACACTCCCGGGGTCAAGAAAATCACATTTTTTCACACTCCCGGGGTCAGGAGATTCTGATTTTTTTCACACTCCCGGGGTCAAGAAAATCACATTTTTCACACTCCCGGGGTCAGGAAATTCTGATTTTTTTCACATTCCCGGTGTTAGGAAAATCACATTTTTCACACTCCCGGGGTCAAGAAAATCACATTTTTTCACACTCCCGGGTTCAGGAAATTCTGATATTTTTCACACTCCCGGGGTCAGGAAAATCGGATATTTTCACACTCCCGGGGTCAGGAAAATCAGATTTTTTTTCATACTCCCGGGGTCAGGACAATCACATTTTTTCACACTCCCTGGGTCAGGAAATTCTTATTTTTTCCACACTCACGGTGTTAGGAAAATCACATTTTTCACACTCCCGGGGTCAGGAAAATTGGATTTTTTCACACTCCCGGGGTCAGGAGAATTTAATTTTTTTCACACTCCCGGGGTCAAGAAAATCACATTTTTTCACATGCCCGGGGTCAGGAAATTCTGATATTTTTCACACTCCCGGGGTCATGAAAATCGGATATTTTCACACCCCCGGGGTCAGGAAAATCAGATTTTTTTCATACTCCCGGGGTCAGGAAAATTGGATTTTTTTCACACTCCCGGGGTCAGGAAAATTGGATATTTTCATACTCCCGGGGTCAGGAAAATTGCATTTTTCAGACTCCCGGGGTCAGGAAAATTGGATTTTTTTAACACTCCTGGGGTCAGGAAAATTGGATTTTTTTCACACTCCCAGGGTCAGGAAATTCTGATTTTTTTTCACACTCCCGGTGTTAGGAAAATCACATTTTTCACAGTCCCGGGGTCAGGAAAATTGGTTTTTTTTCACACTCCCTGGGTCAAGAAAATCACATTTTTTCACACTCCCGGGGTCAGGAAATTCTAATTTTTTTCACACTCCCGGTGTTAGGAAAATCACATTTTTTCACACTCCCGGGGTCAGGAAATTCTAATTTTTTTCACACTCCCGGTGTTAGGAAAATCACATTTTTCACACTCCCGGGGTCAGAAAAATTGGATTTTTTCACACTCCCGCGGTCAGGAGAATTTAATTTTTTTCACACTCCCGGGGTCAAGAAAATCACATTTTTTCACACTCCCGGGGTCAGGAAAATTGGATGTTTTTAACACTCCCGGGGTCAGGAAAATTGGGTTTTTTTCACACTCCCGGGGTCAAGAAAATCACATTTTTTCACACTCCCGGGGTCAGGAGATTCTGATTTTTTTCACTCTCCCGGGGTCAAGAAAATCACATTTTTTCACACTCCCGGGGTCAGGAATTTCTGATTTTTTTCACACTCCTGGTGTTAGGAAAATCACATTTTTCACCTTCCCGGGGTCAAGAAAATCACATTTTTTATCACTCCCGGGGTCAGGAAATTCTGATATTTTTCACACTCCCAGGGTCAGGAAAATCGGATATTTTCACACTCCCGGGGTCAGGAAAATCAGATTTTTTTCATACTCCCGGGGTCAGGAAAAATCACATTTTTTCACACTCCCAGGGTCAGGAAATTCTGATTTTTTTCACACTCACGGTGTTAGGAAAATCACATTTTTCACACTCCCGGGGTCAGGAAAATTGGATTTTTTCTCACTCCCGGGGTCAGGAGTATTTAAATTTTTTTCACACTCCTGGGGTCAAGAAAATCACATTTATTCACAGTCCCGGGGTCAGGAAATTCTGATATTTTTCACACTCCCGGGGACAGGAAAATCAGATATTTTCACACTCACGGGGTCAGGAAAATCAGATTTTTTTTCACACTCCCGGGGTCAGGAAAATTGGATATTTTCATACTCCCGGGGTCAGGAAAATCGGATATTTTCACACTCCCGGGGTCAGGAAAATTGGATATTTTCATACTTCCGGGGTCAGGAAAATTGTATTTTTCAGAGTCCCGGGGTCAGGAAAATCGCATTTTTCATTCTCCCGGGGTCAGAAAAATTGGGTTTTTTTCACACTCCTGGGGTCAAGAAAATCACATTTTTTCACACTCACGGGGTCAGGAATTTCTAATTTTTTTCACATTCCAGGTGTTAGGAAAATCACATTTTTCACACGCCCGGGGTCAGAAAAATTGGGTTTTTTCACACTCCCGGGGTCAGGAGAATTTAATTTTTTTCACACTCCCGAGGTCAGGAAAATGGGATTCTTTTAACACTCCCGGGGTCAGGAAAATTGGATTTTTTTCACACTCCCGGGGTCAGGAAAATTGGGTTTTTTTTCACACTCCCGGGGTCAAGAAAATCACATTTTTTCTCACTCCCAGGGTCAGGAGATTCTGATTTTTTTCACACTCCCGGGGTGTAGAAAATCACATTTTTTCACACTCCCGGGGTCAGGAAATTCTGATATATTTCACACTCCCGGGGTCAGGAAAATCAGATTTTTTTTCACACTCCCGCGGTCAGGAAAATTGGATATTTTCATACTCCCGGGGTCAGGAAAATCGCATTTTTCATACTCCCGGGGTCAGGAAAATCAAAAAAATTTCACATTCCCGGGGTCAGGAAAATCAGATTTTTTTCATACTCCCGGGGTCAGGAAAATGGGATTTTTTTCACACTCCCGGTGTCAGGAAAATTGGATTTTTTTAACACTCCCGGGGTCAGGAAAATTGGGTTTTTTTCACACTTCCTGGGTCAAGAAAATCACATTTTTTCACACTCCCGGGGTCAGGAGATTCTGATTTTTTTCACACTCCCGGGGTCAAGAAAATCACATTTTTTCACACTCCCGGGGTCAGGAATTTCTGATTTTTTTCACACTCCCGGTGTTAGGAAAATCACATTTTTCACACTCCCGGGGTAAAGAAAATCACATTTTTCACGCTCCCGGGGTCAGGAGATTCTGATTTCTTTCACACTCCCGGGGTCAAGAAAATCACATTTTTTCACACTCCCGGGGTCAGGAAATTCTAATTTTTTTCACACTCCCGGTGTTAGGAAAATCACATTTTTTCACACTCCCGGGGTCAGGAAATTCTAATTTTTTTCACACTCCCGGTGTTAGGAAAATCACATTTTTCACACTCCCGGGGTCAGAAAAATTGGATTTTTTCACACTCCCGCGGTCAGGAGAATTTAATTTTTTTCACACTCCCGGGGTCAAGAAAATCACATTTTTTCACACTCCCGGGGTCAGGAAAATTGGATGTTTTTAACACTCCCGGGGTCAGGAAAATTGGGTTTTTTTCACACTCCCGGGGTCAAGAAAATCACATTTTTTCACACTCCCGGGGTCAGGAGATTCTGATTTTTTTCACTCTCCCGGGGTCAAGAAAATCACATTTTTTCACACTCCCGGGGTCAGGAATTTCTGATTTTTTTCACACTGCTGGTGTTAGGAAAATCACATTTTTCACCTTCCCGGGGTCAAGAAAATCACATTTTTTATCACTCCCGGGGTCAGGAAATTCTGATATTTTTCACACTCCCAGGGTCAGGAAAATCGGATATTTTCACACTCCCGGGGTCAGGAAAATCAGATTTTTTTCATACTCCCGGGGTCAGGAAAAATCACATTTTTTCACACTCCCAGGGTCAGGAAATTCTGATTTTTTTCACACTCACGGTGTTAGGAAAATCACATTTTTCACACTCCCGGGGTCAGGAAAATTGGATTTTTTCTCACTCCCGGGGTCAGGAGTATTTAAATTTTTTTCACACTCCTGGGGTCAAGAAAATCACATTTATTCACAGTCCCGGGGTCAGGAAATTCTGATATTTTTCACACTCCCGGGGACAGGAAAATCAGATATTTTCACACTCACGGGGTCAGGAAAATCAGATTTTTTTTCACACTCCCGGGGTCAGGAAAATTGGATATTTTCATACTCCCGGGGTCAGGAAAATCGGATATTTTCACACTCCCGGGGTCAGGAAAATTGGATATTTTCATACTTCCGGGGTCAGGAAAATTGTATTTTTCAGAGTCCCGGGGTCAGGAAAATCGCATTTTTCATTCTCCCGGGGTCAGAAAAATTGGGTTTTTTTCACACTCCTGGGGTCAAGAAAATCACATTTTTTCACACTCACGGGGTCAGGAATTTCTAATTTTTTTCACATTCCAGGTGTTAGGAAAATCACATTTTTCACACGCCCGGGGTCAGAAAAATTGGGTTTTTTCACACTCCCGGGGTCAGGAGAATTTAATTTTTTTCACACTCCCGAGGTCAGGAAAATGGGATTCTTTTAACACTCCCGGGGTCAGGAAAATTGGATTTTTTTCACACTCCCGGGGTCAGGAAAATTGGGTTTTTTTTCACACTCCCGGGGTCAAGAAAATCACATTTTTTCTCACTCCCAGGGTCAGGAGATTCTGATTTTTTTCACACTCCCGGGGTGTAGAAAATCACATTTTTTCACACTCCCGGGGTCAGGAAATTCTGATATATTTCACACTCCCGGGGTCAGGAAAATCAGATTTTTTTTCACACTCCCGCGGTCAGGAAAATTGGATATTTTCATACTCCCGGGGTCAGGAAAATCGCATTTTTCATACTCCCGGGGTCAGGAAAATCAAAAAAATTTCACATTCCCGGGGTCAGGAAAATCAGATTTTTTTCATACTCCCGGGGTCAGGAAAATGGGATTTTTTTCACACTCCCGGTGTCAGGAAAATTGGATTTTTTTAACACTCCCGGGGTCAGGAAAATTGGGTTTTTTTCACACTTCCTGGGTCAAGAAAATCACATTTTTTCACACTCCCGGGGTCAGGAGATTCTGATTTTTTTCACACTCCCGGGGTCAAGAAAATCACATTTTTTCACACTCCCGGGGTCAGGAATTTCTGATTTTTTTCACACTCCCGGTGTTAGGAAAATCACATTTTTCACACTCCCGGGGTAAAGAAAATCACATTTTTCACGCTCCCGGGGTCAGGAGATTCTGATTTCTTTCACACTCCCGGGGTCAAGAAAATCACATTTTTTCACACTCCCGGGGTCAGGAAATTCTAATTTTTTTCACACTCCCGGTGTTAGGAAAATCACATTTTTCACACTCCCGGGGTCAGAAAAATTGGATTTTTTCACACTCCCGGGGTCAGGAGAATTTAATTTTTTCACACTCCCGGGGTCAAGAAAATCACATTTTTTCACACTCCCGGGGTCAGGAGATTCTGATTTTTTTCACACTCCCGGGGTCAAGAAAATCACATTTTTCACACTCCCGGGGTCAGGAAATTCTGATTTTTTTCACATTCCCGGTGTTAGGAAAATCACATTTTTCACACTCCCGGGGTCAAGAAAATCACATTTTTTCACACTCCCGGGTTCAGGAAATTCTGATATTTTTCACACTCCCTGGGTCAGGAAATTCTTATTTTTTCCACACTCACGGTGTTAGGAAAATCACATTTTTCACACTCCCGGGGTCAGGAAAATTGGATTTTTTCACACTCCCGGGGTCAGGAGAATTTAATTTTTTTCACACTCCCGGGGTCAAGAAAATCACATTTTTTCACATGCCCGGGGTCAGGAAATTCTGATATTTTTCACACTCCCGGGGTCAGGAAAATCGGATATTTTCACACCCCCGGGGTCAGGAAAATCAGATTTTTTTCATACTCCCGGGGTCAGGAAAATTGGATTTTTTTCACACTCCCGGGGTCAGGAAAATTGGATATTTTCATACTCCGGGGGTCAGGAAAATTGCATTTTTCAGACTCCCGGGGTCAGGAAAATTGGATTTTTTTAACACTCCTGGGGTCAGGAAAATTGGATTTTTTTCACACTCCCAGGGTCAGGAAATTCTGATTTTTTTTCACACTCCCGGTGTTAGGAAAATCACATTTTTCACAGTCCCGGGGTCAGGAAAATTGGTTTTTTTTTCACACTCCCTGGGTCAAGAAAATCACATTTTTTCACACTCCCGGGGTCAGGAAATTCTAATTTTTTTCACACTCCCGGTGTTAGGAAAATCACATTTTTTCACACTCCCGGGGTCAGGAAATTCTAATTTTTTTCACACTCCCGGTGTTAGGAAAATCACATTTTTCACACTCCCGGGGTCAGAAAAATTGGATTTTTTCACACTCCCGCGGTCAGGAGAATTTAATTTTTTTCACACTCCCGGGGTCAAGAAAATCACATTTTTTCACACTCCCGGGGTCAGGAAAATTGGATGTTTTTAACACTCCCGGGGTCAGGAAAATTGGGTTTTTTTCACACTCCCGGGGTCAAGAAAATCACATTTTTTCACACTCCCGTGGTCAGGAGATTCTGATTTTTTTTCACACTCCCAGGGTCAAGAAAATCACATTTTTTCACACTCCCGGGGTCAGGAGATTCTGATTTTTTTCACACTCCCAGGGTAAAGAAAATCACATTTTTTCACACTCCATGGGTCAGGAGATTCTGATTTCTTTCACACTCCTGGGGTCAAGAAAATCACATTTTTTCACACTCCCGGGGTCAGGAAATTCTAATTTTTTTCACACTCCTGGTGTTAGGAAAATCACATTTTTCACACTCCCGGGGTCAGAAAAACTGGATTTTTTCACACTCCCGGGGTCAGGAGAATTTAATTTTTTTCACACTCCCGGGGTCAAGAAAATCACTTTTTTTCACATTCCCGGGGTCAGGAGATTCTGATTTTTTTCACACTCCCGGGGTCAAGAAAATCACATTTTTTCACACTCCCGGTGTCAGGAATTTCTGATTTTTTTCACACTCCCGGTGTTAGGAAAATCACATTTTTCACACTCCTGGGGTAAAGAAAATCACATTTTTCACGCTCCCGGGGTCAGGAGATTCTGGTTTCTTTCACACTCCCGGGGTCAAGAAAATCACATTTTTTCACACTCCCGGGGTCAGGAAATTCTATTTTTTTCACACTCCCGGTGTTAGGAAAATCACATTTTTCACACTCCCGGGGTCAGAAAAATTGGATTTTTTCACACTCCCGGGGTCAGGAGAATTTAATTTTTTTCACACTCCCGGGGTCAAGAAAATCACATTTTTTCACACTCCCGGGGTCAGGAGATTCTGATTTTTTCACACTCCCGGGGTCAAGAAAATCACATTTTTCACACTCCCGGGGTCAGGAAATTCTGATTTTTTTCACATTCCCGGTGTTAGGAAAATCACATTTTTCACACTCCCGGGGTCAAGAAAATCACATTTTTTCACACTCCCGGGTTCAGGAAATTCTGATATTTTTCACACTCCCGGGGTCAGGAAAATCGGATATTTTCACACTCCCGGGGTCAGGAAAATCAGATTTTTTTTCATACTCCCGGGGTCAGGACAATCACATTTTTTCACACTCCCTGGGTCAGGAAATTCTTATTTTTTCCACACTCACGGTGTTAGGAAAATCACATTTTTCACACTCCCGGGGTCAGGAAAATTGGATTTTTTCACACTCCCGGGGTCAGGAGAATTTAATTTTTTTCACACTCCCGGGGTCAAGAAAATCACATTTTTTCACACGCCCGGGGTCAGGAAATTCTGATATTTTTCACACTCCCGGGGTCAGGAAAATCGGATATTTTCACACCCCCGGGGTAAGGAAAATCAGATTTTTTTCATACTCCCGGGGTCAGGAAAATTGGATTTTTTTCACACTCCCGGGGTCAGGAAAATTGGATATTTTCATACTCCCGGGGTCAGGAAAATTGCATTTTTCAGACTCCCGGGGTCAGGAAAATTGGATTTTTTTAACACTCCTGGGGTCAGGAAAATTGCATTTTTCAGACTTCTAGGGTCAGGAAAATCGCATTTTTCATACTCCCGGTGTCAGGAAAATCCAAAATTTTTCACATTCCCGGTGTTTAGGAAAATCACATTTTTCACACTCCCGGGGTCAGGAAAATCACATTTTTTCACACTCCCGGGGTCAGGAAATTCTGATATTTTTCACACTCCCGGGGTCAGAAAAATTGGATTTTTTCACACTCCCGGGGTCAGGAGAATTTAATTTTTTTCAGACTCCCGGGGTGAAGAAAATCACAATTTTTCACACTCCCGGGGTCAGGAAAATCGGATATTTTCACACTCCCGGGGTCAGGAAAATCAGTTTTTTTTTCATACTCCCGGGGTCAGGACAATCACATTTTTTCACACTCCCTGGGTCAGGAAATTCTTATTTTTTCCACACTCACGGTGTTAGGAAAATCACATTTTTCACACTCCCGGGGTCAGGAAAATTGGATTTTTTCACACTCCCGGGGTCAGGAGAATTTAATTTTTTCACACTCCCGGGGTCAAGAAAATCACATTTTTCACACTCCCGGGGTCAGGAAATTCTGATTTTTTTCACATTCCCGGTGTTAGGAAAATCACATTTTTCACACTCCCGGGGTCAAGAAAATCACATTTTTTCACACTCCCGGGTTCAGGAAATTCTGATATTTTTCACACTCCCGGGGTCAGGAAAATCGGATATTTTCACACTCCCGGGGTCAGGAAAATCAGATTTTTTTTCATACTCCCGGGGTCAGGACAATCACATTTTTTCACACTCCCTGGGTCAGGAAATTCTTATTTTTTCCACACTCACGGTGTTAGGAAAATCACATTTTTCACACTCCCGGGGTCAGGAAAATTGGATTTTTTCACACTCCCGGGGTCAGGAGAATTTAATTTTTTTCACACTCCCGGGGTCAAGAAAATCACATTTTTTCACACGCCCGGGGTCAGGAAATTCTGATATTTTTCACACTCCCGGGGTCAGGAAAATCGGATATTTTCACACCCCCGGGGTAAGGAAAATCAGATTTTTTTCATACTCCCGGGGTCAGGAAAATTGGATTTTTTTCACACTCCCGGGGTCAGGAAAATTGGATATTTTCATACTCCCGGGGTCAGGAAAATTGCATTTTTCAGACTCCCGGGGTCAGGAAAATTGGATTTTTTTAACACTCCTGGGGTCAGGAAAATTGCATTTTTCAGACTTCTAGGGTCAGGAAAATCGCATTTTTCATACTCCCGGTGTCAGGAAAATCCAAAATTTTTCACATTCCCGGTGTTTAGGAAAATCACATTTTTCACACTCCCGGGGTCAGGAAAATCACATTTTTTCACACTCCCGGGGTCAGGAAATTCTGATATTTTTCACACTCCCGGGGTCAGAAAAATTGGATTTTTTCACACTCCCGGGGTCAGGAGAATTTAATTTTTTTCAGACTCCCGGGGTGAAGAAAATCACAATTTTTCACACTCCCGGGGTCAGGAAAATCGGATATTTTCACACTCCCGGGGTCAGGAAAATCAGTTTTTTTTTCATACTCCCGGGGTCAGGACAATCACATTTTTTCACACTCCCTGGGTCAGGAAATTCTAATTTTTTTCACACTCCCGGTGTTAGGAAAATCACATTTTTCACACTCCCGGGGTCAGAAAAATTGGATTTTTTCACACTCCCGGGGTCAGGAGAATTTAATTTTTTTCACACTCCCGGGGTCAAGAAAATCACATTTTTTCACACTCCCGGGGTCAAGAAAATCACTTTTTTTCACATTCCCGGGGTCAGGAGATTCTGATTTTTTTCACACTCCCGGGGTCAAGAAAATCACATTTTTTCACACTCCCAGGGTCAGGAAATTCTAATTTTTTTCACACTCCCGGTGTTAGGAAAATCACATTTTTCACACTCCCGGGGTCAGAAAAATTGGATTTTTTCACACTCCCGGGGTCAGGAGAATTTAATTTTTTTCACACTCCCGGGGTCAAGAAAATCACATTTTTTCACACTCCCGGGGTCAGGAAAATTGGATTTTTTAACACTCCTGGGGTCAGGAAAATTGGATTTTTTTCACACTCCCGGGGTCAGGAAAATTGGGTTTTTTTCACACTCCCGGGGTCAAGAAAATCACATTTTTTCACACTCCCGGGGTCAGGAGATTCTGATTTTTTTTCACACTCCCAGGGTCAAGAAAATCACATTTTTTCACACTCCCGGGGTCAGGAGATTCTGATTTTTTTCACACTCCCAGGGTAAAGAAAATCACATTTTTTCACACTCCATGGGTCAGGAGATTCTGATTTCTTTCACACTCCTGGGGTCAAGAAAATCACATTTTTTCACACTCCCGGGGTCAGGAAATTCTAATTTTTTTTCACACTCCTGGTGTTAGGAAAATCACATTTTTCACACTCCCGGGGTCAGAAAAACTGGATTTTTTCACACTCCCGGGGTCAGGAGAATTTAATTTTTTTCACACTCCCGGGGTCAAGAAAATCACTTTTTTTCACATTCCCGGGGTCAGGAGATTCTGATTTTTTTCACACTCCCGGGGTCAAGAAAATCACATTTTTTCACACTCCCGGGGTCAGGAATTTCTGATTTTTTTCACACTCCCGGTGTTAGGAAAATCACATTTTTCACACTCCCGGGGTAAAGAAAATCACATTTTTCACGCTCCCGGGGTCAGGAGATTCTGGTTTCTTTCACACTCCCGGGGTCAAGAAAATCACATTTTTTCACACTCCCGGGGTCAGGAAATTCTATTTGTTTCACACTCCCGGTGTTAGGAAAATCACATTTTTCACACTCCCGGGGTCAGAAAAATTGGATTTTTTCACACTCCCGGGGTCAGGAGAATTTAATTTTTTTCACACTCCCGGGGTCAAGAAAATCACATTTTTTCACACTCCCGGGGTCAGGAGATTCTGATTTTTTCACACTCCCGGGGTCAAGAAAATCACATTTTTCACACTCCCGGGGTCAGGAAATTCTGATTTTTTTCACATTCCCGGTGTTAGGAAAATCACATTTTTCACACTCCCGGGGTCAAGAAAATCACATTTTTTCACACTCCCGGGTTCAGGAAATTCTGATATTTTTCACACTCCCGGGGTCAGGAAAATCGGATATTTTCACACTCCCGGGGTCAGGAAAATCAGATTTTTTTTCATACTCCCGGGGTCAGGACAATCACATTTTTTCACACTCCCTGGGTCAGGAAATTCTTATTTTTTCCACACTCACGGTGTTAGGAAAATCACATTTTTCACACTCCCGGGGTCAGGAAAATTGGATTTTTTCACACTCCCGGGGTCAGGAGAATTTAATTTTTTTCACACTCCCGGGGTCAAGAAAATCACATTTTTTCACACGCCCGGGGTCAGGAAATTCTGATATTTTTCACACTCCCGGGGTCAGGAAAATCGGATATTTTCACACCCCCGGGGTAAGGAAAATCAGATTTTTTTCATACTCCCGGGGTCAGGAAAATTGGATTTTTTTCACACTCCCGGGGTCAGGAAAATTGGATATTTTCATACTCCCGGGGTCAGGAAAATTGCATTTTTCAGACTCCCGGGGTCAGGAAAATTGGATTTTTTTAACACTCCTGGGGTCAGGAAAATTGGATTTTTTTCACACTCCCAGGGTCAGGAAATTCTGATTTTTTTTCACACTCCCGGTGTTAGGAAAATCACATTTTTCACAGTCCCGGGGTCAGGAAAATTGGTTTTTTTTCACACTCCCTGGGTCAAGAAAATCACATTTTTTCACACTCCCGTGGTCAGGAGAGTCAGTTTTTTTCACATTCCCGGGGTCAAGAAAATCACATTTTTTCACACTCCCGGGGTCAGGAAATTCTAATTTTTTTCACACTCCCGGTGTTAGGAAAATCACATTTTTTCACACTCCCGGGGTCAGGAAATTCTAATTTTTTTCACACTCCCGGTGTTAGGAAAATCACATTTTTCACACTCCCGGGGTCAGAAAAATTGGATTTTTTCACACTCCCGCGGTCAGGAGAATTTAATTTTTTTCACACTCCCGGGGTCAAGAAAATCACATTTTTTCACACTCCCGGGGTCAGGAAAATTGGATGTTTTTAACACTCCCGGGGTCAGGAAAATTGGGTTTTTTTCACACTCCCGGGGTCAAGAAAATCACATTTTTTCACACTCCCGGGGTCAGGAGATTCTGATTTTTTTCACTCTCCCGGGGTCAAGAAAATCACATTTTTTCACACTCCCGGGGTCAGGAATTTCTGATTTTTTTCACACTCCTGGTGTTAGGAAAATCACATTTTTCACACTCCCGGGGTCAAGAAAATCACATTTCTTATCACTCCCGGGGTCAGGAAATTCTGATATTTTTCACACTCCCAGGGTCAGGAAAATCGGATATTTTCACACTCCCGGGGTCAGGAAAATCAGATTTTTTTCATACTCCCGGGGTCAGGAAAAATCACATTTTTTCACACTCCCAGGGTCAGGAAATTCTGATTTTTTTCACACTCACGGTGTTAGGAAAATCACATTTTTCACACTCCCGGGGTCAGGAAAATTGGATTTTTTCACACTCCCGGGGTCAGGAGTATTTAATTTTTTTCACACTCCTGGGGTCAAGAAAATCACATTTATTCACAGTCCCGGGGTCAGGAAATTCTGATATTTTTCACACTCCCGGGGACAGGAAAATCAGATATTTTCACACTCACGGGGTCAGGAAAATCAGATTTTTTTTCACACTCCCGGGGTCAGGAAAATTGGATATTTTCATACTCCCGGGGTCAGGAAAATCGGATATTTTCACACTCCCGGGGTCAGGAAAATTGGATATTTTCATACTTCCGGGGTCAGGAAAATTGTATTTTTCAGAGTCCCGGGGTCAGGAAAATCGCATTTTTCATTCTCCCGGGGTCAGAAAAATTGGGTTTTTTTCACACTCCTGGGGTCAAGAAAATCACATTTTTTCACACTCACGGGGTCAGGAATTTCTAATTTTTTTCACATTCCAGGTGTTAGGAAAATCACATTTTTCACACGCCCGGGGTCAGAAAAATTGGGTTTTTTCAGACTCCCGGGGTCAGGAGAATTTAATTTTTTTCACACTCCCGAGGTCAGGAAAATGGGGTTCTTTTAACACTCCCGGGGTCAGGAAAATTGGATTTTTTTCACACTCCCGGGGTCAGGAAAATTGGGTTTTTTTTCACACTCCCGGGGTCAAGAATATCACATTTTTTCTCACTCCCAGGGTCAGGAGATTCTGATTTTTTTCACACTCCCGGGGTGTAGAAAATCACATTTTTTCACACTCCCGGGGTCAGGAAATTCTGATATATTTCACACTCCCGGGGTCAGGAAAATCAGATTTTTTTTCACACTCCCGCGGTCAGGAAAATTGGATATTTTCATACTCCCGGGGTCAGGAAAATCGCATTTTTCATACTCCCGGGGTCAGGAAAATCAAAAAAATTTCACATTCCCGGGGTCAGGAAAATCAGATTTTTTTCATACTCCCGGGGTCAGGAAAATGGGATTTTTTTCACACTCCCGGTGTCAGGAAAATTGGATTTTTTTAACACTCCCGGGGTCAGGAAAATTGGGTTTTTTTCACACTTCCTGGGTCAAGAAAATCACATTTTTTCACACTCCCGGGGTCAGGAGATTCTGATTTTTTTCACACTCCCGGGGTCAAGAAAATCACATTTTTTCACACTCCCGGGGTCAGGAATTTCTGATTTTTTTCACACTCCCGGTGTTAGGAAAATCACATTTTTCACACTCCCGGGGTAAAGAAAATCACATTTTTCACGCTCCCGGGGTCAGGAGATTCTGATTTCTTTCACACTCCCGGGGTCAAGAAAATCACATTTTTTCACACTCCCGGGGTCAGGAAATTCTAATTTTTTTCACACTCCCGGTGTTAGGAAAATCACATTTTTCACACTCCCGGGGTCAGAAAAATTGGATTTTTTCACACTCCCGGGGTCAGGAGAATTTAATTTTTTCACACTCCCGGGGTCAAGAAAATCACATTTTTTCACACTCCCGGGGTCAGGAGATTCTGATTTTTTTCACACTCCCGGGGTCAAGAAAATCACATTTTTCACACTCCCGGGGTCAGGAAATTCTGATTTTTTTCACATTCCCGGTGTTAGGAAAATCACATTTTTCACACTCCCGGGGTCAAGAAAATCACATTTTTTCACACTCCCGGGTTCAGGAAATTCTGATATTTTTCACACTCCCGGGGTCAGGAAAATCGGATATTTTCACACTCCCGGGGTCAGGAAAATCAGATTTTTTTTCATACTCCCGGGGTCAGGACAATCACATTTTTTCACACTCCCTGGGTCAGGAAATTCTTATTTTTTCCACACTCACGGTGTTAGGAAAATCACATTTTTCACACTCCCGGGGTCAGGAAAATTGGATTTTTTCACACTCCCGGGGTCAGGAGAATTTAATTTTTTTCACACTCCCGGGGTCAAGAAAATCACATTTTTTCACACGCCCGGGGTCAGGAAATTCTGATATTTTTCACACTCCCGGGGTCAGGAAAATCGGATATTTTCACACCCCCGGGGTCAGGAAAATCAGATTTTTTTCATACTCCCGGGGTCAGGAAAATTGGATTTTTTTCACACTCCCGGGGTCAGGAAAATTGGATATTTTCATACTCCCGGGGTCAGGAAAATTGCATTTTTCAGACTCCCGGGGTCAGGAAAATTGGATTTTTTTAACACTCCTGGGGTCAGGAAAATTGGATTTTTTTCACACTCCCAGGGTCAGGAAATTCTGATTTTTTTTCACACTCCCGGTGTTAGGAAAATCACATTTTTCACAGTCCCGGGGTCAGGAAAATTGGTTTTTTTTTCACACTCCCTGGGTCAAGAAAATCACATTTTTTCACACTCCCGTGGTCAGGAGAGTCAGTTTTTTTCACATTCCCGGGGTCAAGAAAATCACATTTTTTCACACTCCCGGGGTCAGGAAATTCTAATTTTTTTCACACTCCCGGTGTTAGGAAAATCACATTTTTTCACACTCCCGGGGTCAGGAAATTCTAATTTTTTTCACACTCCCGGTGTTAGGAAAATCACATTTTTCACACTCCCGGGGTCAGAAAAATTGGATTTTTTCACACTCCCGCGGTCAGGAGAATTTAATTTTTTTCACACTCCCGGGGTCAAGAAAATCACATTTTTTCACACTCCCGGGGTCAGGAAAATTGGATGTTTTTAACACTCCCGGGGTCAGGAAAATTGGGTTTTTTTCACACTCCCGGGGTCAAGAAAATCACATTTTTTCACACTCCCGGGGTCAGGAGATTCTGATTTTTTTCACTCTCCCGGGGTCAAGAAAATCACATTTTTTCACACTCCCGGGGTCAGGAATTTCTGATTTTTTTCACACTCCTGGTGTTAGGAAAATCACATTTTTCACACTCCCGGGGTCAAGAAAATCACATTTTTTATCACTCCCGGGGTCAGGAAATTCTGATATTTTTCACACTCCCAGGGTCAGGAAAATCGGATATTTTCACACTCCCGGGGTCAGGAAAATCAGATTTTTTTCATACTCCCGGGGTCAGGAAAAATCACATTTTTTCACACTCCCAGGGTCAGGAGTATTTAATTTTTTTCACACTCCTGGGGTCAAGAAAATCACATTTTTTCACACTCCCAGGGTCAGGAAAATCGGATATTTTCACACTCACGGTGTTAGGAAAATCACATTTTTCACACTCCCGGGGTCAGGAAAATTGGATTTTTTCACACTCCCGGGGTCAGGAGTATTTAATTTTTTTCACACTCCTGGGGTCAAGAAAATCACATTTTTTCACACTCCCAGGGTCAGGAAATTCTAATTTTTTTCACACTCCCGGTGTTAGGAAAATCACATTTTTCACACTCCCGGGGTCAGAAAAATTGGATTTTTTCACACTCCCGGGGTCAGGAGAATTTAATTTTTTTCACACTCCCGGGGTCAAGAAAATCACATTTTTTCACACTCCCGGGGTCAAGAAAATCACTTTTTTTCACATTCCCGGGGTCAGGAGATTCTGATTTTTTTCACACTCCCGGGGTCAAGAAAATCACATTTTTTCACACTCCCAGGGTCAGGAAATTCTAATTTTTTTCACACTCCCGGTGTTAGGAAAATCACATTTTTCACACTCCCGGGGTCAGAAAAATTGGATTTTTTCACACTCCCGGGGTCAGGAGAATTTAATTTTTTTCACACTCCCGGGGTCAAGAAAATCACATTTTTTCACACTCCCGGGGTCAGGAAAATTGGATTTTTTAACACTCCTGGGGTCAGGAAAATTGGATTTTTTTCACACTCCCGGGGTCAGGAAAATTGGGTTTTTTTCACACTCCCGGGGTCAAGAAAATCACATTTTTTCACACTCCCGGGGTCAGGAGATTCTGATTTTTTTTCACACTCCCAGGGTCAAGAAAATCACATTTTTTCACACTCCCGGGGTCAGGAGATTCTGATTTTTTTCACACTCCCAGGGTAAAGAAAATCACATTTTTTCACACTCCATGGGTCAGGAGATTCTGATTTCTTTCACACTCCTGGGGTCAAGAAAATCACATTTTTTCACACTCCCGGGGTCAGGAAATTCTAATTTTTTTTCACACTCCTGGTGTTAGGAAAATCACATTTTTCACACTCCCGGGGTCAGAAAAACTGGATTTTTTCACACTCCCGGGGTCAGGAGAATTTAATTTTTTTCACACTCCCGGGGTCAAGAAAATCACTTTTTTTCACATTCCCGGGGTCAGGAGATTCTGATTTTTTTCACACTCCCGGGGTCAAGAAAATCACATTTTTTCACACTCCCGGGGTCAGGAATTTCTGATTTTTTTCACACTCCCGGTGTTAGGAAAATCACATTTTTCACACTCCCGGGGTAAAGAAAATCACATTTTTCACGCTCCCGGGGTCAGGAGATTCTGGTTTCTTTCACACTCCCGGGGTCAAGAAAATCACATTTTTTCACACTCCCGGGGTCAGGAAATTCTATTTGTTTCACACTCCCGGTGTTAGGAAAATCACATTTTTCACACTCCCGGGGTCAGAAAAATTGGATTTTTTCACACTCCCGGGGTCAGGAGAATTTAATTTTTTTCACACTCCCGGGGTCAAGAAAATCACATTTTTTCACACTCCCGGGGTCAGGAGATTCTGATTTTTTCACACTCCCGGGGTCAAGAAAATCACATTTTTCACACTCCCGGGGTCAGGAAATTCTGATTTTTTTCACATTCCCGGTGTTAGGAAAATCACATTTTTCACACTCCCGGGGTCAAGAAAATCACATTTTTTCACACTCCCGGGTTCAGGAAATTCTGATATTTTTCACACTCCCGGGGTCAGGAAAATCGGATATTTTCACACTCCCGGGGTCAGGAAAATCAGATTTTTTTTCATACTCCCGGGGTCAGGACAATCACATTTTTTCACACTCCCTGGGTCAGGAAATTCTTATTTTTTCCACACTCACGGTGTTAGGAAAATCACATTTTTCACACTCCCGGGGTCAGGAAAATTGGATTTTTTCACACTCCCGGGGTCAGGAGAATTTAATTTTTTTCACACTCCCGGGGTCAAGAAAATCACATTTTTTCACACGCCCGGGGTCAGGAAATTCTGATATTTTTCACACTCCCGGGGTCAGGAAAATCGGATATTTTCACACCCCCGGGGTAAGGAAAATCAGATTTTTTTCATACTCCCGGGGTCAGGAAAATTGGATTTTTTTCACACTCCCGGGGTCAGGAAAATTGGATATTTTCATACTCCCGGGGTCAGGAAAATTGCATTTTTCAGACTCCCGGGGTCAGGAAAATTGGATTTTTTTAACACTCCTGGGGTCAGGAAAATTGGATTTTTTTCACACTCCCAGGGTCAGGAAATTCTGATTTTTTTTCACACTCCCGGTGTTAGGAAAATCACATTTTTCACAGTCCCGGGGTCAGGAAAATTGGTTTTTTTTCACACTCCCTGGGTCAAGAAAATCACATTTTTTCACACTCCCGTGGTCAGGAGAGTCAGTTTTTTTCACATTCCCGGGGTCAAGAAAATCACATTTTTTCACACTCCCGGGGTCAGGAAATTCTAATTTTTTTCACACTCCCGGTGTTAGGAAAATCACATTTTTTCACACTCCCGGGGTCAGGAAATTCTAATTTTTTTCACACTCCCGGTGTTAGGAAAATCACATTTTTCACACTCCCGGGGTCAGAAAAATTGGATTTTTTCACACTCCCGCGGTCAGGAGAATTTAATTTTTTTCACACTCCCGGGGTCAAGAAAATCACATTTTTTCACACTCCCGGGGTCAGGAAAATTGGATGTTTTTAACACTCCCGGGGTCAGGAAAATTGGGTTTTTTTCACACTCCCGGGGTCAAGAAAATCACATTTTTTCACACTCCCGGGGTCAGGAGATTCTGATTTTTTTCACTCTCCCGGGGTCAAGAAAATCACATTTTTTCACACTCCCGGGGTCAGGAATTTCTGATTTTTTTCACACTCCTGGTGTTAGGAAAATCACATTTTTCACACTCCCGGGGTCAAGAAAATCACATTTCTTATCACTCCCGGGGTCAGGAAATTCTGATATTTTTCACACTCCCAGGGTCAGGAAAATCGGATATTTTCACACTCCCGGGGTCAGGAAAATCAGATTTTTTTCATACTCCCGGGGTCAGGAAAAATCACATTTTTTCACACTCCCAGGGTCAGGAAATTCTGATTTTTTTCACACTCACGGTGTTAGGAAAATCACATTTTTCACACTCCCGGGGTCAGGAAAATTGGATTTTTTCACACTCCCGGGGTCAGGAGTATTTAATTTTTTTCACACTCCTGGGGTCAAGAAAATCACATTTATTCACAGTCCCGGGGTCAGGAAATTCTGATATTTTTCACACTCCCGGGGACAGGAAAATCAGATATTTTCACACTCACGGGGTCAGGAAAATCAGATTTTTTTTCACACTCCCGGGGTCAGGAAAATTGGATATTTTCATACTCCCGGGGTCAGGAAAATCGGATATTTTCACACTCCCGGGGTCAGGAAAATTGGATATTTTCATACTTCCGGGGTCAGGAAAATTGTATTTTTCAGAGTCCCGGGGTCAGGAAAATCGCATTTTTCATTCTCCCGGGGTCAGAAAAATTGGGTTTTTTTCACACTCCTGGGGTCAAGAAAATCACATTTTTTCACACTCACGGGGTCAGGAATTTCTAATTTTTTTCACATTCCAGGTGTTAGGAAAATCACATTTTTCACACGCCCGGGGTCAGAAAAATTGGGTTTTTTCAGACTCCCGGGGTCAGGAGAATTTAATTTTTTTCACACTCCCGAGGTCAGGAAAATGGGGTTCTTTTAACACTCCCGGGGTCAGGAAAATTGGATTTTTTTCACACTCCCGGGGTCAGGAAAATTGGGTTTTTTTTCACACTCCCGGGGTCAAGAATATCACATTTTTTCTCACTCCCAGGGTCAGGAGATTCTGATTTTTTTCACACTCCCGGGGTGTAGAAAATCACATTTTTTCACACTCCCGGGGTCAGGAAATTCTGATATATTTCACACTCCCGGGGTCAGGAAAATCAGATTTTTTTTCACACTCCCGCGGTCAGGAAAATTGGATATTTTCATACTCCCGGGGTCAGGAAAATCGCATTTTTCATACTCCCGGGGTCAGGAAAATCAAAAAAATTTCACATTCCCGGGGTCAGGAAAATCAGATTTTTTTCATACTCCCGGGGTCAGGAAAATGGGATTTTTTTCACACTCCCGGTGTCAGGAAAATTGGATTTTTTTAACACTCCCGGGGTCAGGAAAATTGGGTTTTTTTCACACTTCCTGGGTCAAGAAAATCACATTTTTTCACACTCCCGGGGTCAGGAGATTCTGATTTTTTTCACACTCCCGGGGTCAAGAAAATCACATTTTTTCACACTCCCGGGGTCAGGAATTTCTGATTTTTTTCACACTCCCGGTGTTAGGAAAATCACATTTTTCACACTCCCGGGGTAAAGAAAATCACATTTTTCACGCTCCCGGGGTCAGGAGATTCTGATTTCTTTCACACTCCCGGGGTCAAGAAAATCACATTTTTTCACACTCCCGGGGTCAGGAAATTCTAATTTTTTTCACACTCCCGGTGTTAGGAAAATCACATTTTTCACACTCCCGGGGTCAGAAAAATTGGATTTTTTCACACTCCCGGGGTCAGGAGAATTTAATTTTTTTCACACTCCCGGGGTCAAGAAAATCACATTTTTTCACACTCCCGGGGTCAGGAGATTCTGATTTTTTTCACACTCCCGGGGTCAAGAAAATCACATTTTTCACACTCCCGGGGTCAGGAAATTCTGATTTTTTTCACATTCCCGGTGTTAGGAAAATCACATTTTTCACACTCCCGGGGTCAAGAAAATCACATTTTTTCACACTCCCGGGTTCAGGAAATTCTGATATTTTTCACACTCCCGGGGTCAGGAAAATCGGATATTTTCACACTCCCGGGGTCAGGAAAATCAGATTTTTTTTCATACTCCCGGGGTCAGGACAATCACATTTTTTCACACTCCCTGGGTCAGGAAATTCTTATTTTTTCCACACTCACGGTGTTAGGAAAATCACATTTTTCACACTCCCGGGGTCAGGAAAATTGGATTTTTTCACACTCCCGGGGTCAGGAGAATTTAATTTTTTTCACACTCCCGGGGTCAAGAAAATCACATTTTTTCACATGCCCGGGGTCAGGAAATTCTGATATTTTTCACACTCCCGGGGTCATGAAAATCGGATATTTTCACACCCCCGGGGTCAGGAAAATCAGATTTTTTTCATACTCCCGGGGTCAGGAAAATTGGATTTTTTTCACACTCCCGGGGTCAGGAAAATTGGATATTTTCATACTCCCGGGGTCAGGAAAATTGCATTTTTCAGACTCCCGGGGTCAGGAAAATTGGATTTTTTTAACACTCCTGGGGTCAGGAAAATTGGATTTTTTTCACACTCCCAGGGTCAGGAAATTCTGATTTTTTTTCACACTCCCGGTGTTAGGAAAATCACATTTTTCACAGTCCCGGGGTCAGGAAAATTGGTTTTTTTTCACACTCCCTGGGTCAAGAAAATCACATTTTTTCACACTCCCGGGGTCAGGAAATTCTAATTTTTTTCACACTCCCGGTGTTAGGAAAATCACATTTTTTCACACTCCCGGGGTCAGGAAATTCTAATTTTTTTCACACTCCCGGTGTTAGGAAAATCACATTTTTCACACTCCCGGGGTCAGAAAAATTGGATTTTTTCACACTCCCGCGGTCAGGAGAATTTAATTTTTTTCACACTCCCGGGGTCAAGAAAATCACATTTTTTCACACTCCCGGGGTCAGGAAAATTGGATGTTTTTAACACTCCCGGGGTCAGGAAAATTGGGTTTTTTTCACACTCCCGGGGTCAAGAAAATCACATTTTTTCACACTCCCGGGGTCAGGAGATTCTGATTTTTTTCACTCTCCCGGGGTCAAGAAAATCACATTTTTTCACACTCCCGGGGTCAGGAATTTCTGATTTTTTTCACACTCCTGGTGTTAGGAAAATCACATTTTTCACCTTCCCGGGGTCAAGAAAATCACATTTTTTATCACTCCCGGGGTCAGGAAATTCTGATATTTTTCACACTCCCAGGGTCAGGAAAATCGGATATTTTCACACTCCCGGGGTCAGGAAAATCAGATTTTTTTCATACTCCCGGGGTCAGGAAAAATCACATTTTTTCACACTCCCAGGGTCAGGAAATTCTGATTTTTTTCACACTCACGGTGTTAGGAAAATCACATTTTTCACACTCCCGGGGTCAGGAAAATTGGATTTTTTCTCACTCCCGGGGTCAGGAGTATTTAAATTTTTTTCACACTCCTGGGGTCAAGAAAATCACATTTATTCACAGTCCCGGGGTCAGGAAATTCTGATATTTTTCACACTCCCGGGGACAGGAAAATCAGATATTTTCACACTCACGGGGTCAGGAAAATCAGATTTTTTTTCACACTCCCGGGGTCAGGAAAATTGGATATTTTCATACTCCCGGGGTCAGGAAAATCGGATATTTTCACACTCCCGGGGTCAGGAAAATTGGATATTTTCATACTTCCGGGGTCAGGAAAATTGTATTTTTCAGAGTCCCGGGGTCAGGAAAATCGCATTTTTCATTCTCCCGGGGTCAGAAAAATTGGGTTTTTTTCACACTCCTGGGGTCAAGAAAATCACATTTTTTCACACTCACGGGGTCAGGAATTTCTAATTTTTTTCACATTCCAGGTGTTAGGAAAATCACATTTTTCACACGCCCGGGGTCAGAAAAATTGGGTTTTTTCACACTCCCGGGGTCAGGAGAATTTAATTTTTTTCACACTCCCGAGGTCAGGAAAATGGGATTCTTTTAACACTCCCGGGGTCAGGAAAATTGGATTTTTTTCACACTCCCGGGGTCAGGAAAATTGGGTTTTTTTTCACACTCCCGGGGTCAAGAAAATCACATTTTTTCTCACTCCCAGGGTCAGGAGATTCTGATTTTTTTCACACTCCCGGGGTGTAGAAAATCACATTTTTTCACACTCCCGGGGTCAGGAAATTCTGATATATTTCACACTCCCGGGGTCAGGAAAATCAGATTTTTTTTCACACTCCCGCGGTCAGGAAAATTGGATATTTTCATACTCCCGGGGTCAGGAAAATCGCATTTTTCATACTCCCGGGGTCAGGAAAATCAAAAAAATTTCACATTCCCGGGGTCAGGAAAATCAGATTTTTTTCATACTCCCGGGGTCAGGAAAATGGGATTTTTTTCACACTCCCGGTGTCAGGAAAATTGGATTTTTTTAACACTCCCGGGGTCAGGAAAATTGGGTTTTTTTCACACTTCCTGGGTCAAGAAAATCACATTTTTTCACACTCCCGGGGTCAGGAGATTCTGATTTTTTTCACACTCCCGGGGTCAAGAAAATCACATTTTTTCACACTCCCGGGGTCAGGAATTTCTGATTTTTTTCACACTCCCGGTGTTAGGAAAATCACATTTTTCACACTCCCGGGGTAAAGAAAATCACATTTTTCACGCTCCCGGGGTCAGGAGATTCTGATTTCTTTCACACTCCCGGGGTCAAGAAAATCACATTTTTTCACACTCCCGGGGTCAGGAAATTCTAATTTTTTTCACACTCCCGGTGTTAGGAAAATCACATTTTTTCACACTCCCGGGGTCAGGAAATTCTAATTTTTTTCACACTCCCGGTGTTAGGAAAATCACATTTTTCACACTCCCGGGGTCAGAAAAATTGGATTTTTTCACACTCCCGCGGTCAGGAGAATTTAATTTTTTTCACACTCCCGGGGTCAAGAAAATCACATTTTTTCACACTCCCGGGGTCAGGAAAATTGGATGTTTTTAACACTCCCGGGGTCAGGAAAATTGGGTTTTTTTCACACTCCCGGGGTCAAGAAAATCACATTTTTTCACACTCCCGGGGTCAGGAGATTCTGATTTTTTTCACTCTCCCGGGGTCAAGAAAATCACATTTTTTCACACTCCCGGGGTCAGGAATTTCTGATTTTTTTCACACTCCTGGTGTTAGGAAAATCACATTTTTCACCTTCCCGGGGTCAAGAAAATCACATTTTTTATCACTCCCGGGGTCAGGAAATTCTGATATTTTTCACACTCCCAGGGTCAGGAAAATCGGATATTTTCACACTCCCGGGGTCAGGAAAATCAGATTTTTTTCATACTCCCGGGGTCAGGAAAAATCACATTTTTTCACACTCCCAGGGTCAGGAAATTCTGATTTTTTTCACACTCACGGTGTTAGGAAAATCACATTTTTCACACTCCCGGGGTCAGGAAAATTGGATTTTTTCTCACTCCCGGGGTCAGGAGTATTTAAATTTTTTTCACACTCCTGGGGTCAAGAAAATCACATTTATTCACAGTCCCGGGGTCAGGAAATTCTGATATTTTTCACACTCCCGGGGACAGGAAAATCAGATATTTTCACACTCACGGGGTCAGGAAAATCAGATTTTTTTTCACACTCCCGGGGTCAGGAAAATTGGATATTTTCATACTCCCGGGGTCAGGAAAATCGGATATTTTCACACTCCCGGGGTCAGGAAAATTGGATATTTTCATACTTCCGGGGTCAGGAAAATTGTATTTTTCAGAGTCCCGGGGTCAGGAAAATCGCATTTTTCATTCTCCCGGGGTCAGAAAAATTGGGTTTTTTTCACACTCCTGGGGTCAAGAAAATCACATTTTTTCACACTCACGGGGTCAGGAATTTCTAATTTTTTTCACATTCCAGGTGTTAGGAAAATCACATTTTTCACACGCCCGGGGTCAGAAAAATTGGGTTTTTTCACACTCCCGGGGTCAGGAGAATTTAATTTTTTTCACACTCCCGAGGTCAGGAAAATGGGATTCTTTTAACACTCCCGGGGTCAGGAAAATTGGATTTTTTTCACACTCCCGGGGTCAGGAAAATTGGGTTTTTTTTCACACTCCCGGGGTCAAGAAAATCACATTTTTTCTCACTCCCAGGGTCAGGAGATTCTGATTTTTTTCACACTCCCGGGGTGTAGAAAATCACATTTTTTCACACTCCCGGGGTCAGGAAATTCTGATATATTTCACACTCCCGGGGTCAGGAAAATCAGATTTTTTTTCACACTCCCGCGGTCAGGAAAATTGGATATTTTCATACTCCCGGGGTCAGGAAAATCGCATTTTTCATACTCCCGGGGTCAGGAAAATCAAAAAAATTTCACATTCCCGGGGTCAGGAAAATCAGATTTTTTTCATACTCCCGGGGTCAGGAAAATGGGATTTTTTTCACACTCCCGGTGTCAGGAAAATTGGATTTTTTTAACACTCCCGGGGTCAGGAAAATTGGGTTTTTTTCACACTTCCTGGGTCAAGAAAATCACATTTTTTCACACTCCCGGGGTCAGGAGATTCTGATTTTTTTCACACTCCCGGGGTCAAGAAAATCACATTTTTTCACACTCCCGGGGTCAGGAATTTCTGATTTTTTTCACACTCCCGGTGTTAGGAAAATCACATTTTTCACACTCCCGGGGTAAAGAAAATCACATTTTTCACGCTCCCGGGGTCAGGAGATTCTGATTTCTTTCACACTCCCGGGGTCAAGAAAATCACATTTTTTCACACTCCCGGGGTCAGGAAATTCTAATTTTTTTCACACTCCCGGTGTTAGGAAAATCACATTTTTCACACTCCCGGGGTCAGAAAAATTGGATTTTTTCACACTCCCGGGGTCAGGAGAATTTAATTTTTTCACACTCCCGGGGTCAAGAAAATCACATTTTTTCACACTCCCGGGGTCAGGAGATTCTGATTTTTTTCACACTCCCGGGGTCAAGAAAATCACATTTTTCACACTCCCGGGGTCAGGAAATTCTGATTTTTTTCACATTCCCGGTGTTAGGAAAATCACATTTTTCACACTCCCGGGGTCAAGAAAATCACATTTTTTCACACTCCCGGGTTCAGGAAATTCTGATATTTTTCACACTCCCTGGGTCAGGAAATTCTTATTTTTTCCACACTCACGGTGTTAGGAAAATCACATTTTTCACACTCCCGGGGTCAGGAAAATTGGATTTTTTCACACTCTCGGGGTCAGGAGAATTTAATTTTTTTCACACTCCCGGGGTCAAGAAAATCACATTTTTTCACATGCCCGGGGTCAGGAAATTCTGATATTTTTCACACTCCCGGGGTCAGGAAAATCGGATATTTTCACACCCCCGGGGTCAGGAAAATCAGATTTTTTTCATACTCCCGGGGTCAGGAAAATTGGATTTTTTTCACACTCCCGGGGTCAGGAAAATTGGATATTTTCATACTCCGGGGGTCAGGAAAATTGCATTTTTCAGACTCCCGGGGTCAGGAAAATTGGATTTTTTTAACACTCCTGGGGTCAGGAAAATTGGATTTTTTTCACACTCCCAGGGTCAGGAAATTCTGATTTTTTTTCACACTCCCGGTGTTAGGAAAATCACATTTTTCACAGTCCCGGGGTCAGGAAAATTGGTTTTTTTTTTCACACTCCCTGGGTCAAGAAAATCACATTTTTTCACACTCCCGGGGTCAGGAAATTCTAATTTTTTTCACACTCCCGGTGTTAGGAAAATCACATTTTTTCACACTCCCGGGGTCAGGAAATTCTAATTTTTTTCACACTCCCGGTGTTAGGAAAATCACATTTTTCACACTCCCGGGGTCAGAAAAATTGGATTTTTTCACACTCCCGCGGTCAGGAGAATTTAATTTTTTTCACACTCCCGGGGTCAAGAAAATCACATTTTTTCACACTCCCGGGGTCAGGAAAATTGGATGTTTTTAACACTCCCGGGGTCAGGAAAATTGGGTTTTTTTCACACTCCCGGGGTCAAGAAAATCACATTTTTTCACACTCCCGGGGTCAGGAGATTCTGATTTTTTTCACTCTCCCGGGGTCAAGAAAATCACATTTTTTCACACTCCCGGGGTCAGGAATTTCTGATTTTTTTCACACTCCTGGTGTTAGGAAAATCACATTTTTCACCTTCCCGGGGTCAAGAAAATCACATTTTTTATCACTCCCGGGGTCAGGAAATTCTGATATTTTTCACACTCCCAGGGTCAGGAAAATCGGATATTTTCACACTCCCGGGGTCAGGAAAATCAGATTTTTTTCATACTCCCGGGGTCAGGAAAAATCACATTTTTTCACACTCCCAGGGTCAGGAAATTCTGATTTTTTTCGCACTCACGGTGTTAGGAAAATCACATTTTTCACACTCCCGGGGTCAGGAAAATTGGATTTTTTCTCACTCCCGGGGTCAGGAGTATTTAAATTTTTTTCACACTCCTGGGGTCAAGAAAATCACATTTATTCACAGTCCCGGGGTCAGGAAATTCTGATATTTTTCACACTCCCGGGGACAGGAAAATCAGATATTTTCACACTCACGGGGTCAGGAAAATCAGATTTTTTTTCACACTCCCGGGGTCAGGAAAATTGGATATTTTCATACTCCCGGGGTCAGGAAAATCGGATATTTTCACACTCCCGGGGTCAGGAAAATTGGATATTTTCATACTTCCGGGGTCAGGAAAATTGTATTTTTCAGAGTCCCGGGGTCAGGAAAATCGCATTTTTCATTCTCCCGGGGTCAGAAAAATTGGGTTTTTTTCACACTCCTGGGGTCAAGAAAATCACATTTTTCACACTCCCGGGGTCAGGAGATTCTGATTTTTTCACACTCCCGGGGTCAAGAAAATCACATTTTTTCACACTCACGGGGTCAGGAATTTCTAATTTTTTTCACATTCCAGGTGTTAGGAAAATCACATTTTTCACACGCCCGGGGTCAGAAAAATTGGGTTTTTTCACACTCCCGGGGTCAGGAGAATTTAATTTTTTTCACACTCCCGAGGTCAGGAAAATGGGATTCTTTTAACACTCCCGGGGTCAGGAAAATTGGATTTTTTTCACACTCCCGGGGTCAGGAAAATTGGGTTTTTTTTTTCACGCTCCCGGGGTCAAGAAAATCACATTTTTTCTCACTCCAAGGGTCAGGAGATTCTGATTTTTTTCACACTCCCGGGGTGTAGAAAATCACATTTTTTCACACTCCCGGGGTCAGGAAATTCTGATATTTTTCACACTCCCGGGGTCAGGAAAATCAGATTTTTTTTCACACTCCCGCGGTCAGGAAAATTGGATATTTTCATACTCCCGGGGTCAGGAAAATCGCATTTTTCATACTCCCGGGGTCAGGAAAATCAAAAAAATTTCACATTCCCGGGGTCAGGAAAATCAGATTTTTTTCATTCTCCCGGGGTCAGGAAAATGGGATTTTTTTCACACTCCCGGTGTCAGGAAAATTGGATTTTTTTAACACTCCCGGGGTCAGGAAAATTGGGTTTTTTTCACACTTCCGGGGTCAAGAAAATCACATTTTTTCACACTCCCGGGGTCAGGAGATTCTGATTTTTTTCACACTCCCGGGGTCAAGAAAATCACATTTTTTCACACTCCCGGGGTCAGGAATTTCTGATTTTTTTCACACTCCCGGTGTTAGGAAAATCACATTTTTCACACTCCCGGGGTCAAGAAAATCACATTTTTTATCACTCCCGGGGTCAGGAAATTCTGATATTTTTCACACTCCCAGGGTCAGGAAAATCGGATATTTTCACACTCCCGGAGTCAGGGAAATCAGATTTTTTTTCATACTCCCGGGGTCAGGAAAAATCACATTTTTTCACACTCCCGCGGTCAGGAAAATTGGATATTTTCATACTCCTGGGGTCAGGAAAATCGCATTTTTCATACTCCCGGGGTCAGGAAAATCAAAAAAAAATTCACATTCCTGGGGTCAGGAAAATCAGATTTTTTTCATACTCCCGGGGTCAGGAAAATTGGATTTTTTCACACTCCCGGTGTCAGGAAAATTGGATATTTTCATACTCCCGGGGTCAGGAAAATCGCATTTTTCATACTCCCGGGGTCAGGAAAATTGGGGTTTTTTTCACACTCCCGGGGTCAAGAAAATCACATTTTTTCACACTCCCGGGGTCAGGAGATTCTGATTTTTTTCACACTCCCGGGGTCAAGAAAATCACATTTTTTCACACTCCTGGGATCAGGAAATTCTGATTTTTTCACACTCCCGGGGTCAGGAGATTCTGATTTTTTTCACACTCCCGGGGTCAAGAAAATCACATTTTTTCACACTCCCAGGGTCAGGAAATTCTAATTTTTTTCACACTCCCGGTGTTAGGAAAATCACATTTTTCACACTCCCGGGGTCAGAAAAATTGGATTTTTTCACACTCCCGGGGTCAGGAGAATTTAATTTTTTTCACACTCCCGGGGTCAAGAAAATCACATTTTTTCACACTCCCGGGGTCAGGAAAATTGGATATTTTCATACTCCCGGGGTCAGGAAAATCGGATATTTTCACACTCCCGGGGTCAGGAAAATTGGATATTTTCATACTTCCGGGGTCAGGAAAATTGTATTTTTCAGAGTCCCGGGGTCAGGAAAATCGCATTTTTCATTCTCCCGGGGTCAGAAAAATTGGTTTTTTTCACACTCCTGGGGTCAAGAAAATCACATTTTTCACACTCCCGGGGTCAGGAGATTCTGATTTTTTTCACACTCCCGGGGTCAAGAAAATCACATTTTTTCACACTCACGGGGTCAGGAATTTCTAATTTTTTTCACATTCCAGGTGTTAGGAAAATCACATTTTTCACACGCCCGGGGTCAGAAAAATTGGGTTTTTTCACACTCCCGGGGTCAGGAGAATTTAATTTTTTTCACACTCCCGAGGTCAGGAAAATGGGATTCTTTTAACACTCCCGGGGTCAGGAAAATTGGATTTTTTTCACACTCCCGGGGTCAGGAAAATTGGGTTTTTTTTTCACACTCCCGGGGTCAAGAAAATCACATTTTTTCTCACTCCCAGGGTCAGGAGATTCTGATTTTTTTCACACTCCCGGGGTGTAGAAAATCACATTTTTTCACACTCCCGGGGTCAGGAAATTCTGATATTTTTCACACTCCCGGGGTCAAGAAAATCGGATATTTTCACACTCCCGGGGTCAGGAAAATCAGATTTTTTTTCACACTCCCGCGGTCAGGAAAATTGGATATTTTCATACTCCCGGGGTCAGGAAAATCGCATTTTTCATACTCCCGGGGTCAGGAAAATCAAAAAAATTTCACATTCCCGGGGTCAGGAAAATCAGATTTTTTTCATACTCCCGGGGTCAGGAAAATGGGATTTTTTTCACACTCCCGGTGTCAGGAAAATTGGATTTTTTTAACACTCCCGGGGTCAGGAAAATTGGGTTTTTTTCACACTTCCGGGGTCAAGAAAATCACATTTTTTCACACTCCCGGGGTCAGGAGATTCTGATTTTTTTCACACTCCCGGGGTCAAGAAAATCACATTTTTTCACACTCCCGGGGTCAGGAATTTCTGATTTTTTTCACACTCCCGGTGTTAGGAAAATCACATTTTTCACACTCCCGGGGTCAAGAAAATCACATTTTTTATCACTCCCGGGGTCAGGAAATTCTGATATTTTTCACACTCCCAGGGTCAGGAAAATCGGATATTTTCACACTCCCGGAGTCAGGGAAATCAGATTTTTTTTCATACTCCCGGGGTCAGGAAAAATCACATTTTTTCACACTCCCGCGGTCAGGAAAATTGGATATTTTCATACTCCTGGGGTCAGGAAAATCGCATTTTTCATACTCCCAGGGTCAGGAAAATCAAAAAAAAAATTCACATTCCCGGGGTCAGGAAAATCAGATTTTTTTCATACTCCCGGGGTCAGGAAAATTGGATTTTTTCACACTCCCGGTGTCAGGAAAATTGGATATTTTCATACTCCCGGGGTCAGGAAAATCGCATTTTTCATACTCCCGGGGTCAGGAAAATTGGGTTTTTTTCACACTCCCGGGGTCAAGAAAATCACATTTTTTCACACTCCCGGGGTCAGGAGATTCTGATTTTTTTCACACTCCCGGGGTCAAGAAAATCACATTTTTTCACACTCCCGGGATCAGGAAATTCTGATTTTTTCACACTCCCGGGGTCAGGAGATTCTGATTTTTTTCACACTCCCGGGGTCAAGAAAATCACATTTTTTCACACTCCCGGGGTCAGGAAATTCTAATTTTTTTCACACTCCCGGTGTTAGGAAAATCACATTTTTCACACTCCCGGGGTCAGAAAAATTGGATTTTTTCACACTCCCGGGGTCAGGAGAATTTAATTTTTTTCACACTCCCGGGGTCAAGAAAATCACATTTTTTCACACTCCCGGGGTCAGGAAAATTGGATATTTTCATACTCCCGGGGTCAGGAAAATCGGATATTTTCACACTCCCGGGGTCAGGAAAATTGGATATTTTCATACTTCCGGGGTCAGGAAAATTGTATTTTTCAGAGTCCCGGGGTCAGGAAAATCGCATTTTTCATTCTCCCGGGGTCAGAAAAATTGGTTTTTTTCACACTCCTGGGGTCAAGAAAATCACATTTTTCACACTCCCGGGGTCAGGAGATTCTGATTTTTTTCACACTCCCGGGGTCAAGAAAATCACATTTTTTCACACTCACGGGGTCAGGAATTTCTAATTTTTTTCACATTCCAGGTGTTAGGAAAATCACATTTTTCACACGCCCGGGGTCAGAAAAATTGGGTTTTTTCACACTCCCGGGGTCAGGAGAATTTAATTTTTTTCACACTCCCGAGGTCAGGAAAATGGGATTCTTTTAACACTCCCGGGGTCAGGAAAATTGGATTTTTTTCACACTCCCGGGGTCAGGAAAATTGGGTTTTTTTTTCACACTCCCGGGGTCAAGAAAATCACATTTTTTCTCACTCCCAGGGTCAGGAGATTCTGATTTTTTTCACACTCCCGGGGTGTAGAAAATCACATTTTTTCACACTCCCGGGGTCAGGAAATTCTGATATTTTTCACACTCCCGGGGTCAGGAAAATCAGATTTTTTTTCACACTCCCGCGGTCAGGAAAATTGGATATTTTCATACTCCCGGGGTAAGGAAAATCGCATTTTTCATACTCCCGGGGTCAGGAAAATCAAAAAAATTTCACATTCCCGGGGTCAGGAAAATCAGATTTTTTTCATACTCCCGGGGTCAGGAAAATGGGATTTTTTTCACACTCCCGGTGTCAGGAAAATTGGATTTTTTTTAACACTCCCGGGGTCAGGAAAATTGGGTTTTTTTCACACTTCCGGGGTCAAGAAAATCACATTTTTTCACACTCCCGGGGTCAGGAGATTCTGATTTTTTTCACACTCCCGGGGTCAAGAAAATCACATTTTTTCACACTCCCGGGGTCAGGAATTTCTGATTTTTTTCACACTCCCGGTGTTAGGAAAATCACATTTTTCACACTCCCGGGGTCAAGAAAATCACATTTTTTATCACTCCCGGGGTCAGGAAATTCTGATATTTTTCACACTCCCAGGGTCAGGAAAACCGGATATTTTCACACTCCCGGAGTCAGGGAAATCAGATTTTTTTTCATACTCCCGGGGTCAGGAAAAATCACATTTTTTCACACTCCCGCGGTCAGGAAAATTGGATATTTTCATACTCCCGGGGTCAGGAAAATCGCATTTTTCATACTCCCGGGGTCAGGAAAATAAAAAAAAATTCACATTCCCGGGGTCAGGAAAATCAGATTTTTTTCATACTCCTGGGGTCAGGAAAATTGGATTTTTTTCACACTCCCGGTGTCAGGAAAATTGGATATTTTCATACTCCCGGGGTCAGGAAAATCGCATTTTTCATACTCCCGGGGTCAGGAAAATCCAAAATTTTTCACATTCCCGGTGTTTAGGAAAATCACATTTTTCACACTCCTGGGGTCAGGAGATTCTGATTTTTTTCACACTCCCGGGGTCAAGAAAATCACATTTTTTCACACTCCCGGGATCAGGAAATTCTGATTTTTTCACACTCCCGGGGTCAGGAGATTCTGATTTTTTTCACACTCCCGGGGTCAAGAAAATCACATTTTTTCACACTCCCGGGGTCAGGAAATTCTAATTTTTTTCACACTCCCGGTGTTAGGAAAATCACATTTTTCACACTCCCGGGGTCAGAAAAATTGGATTTTTTCACACTCCCGGGGTCAGGAGAATTTAATTTTTTTCACACTCCCGGGGTCAAGAAAATCACATTTTTTCACACTCCCGGGGTCAGGAAAATTGGATTTTTTAACACTCCCGGGGTCAGGAAAATTGGATTTTTTTCACACTCCCGGGGTCAGGAAAATTGGTGTTTTTTTTCACACTCCCGGGGTGAAGAAAATCACATTTTTTCACACTCCCGGGGTCAGGAGATTCTGATTTTTTTCACACTCCCAGGGTCAAGAAAATCACATTTTTTCACACTACCGGGGTCAGGAATTTCTGATTTTTTTCACACTCCCGGTGTTAGGAAAATCACATTTTTCACACTCCCGGGGTCAAGAAAATCGGATATTTTCACACTCCCGGGGTCAGGAAAATCGGATATTTTCACACTCCCGGGGTCAGGAAAATCAGATTTTTTTTCATACTCCCGGGGTCAGGACAATCACATTTTTTCACACTCCCTGGGTCAGGAAATTCTTATTTTTTCCACACTCACGGTGTTAGGAAAATCACATTTTTCACACTCCCGGGGTCAGGAAAATTGGATTTTTTCACACTCCCGGGGTCAGGAGAATTTAATTTTTTTCACACTCCCGGGGTCAAGAAAATCACATTTTTTCACACGCCCGGGGTCAGGAAATTCTGATATTTTTCACACTCCCGGGGTCAGGAAAATCGGATATTTTCACACCCCCGGGGTCAGGAAAATCAGATTTTTTTCATACTCCCGGGGTCAGGAAAATTGGATTTTTTTCACACTCCCGGGGTCAGGAAAATTGGATATTTTCATACTCCCGGGGTCAGGAAAATTGCATTTTTCAGACTCCCGGGGTCAGGAAAATTGGATTTTTTTAACACTCCTGGGGTCAGGAAAATTGGATTTTTTTCACACTCCCAGGGTCAGGAAATTCTGATTTTTTTTCACACTCCCGGTGTTAGGAAAATCACATTTTTCACAGTCCCGGGGTCAGGAAAATTGGTTTTTTTTTTCACACTCCCTGGGTCAAGAAAATCACATTTTTTCACACTCCCGTGGTCAGGAGAGTCAGTTTTTTTCACATTCCCGGGGTCAAGAAAATCACATTTTTTCACACTCCCGGGGTCAGGAAATTCTAATTTTTTTCACACTCCCGGTGTTAGGAAAATCACATTTTTTCACACTCCCGGGGTCAGGAAATTCTAATTTTTTTCACACTCCCGGTGTTAGGAAAATCACATTTTTCACACTCCCGGGGTCAGAAAAATTGGATTTTTTCACACTCCCGCGGTCAGGAGAATTTAATTTTTTTCACACTCCCGGGGTCAAGAAAATCACATTTTTTCACACTCCCGGGGTCAGGAAAATTGGATGTTTTTAACACTCCCGGGGTCAGGAAAATTGGGTTTTTTTCACACTCCCGGGGTCAAGAAAATCACATTTTTTCACACTCCCGGGGTCAGGAGATTCTGATTTTTTTCACTCTCCCGGGGTCAAGAAAATCACATTTTTTCACACTCCCGGGGTCAGGAATTTCTGATTTTTTTCACACTCCTGGTGTTAGGAAAATCACATTTTTCACACTCCCGGGGTCAGAAAAACTGGATTTTTTCACACTCCCGGGGTCAGGAGAATTTAATTTTTTTCACACTCCCGGGGTCAAGAAAATCACTTTTTTTCACATTCCCGGGGTCAGGAGATTCTGATTTTTTTCACACTCCCGGGGTCAAGAAAATCACATTTTTTCACACTCCCGGGGTCAGGAATTTCTGATTTTTTTCACACTCCCGGTGTTAGGAAAATCACATTTTTCACACTCCCGGGGTAAAGAAAATCACATTTTTCACGCTCCCGGGGTCAGGAGATTCTGATTTCTTTCACACTCCCGGGGTCAAGAAAATCACATTTTTTCACACTCCCGGGGTCAGGAAATTCTATTTTTTTCACACTCCCGGTGTTAGGAAAATCACATTTTTCACACTCCCGGGGTCAGAAAAATTGGATTTTTTCACACTCCCGGGGTCAGGAGAATTTAATTTTTTTCACACTCCCGGGGTCAAGAAAATCACATTTTTTCACACTCCCGGGGTCAGGAGATTCTGATTTTTTTCACACTCCCGGGGTCAAGAAAATCACATTTTTCACACTCCCGGGGTCAGGAAATTCTGATTTTTTTCACATTCCCGGTGTTAGGAAAATCACATTTTTCACACTCCCGGGGTCAAGAAAATCACATTTTTTCACACTCCCGGGTTCAGGAAATTCTGATATTTTTCACACTCCCGGGGTCAGGAAAATCGGATATTTTCACACTCCCGGGGTCAGGAAAATCAGATTTTTTTTCATACTCCCGGGGTCAGGACAATCACATTTTTTCACACTCCCTGGGTCAGGAAATTCTTATTTTTTCCACACTCACGGTGTTAGGAAAATCACATTTTTCACACTCCCGGGGTCAGGAAAATTGGATTTTTTCACAATCCCGGGGTCAGGAGAATTTAATTTTTTTCACACTCCCGGGGTCAAGAAAATCACATTTTTTCACACGCCCGGGGTCAGGAAATTCTGATATTTTTCACACTCCCGGGGTCAGGAAAATCGGATATTTTCACACCCCCGGGGTAAGGAAAATCAGATTTTTTTCATACTCCCGGGGTCAGGAAAATTGGATTTTTTTCACACTCCCGGGGTCAGGAAAATTGGATATTTTCATACTCCCGGGGTCATGAAAATTGCATTTTTCAGACTCCCGGGGTCAGGAAAATTGGATTTTTTTAACACTCCTGGGGTCAGGAAAATTGGATTTTTTTCACACTCCCAGGGTCAGGAAATTCTGATTTTTTTTCACACTCCTGGTGTTAGGAAAATCACATTTTTCACAGTCCCGGGGTCAGGAAAATTGGTTTTTTTTTTCACACTCCCTGGGTCAAGAAAATCACATTTTTTCACACTCCCGTGGTCAGGAGAGTCAGTTTTTTTCACATTCCCGGGGTCAAGAAAATCACATTTTTTCACACTCCCGGGGTCAGGAAATTCTAATTTTTTTCACACTCCCGGTGTTAGGAAAATCACATTTTATCACACTCCCGGGGTCAGGAAATTCTAATTTTTTTCACACTCCCGGTGTTAGGAAAATCACATTTTTCACACTCCCGGGGTCAGAAAAATTGGATTTTTTCACACTCCCGCGGTCAGGAGAATTTAATGTTTTTCACACTCCCGGGGTCAAGAAAATCACATTTTTTCACACTCCCGGGGTCAGGAAAATTGGATGTTTTTAACACTCCCGGGGTCAGGAAAATTGGGTTTTTTTCACACTCCCGGGGTCAAGAAAATCACATTTTTTCACACTCCCGGGGTCAGGAGATTCTGATTTTTTTCACTCTCCCGGGGTCAAGAAAATCACATTTTTTCACACTCCCGGGGTCAGGAATTTCTGATTTTTTTCACACTCCTGGTGTTAGGAAAATCACATTTTTCACACTCCCGGGGTCAAGAAAATCACATTTTTTATCACTCCCGGGGTCAGGAAATTCTGATATTTTTCACACTCCCAGGGTCAGGAAAATCGGATATTTTCACACTCCCGGGGTCAGGAAAATCAGATTTTTTTCATACTCCCGGGGTCAGGAAAAATCACATTTTTTCACACTCCCAGGGTCAGGAAATTCTGATTTTTTTCACACTCCCGGTGTTAGGAAAATCACATTTTTCACACTCCCGGGGTCAGAAAAATTGGATTTTTTCACACTCCCGCGGTCAGGAGAATTTAATGTTTTTCACACTCCCGGGGTCAAGAAAATCACATTTTTTCACACTCCCGGGGTCAGGAAAATTGGATGTTTTTAACACTCCCGGGGTCAGGAAAATTGGGTTTTTTTCACACTCCCGGGGTCAAGAAAATCACATTTTTTCACACTCCCGGGGTCAGGAGATTCTGATTTTTTTCACTCTCCCGGGGTCAAGAAAATCACATTTTTTCACACTCCCGGGGTCAGGAATTTCTGATTTTTTTCACACTCCTGGTGTTAGGAAAATCACATTTTTCACACTCCCGGGGTCAAGAAAATCACATTTTTTATCACTCCCGGGGTCAGGAAATTCTGATATTTTTCACACTCCCAGGGTCAGGAAAATCGGATATTTTCACACTCCCGGGGTCAGGAAAATCAGATTTTTTTCATACTCCCGGGGTCAGGAAAAATCACATTTTTTCACACTCCCAGGATCAGGAAATTCTGATTTTTTTCACACTCACGGTGTTAGGAAAATCACATTTTTCACACTTCCGGGGTCAGGAGTATTTAATTTTTTTCACACTCCTGGGGTCAAGAAAATCACATTTATTCACAGTCCCGGGGTCAGGAAATTCTGATATTTTTCACACTCCCGGGGACAGGAAAATCAGATATTTTCACACTCACGGGGTCAGGAAAATCAGATTTTTTTTCACACTCCCGGGGTCAGGAAAATTGGATATTTTCATACTCCCGGGGTCAGGAAAATCGGATATTTTCACACTCCCGGGGTCAGGAAAATTGGATATTTTCATACTTCCGGGGTCAGGAAAATTGTATTTTTCAGAGTCCCGGGGTCAGGAAAATCGCATTTTTCATTCTCCCGGGGTCAGAAAAATTGGGTTTTTTTCACACTCCTGGGGTCAAGAAAATCACATTTTTCACACTCCCGGGGTCAGGAGATTCTGATTTTTTTCACACTCCCGGGGTCAAGAAAATCACATTTTTTCACACCCACGGGGTCAGGAATTTCTAATTTTTTTCACATTCCAGGTGTTAGGAAAATCACATTTTTCACACGCCCGGGGTCAGAAAAATTGGGTTTTTTCACACTCCCGGGGTCAGGAGAATTTAATTTTTTTCACACTCCCGAGGTCAGGAAAATGGGATTCTTTTAACACTCCCGGGGTCAGGAAAATTGGATTTTTTTCACACTCCCGGGGTCAGGAAAATTGGGTTTTTTTTCACACTCCCGGGGTCAGGAAAATTGGGTTTTTTTTCACACTCCCGGGGTCAAGAAAATCACATTTTTTCTCACTCCCAGGGTCAGGAGATTCTGATTTTTTTCACACTCCCGGGGTGTAGAAAATCACATTTTTTCACACTCCCGGGGTCAGGAAATTCTGATATTTTTCACACTCCCAGGGTCAGGAAAATCAGATTTTTTTTCACACTTCCGCGGTCAGGAAAATTGGATATTTTCATACTCCCGGGGTCAGGAAAATCGCATTTTTCATACTCCCGGGGTCAGGAAAATCAAAAAAATTTCACATTCCCGGGGTCAGGAAAATCAGATTTTTTTCATACTCCCGGGGTCAGGAAAATGGGATTTTTTTCACACTCCCGGTGTCAGGAAAATTGGATTTTTTTAACACTCCCGGGGTCAGGAAAATTGGGTTTTTTTCACACTTCCTGGGTCAAGAAAATCACATTTTTTCACACTCCCGGGGTCAGGAGATTCTGATTTTTTTCACACTCCCGGGGTCAAGAAAATCACATTTTTTCACACTCCCGGGGTCAGGAATTTCTGATTTTTTTCACACTCCCGGTGTTAGGAAAATCACATTTTTCACACTCCCGGGGTAAAGAAAATCACATTTTTCACGCTCCCGGGGTCAGGAGATTCTGATTTCTTTCACACTCCCGGGGTCAAGAAAATCACATTTTTTCACACTCCCGGGGTCAGGAAATTCTAATTTTTTTCACACTCCCGGTGTTAGGAAAATCACATTTTTCACACTCCCGGGGTCAGAAAAATTGGATTTTTTCACACTCCCGGGGTCAGGAGAATTTAATTTTTTTCACACTCCCGGGGTCAAGAAAATCACATTTTTTCACACTCCCGGGGTCAGGAGATTCTGATTTTTTTCACACTCCCGGGGTCAAGAAAATCACATTTTTCACACTCCCGGGGTCAGGAAATTCTGATTTTTTTCACATTCCCGGTGTTAGGAAAATCACATTTTTCACACTCCCGGGGTCAAGAAAATCACATTTTTTCACACTCCCGGGTTCAGGAAATTCTGATATTTTTCACACTCCCGGGGTCAGGAAAATCGGATATTTTCACACTCCCGGGGTCAGGAAAATCAGATTTTTTTTCATACTCCCGGGGTCAGGACAATCACATTTTTTCACACTCCCTGGGTCAGGAAATTCTTATTTTTTCCACACTCACGGTGTTAGGAAAATCACATTTTTCACACTCCCGGGGTCAGGAAAATTGGATTTTTTCACACTCCCGGGGTCAGGAGAATTTAATTTTTTTCACACTCCCGGGGTCAAGAAAATCACATTTTTTCACACGCCCGGGGTCAGGAAATTCTGATATTTTTCACACTCCCGGGGTCAGGAAAATCGGATATTTTCACACCCCCGGGGTCAGGAAAATCAGATTTTTTTCATACTCCCGGGGTCAGGAAAATTGGATTTTTTTCACACTCCCGGGGTCAGGAAAATTGGATATTTTCATACTCCCGGGGTCAGGAAAATTGCATTTTTCAGACTCCCGGGGTCAGGAGATTCTGATTTTTTTCACACTCCTGGGGTCAAGAAAATCACATTTTTTCACACTCCCGGGGTCAGGAAATTCTGATATTTTTCACACTCCCGGTGTTAGAAAAATCACATTTTTCACACTCCCAGGATCAAGAAAATCACATTTTTTCACACTCCCGGTGTCAGGAAATTCTGATATTTTTCACACTCCCGGGGTCAGGAAAATCGGATATTTTCACACTCCCGGGGTCAGGAAAATCAGATTTTTTTCATACTCCCGGGGTCAGGAAAATCACATTTTTTCACACTCCCAGGGTCAAAGGAAATTCTGATTTTTTTCACACTCACGGTGTTAGGAAAATCACATTTTTCACACTCCCGGGGTCAGGAATATTGGATTTCTTCACACTCCCGGGGTCAGGAGAATTTAATTTTTTTCAGACTCCTGGGGTCAAGAAAATCACATTTTTTCACACTCCCGGGGTCAGGAAATTCTGATATTTTTCACACTCACGGGGTCAGGAAAATCAGATATTTTCACACTCCCGGGGTCAGGAAAATCAGATTTTTTTTCACACTCCCGGGGTCAAGAAAATCACATTTTTTCACACTCCCGGGGTCAGGAAATTTTGATTTTTTTCACACTCCCGGTGTTAGGAAAATCACATTTTTCACACTCCCGGGGTCAAGAAAATCACATTTTTTCACACTCCCGGGGTCAGGAAATTCTGATATTTTTCACACTCCCGGGGTCAGGAAAATCGGATATTTTCACACTCCCGGGGTCAGGAAAATCAGATTTTTTTTCATACTCCCGGGGTCAGGACAATCACATTTTTTCACACTCCCTGGGTCAGGAAATTCTTATTTTTTCCACACTCACGGTGTTAGGAAAATCACATTTTTCACACTCCCGGGGTCAGGAGAATTTAATTTTTTTCACACTCCCGGGGTCAAGAAAATCACATTTTTTCACACTCCCGGGGTCAGACAATTCTGATATTTTTCACACTCCCGGGGTCAGGAAAATCAGATTTTTTTTCACACTCCCGCGGTCAGGAAAATTGGATATTTTCATACTCCCGGGATCAGGAAAATCGCATTTTTCATACTCCCGGGGTCAGGAAAATCAAAAAATATTCACATTCCCGGGGTCAGGAAAATCAGATTTTTTTCATACTCCCGGGGTCAGGAAAATTGGATTTTTTTCACACTCCTGGTGTCAGGAAAATTAGATATTTTCACACTCCCGGGGTCAGGAAAATCAGATTTTTTTCATACTCCCGGGATCAAGAAAATCACATTTTTTCACACTCCTGGGGTCAGGAAATTCTGATATTTTTCACACTCCCGGGGTCAGGAAAATCGGATATTTTCACACTCCCGGGGTTGGGAAAATCAGATTTTTTTTCACACTCCCGCGGTCAGGAAAATTGGATATTTTCATACTCCCGGGATCAGGAAAATCGCATTTTTCATACTCCCGGGGTCAGGAAAATCAAAAAAAATTCACACTCCCGGGGTCAGGAAATTCTGATATTTTTCACACTCCCGGGGTCAGGAAAATCGGATATTTTCACACTCCCGCGGTCAGGAAAATCAGATTTTTTTCATAATCCCGGGGTCAGGAAAACTGGATATTTTCACACTCCTGGGGTCAGGAAAATTGGGTTTTTTTCACACTCCCGGGGTCAAGAAAATCACATTTTTTCACACTCCCGGGGTCAGGAGATTCTGATTTTTTTCACACTCCCGGGGTCAAGAAAATCACATTTTTTCACACTCCCGGGGTCAGGAAATTCTGATATTTTTCACACTCCCGGTGTTAGAAAAATCACATTTTTCACACTCCCAGGATCAAGAAAATCACATTTTTTCACACTCCCGGTGTCAGGAAATTCTGATATTTTTCACACTCCCGGGGTCAGGAAAATCGGATATTTTCACACTCCCGGGGTCAGGAAAATCAGATTTTTTTCATACTCCCGGGGTCAGGAAAATCACATTTTTTCACACTCCCAGGGTCAAAGGAAATTCTGATTTTTTTCACACTCACGGTGTTAGGAAAATCACATTTTTCACACTCCCGGGGTCAGGAATATTGGATTTCTTCACACTCCCGGGGTCAGGAGAATTTAATTTTTTTCAGACTCCTGGGGTCAAGAAAATCACATTTTTTCACACTCCCGGGGTCAGGAAATTCTGATATTTTTCACACTCACGGGGTCAGGAAAATCAGATATTTTCACACTCCCGGGGTCAGGAAAATCAGATTTTTTTTCACACTCCCGGGGTCAAGAAAATCACATTTTTTCACACTCCCGGGGTCAGGAAATTTTGATTTTTTTCACACTCCCGGTGTTAGGAAAATCACATTTTTCACACTCCCGGGGTCAAGAAAATCACATTTTTTCACACTCCCGGGGTCAGGAAATTCTGATATTTTTCACACTCCCGGGGTCAGGAAAATCGGATATTTTCACACTCCCGGGGTCAGGAAAATCAGATTTTTTTTCATACTCCCGGGGTCAGGACAATCACATTTTTTCACACTCCCTGGGTCAGGAAATTCTTATTTTTTCCACACTCACGGTGTTAGGAAAATCACATTTTTCACACTCCCGGGGTCAGGAGAATTTAATTTTTTTCACACTCCCGGGGTCAAGAAAATCACATTTTTTCACACTCCCGGGGTCAGACAATTCTGATATTTTTCACACTCCCGGGGTCAGGAAAATTAGATTTTTTTTCACACTCCCGCGGTCAGGAAAATTGGATATTTTCATACTCCCGGGATCAGGAAAATCGCATTTTTCATACTCCCGGGGTCAGGAAAATCAAAAAATATTCACATTCCCGGGGTCAGGAAAATCAGATTTTTTTCATACTCCCGGGGTCAGGAAAATTGGATTTTTTTCACACTCCTGGTGTCAGGAAAATTAGATATTTTCACACTCCCGGGGTCAGGAAAATCAGATTTTTTTCATACTCCCGGGATCAAGAAAATCACATTTTTTCACACTCCTGGGGTCAGGAAATTCTGATATTTTTCACACTCCCGGGGTCAGGAAAATCGGATATTTTCACACTCCCGGGGTCGGGAAAATCAGATTTTTTTTCACACTCCCGCGGTCAGGAAAATTGGATATTTTCATACTCCCGGGATCAGGAAAATCGCATTTTTCATACTCCCGGGGTCAGGAAAATCAAAAAAAATTCACACTCCCGGGGTCAGGAAATTCTGATATTTTTCACACTCCCGGGGTCAGGAAAATCGGATATTTTCACACTCCCGGGGTCAGGAAAATCAGATTTTTTTTCATACTCCCGGGGTCAGGACAATCACATTTTTTCACACTACCTGGGTCAGGAAATTCTTATTTTTTCCACACTCACGGTGTTAGGAAAATCACATTTTTCACACTCCCGGGGTCAGGAGAATTTAATTTTTTTCACACTCCCGGGGTCAAGAAAATCACATTTTTTCACACTCCCGGGGTCAGACAATTCTGATATTTTTCACACTCCCGGGGTCAGGAAAATCAGATTTTTTTTCACACTCCCGCGGTCAGGAAAATTGGATATTTTCATACTCCCGGGATCAGGAAAATCGCATTTTTCATACTCCCGGGGTCAGGAAAATCAAAAAATATTCACATTCCCGGGGTCAGGAAAATCAGATTTTTTTCATACTCCCGGGGTCAGGAAAATTGGATTTTTTTCACACTCCTGGTGTCAGGAAAATTAGATATTTTCACACTCCCGGGGTCAGGAAAATCAGATTTTTTTCATACTCCCGGGATCAAGAAAATCACATTTTTTCACACTCCTGGGGTCAGGAAATTCTGATATTTTTCACACTCCCGGGGTCAGGAAAATCGGATATTTTCACACTCCCGGGGTCGGGAAAATCAGATTTTTTTTCACACTCCCGCGGTCAGGAAAATTGGATATTTTCATACTCCCGGGATCAGGAAAATCGCATTTTTCATACTCCCGGGGTCAGGAAAATCAAAAAAAATTCACACTCCCGGGGTCAGGAAATTCTGATATTTTTCACACTCCCGGGGTCAGGAAAATCGGATATTTTCACACTCCCGCGGTCAGGAAAATCAGATTTTTTTCATAATCCCGGGGTCAGGAAAACTGGATATTTTCACACTCCTGGGGTCAGGAAAATTGGGTTTTTTTCACACTCCCGGGGTCAAGAAAATCACATTTTTTCACACTCCCGGGGTCAGGAGATTCTGATTTTTTTCACACTCCCGGGGTCAAGAAAATCACATTTTTTCACACTCCCGGGGTCAGGAAATTCTGATATTTTTCACACTCCCGGTGTTAGAAAAATCACATTTTTCACACTCCCAGGATCAAGAAAATCACATTTTTTCACACTCCCGGTGTCAGGAAATTCTGATATTTTTCACACTCCCGGGGTCAGGAAAATCGGATATTTTCACACTCCCGGGGTCAGGAAAATCAGATTTTTTTCATACTCCCGGGGTCAGGAAAATCACATTTTTTCACACTCCCAGGGTCAAAGGAAATTCTGATTTTTTTCACACTCACGGTGTTAGGAAAATCACATTTTTCACACTCCCGGGGTCAGGAATATTGGATTTCTTCACACTCCCGGGGTCAGGAGAATTTAATTTTTTTCAGACTCCTGGGGTCAAGAAAATCACATTTTTTCACACTCCCGGGGTCAGGAAAATCGGATATTTTCACACTCCCGGGGTCAGGAAAATCAGATTTTTTTTCACACTCCCGCGGTCAGGAAAATTGGATATTTTCATACTCCCGGGGTCAGGAAAATCAAAAAAAATTCACATTCCCGGGGTCAGGAAAATCAGATTTTTTTCATACTCCCGGGGTCAGGAAAACTGGATATTTTCATACTCCCGGGGTCAGGAAAATTGCATTTTTCAGACTCCCGGGGTCAGGAAAATCGCATTTTTCATACTCCCGGGGTCAAGAAAATCACGTTTTTTCACACTCCCGGGGTCAGGAAATTCTGATATTTTTCACACTCCCGGGGTCAGGAAAATCGGATATTTTCACACTCCCGGGGTCAGGAAAATCAGATTTTTTTTCATACTCCCGGGGTCAGGACAATCACATTTTTTCACACTCCCTGGGTCAGGAAATTCTTATTTTTTCCACACTCACGGTGTTAGGAAAATCACATTTTTCACACTCCCGGGGTCAGGAGAATTTAATTTTTTTCACACTCCCGGGGTCAAGAAAATCACATTTTTTCACACTCCCGGGGTCAGGAAATTCTGATATTTTTCACACTCCCGGGGTCAGGAAAATCAGATTTTTTTTCACACTCCCGGGGTCAGGAAAATCAGATTTTTTTTCATACTCCCGGGGTCAGGACAATCACATTTTTTCACACTCCCTGGGTCAGGAAATTCTTATTTTTTCCACACTCACGGTGTTAGGAAAATCACATTTTTCACACTCCCGGGGTCAGGAGAATTTAATTTTTTTCACACTCCCGGGGTCAAGAAAATCACATTTTTTCACACTCCCGGGGTCAGGAAATTCTGATATTTTTCACACTCCCGGGGTCAGGAAAATCAGATTTTTTTTCACACTCCCGCGGTCAGGAAAATTGGATATTTTCATACTCCCGGGATCAGGAAAATCGCATTTTTCATACTCCCGGGGTCAGGAAAATCAAAAAAAATTCACATTCCCGGGGTCAGGAAAATCAGATTTTTTTCACACTCCCGGTGTCAGGAAAATTGGATATTTTCACACTCCTGGGGTCAGGAAAATTGGGTTTTTTTCACACTCCCGGGGTCAAGAAAATCACATTTTTTCACACTCCCGGGGTCAGGAGATTCTGATTTTTTTCACACTCCCGGGGTCAAGAAAATCACATTTTTTCACACTCCCGGGGTCAGGAAATTCTGATATTTTTCACACTCCCGGTGTTAGAAAAATCACATTTTTCACACTCCCAGGATCAAGAAAATCACATTTTTTCACACTCCCGGTGTCAGGAAATTCTGATATTTTTCACACTCCCGGGGTCAGGAAAATCGGATATTTTCACACTCCCGGGGTCAGGAAAATCAGATTTTTTTCATACTCCCGGGGTCAGGAAAATCACATTTTTTCACACTCCCAGGGTCAAAGGAAATTCTGATTTTTTTCACACTCACGGTGTTAGGAAAATCACATTTTTCACACTCCCGGGGTCAGGAATATTGGATTTCTTCACACTCCCGGGGTCAGGAGAATTTAATTTTTTTCAGACTCCTGGGGTCAAGAAAATCACATTTTTTCACACTCCCGGGGTCAGGAAAATCGGATATTTTCACACTCCCGGGGTCAGGAAAATCAGATTTTTTTTCACACTCCCGCGGTCAGGAAAATTGGATATTTTCATACTCCCGGGAACAGGAAAATCGCATTTTTCATACTCCCGGGGTCAGGAAAATCAAAAAAAATTCACATTCCCGGGGTCAGGAAAATCAGATTTTTTTCATACTCCCGGGGTCAGGAAAACTGGATATTTTCATACTCCCGGGGTCAGGAAAATTGCATTTTTCAGACTCCCGGGGTCAGGAAAATCGCATTTTTCATACTCCCGGGGTCAAGAAAATCACGTTTTTTCACACTCCCGGGGTCAGGAAATTCTGATATTTTTCACACTCCCGGGGTCAGGAAAATCGGATATTTTCACACTCCCGGGGTCAGGAAAATCAGATTTTTTTTCATACTCCCGGGGTCAGGACAATCACATTTTTTCACACTCCCTGGGTCAGGAAATTCTTATTTTTTCCACACTCACGGTGTTAGGAAAATCACATTTTTCACACTCCCGGGGTCAGGAGAATTTAATTTTTTTCACACTCCCGGGGTCAAGAAAATCACATTTTTTCACACTCCCGGGGTTAGGAAATTCTGATATTTTTCACACTCCCGGGGTCAGGAAAATCAGATTTTTTTTCACACTCCCGGGGTCAGGAAAATCAGATTTTTTTTCATACTCCCGGGGTCAGGACAATCACATTTTTTCACACTCCCTGGGTCAGGAAATTCTTATTTTTTCCACACTCACGGTGTTAGGAAAATCACATTTTTCACACTCCCGGGGTCAGGAGAATTTAATTTTTTTCACACTCCCGGGGTCAAGAAAATCACATTTTTTCACACTCCCGGGGTCAGGAAATTCTGATATTTTTCACACTCCCGGGGTCAGGAAAATCAGATTTTTTTTCACACTCCCGCGGTCAGGAAAATTGGATATTTTCATACTCCCGGGATCAGGAAAATCGCATTTTTCATTCTCCCGGGGTCAGGAAAATCAAAAAAAATTCACATTCCCGGGGTCAGGAAAATCAGATTTTTTTCACACTCCCGGTGTCAGGAAAATTGGATATTTTCACACTCCTGGGGTCAGGAAAATTGGGTTTTTTTCACACTCCCGGGGTCAAGAAAATCACATTTTTTCACACTCCCGGGGTCAGGAGATTCTGATTTTTTTCACACTCCCGGGGTCAAGAAAATCACATTTTTTCACACTCCCGGGGTCAGGAAATTCTGATATTTTTCACACTCCCGGTGTTAGAAAAATCACATTTTTCACACTCCCAGGATCAAGAAAATCACATTTTTTCACACTCCCGGTGTCAGGAAATTCTGATATTTTTCACACTCCCGGGGTCAGGAAAATCGGATATTTTCACACTCCCGGGGTCAGGAAAATCAGATTTTTTTCATACTCCCGGGGTCAGGAAAATCACATTTTTTCACACTCCCAGGGTCAAAGGAAATTCTGATTTTTTTCACACTCACGGTGTTAGGAAAATCACATTTTTCACACTCCCGGGGTCAGGAATATTGGATTTCTTCACACTCCCGGGGTCAGGAGAATTTAATTTTTTTCAGACTCCTGGGGTCAAGAAAATCACATTTTTTCACACTCCCGGGGTCAGGAAAATCGGATATTTTCACACTCCCGGGGTCAGGAAAATCAGATTTTTTTTCACACTCCCGCGGTCAGGAAAATTGGATATTTTCATACTCCCGGGATCAGGAAAATCGCATTTTTCATACTCCCGGGGTCAGGAAAATCAAAAAAAATTCACATTCCCGGGGTCAGGAAAATCAGATTTTTTTCATACTCCCGGGGTCAGGAAAACTGGATATTTTCATACTCCCGGGGTCAGGAAAATTGCATTTTTCAGACTCCCGGGGTCAGGAAAATCGCATTTTTCATACTCCCGGGGTCAGGAAATTTTGATTTTTTTCACACACCCGGTGTTAGGAAAATCACATTTTTCACACTCCCGGGGTCAAGAAAATCACGTTTTTTCACACTCCCGGGGTCAGGAAATTCTGATATTTTTCACACTCCCGGGGTCAGGAAAATCGGATATTTTCACACTCCCGGGGTCAGGAAAATCAGATTTTTTTTCATACTCCCGGGGTCAGGACAATCACATTTTTTCACACTCCCTGGGTCAGGAAATTCTTATTTTTTCCACACTCACGGTGTTAGGAAAATCACATTTTTCACACTCCCGGGGTCAGGAGAATTTAATTTTTTTCACACTCCCGGGGTCAAGAAAATCACATTTTTTCACACTCCCGGGGTCAGGAAATTCTGATATTTTTCACACTCCCGGGGTCAGGAAAATCGGATATTTTCACACTCCCGGGGTCAGGAAAATCAGATTTTTTTTCATACTCCCGGGGTCAGGACAATCACATTTTTTCACACTCCCTGGGTCAGGAAATTCTTATTTTTTCCACACTCACGGTGTTAGGAAAATCACATTTTTCACACTCCCGGGGTCAGGAGAATTTAATTTTTTTCACACTCCCGGGGTCAAGAAAATCACATTTTTTCACACTCCCGGGGTCAGGAAATTCTGATATTTTTCACACTCCCGGGGTCAGGAAAATCAGATTTTTTTTCACACTCCCGGGGTCAGGAAAATCAGATTTTTTTTCATACTCCCGGGGTCAGGACAATCACATTTTTTCACACTCCCTGGGTCAGGAAATTCTTATTTTTTCCACACTCACGGTGTTAGGAAAATCACATTTTTCACACTCCCGGGGTCAGGAGAATTTAATTTTTTTCACACTCCCGGGGTCAAGAAAATCACATTTTTTCACACTCCCGGGGTCAGGAAATTCTGATATTTTTCACACTCCCGGGGTCAGGAAAATCAGATTTTTTTTCACACTCCCGCGGTCAGGAAAATTGGATATTTTCATACTCCCGGGATCAGGAAAATCGCATTTTTCATACTCCCGGGGTCAGGAAAATCAAAAAAAATTCACATTCCCGGGGTCAGGAAAATCAGATTTTTTTCACACTCCCGGTGTCAGGAAAATTGGATATTTTCACACTCCTGGGGTCAGGAAAATTGGGTTTTTTTCACACTCCCGGGGTCAAGAAAATCACATTTTTTCACACTCCCGGGGTCAGGAGATTCTGATTTTTTTCACACTCCCGGGGTCAAGAAAATCACATTTTTCACACTCCCAGGATCAAGAAAATCACATTTTTTCACACTCCCGGTGTCAGGAAATTCTGATATTTTTCACACTCCCGGGGTCAGGAAAATCGGATATTTTCACACTCCCGGGGTCAGGAAAATCAGATTTTTTTCATACTCCCGGGGTCAGGAAAATCACATTTTTTCACACTCCCAGGGTCAAAGGAAATTCTGATTTTTTTCACACTCACGGTGTTAGGAAAATCACATTTTTCACACTCCCGGGGTCAGGAATATTGGATTTCTTTACACTCCCGGGGTCAGGAGAATTTAATTTTTTTCAGACTCCTGGGGTCAAGAAAATCACATTTTTTCACACTCCCGGGGTCAAGAAAATCTGATATTTTTCACACTCCCGGGGTCAGGAAAATCAGATTTTTTTTCACACTCCCGGGGTCAGGAAAATCAGATTTTTTTTCATACTCCCGGGGTCAGGACAATCACATTTTTTCACACTCCCTGGGTCAGGAAATTCTTATTTTTTCCACACTCACGGTGTTAGGAAAATCACATTTTTCACACTCCCGGGGTCAGGAGAATTTAATTTTTTTCACACTCCCGGGGTCAAGAAAATCACATTTTTTCACACTCCCGGGGTCAGGAAATTCTGATATTTTTCACACTCCCGGGGTCAGGAAAATCAGATTTTTTTTCACACTCCCGCGGTCAGGAAAATTGGATATTTTCATACTCCCGGGATCAGGAAAATCGCATTTTTCATACTCCCGGGGTCAGGAAAATCAAAAAAAATTCACATTCCCGGGGTCAGGAAAATCAGATTTTTTTCACACTCCCAGTGTCAGGAAAATTGGATATTTTCACACTCCTGGGGTCAGGAAAATTGGTTTTTTTTCACACTCCCGGGGTCAAGAAAATCACATTTTTTCACACTCCCGGGGTCAGGAGATTCTGATTTTTTTCACACTCCCGGGGTCAAGAAAATCACATTTTTTCACACTCCCGGGGTCAGGAAATTCTGATATTTTTCACACTCCCGGTGTTAGAAAAATCACATTTTTCACACTCCCAGGATCAAGAAAATCACATTTTTTCACACTCCCGGTGTCAGGAAATTCTGATATTTTTCACACTCCCGGGGTCAGGAAAATCGGATATTTTCACACTCCCGGGGTCAGGAAAATCAGATTTTTTTCATACTCCCGGGGTTCAGGAAAATCACATTTTTTCACACTCCCAGGGTCAAAGGAAATTCTGTTTTTTTTCACACTCACGGTGTTAGGAAAATCACATTTTTCACACTCCCGGGGTCAGGAATATTGGATTTCTTCACACTCCCGGGGTCAGGAGAATTTAATTTTTTTCAGACTCCTGGGGTCAAGAAAATCACATTTTTTCACACTCCCGGGGTCAGGAAAATCGGATATTTTCACACTCCCGGGGTCAGGAAAATCAGATTTTTTTTCACACTCCCGCGGTCAGGAAAATTGGATATTTTCATACTCCCGGGATCAGGAAAATCGCATTTTTCATACTCCCGGGGTCAGGAAAATCAAAAAAAATTCACATTCCCGGGGTCAGGAAAATCAGATTTTTTTCATACTCCCGGGGTCAGGAAAACTGGATATTTTCATACTCCCGGGGTCAGGAAAATTGCATTTTTCAGACTCCCGGGGTCAGGAAAATCGCATTTTTCATACTCCCGGGGTCAGGAAATTTTGATTTTTTTCACACACCCGGTGTTAGGAAAATCACATTTTTCACACTCCCGGGGTCAAGAAAATCACGTTTTTTCACACTCCCGGGGTCAGGAAATTCTGATATTTTTCACACTCCCGGGGTCAGGAAAATCGGATATTTTCACACTCCCGGGGTCAGGAAAATCAGATTTTTTTTCATACTCCCGGGGTCAGGACAATCACATTTTTTCACACTCCCTGGGTCAGGAAATTCTTATTTTTTCCACACTCATGGTGTTAGGAAAATCACATTTTTCACACTCCCGGGGTCAGGAGAATTTAATTTTTTTCACACTCCCGGGGTCAAGAAAATCACATTTTTTCACACTCCCGGGGTCAGGAAATTCTGATATTTTTCACACTCCCGGGGTCAGGAAAATCGGATATTTTCACACTCCCGGGGTCAGGAAAATCAGATTTTTTTTCATACTCCCGGGGTCAGGACAATCACATTTTTTCACACTCCCTGGGTCAGGAAATTCTTATTTTTTCCACACTCACGGTGTTAGGAAAATCACATTTTTCACACTCCCGGGGTCAGGAGAATTTAATTTTTTTCACACTCCCGGGGTCAAGAAAATCACATTTTTTCACACTCCCGGGGTCAGGAAATTCTGATATTTTTCACACTCCCGGGGTCAGGAAAATCAGATTTTTTTTCACACTCCCGGGGTCAGGAAAATCAGATTTTTTTTCATACTCCCGGGGTCAGGACAATCACATTTTTTCACACTCCCTGGGTCAGGAAATTCTTATTTTTTCCACACTCACGGTGTTAGGAAAATCACATTTTTCACACTCCCGGGGTCAGGAGAATTTAATTTTTTTCACACTCCCGGGGTCAAGAAAATCACATTTTTTCACACTCCCGGGGTCAGGAAATTCTGATATTTTTCACACTCCCGGGGTCAGGAAAATCAGATTTTTTTTCACACTCCCGCGGTCAGGAAAATTGGATATTTTCATACTCCCGGGATCAGGAAAATCGCATTTTTCATACTCCCGGGGTCAGGAAAATCAAAAAAAATTCACATTCCCGGGGTCAGGAAAATCAGATTTTTTTCACACTCCCGGTGTCAGGAAAATTGGATATTTTCACACTCCTGGGGTCAGGAAAATTGGGTTTTTTTCACACTCCCGGGGTCAAGAAAATCACATTTTTTCACACTCCCGGGGTCAGGAGATTCTGATTTTTTTCACACTCCCGGGGTCAAGAAAATCACATTTTTCACACTCCCAGGATCAAGAAAATCACATTTTTTCACACTCCCGGTGTCAGGAAATTCTGATATTTTTCACACTCCCGGGGTCAGGAAAATCGGATATTTTCACACGCCCGGGGTCAGGAAAATCAGATTTTTTTCATACTCCCGGGGTCAGGAAAATCACATTTTTTCACACTCCCAGGGTCAAAGGAAATTCTGATTTTTTTCACACTCACGGTGTTAGGAAAATCACATTTTTCACACTCCCGGGGTCAGGAATATTGGATTTCTTCACACTCCCGGGGTCAGGAGAATTTAATTTTTTTCAGACTCCTGGGGTCAAGAAAATCACATTTTTTCACACTCCCGGGGTCAGGAAAATCGGATATTTTCACACTCCCGGGGTCAGGAAAATCAGATTTTTTTTCACACTCCCGCGGTCAGGAAAATTGGATATTTTCATACTCCCGGGATCAGGAAAATCGCATTTTTCATACTCCCGGGGTCAGGAAAATCAAAAAAAATTCACATTCCCGGGGTCAGGAAAATCAGATTTTTTTCATACTCCCGGGGTCAGGAAAACTGGATATTTTCATACTCCCGGGGTCAGGAAAATTGCATTTTTCAGACTCCCGGGGTCAGGAAAATCGCATTTTTCATACTCCCGGGGTCAGGAAATTTTGATTTTTTTCACACACCCGGTGTTAGGAAAATCACATTTTTCACACTCCCGGGGTCAAGAAAATCACGTTTTTTCACACTCCCGGGGTCAGGAAATTCTGATATTTTTCACACTCCCGGGGTCAGGAAAATCGGATATTTTCACACTCCCGGGGTCAGGAAAATCAGATTTTTTTTCATACTCCCGGGGTCAGGACAATCACATTTTTTCACACTCCCTGGGTCAGGAAATTCTTATTTTTTCCACACTCACGGTGTTAGGAAAATCACATTTTTCACACTCCCGGGGTCAGGAGAATTTAATTTTTTTCACACTCCCGGGGTCAAGAAAATCACATTTTTTCACACTCCCGGGGTCAGGAAATTCTGATATTTTTCACACTCCCGGGGTCAGGAAAATCAGATTTTTTTTCACACTCCCGCGGTCAGGAAAATTGGATATTTTCATACTCCCGGGATCAGGAAAATCGCATTTTTCATACTCCCGGGGTCAGGAAAATCAAAAAAAATTCACATTCCCGGGGTCAGGAAAATCAGATTTTTTTCACACTCCCGGTGTCAGGAAAATTGGATATTTTCACACTCCCGGGGTCAGGAAAATCAGATTTTTTTCATTCTCCCGGGATCAAGAAAATCACATTTTTTCACGCTCCCGGGGTCAGGAAATTCTGATATTTTTCACACTCCCGGGGTCAGGAAAATCGGATATTTTCACACTCCCGGGGTCAGGAAAATCAGATTTTTTTTCACACTCCCGCGGTCAGGAAAATTGGATATTTTCATACTCCCGGGATCAGGAAAATCGCATTTTTCATACTCCCGGGGTCAGGAAAATCAAAAAAAATTCACACTCCCGGGGTCAGGAAATTCTGATATTTTTCACACTCCCGGGGTCAGGAAAATCGGATATTTTCACACTCCCGGGGTCAGGAAAATCAGATTTTTTTTCACACTCCCGGGGTCAGGAAATTCTGATATTTTTCACACTCCCGGTGTTAGGAAAACCACATTTTTCACACTCCCAGGATCAAGAAAATCACATTTTTTCACACTCCCGGGGTCAGGAAATTCTGATATTTTTCACACTCCCGGGGTCAGGAAAATCGGATATTTTCACACTCCCGGGGTCAGGAAAATCAGATTTTTTTCATACTCCCGGGGTCAGGAAAATCACATTTTTTCACAATCCCAGGGTCAGGAAATTCTGATTTTTTTCACACTCACGGTGTTAGGAAAATCACATTTTTCACACTCCCGGGGTCAGGAATATTGGATTTTTTCACACTCCCGGGGTCAGGAGAATTTAATTTTTTTCAGAATCCTGGGGTCAAGAAAATCACATTTTTTCACACTCCCGGGGTCAGGAAATTCTGATATTTTTCACACTCCCGGGGTCAGGAAAATCGGATATTTTCACACTCCCGGGGTCAGGAAAATCAGATTTTTTTTCACACTCCCGTGGTCAAGAAAATCACATTTTTTCACACTCCCGGGGTCAGGAAATTCTGATTTTTTTCACACTCCCGGTGTTAGGAAAATCACATTTTTCACACTCCCGGGATCAAGAAAATCACATTTTTTCGCACTCCCGGGGTCAGGAAATTCTGATATTTTTCACACTCCCGGGGTCAGGAAAATCGGATATTTTCACACTCCTGGGGTCAGGAAATTCTTATTTTTTCCACACTCACGGTGTTAGGAAAATCACATTTTTCACACTCCCGGGGTCAGGAGAATTTAATTTTTTTCACACTCCCGGGGTCAAGAAAATCACATTTTTTCACACTCTTGGGGTCAGGAAATTCTGATATTTTTCACACTCCCGGTGGAAGGAAAATCACATTTGTTCACACTCCCGGGGTCAGGAAATTCTAATTTTTTTTCACACTCCCGGTGTTAGGAAAATCACATTTTTCACACTCCCGGGGTCAGGAGAATTTAATTTTTTTCACACTCCCGGGGTCAAGAAAATCACATTTTTTCACACTCTTGGGGTCAGGAAATTCTGATATTTTTCACACTCCCGGTGGAAGGAAAATCACATTTTTCACACTCCCGGGGTCAGGAGATTCTGATTTCTTTCACACTCCCGGGGTCAAGAAAATCACATTTTTTCACACTCCCGGGGTCAGGAAATTCTGATTTTTTTCACACTCCCGGTGTTAGGAAAATCACATTTTTCACACTCCCAGGATCAAGAAAATCACATTTTTTCGCACTCCCGGGGTCAGGAAATTCTGATATTTTTCACACTCCCGGGGTCAGGAAAATCGGATATTTTCACACTCCCGGGGTCAGGAAAATCAGATTTTTTTCACACTCCCGCGGTCAGGAAAATTGGATATTTTCATACTCCCGGGATCAGGAAAATCGCATTTTTCATACTCCCGGGGTCAGGAAAATCAAAAAAAAATTCACATTCCCGGGGTCAGGAAAATCAGATTTTTTTTTCACACTCCCGGGGTCAAGAAAATCACATTTTTTCACACTCCCGGGGTCAGGAAATTTTGATTTTTTTCACACTCCCGGTGTTAGGAAAATCACATTTTTCACACTCCCGGGGTCAAGAAAATCACATTTTTTCACACTCCCAGGGTCAGGAAATTCTGATATTTTTCACACTCCCGGGGTCAGGAAAATCGGATATTTTCACACTCCCGGGGTCAGGAAAATCAGATTTTTTTTTCATACTCCCGGGGTCAGGACAATCACATTTTTTCACACTCCCTGGGTCAGGAAATTCTTATTTTTTCCACACTCACGGTGTTAGGAAAATCACATTTTTCACACTCCCGGGGTCAGGAGAATTTAATTTTTTTCACACTCCCGGGGTCAAGAAAATCACATTTTTTCACACTCCCGGGGTCAGACAATTCTGATATTTTTCACACTCCCGGGGTCAGGAAAATCAGATTTTTTTTCACACTCCCGCGGTCAGGAAAATTGGATATTTTCATACTCCCGGGATCAGGAAAATCGCATTTTTCATACTCCCGGGGTCAGGAAAATCAAAAAATATTCACATTCCCGGGGTCAGGAAAATCAGATTTTTTTCATACTCCCGGGGTCAGGAAAATTGGATTTTTTTCACACTCCTGGTGTCAGGAAAATTAGATATTTTCACACTCCCGGGGTCAGGAAAATCAGATTTTTTTCATACTCCCGGGATCAAGAAAATCACATTTTTTCACACTCCTGGGGTCAGGAAAATTGGGTTTTTTTCACACTCCCGGGGTCAAGAAAATCACATTTTTTCACACTCCCGGGGTCAGGAGATTCTGATTTTTTTCACACTCCCGGGGTCAAGAAAATCACATTTTTTCACACTCCCGGGGTCAGGAAATTCTGATATTTTTCACACTCCCGGTGTTAGAAAAATCACATTTTTCACACTCCCAGGATCAAGAAAATCACATTTTTTCACACTCCCGGTGTCAGGAAATTCTGATATTTTTCACACTCCCGGGGTCAGGAAAATCGGATATTTTCACACTCCCGGGGTCAGGAAAATCAGATTTTTTTCATACTCCCGGGGTCAGGAAAATCACATTTTTTCACACTCCCAGGGTCAAAGGAAATTCTGATTTTTTTCACACTCACGGTGTTAGGAAAATCACATTTTTCACACTCCCGGGGTCAGGAATATTGGATTTCTTCACACTCCCGGGGTCAGGAGAATTTAATTTTTTTCAGACTCCTGGGGTCAAGAAAATCACATTTTTTCACACTCCCGGGGTGAGGAAATTCTGATATTTTTCACACTCACGGGGTCAGGAAAATCAGATATTTTCACACTCCCGGGGTCAGGAAAATCAGATTTTTTTTCACACTCCCGGGGTCAAGAAAATCACATTTTTTCACACTCCCGGGGTCAGGAAATTCTGATTTTTTTCACACTCCCGGTGTTAGGAAAATCACATTTTTCACACTCCCAGGATCAAGAAAATCACATTTTTTCGCACTCCCGGGGTCAGGAAATTCTGATATTTTTCACACTCCCGGGGTCAGGAAAATCGGATATTTTCACACTCCCGGGGTCAGGAAAATCAGATTTTTTTTCACACTCCCGCGGTCAGGAAAATTGGATATTTTCATACTCCCGGGATCAGGAAAATCGCATTTTTCATACTCCCGGGGTCAGGAAAATCAAAAAAAATTCACATTCCCGGGGTCAGGAAAATCAGATTTTTTTCATACTCCCGGGGTCAGGAAAACTGGATATTTTCATACTCCCGGGGTCAGGAAAATTGCATTTTTCAGACTCCCGGGGTCAGGAAAATCGCATTTTTCATACTCCCGGGGTCAGGAAATTTTGATTTTTTTCACACACCCGGTGTTAGGAAAATCACATTTTTCACACTCCCGGGGTCAAGAAAATCACATTTTTTCACACTCCCGGGGTCAGGAAATTCTGATATTTTTCACACTCCTGGGGTCAGGAAAATCGGATATTTTCACACTCCCGGGGTCAGGAAAATCAGATTTTTTTTCATACTCCCGGGGTCAGGACAATCACATTTTTTCACACTCCCTGGGTCAGGAAATTCTTATTTTTTCCACACTCACGGTGTTAGGAAAATCACATTTTTCACACTCCCGGGGTCAGGAGAATTTAATTTTTTTCACACTCCCGGGGTCAAGAAAATCACATTTTTTCACACTCCCGGGGTCAGGAAATTCTGATATTTTTCACACTCCCGGGGTCAGGAAAATCAGATTTTTTTTCACACTCCCGCGGTCAGGAAAATTGGATATTTTCATACTCCCGGGATCAGGAAAATCGCATTTTTCATACTCCCGGGGTCAGGAAAATCAAAAAAAATTCACATTCCCGGGGTCGGGAAAATCAGATTTTTTTCACACTCCCGGTGTCAGGAAAATTGGATATTTTCACACTCCCGGGGTCAGGAAAATCAGATTTTTTTCATACTCCCGGGATCAAGAAAATCACATTTTTTCACACTCCCGGGGTCAGGAAATTCTGATATTTTTCACACTCCCGGGGTCAGGAAAATCGGATATTTTCACACTCCCGGGGTCAGGAAAATCAGATTTTTTTTCACACTCCCGCGGTCAGGAAAATTGGATATTTTCATACTCCCGGGATCAGGAAAATCGCATTTTTCATACTCCCGGGGTCAGGAAAATCAAAAAAAATTCACACTCCCGGGGTCAGGAAATTCTGATATTTTTCACACTCCCGGGGTCAGGAAAATCGGATATTTTCACACTCCCGGGGTCAGGAAAATCAGATTTTTTTTCACACTCCCGGGGTCAGGAAATTCTGATATTTTTCACACTCCCGGTGTTAGGAAAATCACATTTTTCACACTCCCAGGATCAAGAAAATCACATTTTTTCACACTCCCGGTGTCAGGAAATTCTGATATTTTTCACACTCCCGGGGTCAGGAAAATCGGATATTTTCACACTCCCGGGGTCAGGAAAATCAGATTTTTTTCATACTCCCGGGGTCAGGAAAATCACATTTTTTCACACTCCCAGGGTCAAAGGAAATTCTGATTTTTTTCACACTCACGGTGTTAGGAAAATCACATTTTTCACACTCCCGGGGTCAGGAATATTGGATTTCTTCACACTCCCGGGGTCAGGAGAATTTAATTTTTTTCAGACTCCTGGGGTCAAGAAAATCACATTTTTTCACACTCCCGGGGTCAGGAAAATCGGATATTTTCACACTCCCGGGGTCAGGAAAATCAGATTTTTTTTCACACTCCCGCGGTCAGGAAAATTGGATATTTTCATACTCCCGGGATCAGGAAAATCGCATTTTTCATACTCCCGGGGTCAGGAAAATCAAAAAAAATTCACATTCCCGGGGTCAGGAAAATCAGATTTTTTTCATACTCCCGGGGTCAGGAAAACTGGATATTTTCATACTCCCGGGGTCAGGAAAATTGCATTTTTCAGACTCCCGGGGTCAGGAAAATCGCATTTTTCATACTCCCGGGGTCAGGAAATTTTGATTTTTTTCACACACCCGGTGTTAGGAAAATCACATTTTTCACACTCCCGGGGTCAAGAAAATCACGTTTTTTCACACTCCCGGGGTCAGGAAATTCTGATATTTTTCACACTCCCGGGGTCAGGAAAATCGGATATTTTCACACTCCCGGGGTCAGGAAAATCAGATTTTTTTTCATACTCCCGGGGTCAGGACAATCACATTTTTTCACACTCCCTGGGTCAGGAAATTCTTATTTTTTCCACACTCACGGTGTTAGGAAAATCACATTTTTCACACTCCCGGGGTCAGGAGAATTTAATTTTTTTCACACTCCCGGGGTCAAGAAAATCACATTTTTTCACACTCCCGGGGTCAGGAAATTCTGATATTTTTCACACTCCCGGGGTCAGGAAAATCGGATTTTTTTTCACACTCCCGCGGTCAGGAAAATTGGATATTTTCATACTCCCGGGATCAGGAAAATCGCATTTTTCATACTCCCGGGGTCAGGAAAATCAAAAAAAATTCACATTCCCGGGGTCAGGAAAATCTGATATTTTTCACACTCCCGGGGTCAGGAAAATCGGATATTTTCACACTCCCGGGGTCAGGAAAATCAGATTTTTTTTCACACTCCCGGGGTCAGGAAATTCTGATATTTTTCACACTCCCGGTGTTAGGAAAATCACATTTTTCACACTCCCAGGATCAAGAAAATCACATTTTTTCACACTCCCGGTGTCAGGAAATTCTGATATTTTTCACACTCCCGGGGTCAGGAAAATCGGATATTTTCACACTCCCGGGGTCAGGAAAATCAGATTTTTTTCATACTCCCGGGGTCAGGAAAATCACATTTTTTCACACTCCCAGGGTCAAAGGAAATTCTGATTTTTTTCACACTCACGGTGTTAGGAAAATCACATTTTTCACACTCCCGGGGTCAGGAATATTGGATTTCTTCACACTCCCGGGGTCAGGAGAATTTAATTTTTTTCAGACTCCTGGGGTCAAGAAAATCACATTTTTTCACACTCCCGGGGTCAGGAAAATCGGATATTTTCACACTCCCGGGGTCAGGAAAATCAGATTTTTTTCACACTCCCGCGGTCAGGAAAATTGGATATTTTCATACTCCCGGGATCAGGAAAATCGCATTTTTCATACTCCCGGGGTCAGGAAAATCAAAAAAATTCACATTCCCGGGGTCAGGAAAATCAGATTTTTTTCATACTCCCGGGGTCAGGAAAACTGGATATTTTCATACTCCCGGGGTCAGGAAAATTGCATTTTTCAGACTCCCGGGGTCAGGAAAATCGCATTTTTCATACTCCCGGGGTCAGGAAATTTTGATTTTTTTCACACACCCGGTGTTAGGAAAATCACATTTTTCACACTCCCGGGGTCAAGAAAATCACGTTTTTTCACACTCCCGGGGTCAGGAAATTCTGATATTTTTCACACTCCCGGGGTCAGGAAAATCGGATATTTTCACACTCCCGGGGTCAGGAAAATCAGATTTTTTTTCATACTCCCGGGGTCAGGACAATCACATTTTTTCACACTCCCTGGGTCAGGAAATTCTTATTTTTTCCACACTCACGGTGTTAGGAAAATCACATTTTTCACACTCCCGGGGTCAGGAGAATTTAATTTTTTTCACACTCCCGGGGTCAAGAAAATCACATTTTTTCACACTCCCGGGGTCAGGAAATTCTGATATTTTTCACACTCCCGGGGTCAGGAAAATCAGATTTTTTTTCACACTCCCGGGGTCAGGAAAATCAGATTTTTTTTCATACTCCCGGGGTCAGGACAATCACATTTTTTCACACTCCCTGGGTCAGGAAATTCTTATTTTTTCCACACTCACGGTGTTAGGAAAATCACATTTTTCACACTCCCGGGGTCAGGAGAATTTAATTTTTTTCACACTCCCGGGGTCAAGAAAATCACATTTTTTCACACTCCCGGGGTCAGGAAATTCTGATATTTTTCACACTCCCGGGGTCAGGAAAATCAGATTTTTTTTCACACTCCCGCGGTCAGGAAAATTGGATATTTTCATACTCCCGGGATCAGGAAAATCGCATTTTTCATACTCCCGGGGTCAGGAAAATCAAAAAAAATTCACATTCCCGGGGTCAGGAAAATCAGATTTTTTTCACACTCCCGGTGTCAGGAAAATTGGATATTTTCACACTCCTGGGGTCAGGAAAATTGGGTTTTTTTCACACTCCCGGGGTCAAGAAAATCACATTTTTTCACACTCCCGGGGTCAGGAGATTCTGATTTTTTTCACACTCCCGGGGTCAAGAAAATCACATTTTTCACACTCCCAGGATCAAGAAAATCACATTTTTTCACACTCCCGGTGTCAGGAAATTCTGATATTTTTCACACTCCCGGGGTCAGGAAAATCGGATATTTTCACACTCCCGGGGTCAGGAAAATCAGATTTTTTTCATACTCCCGGGGTCAGGAAAATCACATTTTTTCACACTCCCAGGGTCAAAGGAAATTCTGATTTTTTTCACACTCACGGTGTTAGGAAAATCACATTTTTCACACTCCCGGGGTCAGGAATATTGGACTTCTTCACACTCCCGGGGTCAGGAGAATTTAATTTTTTTCAGACTCCTGGGGTCAAGAAAATCACATTTTTTCACACTCCCGGGGTCAGGAAAATCGGATATTTTCACACTCCCGGGGTCAGGAAAATCAGATTTTTTTTCACACTCCCGCGGTCAGGAAAATTGGATATTTTCATACTCCCGGGATCAGGAAAATCGCATTTTTCATACTCCCGGGGTCAGGAAAATCAAAAAAAATTCACATTCCCGGGGTCAGGAAAATCAGATTTTTTTCATACTCCCGGGGTCAGGAAAACTGGATATTTTCATACTCCCGGGGTCAGGAAAATTGCATTTTTCAGACTCCCGGGGTCAGGAAAATCGCATTTTTCATACTCCCGGGGTCAGGAAATTTTGATTTTTTTCACACACCCGGTGTTAGGAAAATCACATTTTTCACACTCCCGGGGTCAAGAAAATCACGTTTTTTCACACTCCCGGGGTCAGGAAATTCTGATATTTTTCACACTCCCGGGGTCAGGAAAATCGGATATTTTCACACTCCCGGGGTCAGGAAAATCAGATTTTTTTTCATACTCCCGGGGTCAGGACAATCACATTTTTTCACACTCCCTGGGTCAGGAAATTCTTATTTTTTCCACACTCACGGTGTTAGGAAAATCACATTTTTCACACTCCCGGGGTCAGGAGAATTTAATTTTTTTCACACTCCCGGGGTCAAGAAAATCACATTTTTTCACACTCCCGGGGTCAGGAAATTCTGATATTTTTCACACTCCCGGGGTCAGGAAAATCAGATTTTTTTTCACACTCCCGCGGTCAGGAAAATTGGATATTTTCATACTCCCGGGATCAGGAAAATCGCATTTTTCATACTCCCGGGGTCAGGAAAATAAAAAAAAATTCACATTCCCGGGGTCAGGAAAATCAGATTTTTTTCACACTCCCGGTGTCAGGAAAATTGGATATTTTCACACTCCCGGGGTCAGGAAAATCAGATTTTTTTCATACTCCCGGGATCAAGAAAATCACATTTTTTCACGCTCCCGGGGTCAGGAAATTCTGATATTTTTCACACTCCCGGGGTCAGGAAAATCGGATATTTTCACACTCCCGGGGTCAGGAAAATCAGATTTTTTTTCACACTCCCGCGGTCAGGAAAATTGGATATTTTCATACTCCCGGGATCAGGAAAATCGCATTTTTCATACTCCCGGGGTCAGGAAAATCAAAAAAAATTCACACTCCCGGGGTCAGGAAATTCTGATATTTTTCACACTCCCGGGGTCAGGAAAATCGGATATTTTCACACTCCCGGGGTCAGGAAAATCAGATTTTTTTTCACACTCCCGGGGTCAGGAAATTCTGATATTTTTCACACTCCCGGTGTTAGGAAAACCACATTTTTCACACTCCCAGGATCAAGAAAATCACATTTTTTCACACTCCCGGGGTCAGGAAATTCTGATATTTTTCACACTCCCGGGGTCAGGAAAATCGGATATTTTCACACTCCCGGGGTCAGGAAAATCAGATTTTTTTTCACACTCCCGTGGTCAAGAAAATCACATTTTTTCACACTCCCGGGGTCAGGAAATTCTGATTTTTTTCACACTCCCGGTGTTAGGAAAATCACATTTTTCACACTCCCGGGATCAAGAAAATCACATTTTTTCGCACTCCCGGGGTCAGGAAATTCTGATATTTTTCACACTCCCGGGGTCAGGAAAATCGGATATTTTCACACTCCTGGGGTCAGGAAATTCTTATTTTTTCCACACTCACGGTGTTAGGAAAATCACATTTTTCACACTCCCGGGGTCAGGAGAATTTAATTTTTTTCACACTCCCGGGGTCAAGAAAATCACATTTTTTCACACTCTTGGGGTCAGGAAATTCTGATATTTTTCACACTCCCGGTGGAAGGAAAATCACATTTGTTCACACTCCCGGGGTCAGGAAATTCTAATTTTTTTTCACACTCCCGGTGTTAGGAAAATCACATTTTTCACACTCCCGGGGTCAGGAGAATTTAATTTTTTTCACACTCCCGGGGTCAAGAAAATCACATTTTTTCACACTCTTGGGGTCAGGAAATTCTGATATTTTTCACACTCCCGGTGGAAGGAAAATCACATTTTTCACACTCCCGGGGTCAGGAGATTCTGATTTCTTTCACACTCCCGGGGTCAAGAAAATCACATTTTTTCACACTCCCGGGGTCAGGAAATTCTGATTTTTTTCACACTCCCGGTGTTAGGAAAATCACATTTTTCACACTCCCAGGATCAAGAAAATCACATTTTTTCGCACTCCCGGGGTCAGGAAATTCTGATATTTTTCACACTCCCGGGGTCAGGAAAATCGGATATTTTCACACTCCCGGGGTCAGGAAAATCAGATTTTTTTTCACACTCCCGCGGTCAGGAAAATTGGATATTTTCATACTCCCGGGATCAGGAAAATCGCATTTTTCATACTCCCGGGGTCAGGAAAATCAAAAAAAAATTCACATTCCCGGGGTCAGGAAAATCAGATTTTTTTTTCACACTCCCGGGGTCAAGAAAATCACATTTTTTCACACTCCCGGGGTCAGGAAATTTTGATTTTTTTCACACTCCCGGTGTTAGGAAAATCACATTTTTCACACTCCCGGGGTCAAGAAAATCACATTTTTTCACACTCCCGGGGTCAGGAAATTCTGATATTTTTCACACTCCCGGGGTCAGGAAAATCGGATATTTTCACACTCCCGGGGTCAGGAAAATCAGATTTTTTTTCATACTCCCGGGGTCAGGACAATCACATTTTTTCACACTCCCTGCGTCAGGAAATTCTTATTTTTTCCACACTCACGGTGTTAGGAAAATCACATTTTTCACACTCCCGGGGTCAGGAGAATTTAATTTTTTTCACACTCCCGGGGTCAAGAAAATCACATTTTTTCACACTCCCGGGGTCAGACAATTCTGATATTTTTCACACTCCCGGGGTCAGGAAAATCAGATTTTTTTCACACTCCCGCGGTCAGGAAAATTGGATATTTTCATACTCCCGGGATCAGGAAAATCGCATTTTTCATACTCCCGGGGTCAGGAAAATCAAAAAATATTCACATTCCCGGGGTCAGGAAAATCAGATTTTTTTCATACTCCCGGGGTCAGGAAAATTGGATTTTTTTCACACTCCTGGTGTCAGGAAAATTAGATATTTTCACACTCCCGGGGTCAGGAAAATCAGATTTTTTTCATACTCCCGGGATCAAGAAAATCACATTTTTTCACACTCCTGGGGTCAGGAAAATTGGGTTTTTTTCACACTCCCGGGGTCAAGAAAATCACATTTTTTCACACTCCCGGTGTCAGGAGATTCTGATTTTTTTCACACTCCCGGGGTCAAGAAAATCACATTTTTTCACACTCCCGGGGTCAGGAAATTCTGATATTTTTCACACTCCCGGTGTTAGAAAAATCACATTTTTCACACTCCCAGGATCAAGAAAATCACATTTTTTCACACTCCCGGTGTCAGGAAATTCTGATATTTTTCACACTCCCGGGGTCAGGAAAATCGGATATTTTCACACTCCCGGGGTCAGGAAAATCAGATTTTTTTCATACTCCCGGTGTCAGGAAAATCACATTTTTTCACACTCCCAGGGTCAAAGGAAATTCTGATTTTTTTCACACTCACGGTGTTAGGAAAATCACATTTTTCACACTTCCGGGGTCAGGAATATTGGATTTCTTCACACTCCCGGGGTCAGGAGAATTTAATTTTTTTCAGACTCCTGGGGTCAAGAAAATCACATTTTTTCACACTCCCGGGGTGAGGAAATTCTGATATTTTTCACACTCACGGGGTCAGGAAAATCAGATATTTTCACACTCCCGGGGTCAGGAAAATCAGATTTTTTTTCACACTCCCGGGGTCAAGAAAATCACATTTTTTCACACTCCCGGGGTCAGGAAATTCTGATTTTTTTCACACTCCCGGTGTTAGGAAAATCACATTTTTCACACTCCCAGGATCAAGAAAATCACATTTTTTCGCACTCCCGGGGTCAGGAAATTCTGATATTTTTCACACTCCCGGGGTCAGGAAAATCGGATATTTTCACGCTCCCGGGGTCAGGAAAATCAGATTTTTTTTCACACTCCCGCGGTCAGGAAAATTGGATATTTTCATACTCCTGGGATCAGGAAAATCGCATTTTTCATACTCCCGGGGTCAGGAAAATCAAAAAAAATTCACATTCCCGGGGTCAGGAAAATCAGATTTTTTTCATACTCCCGGGGTCAGGAAAACTGGATATTTTCATACTCCCGGGGTCAGGAAAATTGCATTTTTCAGACTCCCGGGGTCAGGAAAATCGCATTTTTCATACTCCCGGGGTCAGGAAATTTTGATTTTTTTCACACACCCGGTGTTAGGAAAATCACATTTTTCACACTCCCGGGGTCAAGAAAATCACATTTTTTCACACTCCCGGGGTCAGGAAATTCTGATATTTTTCACACTCCTGGGGTCAGGAAAATCGGATATTTTCACACTCCCGGGGTCAGGAAAATCAGATTTTTTTTCATACTCCCGGGGTCAGGACAATCACATTTTTTCACACTCCCTGGGTCAGGAAATTCTTATTTTTTCCACACTCACGGTGTTAGGAAAATCACATTTTTCACACTCCCGGGGTCAGGAGAATTTAATTTTTTTCACACTCCCGGGGTCAAGAAAATCACATTTTTTCACACTCCCGGGGTCAGGAAATTCTGATATTTTTCACACTCCCGGGGTCAGGAAAATCAGATTTTTTTTCACACTCCCGCGGTCAGGAAAATTGGATATTTTCATATTCCCGGGATCAGGAAAATCGCATTTTTCATACTCCCGGGGTCAGGAAAATCAAAAAAAATTCACATTCCCGGGGTCAGGAAAATCAGATTTTTTTCACACTCCCGGTGTCAGGAAAATTGGATATTTTCACACTCCCGGGGTCAGGAAAATCAGATTTTTTTCATACTCCCGGGATCAAGAAAATCACATTTTTTCACACTCCCGGGGTCAGGAAATTCTGATATTTTTCACACTCCCGGGGTCAGGAAAATCGGATATTTTCACACTCCCGGGGTCAGGAAAATCAGATTTTTTTTCACACTCCCGCGGTCAGGAAAATTGGATATTTTCATACTCCCGGGATCAGGAAAATCGCATTTTTCATACTCCCGGGGTCAGGAAAATCAAAAAAAATTCACACTCCCGGGGTCAGGAAATTCTGATATTTTTCACACTCCCGGGGTCAGGAAAATCGGATATTTTCACACTCCCGGGGTCAGGAAAATCAGATTTTTTTTCACACTCCCGGGGTCAGGAAATTCTGATATTTTTCACACTCCCGGTGTTAGGAAAATCACATTTTTCACACTCCCAGGATCAAGAAAATCACATTTTTTCACACTCCCGGGGTCAGGAAATTCTGATATTTTTCATACTCCCGGGGTCAGGAAAATCACATTTTTTCACAATCCCAGGGTCAGGAAATTCTGATTTTTTTCACACTCACGGTGTTAGGAAAATCACATTTTTCACACTCCCGGGGTCAGGAATATTGGATTTTTTCACACTCCCGGGGTCAGGAGAATTTAATTTTTTTCAGAATCCTGGGGTCAAGAAAATCACATTTTTTCACACTCCCGGGGTCAGGAAATTCTGATATTTTTCACACTCCCGGGGTCAGGAAAATCGGATATTTTCACACTCCCGGGGTCAGGAAAATCAGATTTTTTTTCACACTCCCGTGGTCAAGAAAATCACATTTTTTCACACTCCCGGGGTCAGGAAATTCTGATTTTTTTCACACTCCCGGTGTTAGGAAAATCACATTTTTCACACTCCCGGGATCAAGAAAATCACATTTTTTCGCACTCCCGGGGTCAGGAAATTCTGATATTTTTCACACTCCCGGGGTCAGGAAAATCGGATATTTTCACACTCCCGGGGTCAGGAAATTCTTATTTTTTCCACACTCACGGTGTTAGGAAAATCACATTTTTCACACTCCCGGGGTCAGGAGAATTTAATTTTTTTCACACTCCCGGGGTCAAGAAAATCACATTTTTTCACACTCTTGGGGTCAGGAAATTCTGATATTTTTCACACTCCCGGTGGAAGGAAAATCACATTTGTTCACACTCCCGGGGTCAGGAAATTCTAATTTTTTTTCACACTCCCGGTGTTAGGAAAATCACATTTTTCACACTCCCGGGGTCAGGAGAATTTAATTTTTTTCACACTCCCGGGGTCAAGAAAATCACATTTTTTCACACTCTTGGGGTCAGGAAATTCTGATATTTTTCACACTCCCGGTGGAAGGAAAATCACATTTTTCACACTCCCGGGGTCAGGAGATTCTGATTTCTTTCACACTCCCGGGGTCAAGAAAATCACATTTGTTCACACTCCCGGGGTCAGGAAATTCTAATTTTTTTTCACACTCCCGGTGTTAGGAAAATCACATTTTTCACACTCCCGGGGTCAGAAAAATTGGGTTTTTTTCACACTCCCGGGGTCAATAAAATCACATTTTTTCACACTCCCGGGGTCAGGAGATTCTGATTTTTTTCACACTCCCGGGGTCAGGAAAATTGGGTTTTTTTCACACTCCCGGGGTCAAGAAAATCACATTTTTTCACACTCCCGGGGTCAGGAGATTCTGATTTTTTCACACTCTCGGGGTCAAGAAAATCACATTTTTTCACACTCCCGGGGTCAGGAAATTCTGATATTTTTCACACTCCCGGTGTTAGGAAAATCACATTTTTCACACTCCCAGGATCAAGAAAATCACATTTTTTCACACTCCCGGGGTCAGGAAATTCTGATATTTTTCACACTCCCGGGGTCAGGAAAATCGGATATTTTCACACTCCCGGGGTCAGGAAAATCAGATTTTTTTCATACTCCCGGGGTCAGGAAAATCACATTTTTTCACACTCCCAGGGTCAAAGGAAATTCTGATTTTTTTCACACTCACGGTGTTAGGAAAATCACATTTTTCACACTCCCGGGGTCAGGAATATTGGATTTCTTCACACTCCCGGGGTCAGGAGAATTTAATTTTTTTCAGACTCCTGGGGTCAAGAAAATCACATTTTTTCACACTCCCGGGGTCAGGAAATTCTGATATTTTTCACACTCCCGGGGTCAGGAAAATCGGATATTTTCACACTCCCGGGGTCAGGAAAATCAGATTTTTTTTCACACTCCCGGGGTCAAGAAAATCACATTTTTTCACACTCCCGGGGTCAGGAAATTCTAATTTTTTTCACACTACCGGTGTTAGGAAAATCACATTTTTCACACTCCCAGGATCAAGAAAATCACATTTTTTCGCACTCCCGGGGTCAGGAAATTCTGATATTTTTCACACTCCCGGGGTCAGAAAAATCGGATATTTTCACACTCCCGGGGTCAGGAAAATCAGATTTTTTTTCACACTCCCGCGGTCAGGAAAATTGGATATTTTCATACTCCCGGGATCAGGAAAATCGCATTTTTCATACTCCCGGGGTCAGGAAAATCAAAAAAAATTCACATTCCCGGGGTCAGGAAAATCAGATTTTTTTCATACTCCCGGGGTCAGGAAAACTGGATTTTTTTCACTCTCCCGGTGTCAGGAAAATTGGATATTTTCATACTCCCGGGGTCAGGAAAATTGCATTTTTCAGACTCCCGGGGTCAGGAAAATCACATTTTTCATACTCCCGGGGTCAGGAAATTTTGATTTTTTTCACACTCCCGGTGTTAGGAAAATCACATTTTTCACACTCCCGGGGTCAAGAAAATCACATTTTTTCACACTCCCGGGGTCAGGAAATTCTGATATTTTTCACACTCCCGGGGTCAGGAAAATCGGATATTTTCACACTCCCGGGGTCAGGAAAATCAGATTTTTTTTCATACTCCCGGGGTCAGGACAATCACATTTTTTCACACTCCCTGGGTCAGGAAATTCTTATTTTTTCCACACTCACGGTGTTAGGAAAATCACATTTTTCACACTCCCGGGGTCAGGAGAATTTAATTTTTTTCACACTCCCGGGGTCAAGAAAATCACATTTTTTCACACTCCCGGGGTCAGGAAATTCTGATATTTTTCACACTCCCGGGGTCAGGAAAATCAGATTTTTTTTCACACTCCCGCGGTCAGGAAAATTGGATATTTTCATACTCCCAGGATCAGGAAAATCGCATTTTTCATACTCCCGGGGTCAGGAAAATCAAAAAAAATTCACATTCCCGGGGTCAGGAAAATCAGATTTTTTTCATACTCCCGGGGTCAGGAAAATTGGATTTTTTTCACACTCCCGGTGTCAGGAAAATTGGATATTTTCACACTCCCGGGGTCAGGAAAATCAGATTTTTTTTCACACTCCCGTGGTCAAGAAAATCACATTTTTTCACACTCCCGGGGTCAGGAAATTCTGATTTTTTTCACACTCCTGGTGTTAGGAAAATCACATTTTTCACACTCCCGGGATCAAGAAAATCACATTTTTTCGCACTCCCAGGGTCAGGAAATTCTGATATTTTTCACACTCCCGGGGTCAGGAAAATCGGATATTTTCACACTCCCGGGGTCAGGAAAATCAGATTTTTTTCATACTCCCGGGATCAAGAAAATCACATTTTTTCACACTACCGGGGTCAGGAAATTCTGATATTTTTCACACTCCCGGGGTCAGGAAAATCGGATAATTTCACACTCCCGGGGTCAGGAAAATCAGATTTTTTTTCACACTCCCGCGGTCAGGAAAATTGGATATTTTCATACTCCCGGGATCAGGAAAATTGCATTTTTCATACTCCCGGGGTCAGGAAAATCAAAAAAAAAATTCACATTCCCGGGGTCAGGAAAATCAGATTTTTTTCATACTCCCGGGGTCAGGAAAACTGGATTTTTTTCACACTCCCGGTGTCAGGAAAATTGGATATTTTCATACTCCCGGGGTCAGGAAAATTGCATTTTTCAGACTCCAGGGGTCAGGAAAATCGCATTTTTCATACTCCCGGGGTCAGGAAATTTTGATTTTTTTCACACTCCCGGTGTTAGGAAAATCACATTTTTCACACTCCCGGGGTCAAGAAAATCACATTTTTTCACACTCCCGGGGTCAGGAAATTCTGATATTTTTCACACTCCCGGGGTCAGGAAAATCGGATATTTTCACAATCCCGGGGTCAGGAAAATCAGATTTTTTTTCATACTCCCGGGGTCAGGACAATCACATTTTTTCACACTCCCTGGGTCAGGAAATTCTTATTTTTTTCACACTCACGGTGTTAGGAAAATCACATTTTTCACACTCCCGGGGTCAGGAGAATTTAATTTTTTTCACACTCCCGGGGTCAAGAAAATCACATTTTTTCACACTCCCGGGGTCAGGAAATTCTGATATTTTTCACACTCCCGGGGTCAGGAAAATCGGATATTTTCACACCCCCAGGGTCAGGAAAATCAGATTTGTTTCAGACTCCCGGGGTCAGGAAAATTGGATTTTTTTAACACTCCTGGGGTCAGGAAAATTGGATTTTTTTCACACTCCCAGGGTCAGGAAAATTGGGTTTTTTTCACACTCCCGGGGTCAAGAAAATCACATTTTTTCACACTCCCGGGGTCAGGAAATTCTGATTTTTTCACACTTCCGGGTTCAGGAGATTCTGATTTTTTTCACACTCCTTGGGTCAAGAAAATCACATTTTTTCACACTCTCGGGGTCAGGAAATTCTAATTTTTTTCACACTCCCGGTGTTAGGAAAATCACATTTTTCACAATCCCGGGGTCAGAAAAATTGGATTTTTTCACACTCCTGGGGTCAGTAGAATTTAATTTTTTTCAGACTCCCGGTGTCAAGAAACTCACATTTTTTCACACTCCCGGGGTCAGGAGATTCTGATTTTGTTCACACTCCCGGGGTCAGGAAAATCGGATATTTTCACACTCCCGGGGTCAGGAAAATCAGATTTTTTTCATACTCCCGGGGTCAGGAAAATCACATTTTTTCACACTCCCAGGGTCAAAGGAAATTCTGATTTTTTTCACACTCACGGTGTTAGGAAAATCACATTTTTCACACTCCCGGGGTCAGGAATATTGGATTTCTTCACACTCCCGGGGTCAGGAGAATTTATTTTTTTCAGACTCCTGGGGTCAAGAAAATCACATTTTTTCACACTCCCGGGGTCAGGAAATTCTGATATTTTTCACACTCCCGGGGTCAGGAAAATCGGATATTTTCACACTCCCGGGGTCAGGAAAATCAGATTTTTTTTCACACTCCCGGGGTCAGGAAAATTGGATATTTTCATACTCCCGGGGTCAGGAAAATCTGATATTTTCACACTCCCTGGGTCACGAAAATTGGATATTTTCATACTTCCGGGGTCAGGAAAATTGCATTTTTCAGACTCCCGGGTTCAGGAAAATCGCATTTTTAATACTCCCGGGGTCAGGAAAATCACATTTTTTCACACTCCCGGGGTCAGGAGATTCTGATTTTTTTCACACTCCCGGGGTCAAGAAAATCACATTTTTTCACACTCACGGGGTCAGGAAATTCTAATTTTTCACACTCCCGGTGGTAGGAAAATCACATTTTTCACACTCCCGGTGTCAGAAAAATTGGGATTTTTCACACTCCTGGGGTCAGGAGAATTTAATTTTTTTCACACTCCCGGGGTCAGGAAAATGGGATTCTTTTAACACTCCCGGGGTCAGGAAAATTGGATTTTTTTCACACTCCCGGGGTCAAGAAAATCACATTTTTTCACACTCCCGGGGTCAGTAGATTCTGATTTTTTTCACACTCCCGGGGTCAAGAAAATCACATTTTTTCACACTCCCGGGGTCAGGAAATTTTCATTTTTTTAACACTCCCGGTGTTAGGAAAATCACATTTTTCACACTCCCGGGGTCAAGAAAATCACATTTTTTCACACTCCCGGGGTCAGGAGATTCTGATATTTTTCACACTCCCGGGGTCAGGAAAATCTGATATTTTCACACCCCCGGGGTCAGGAAAATCTGATTTTTTTCATACTCCCGGGGTCAGGAAAATTGGATTTTTTTCACATTCCCGGGGTCAGGAAAATTGGATATTTTCACACTCCCGAGGTCAGGAAAATTGGATATTTTCATACTTCCGGGGTCAGGAAAATTGCATTTTTCACATTCCCGGTGTTAGGAAAATCACATTTTTCACAATCCCGGGGTCAGAAAAATTGGGTTTTTTCACACTCCCGGGGTCAGGAGAATTTAATTTTTTTCACAGTCCCGGGGTCAGGAAAATGGGATTCTTTTAACACTCCTGGGGTCAGGAAAATTGGATTTTTTTCACACTCCCGGGGTCAGGAAAATTGGTTTTTTTTCACACTCCCGGGGTCAAGAAAATCACATTTTTTCACACTCCTGGGGTCAGGAGATTCTGATTTTTTTCACACTCCCGGGGTCAAGAAAATCACATTTTTTCACACTCCCGGGGTCAGGAAATTCTGATATTTTTCACACTCCCGGTGTTAGGAAAATCACATTTTTCACACTCCCAGGATCAAGAAAATCACATTTTTTCACACTCCCGGGGTCAGGAAATTCTGATATTTTTCACACTCCCGGGGTCAGGAAAATCGGATATTTTCACACTCCCTGGGTCAGGAAAATTGGATATTTTCATACTTCCGGGGTCAGGAAAATTGCATTTTTCAGACTCCCGGGTTCAGGAAAATCGCATTTTTAATACTCCCGGGGTCAGGAAAATCACATTTTTTCACACTCCCGGGGTCAGGAGATTCTGATTTTTTTCACACTCCCGGGGTCAAGAAAATCACATTTTTTCACACTCACGGGGTCAGGAAATTCTAATTTTTTCACACTCCCGGTGGTAGGAAAATCACATTTTTCACACTCCCGGTGTCAGAAAAATTGGGATTTTTCACACTCCTGGGGTCAGGAGAATTTAATTTTTTTCACACTCCCGGGGTCAGGAAAATGGGATTCTTTTAACACTCCCGGGGTCAGGAAAATTGGATTTTTTTCACACTCCCGGGGTCAAGAAAATCACATTTTTTCACACTCCCGGGGTCAGTAGATTCTGATTTTTTTCACACTCCCGGGGTCAAGAAAATCACATTTTTTCACACTCCCGGGGTCAGGAAATTTTCATTTTTTTAACACTCCCGGTGTTAGGAAAATCACATTTTTCACACTCCCGGGGTCAAGAAAATCACATTTTTTCACACTCCCGGGGTCAGGAGATTCTGATATTTTTCACACTCCCGGGGTCAGGAAAATCTGATATTTTCACACCCCCGGGGTCAGGAAAATCTGATTTTTTTCATACTCCCGGGGTCAGGAAAATTGGATTTTTTTCACATTCCCGGGGTCAGGAAAATTGGATATTTTCACACTCCCGAGGTCAGGAAAATTGGATATTTTCATACTTCCGGGGTCAGGAAAATTGCATTTTTCAGACTCCCAGGGTCAGGAAAATTGCATTTTTCATTCTCCCGGGGTCAGGAAAATTGGGTTTTTTTCACACTCCCGGGGTCAAGAAAATCACATTTTTCACACTCCCGGGGTCAGGAGATTCTGATTTTTTTCACACTCCCGGGGTCAAGAAAATCACATTTTTTCACACTCACGGGGTCAGGAATTTCTAATTTTTTTCACATTCCCGGTGTTAGGAAAATCACATTTTTCACAATCCCGGGGTCAGAAAAATTGAGTTTTTTCACACTCCCGGGGTCAGGAGAATTTAATTTTTTTCACAGTCCCGGGGTCAGGAAAATGGGATTCTTTTAACACTCCTGGGGTCAGGAAAATTGGATTTTTTTCACACTCCCGGGGTCAGGAAAATTGGTTTTTTTTCACACTCCCGGGGTCAAGAAAATCACATTTTTTCACACTCCCGGGGTCAGGAGATTCTGATTTTTTTCACACTCCCGGGGTCAAGAAAATCACATTTTTTCACACTCCCGGGGTCAGGAAATTCTGATATTTTTCACACTCCCGGTGTTAGGAAAATCACATTTTTCACACTCCCAGGATCAAGAAAATCACATTTTTTCACACTCCCGGGGTCAGGAAATTCTGATATTTTTCACACTCCCGGGGTCAGGAAAATCGGATATTTTCACACTCCCTGGGTCAGGAAAATTGGATATTTTCATACTTCCGGGGTCAGGAAAATTGCATTTTTCAGACTCCCGGGGTCAGGAAAATCGCATTTTTCATACTCCCGGGGTCAGGAAAATCACATTTTTTCACACTCCCGGGGTCAGGAGATTCTGATTTTTTTCACACTCCCGGGGTCAAGAAAATCACATTTTTTCACACTCACGGGGTCAGGAAATTCTGATTTTTTTCACACTCACGGTGTTAGGAAAATCACATTTTTCACACTCCCGGGGTCAGGAGTATTTAATTTTTTTCACACTCCCGGGGTCAAGAAAATCACATTTATTCACAGTCCCGGGGTCAGGAAATTCTGATATTTTTCACAATCCCGGGGACAGGAAATTCTGATTTTTTTCACACTCCCGGTGTTAGGAAAATCACATTTTTCACACTCCCGGGATCAAGAAAATCACATTTTTTCAAACTCCCGGGGTCAGGAAATTCTGATATTTTTCACACTCCCGGTGTCAGGAAAATTGGATATTTTCATACTTCCGGGGTCAGGAAAATTGCATTTTTCAGACTCCCGGGTTCAGGAAAATCGCATTTTTCATACTCCCGGGGTCAGGAAAATCACATTTTTTCACACTCCCGGGGTCAGGAGATTCTGATTTTTTTCACACTCCCGGGGTCAAGAAAATCACATTTTTTCACACTCACGGGGTCAGGAAATTCTAATTTTTTCACACTCCCGGTGGTAGGAAAATCACATTTTTCACACTCCCGGTGTCAGAAAAATTGGGATTTTTCACACTCCCGGGGTCAGGAGAATTTAATTTTTTTCACACTCCCGGGGTCAGGAAAATGGGATTCTTTTAACACTCCCGGGGTCAGGAAAATTGGATTTTTTTCACACTCCCGGGGTCAAGAAAATCACATTTTTTCACACTCCCGGGGTCAGTAGATTCTGATTGTTTTTCACACTCCCGGGGTCAAGAAAATCACATTTTTTCACACTCCCGGGGTCAGGAAATTTTCATTTTTTTAACACTCCCGGTGTTAGGAAAATCACATTTTTCACACTCCCGGGGTCAAGAAAATCACATTTTTTCACATTCCCGGGGTCAGGAGATTCTGATATTTTTCACACTCCCGGGGTCAGGAAAATCTGATATTTTCACACCCCCGGGGTCAGGAAAATCAGATTTTTTTCATACTCCCTGGGTCAGGAAAATTGGATTTTTTTCACATTCCCGGGGTCAGGAAAATTGGATATTTTCACACTCACGGGGTCAGGAATTTCTAATTTTTTTCACATTCCCGGTGTTAGGAAAATCACATTTTTCACACTCCCGGGGTCAGAAAAATTGGGTTTTTTCACACTCCCGGGGTCAGGAGAATTTAATTTTTTTCACACTCCCGGGGTCAGGAAAATGGGATTCTTTTAACACTCCCGGGGTCAGGAAAATTGGATTTTTTTCACACTCCCGGGGTCAGGAAAATTGGGTTTTTTTCACACTCCCGGGGTCAAGAAAATCACATTTTTTCACACTCCCGGGGTCAGGAGATTCTGATTTTTTTCACACTCCCGGGGTCAAGAAAATCACATTTTTTCACACTCCCGGGGTCAGGAAATTCTGATATTTTTCACACTCCCGGTGTTAGGAAAATCACATTTTTCACACTCCCAGGATCAAGAAAATCACATTTTTTCACACTCCCGGGGTCAGGAAATTCTGATATTTTTCACACTCCCGGGGTCAGGAAAATCGGATATTTTCACACTCCCGGGGTCAGGAAAATCAGATTTTTTTCATACTCCCGGGGTCAGGAAATTCTGAATTTTTTCACACTCACGGTGTTAGGAAAATCACATTTTTCACACTCCCGGGGTCAGGAATATTGGATTTTTTCACACTCCCGGGGTCAGGAGAATTTAATTTTTTTCAGACTCCTGGGGTCAAGAAAATCACATTTTTTCACACTCCCGGGGTCAGGAAATTCTGATATTTTTCACACTCCCGGGGTCAGGAAAATCGGATATTTTCACACTCCCGGGGTCAGGAAAATCAGATTTTTTTTCACACTCCCGTGGTCAAGAAAATCACATTTTTTCACACTCCCGGGGTCAGGAAATTCTGATTTTTTTCACACTCCCGGTGTTAGGAAAATCACATTTTTCACACTCCCGGGATCAAGAAAATCACATTTTTTCGCACTCCCGGGGTCAGGAAATTCTGATATTTTTCACACTCCCGGGGTCAGGAAAATCGGATATTTTCACACTCCCGGGGTCAGGAAATTCTAATTTTTTCCACACTCACGGTGTTAGGAAAATCACATTTTTCACACTCCCGGGGTCAGGAGAATTTAATTTTTTTCACACTCCCGGGGTCAAGAAAATCACATTTTTTCACACTCCCGGGGTCAGGAAATTCTGATATTTTTCACACTCCCGGTGGAAGGAAAATCACATTTTTCACACTCCCGGGGTCAGGAGATTCTGATTTCTTTCACACTCCCGGGGTCAAGAAAATCACATTTGTTCACACTCCCGGGGTCAGGAAATTCTAATTTTTTTTCACACTCCCGGTGTTAGGAAAATCACATTTTTCACACTCCCTGGGTCTGGAGAATTTAATTTTTTTAACACTCCCGGGGTCAAGAAAATCACATTTTTTCACACTCCCGGGGTCAGGAAAATTGGATTCTTTTAACACTCCCGGGGTCAGGAAAATTGGATTTTTTTCACACTCCCGGGGTCAGGAAAATTGGGTTTTTTTCACACTCCCGGGGTCAAGAAAATCACATTTTTTCACACTCCCGGGGTCAGGAGATTCTGATTTTTTTCACACTCCCGGGGTCAAGAAAATCACATTTTTTCACACTCCCGGGGTCAGGAAATTCTGATATTTTTCACACTCCCAGTGTTAGGAAAATCACATTTTTCACACTCCCAGGATCAAGAAAATCACATTTTTTCACACTCCCGGGGTCAGGAAATTCTGATATTTTTCACACTCCCGGGGTCAGGAAAATCGGATATTTTCACACTCCCGGGGTCAGGAAAATCAGATTTTTTTCATACTCCCGGGGTCAGGAAAATCACATTTTTTCACACTCCCATGGTCAAAGGAAATTCTGATTTTGTTCACACTCACGGTGTTAGGAAAATCACATTTTTCACACTCCCGGGGTCAGGAATATTGGATTTCTTCACACTCCCGGGGTCAGGAGAATTTAATTTTTTTCAGACTCCTGGGGTCAAGAAAATCACATTTTTTCACACTCCCGGGGTCAGGAAATTCTGATATTTTTCACACTCCCGGGGTCAGGAAAATCGGATATTTTCACACTCCCGGGGTCAGGAAAATCAGATTTTTTTTTCACACTCCCGGGGTCAAGAAAATCACATTTTTTCACACTCCCGGGGTCAGGAAATTCTGATTTTTTTCACACTCCCGGTGTTAGGAAAATCACATTTTTCACACTCCCAGGATCAAGAAAATCACATTTTTTCGCACTCCCGGGGTCAGGAAATTCTGATATTTTTCACACTCCCGGGGTCAGGAAAATCGGATATTTTCACACTCCCGGGGTCAGGAAAATCAGATTTTTTTTCACACTCCCGCGGTCAGGAAAATTGGATATTTTCATACTCCCGGGATCAGGAAAATCGCATTTTTCATACTCCCGGGGTCAGGAAAATCAAAAAAAAATTCACATTCCCGGGGTCAGGAAAATCAGATTTTTTTTTTCACACTCCCGGGGTCAAGAAAATCACATTTTTTCACACTCCCGGGGTCAGGAAATTTTGATTTTTTTCACACTCCCGGTGTTAGGAAAATCACATTTTTCACACTCCCGGGGTCAAGAAAATCACATTTTTTCACACTCCCGGGGTCAGGAAATTCTGATATTTTTCACACTCCCGGGGTCAGGAAAATCGGATATTTTCACACTCCCGGGGTCAGGAAAATCAGATTTTTTTTCATACTCCCGGGGTCAGGACAATCACATTTTTTCACACTCCCTGGGTCAGGAAATTCTTATTTTTTCCACACTCACGGTGTTAGGAAAATCACATTTTTCACACTCCCGGGGTCAGGAGAATTTAATTTTTTTCACACTCCCGGGGTCAAGAAAATCACATTTTTTCACACTCCCGGGGTCAGACAATTCTGATATTTTTCACACTCCCGGGGTCAGGAAAATCAGATTTTTTTCACACTCCCGCGGTCAGGAAAATTGGATATTTTCATACTCCCGGGATCAGGAAAATCGCATTTTTCATACTCCCGGGGTCAGGAAAATCAAAAAATATTCACATTCCCGGGGTCAGGAAAATCAGATTTTTTTCATACTCCCGGGGTCAGGAAAATTGGATTTTTTTCACACTCCTGGTGTCAGGAAAATTAGATATTTTCACACTCCCGGGGTCAGGAAAATCAGATTTTTTTCATACTCCCGGGATCAAGAAAATCACATTTTTTCACACTCCTGGGGTCAGGAAATTCTGATATTTTTCACACTCCCGGGGTCAGGAAAATCGGATATTTTCACACTCCCGGGGTCGGGAAAATCAGATTTTTTTTCACACTCCCGCGGTCAGGAAAATTGGATATTTTCATACTCCCGGGATCAGGAAAATCGCATTTTTCATACTCCCGGGGTCAGGAAAATCAAAAAAAATTCACACTCCCGGGGTCAGGAAATTCTGATATTTTTCACACTCCCGGGGTCAGGAAAATCGGATATTTTCACACTCCCGGGGTCAGGAAAATCAGATTTTTTTTCACACTCCCGGGGTCAGGAAATTCTGATATTTTTCACACTCCCGGTGTTAGGAAAATCACATTTTTCACACTCCCAGGATCAAGAAAATCACATTTTTTCACACTCCCGGGGTCAGGAAATTCTGATATTTTTCACACTCCCGGGGTCAGGAAAATCGGATATTTTCACACTCCCGGGGTCAGGAAAATCAGATTTTTTTCATACTCCCGGGGTCAGGAAAATCACATTTTTTCACAATCCCAGGGTCAGGAAATTCTGATTTTTTTCACACTCACGGTGTTAGGAAAATCACATTTTTCACACTCCCGGGGTCAGGAATATTGGATTTTTTCACACTCCCGGGGTCAGGAAAATCGGATATTTTCACACTCCCGGGGTCAGGAAAATCAGATTTTTTTTCACACTCCCGTGGTCAAGAAAATCACATTTTTTCACACTCCCGGGGTCAGGAAATTCTGATATTTTTCACACTCCCGGGGTCAGGAAAATCGGATATTTTCACACTCCCGGGGTCAGGAAAATCAGATTTTTTTTTCACACTCCCGGGGTCAAGAAAATCACATTTTTTCACACTCCCGGGGTCAGGAAATTCTGATTTTTTTCACACTCCCGGTGTTAGGAAAATCACATTTTTCACACTCCCAGGATCAAGAAAATCACATTTTTTCGCACTCCCGGGGTCAGGAAATTCTGATATTTTTCACACTCCCGGGGTCAGGAAAATCGGATATTTTCACACTCCCGGGGTCAGGAAAATCAGATTTTTTTTCACACTCCCGCGGTCAGGAAAATTGGATATTTTCATACTCCCGGGATCAGGAAAATCGCATTTTTCATACTCCCGGGGTCAGGAAAATCAAAAAAAAATTCACATTCCCGGGGTCAGGAAAATCAGATTTTTTTTTTCACACTCCCGGGGTCAAGAAAATCACATTTTTTCACACTCCCGGGGTCAGGAAATTTTGATTTTTTTCACACTCCCGGTGTTAGGAAAATCACATTTTTCACACTCCCGGGGTCAAGAAAATCACATTTTTTCACACTCCCGGGGTCAGGAAATTCTGATATTTTTCACACTCCCGGGGTCAGGAAAATCGGATATTTTCACACTCCCGGGGTCAGGAAAATCAGATTTTTTTTCATACTCCCGGGGTCAGGACAATCACATTTTTTCACACTCCCTGGGTCAGGAAATTCTTATTTTTTCCACACTCACGGTGTTAGGAAAATCACATTTTTCACACTCCCGGGGTCAGGAGAATTTAATTTTTTTCACACTCCCGGGGTCAAGAAAATCACATTTTTTCACACTCCCGGGGTCAGACAATTCTGATATTTTTCACACTCCCGGGGTCAGGAAAATCAGATTTTTTTCACACTCCCGCGGTCAGGAAAATTGGATATTTTCATACTCCCGGGATCAGGAAAATCGCATTTTTCATACTCCCGGGGTCAGGAAAATCAAAAAATATTCACATTCCCGGGGTCAGGAAAATCAGATTTTTTTCATACTCCCGGGGTCAGGAAAATTGGATTTTTTTCACACTCCTGGTGTCAGGAAAATTAGATATTTTCACACTCCCGGGGTCAGGAAAATCAGATTTTTTTCATACTCCCGGGATCAAGAAAATCACATTTTTTCACACTCCTGGGGTCAGGAAATTCTGATATTTTTCACACTCCCGGGGTCAGGAAAATCGGATATTTTCACACTCCCGGGGTCGGGAAAATCAGATTTTTTTTCACACTCCCGCGGTCAGGAAAATTGGATATTTTCATACTCCCGGGATCAGGAAAATCGCATTTTTCATACTCCCGGGGTCAGGAAAATCAAAAAAAATTCACACTCCCGGGGTCAGGAAATTCTGATATTTTTCACACTCCCGGGGTCAGGAAAATCGGATATTTTCACACTCCCGGGGTCAGGAAAATCAGATTTTTTTTCACACTCCCGGGGTCAGGAAATTCTGATATTTTTCACACTCCCGGTGTTAGGAAAATCACATTTTTCACACTCCCAGGATCAAGAAAATCACATTTTTTCACACTCCCGGGGTCAGGAAATTCTGATATTTTTCACACTCCCGGGGTCAGGAAAATCGGATATTTTCACACTCCCGGGGTCAGGAAAATCAGATTTTTTTCATACTCCCGGGGTCAGGAAAATCACATTTTTTCACAATCCCAGGGTCAGGAAATTCTGATTTTTTTCACACTCACGGTGTTAGGAAAATCACATTTTTCACACTCCCGGGGTCAGGAATATTGGATTTTTTCACACTCCCGGGGTCAGGAAAATCGGATATTTTCACACTCCCGGGGTCAGGAAAATCAGATTTTTTTTCACACTCCCGTGGTCAAGAAAATCACATTTTTTCACACTCCCGGGGTCAGGAAATTCTGATTTTTTTCACACTCCCGGTGTTAGGAAATTCACATTTTTCACACTCCCGGGATCAAGAAAATCACATTTTTTCGCACTCCCGGGGTCAGGAAATTCTGATATTTTTCACACTCCCGGGGTCAGGAAAATCGGATATTTTCACACTCCCGGGGTCAGGAAATTCTTATTTTTTCCACACTCACGGTGTTAGGAAAATCACATTTTTCACACTCCCGGGGTCAGGAGAATTTAATTTTTTTCACACTCCCGGGGTCAAGAAAATCACATTTTTTCACACTCCCGGGGTCAGGAAATTCTGATATTTTTCACACTCCCGGGGTCAGGAAAATCGGATATTTTCACACTCCCGGGGTCAGGAAAATCAGATTTTTTTTCACACTCCCGTGGTCAAGAAAATCACATTTTTTCACACTCCCGGGGTCAGGAAATTCTGATTTTTTTCACACTCCCGGTGTTAGGAAATTCACATTTTTCACACTCCCGGGATCAAGAAAATCACATTTTTTCGCACTCCCGGGGTCAGGAAATTCTGATATTTTTCACACTCCCGGGGTCAGGAAAATCGGATATTTTCACACTCCCGGGGTCAGGAAATTCTTATTTTTTCCACACTCACGGTGTTAGGAAAATCACATTTTTCACACTCCCGGGGTCAGGAGAATTTAATTTTTTTCACACTCCCGGGGTCAAGAAAATCACATTTTTTCACACTCTTGGGGTCAGGAAATTCTGATATTTTTCACACTCCCGGTGGAAGGAAAATCACATTTGTTCACACTCCCGGGGTCAGGAAATTCTAATTTTTTTCACACTCCCGGTGTTAGGAAAATCACATTTTTCACACTCCCGGGGTCAGGAGAATTTAATTTTTTTCACACTCCCGGGGTCAAGAAAATCACATTTTTTCACACTCTTGGGGTCAGGAAATTCTGATATTTTTCACACTCCCGGTGGAAGGAAAATCACATTTTTCACACTCCCGGGGTCAGGAGATTCTGATTTCTTTCACACTCCCGGGGTCAAGAAAATCACATTTGTTCACACTCCCGGGGTCAGGAAATTCTAATTTTTTTTCACACTCCCGGTGTTAGGAAAATCACATTTTTCACACTCCCGGGGTCAGAAAAATTGGGTTTTTTTCACACTCCCGGGGTCAATAAAATCACATTTTTTCACACTCCCGGGGTCAGGAGATTCTGATTTTTTCACACTCCCGGGGTCAGGAGAATTTAATTTTTTTAACACTCCCGGGGTCAAGAAAATCACATTTTTTCACACTCCCGGGGTCATGAAAATTGGATTCTTTTAACACTCCCGGGGTCAGGAAAATTGGATTTTTTTCACACTCCCGGGGTCAGGAAAATTGGGTTTTTTTCACACTCCCGGGGTCAAGAAAATCACATTTTTTCACACTCCCGGGGTCAGGAGATTCTGATTTTTTCACACTCCCGGGGTCAAGAAAATCACATTTTTTCACACTCCCGGGGTCAGGAAATTCTGATATTTTTCACACTCCCGGTGTTAGGAAAATCACATTTTTCACACTCCCAGGATCAAGAAAATCACATTTTTTCACACTCCCGGGGTCAGGAAATTCTGATATTTTTCACACTCCCGGGGTCAGGAAAATCAGATTTTTTTCATACTCCCGGGGTCAGGAAAATCACATTTTTTCACACTCCCAGGGTCAAAGGAAATTCTGATTTTTTTCACACTCACGGTGTTAGGAAAATCACATTTTTCACACTCCCGGGGTCAGGAATATTGGATTTCTTCACACTCCCGGGGTCAGGAGAATTTAATTTTTTTCAGACTCCTGGGGTCAAGAAAATCACATTTTTTCACACTCCCGGGGTCAGGAAATTCTGATATTTTTCACACTCCCGGGGTCAGGAAAATCGGATATTTTCACACTCCCGGGGTCAGGAAAATCAGATTTTTTTTCACACTCCCGGGGTCAAGAAAATCACATTTTTTCACACTCCCGGGGTCAGGAAATTCTGATTTTTTTCACACTCCCGGTGTTAGGAAAATCACATTTTTCACACTCCCAGGATCAAGAAAATCACATTTTTTCGCACTCCCGGGGTCAGGAAATTCTGATATTTTTCACACTCCCGGGGTCAGAAAAATCGGATATTTTCACACTCCCGGGGTCAGGAAAATCAGATTTTTTTTCACACTCCCGCGGTCAGGAAAATTGGATATTTTCATACTCCCGGGATCAGGAAAATCGCATTTTTCATACTCCCGGGGTCAGGAAAATCAAAAAAAATTCACATTCCCGGGGTCAGGAAAATCAGATTTTTTTCATACTCCCGGGGTCAGGAAAACTGGATTTTTTTCACACTCCCGGTGTCAGGAAAATTGGATATTTTCATACTCCCGGGGTCAGGAAAATTGCATTTTTCAGACTCCCGGGGTCAGGAAAATCACATTTTTCATACTCCCGGGGTCAGGAAATTTTGATTTTTTTCACACTCCCGGTGTTAGGAAAATCACATTTTTCACACTCCCGGGGTCAAGAAAATCACATTTTTTCACACTCCCGGGGTCAGGAAATTCTGATATTTTTCACACTCCCGGGGTCAGGAAAATCGGATATTTTCACACTCCCGGGGTCAGGAAAATCAGATTTTTTTTCATACTCCCGGGGTCAGGAAAATCACATTTTTTCACACTCCCTGGGTCAGGAAATTCTTATTTTTTCCACACTCACGGTGTTAGGAAAATCACATTTTTCACACTCCCGGGGTCAGGAGAATTTAATTTTTTTCACACTCCCGGGGTCAAGAAAATCACATTTTTTCACACTCCCGGGGTCAGGAAATTCTGATATTTTTCACACTCCCGGGGTCAGGAAAATCAGATTTTTTTCACACTCCCGCGGTCAGGAAAATTGGATATTTTCATACTCCCAGGATCAGGAAAATCGCATTTTTCATACTCCCGGGGTCAGGAAAATAAAAAAAAATTCACATTCCTGGGGTCAGGAAAATCAGATTTTTTTCATACTCCCGGGGTCAGGAAAATTGGATTTTTTTCACACTCCCGGTGTCAGGAAAATTGGATATTTTCACACTCCCGGGGTCAGGAAAATCAGATTTTTTTTCACACTCCCGTGGTCAAGAAAATCACATTTTTTCACACTCCCGGGGTCAGGAAATTCTGATTTTTTTCACACTCCTGGTGTTAGGAAAATCACATTTTTCGCACTCCCGGGATCAAGAAAATCACATTTTTTCGCACTCCCGGGGTCAGGAAATTCTGATATTTTTCACACTCCCGGGGTCAGGAAAATCGGATATTTTCACACTCCCGGGGTCAGGAAAATCAGATTTTTTTCATACTCCCGGGATCAAGAAAATCACATTTTTTCACACTACCGGGGTCAGGAAATTCTGATATTTTTCACACTCCCGGGGTCAGGAAAATCGGATAATTTCACACTCCCGGGGTCAGGAAAATCAGATTTTTTTTCACACTCCCGCGGTCAGGAAAATTGGATATTTTCATACTCCCGGGATCAGGAAAATTGCATTTTTCATACTCCCGGGGTCAGGAAAATCAAAAAAAAAATTCACATTCCCGGGGTCAGGAAAATCAGATTTTTTTCATACTCCCGGGGTCAGGAAAACTGGATTTTTTTCACACTCCCGGTGTCAGGAAAATTGGATATTTTCATACTCCCGGGGTCAGGAAAATTGCATTTTTCAGACTCCCGGGGTCAGGAAAATCGCATTTTTCATACTCCCGGGGTCAGGAAATTTTGATTTTTTTCACACTCCCGGTGTTAGGAAAATCACATTTTTCACACTCCCGGGGTCAAGAAAATCACATTTTTTCACACTCCCGGGGTCAGGAAATTCTGATATTTTTCACACTCCCGGGGTCAGGAAAATCGGATATTTTCACTATCCCGGGGTCAGGAAAATCAGATTTTTTTTCATACTCCCGGGGTCAGGACAATCACATTTTTTCACACTCCCTGGGTCAGGAAATTCTTATTTTTTCCACACTCACGGTGTTAGGAAAATCACATTTTTCACACTCCCGGGGTCAGGAGAATTTAATTTTTTTCACACTCCCGGGGTCAAGAAAATCACATTTTTTCACACTCCCGGGGTCAGGAAATTCTTATATTTTTCACACTCCCGGGGTCAGGAAAATCGGATATTTTCACACCCCCAGGGTCAGGAAAATCAGATTTGTTTCAGACTCCCGGGGTCAGGAAAATTGGATTTTTTTAACACTCCTGGGGTCAGGAAAATTGGATTTTTTTCACACTCCCAGGGTCAGGAAAATTGGGTTTTTTTCACACTCCCGGGGTCAAGAAAATCACATTTTTTCACACTCCCGGGGTCAGGAAATTCTGATTTTTTCACACTTCCGGGTTCAGGAGATTCTGATTTTTTTCACACTCCTTGGGTCAAGAAAATCACATTTTTTCACACTCTCGGGGTCAGGAAATTCTAATTTTTTTCACACTCCCGGTGTTAGGAAAATCACATTTTTCACACTCCCGGGGTCAGAAAAATTGGATTTTTTCACACTCCTGGGGTCAGTAGAATTTAATTTTTTTCAGACTCCCGGGGTCAAGAAAATCACATTTTTTCACACTCCCGGGGTCAGGAGATTCTGATTTTGTTCACACTCCCGGGGTCAGGAAAATCGGATATTTTCACACTCCCGGGGTCAGGAAAATCAGATTTTTTTCATACTCCCGGGGTCAGGAAAATCACATTTTTTCACACTCCCAGGGTCAAAGGAAATTCTGATTTTTTTCACACTCACGGTGTTAGGAAAAACACATTTTTCACACTCCCGGGGTCAGGAATATTGGATTTCTTCACACTCCCGGGGTCAGGAGAATTTATTTTTTTCAGACTCCTGGGGTCAAGAAAATCACATTTTTTCACACTCCCCTGGTCAGGAAATTCTGATATTTTTCACACTCCCGGGGTCAGGAAAATCGGATATTTTCACACTCCCGGGGTCAGGAAAATCAGATTTTTTTTCACACTCCCGGGGTCAAGAAAATCACATTTTTTCACACTCCCGGGGTCAGGAAATTCTGATTTTTTTCACACTCCCGGTGTTAGGAAAATCACATTTTTCACACTCCCAGGATCAAGAAAATCACATTTTTTCGCACTCCCGGGGTCAGGAAATTCTGATAATTTTCACACTCCCGGGGTCAGGAAAATCGGATATTTTCACACTCCCGGGGTCAGGAAAAATCAGATTTTTTTTCACACTCCCGCGGTCAGGAAAATTGGATATTTTCATACTCCCGGGATCAGGAAAATCGCATTTTTCATACTCCCGGGGTCAGGAAAATAAAAAAAAATTCACATTCCCGGGGTCAGGAAAATCAGATTTTTTTCATACTCCCGGGGTCAGGAAAACTGGATTTTTTTCACACTCCCGGTGTCAGGAAAATTGGATATTTTCATACTCCCGGGGTCAGGAAAATTGCATTTTTCAGACTCCCGGGGTCAGGAAAATCGCATTTTTCATACTCCCGGGGTCAGGAAATTTTGATTTTTTTCACACTCCCGGTGTTAGGAAAATCACATTTTTCACACTCCCGGGGTCAAGAAAATCACATTTTTTCACACTCCCGGGGTCAGGAAATTCTGATATTTTTCACACTCCCGGGGTCAGGAAAATCGGATATTTTCACACTCCCGGGGTCAGGAAAATCAGATTTTTTTTCATACTCCCGGGGTCAGGACAATCACATTTTTTCACACTCCCTGGGTCAGGAAATTCTTATTTTTTCCACACTCACGGTGTTAGGAAAATCACATTTTTCACACTCCCGGGGTCAGGAGAATTTAATTTTTTTCACACTCCCGGGGTCAAGAAAATCACATTTTTTCACACTCCTGGGGTCAGGAAATTCTGATATTTTTCACACTCCCGGGGTCAGGAAAATCAGATTTTTTTTCACACTCCCGCGGTCAGGAAAATTGGATATTTTCATACTCCCGGGATCAGGAAAATCGCATTTTTCATACTCCCGGGGTCAGGAAAATCAAAAAAAATTCACATTCCCGGGGTCAGGAAAATCAGATTTTTTCATACTCCCGGGGTCAGGAAAATTGGATTTTTTTCACACTCCCGGTGTCAGGAAAATTGGATATTTTCACACTCCCGGGGTCAGGAAAATCAGATTTTTTTTCACACTCCCGTGGTCAAGAAAATCACATTTTTTCACACTCCCGGGGTCAGGAAATTCTGATTTTTTTCACACTCCCGGTGTTAGGAAAATCACATTTTTCACACTCCCGGGATCAAGAAAATCACATTTTTTCGCACTCCCGGGGTCAGGAAATTCTGATATTTTTCACACTCCCGGGGTCAGGAAAATCGGATATTTTCACACTCCCGGGGTCAGGAAAATCAGATTTTTTTCATACTCCCGGGATCAAGAAAATCACATTTTTTCACACTACCGGGGTCAGGAAATTCTGATATTTTTCACACTCCCGGGGTCAGGAAAATCGGATATTTTCACACTCCTGGGGTCAGGAAAATCAGATTTTTTTTCACACTCCCGCGGTCAGGAAAATTGGATATTTTCATACTCCCGGGATCAGGAAAATCGCATTTTTCATACTCCCAGGGTCAGGAAAATCAAAAAAATTCACATTCCCGGGGTCAGGAAAATCAGATTTTTTTCATACTCCCGGGGTCAGGAAAACTGGATTTTTTTCACACTCCCGGTGTCAGGAAAATTGGATATTTTCATACTCCCGGGGTCAGGAAAATTGCATTTTTCAGACTCCCGGGGTCAGGAAAATCGCATTTTTCATACTCCCGGGGTCAGGAAATTTTGATTTTTTTCACACTCCCGGTGTTAGGAAAATCACATTTTTCACACTCCCGGGGTCAAGAAAATCACATTTTTTCACACTCCCGGGGTCAGGAAATTCTGATATTTTTCACACTCCCGGGGTCAGGAAAATCGGATATTTTCACACTCCCGGGGTCAGGAAAATCAGATTTTTATTCATACTCCCGGGGTCAGGACAATCACATTTTTTCACACTCCCTGGGTCAGGAAATTCTTATTTTTTCCACACTCACGGTGTTAGGAAAATCACATTTTTCACACTCCCGGGGTCAGAAGAATTTAATTTTTTTCACACTCCCGGGGTCAAGAAAATCACATTTTTTCACACTCCCGGGGTCAGGAAATTCTGATATTTTTCACACTCCCGGGGTCAGGAAAATCGGATATTTTCACACCCCCGGGGTCAGGAAAATCAGATTTGTTTCAGACTCCCGGGGTCAGGAAAATTGGATTTTTTTAACACTCCTGGGGTCAGGAAAATTGGATTTTTTTCACACTCCCAGGGTCAGGAAAATTGGGTTTTTTTCACACTCCCGGGGTCAAGAAAATCACATTTTTTCACACTCCCGGGGTCAGGAAATTCTGATTTTTTCACACTTCCGGGTTCAGGAGATTCTGATTTTTTTCACACTCCTTGTGTCAAGAAAATCACATTTTTTCACACTCCCGGGGTCAGGAAATTCTAATTTTTTTCACACTCCTGGTGTTAGGAAAATCACATTTTTCACACTCCCGGGGTCAGAAAAATTGGATTTTTTCACACTCCTGGGGTCAGTAGAATTTAATTTTTTTCAGACTCCCGGGGTCAAGAAAATCACATTTTTTCACACTCCCGGGGTCAGGAAAATTGGATTTTTTTAACACTCCCGGGGTCAGGAAAATCACATTTTTTCACACTCCTGGGGTCAGGAGATTCTGATTTTGTTCACACTCCCGGGGTCAAGAAAATCACATTTTTTCACACTCCCGGGGTCAGGAAATTCTGATATTTTTCACACTCCCGGGGTCAGGAAAATCGGATATTTTCACACTCCCGGGGTCAGGAAAATCAGATTTTTTTTCATACTCCTGTGGTCAGGACAATCACATTTTTTCACACTCCCTGGGTCAGGAAATTCTTATTTTTTCCACACTCACGGTGTTAGGAAAATCACATTTTTCACACTCCCGGGGTCAGGAGAATTTAATTTTTTTCACACTCCCGGGGTCAAGAAAATCACATTTTTTCACACTCCCAGGGTCAGGAAATTCTGATATTTTTCACACTCCCGGGGTCAGGAAAATCGGATATTTTCACACCCCCGGGGTCAGGAAAATCAGATTTTTTTCAGACTCCCAGGGTCAGGAAAATTGGATTTTTTTAACACTCCTGGGGTCAGGAAAATTGGATTTTTTTCACACTCCCAGGGTCTGGAAAATTGGGTTTTTTTCACACTCCCGGGGTCAAGAAAATCACATTTTTTCACACTCCCGGGGTCAGGAAATTCTGATTTTTTCACACTCCCGGGTTCAGGAGATTCTGATTTTTTTCACACTCCTTGTGTCAAGAAAATCACTTTTTTCACACTCCCGGGGTCAGGAAATTCTAATTTTTTTCACACTCCCGGTGTTAGGAAAATCACATTTTTCACACTCCCGGGGTCCGAAAAATTGGATTTTTTCACACTCCTGGGGTCAGGAGAATTTAATTTTTTTCAGACTCCCGGGGTCAAAAAATCACATTTTTTCACACTCCCGGGGTCAGGAAAATTGGATTTTTTTAACACTCCCGGGGTCAAGAAAATTGGATTTTTTTCACACTCCCGGGGTCAGGAAAATTGGGTTTTTTTCACACTCCCGGGGTCAAGAAAATCACATTTTTTCACACTCCCGGGATCAGGAGATTCTGATTTTGTTCACACTCCCGGGGTCAAGAAAATCACATTTTTTCACACTCCCGGGGTCAGGAATTTCTGATTTTTTTTCACACTCCCGGTGTTAGGAAAATCACATTTTTCACACTCTCGGGGTCAAGAAAATCACATTTTTTATCACTACCGGGGTCAGGAAATTCTGATATTTTTCACACTCCCGGGGTCAGGAAAATCGGATATTTTCACACTCCCGGGGTCAGGAAAATCAGATTTTTTTTCATACTCCTGTGGTCAGGACAATCACATTTTTTCACACTCCCTGGGTCAGGAAATTCTTATTTTTTCCACACACACGGTGTTAGGAAAATCACATTTTTCACACTCCCGGGGTCAGAAGAATTTAATTTTTTTCACACTCCCGGGGTCAAGAAAATCACATTTTTTCACACTCCCGGGGTCAGGAAATTCTGATATTTTTCACACTCCCGGGGTCAGGAAAATCGGATATTTTCACACCCCCGGGGTCAGGAAAATCAGATTTGTTTCAGACTCCCGGGGTCAGGAAAATTGGATTTTTTTAACACTCCTGGGGTCAGGAAAATTGGATTTTTTTCACACTCCCAGGGTCAGGAAAATTGGGTTTTTTTCACACTCCCGGGGTCAAGAAAATCACATTTTTTCACACTCCCGGGGTCAGGAAATTCTGATTTTTTCACACTTCCGGGTTCAGGAGATTCTGATTTTTTTCACACTCCTTGTGTCAAGAAAATCACATTTTTTCACACTCCCGGGGTCAGGAAATTCTAATTTTTTTCACACTCCCGGTGTTAGGAAAATCACATTTTTCACACTCCCGGGGTCAGAAAAATTGGATTTTTTCACACTCCTGGGGTCAGTAGAATTTAATTTTTTTCAGACTCCCGGGGTCAAGAAAATCACATTTTTTCACACTCCCGGGGTCAGGAAAATTGGATTTTTTTAACACTCCCGGGGTCAGGAAAATCACATTTTTTCACACTCCTGGGGTCAGGAGATTCTGATTTTGTTCACACTCCCGGGGTCAAGAAAATCACATTTTTTCACACTCCCGGGGTCAGGAAATTCTGATATTTTTCACACTCCCGGGGTCAGGAAAATCGGATATTTTCACACTCCCGGGGTCAGGAAAATCAGATTTTTTTTCATACTCCTGTGGTCAGGACAATCACATTTTTTCACACTCCCTGGGTCAGGAAATTCTTATTTTTTCCACACTCACGGTGTTAGGAAAATCACATTTTTCACACTCCCGGGGTCAGGAGAATTTAATTTTTTTCACACTCCCGGGGTCAAGAAAATCACATTTTTTCACACTCCCAGGGTCAGGAAATTCTGATATTTTTCACACTCCCGGGGTCAGGAAAATCGGATATTTTCACACCCCCGGGGTCAGGAAAATCAGATTTTTTTCAGACTCCCAGGGTCAGGAAAATTGGATTTTTTTAACACTCCTGGGGTCAGGAAAATTGGATTTTTTTCACACTCCCAGGGTCTGGAAAATTGGGTTTTTTTCACACTCCCGGGGTCAAGAAAATCACATTTTTTCACACTCCCGGGGTCAGGAAATTCTGATTTTTTCACACTCCCGGGTTCAGGAGATTCTGATTTTTTTCACACTCCTTGTGTCAAGAAAATCACTTTTTTCACACTCCCGGGGTCAGGAAATTCTAATTTTTTTCACACTCCCGGTGTTAGGAAAATCACATTTTTCACACTCCCGGGGTCCGAAAAATTGGATTTTTTCACACTCCTGGGGTCAGGAGAATTTAATTTTTTTCAGACTCCCGGGGTCAAAAAATCACATTTTTTCACACTCCCGGGGTCAGGAAAATTGGATTTTTTTAACACTCCCGGGGTCAAGAAAATTGGATTTTTTTCACACTCCCGGGGTCAGGAAAATTGGGTTTTTTTCACACTCCCGGGGTCAAGAAAATCACATTTTTTCACACTCCCGGGATCAGGAGATTCTGATTTTGTTCACACTCCCGGGGTCAAGAAAATCACATTTTTTCACACTCCCGGGGTCAGGAATTTCTGATTTTTTTTCACACTCCCGGTGTTAGGAAAATCACATTTTTCACACTCTCGGGGTCAAGAAAATCACATTTTTTATCACTACCGGGGTCAGGAAATTCTGATATTTTTCACACTCCCGGGGTCAGGAAAATCGGATATTTTCACACTCCCGGGGTCAGGAAAATCAGATTTTTTTTCATACTCCTGTGGTCAGGACAATCACATTTTTTCACACTCCCTGGGTCAGGAAATTCTTATTTTTTCCACACACACGGTGTTAGGAAAATCACATTTTTCACACTCCCGGGGTCAGGAGAATTTAATTTTTTTCACACTCCCGGGGTCAAGAAAATCACATTTTTTCACACTCCCGGGGTCAGGAAATTCTGATATTTTTCACACTCCCGGGGTCAGGAAAATCGGATATTTTCACACTCCCGGGGTCAGGAAAATCAGATTTTTTTTCATACTCCCGAGGTCAGGACAATCACATTTTTTCACACTCCCTGGGTCAGGAAATTCTTATTTTTTCCACACTCACGGTGTTAGGAAAATCACATTTTTCACACTCCCGGGGTCAGGAGAATTTAATTTTTTCACACTCCCGGGGTCAAGAAAATCACATTTTTTCACACTCCCGGGGTCAGGAAATTCTGATATTTTTCACACTCCCGGGGTCAGGAAAATCGGATATTTTCACACCCCCGGGGTCAGGAAAATCAGATTTGTTTCAGACTCCCGGGGTCAGGAAAATTGGATTTTTTTAACACTCCTGGGGTCAGGAAAATTGGATTTTTTTCACACTCCCAGGGTCAGGAAAATTGGGTTTTTTTCACACTCCCGGGGTCAAGAAAATCACATTTTTTCACACTCCCGGGGTCAGGAAATTCTGATTTTTTTCACACTTCCGGGTTCAGGAGATTCTGATTTTTTTCACACTCCCAGGGTCAAGAAAATCACATTTTTTCACACTCCCGGGGTCAGGAAATTCTATTTTTTTTCACACTCCCGGTGTTAGGAAAATCACATTTTTCACACTCCCGGGGTCAGAAAAATTGGATTTTTTCACACTCCTGGGGTCAGTAGAATTTAATTTTTTTCAGACTCCCGGGGTCAAGAAAATCACATTTTTTCACACTCCCGGGGTCAGGAAAATTGGATTTTTTTCACACTCCCGGGGTCAGGAAAATTGGATTTTTTTCACACTCCCGGGGTCAGGAAAATTGGGTTTTTTTCACACTCCCGGGGTCAGGAGATTCTGATTTTGTTCACACTCCCGGGGTCAAGAAAATCACATTTTTTCACACTCCCGGGGTCAGGAATTTCTGATTTTTTCACACTCCCGGTGTTAGGAAAATCACATTTTTCACACTCCCGGGGTCAGGAAATTCTGATATTTTTCACACTCCCGGGGTCAGGAAAATCGGATATTTTCACACTCCCGGGGTCAGGAAAATCAGATTTTTTTTCATACTCCTGTGGTCAGGACAATCACATTTTTTCACACTCCCTGGGTCAGGAAATTCTTATTTTTTCCACACTCACAGTGTTAGGAAAATCACATTTTTCACACTCCCAGGGTCAGGAAATTCTGATATTTTTCACACTCCCGGGGTCAGGAAAATCGGATATTTTCACACCCCCGGGGTCAGGAAAATCAGATTTTTTTCAGACTCCCAGGGTCAGGAAAATTGGATTTTTTTAACACTCCTGGGGTCAGGAAAATTGGATTTTTTTCACACTCCCAGGGTCTGGAAAATTGGGTTTTTTTCACACTCCCGGGGTCAAGAAAATCACATTTTTTCACACTCCCGGGGTCAGGAAATTCTGATTTTTTCACACTCCCGGGTTCAGGAGATTCTGATTTTTTTCACACTCCTTGTGTCAAGAAAATCACATTTTTTCACACTCCCGGGGTCAGGAAATTCTAATTTTTTTCACACTCCCGGTGTTAGGAAATTCACATTTTTCACACTCCCGGGGTCAGAAAAATTGGATTTTTTCACACTCCTGGGGTCAGGAGAATTTAATTTTTTTCAGACTCCCGGGGTCAAGAAAATCACATTTTTTCACACTCCCGGGGTCAGGAAAATTGGATTTTTTTAACACTCCCGGGGTCAGGAAAATTGGATTTTTTTCACACTCCCGGGGTCAGGAAAATTGGGTTTTTTTCACACTCCCGGGGTCAAGAAAATCACATTTTTTCACACTCCCAGGGTCAGGAGATTCTGATTTTTTTCACACTCCCGGGGTCAGGAAAATCACATTTTTTCACACTCCCAGGGTCAGGAAAATTGGATATTTTCACACTCCCGGGGTCAGGAAAATTGGATATTTTCATACTCCCGGGGTCAGGAAAATCGCATTTTTCATACTCCCGGGGTCAGGAAAATCAAAAAAAATTCACATTCCCGGGGTCAGGAAAATCAAATTTTTTTCATACTCCCGGGGTCAGGAAAATTGGATTTTTTTCACACTCCCGGTGTCAGGAAAATTGGATATTTTCATATTCCCGGGGTCAGGAAAATTGCATTTTTCAGACTTCTAGGGTCAGGAAAATCGCATTTTTCATACTCCCGGTGTCAGGAAAATCCAAAATTTTTCACATTCCCGGTGTTTAGGAAAATCACATTTTTCACACTCCCGGGGTCAGGAAAATCACATTTTTTCACACTCCCAGGGTCAGGAAATTCTGATATTTTTCACACTCCCGGGGTCAGAAAAATTGGATTTTTTCACACTCCCGGGGTCAGGAGAATTTAATTTTTTCAGACTCCCGGGGTGAAGAAAATCACAATTTTTCACACTCCCGGGGTCAGGAAAATCGGATATTTTCACACTCCCGGGGTCAGGAAAATCAGTTTTTTTTCATACTCCCGGGGTCAGGACAATCACATTTTTTCACACTCCCTGGGTCAGGAAATTCTTATTTTTTCCACACTCACGGTGTTAGGAAAATCACATTTTTCACACTCCCGGGGTCAGGAAAATTGGATTTTTTCACACTCCCGGGGTCAGGAGAATTTAATTTTTTTCACACTCCCGGGGTGAAGAAAATCACATTTTTTCACACTCCCGGGGTCAGGAAATTCTGATATTTTTCACACTCCCGGGGTCAGGAAAATCACATTTGTTCACACTCACAGGGTCAGAAAAATTGGGTTTTTTCACACTCCCTAGGTCAGGAGAATTTAATTTTTTTCACACTCCCGGGGTCAGGAAAATGGGATTCTTTTAACACTCCCGGGGTCAGGAAAATTGGATTTTTTTCACACTCCCGGGGTCAGGAAAATTGGGTTTTTTTCACACTCCCGGGGTCAAGAAAATCACATTTTTTCACACTCCCAGGGTCAGGAAATTCTGATTTTTTTCACACTCCCGGTGTTAGAAAAATCACATTTTTCACACTCCTGGGGTCAAGAAAATCACATTTTTTCACACTCCCGGGGTCAGGAAATTCTGATATTTTTCACACTCCCGGGGTCAGGAAAATCGGATATTTTCACACTCCCGGGGTCAGGAAAATCAGATTTTTTTCATACTCCCGGGGTCAGGAAAATCACATTTTTTCACACTCCCAGGGTCAGGAAATTCTGATTTTTTTTCACACTCACGGTGTTAGGAAAATCACTTTTTTCACACTCCCGGGGTCAGGAAAATTGGATTTTCTCACACTCCCGGGGTCAGGAGAATTTAATTTTTTTCAGACTCCCGGGGTGAAGAAAATCACATTTTTCACACTCCCGGGGTCAAGAAATTCTGATATTTTTCACACTCCCGGGGTCAGGAAAATCGGATATTTTCACACTCCCGGGGTCAGGAAAATCAGATTTTTTTTCACACTCCCGTGGTCAGGAAAATTGGATATTTTCATACTCCTGGGGTCAGGAAAATCGCATTTTTTTCATACTCCCGGGGTCAGGAAAATTGGATTTTTTTCACACTCCCGGTGTCAGGAAAATTGGATATTTTCATATTCCCGGGGTCAGGAAAATTGCATTTTTCAGACTCCCGGGGTCAGGAAAATCGCATTTTTCATACTCCCGGGTCAGGAAAATCCAAAATTTTTCACATTCCCGGTGTTTAGGATAATCACATTTTTCACACTCCCGGGGTCAGGAAAATTGGGTTTTTTTCACACTCCCGGGGACAAGAAAATCACATTTTTTCACACTCCCAGGGTCAGGAAATTCTAATTTTTTTCACACTCCCGGTGTTAGGAAAATCACATTTTTCACACTCCCGGGGTCAGAAAAATTGGATTTTTTCACACTCCCGGGGTCAGGAGAATTTAATTTTTTTCACACTCCCGGGGTCAAGAAAATCACATTTTTTCACACTCCCGGGGTCAGGAAAATTGGATTTTTAAACACTCCTGGGGTCAGGAAAATTGGATTTTTTTCACACTCCCGGGGTCAGGAAAATTGGGTTTTTTTCACACTCCCGGGGTCAAGAAAATCACATTTTTTCACACTCCCGGGGTCAGGAGATTCTGATTTTTTTTCACACTCCCAGGGTCAAGAAAATCACATTTTTTCACACTCCCGGGGTCAGGAGATTCTGATTTTTTTCACTCTCCCAGGGTAAAGAAAATCACATTTTTTCACACTCCAGGGGTCAGGAGATTCTGATTTCTTTCACACTCCTGGGGTCAAGAAAATCACATTTTTTCACACTCCCGGGGTCAGGAAATTCTAATTTTTTTTCACACTCCTGGTGTTAGGAAAATCACATTTTTCACACTCCCGGGGTCAGAAAAACTGGATTTTTTCACACTCCCGGGGTCAGGAGAATTTAATTTTTTTCACACTCCCGGGGTCAAGAAAATCACTTTTTTTCACATTCCCGGGGTCAGGAGATTCTGATTTTTTTCACACTCCTGGGGTCAAGAAAATCACATTTTTTCACACTCCCGGGGTCAGGAATTTCTGATTTTTTTCACACTCCCGGTGTTAGGAAAATCACATTTTTCACACTCCCGGGGTAAAGAAAATCACATTTTTCACGCTCCCGGGGTCAGGAGATTCTGATTTCTTTCACACTCCCGGGGTCAAGAAAATCACATTTTTTCACACTCCCGGGGTCAGGAAATTCTAATTTTTTTCACACTCCCGGGGTCAAGAAAATCACATTTTTCACACTCCCGGGGTCAGGAAATTCTGATTTTTTTCACATTCCCGGTGTTAGGAAAATCACATTTTTCACACTCCCGGGGTCAAGAAAATCACATTTTTTCACACTCCCGGGTTCAGGAAATTCTGATATTTTTCACACTCCCGGGGTCAGGAAAATCGGATATTTTCACACTCCCGGGGTCAGGAAAATCAGATTTTTTTTCATACTCCCGGGGTCAGGACAATCACATTTTTTCACAATCCCTGGGTCAGGAAATTCTTATTTTTTCCACACTCACGGTGTTAGGAAAATCACATTTTTCACACTCCCGGGGTCAGGAAAATTGGATTTTTTCACACTCCCGGGGTCAGGAGAATTTAATTTTTTTCACACTCCCGGGGTCAAGAAAATCACATTTTTTCACACGCCCGGGGTCAGGAAATTCTGATATTTTTCACACTCCCGGGGTCAGGAAAATCGGATATTTTCACACCCCCGGGGTCAGGAAAATCAGATTTTTTTCATACTCCCGGGGTCAGGAAAATTGGATTTTTTTCACACTCCCGGGGTCAGGAAAATTGGATATTTTCATACTCCCGGGGTCAGGAAAATTGCATTTTTCAGACTCCCGGGGTCAGGAAAATTGGATTTTTTTAACACTCCTGGGGTCAGGAAAATTGGATTTTTTTCACACTCCCAGGGTCAGGAAATTCTGATTTTTTTTCACACTCCCGGGGTTAGGAAAATCACATTTTTCACAGTCCCGGGGTCAGGAAAATTGCATTTTTCAGACTCCCGGGGTCAGGAAAATTGGGTTTTTTTCACACTCCCGGGGTCAAGAAAATCACATTTTTTCACACTCCCGGGGTCAGGAGATTCTGATTTTTTTCACACTCCCTGGGTCAAGAAAATCACATTTTTTCACACTCCCGTGGTCAGGAGAGTCAGTTTTTTTCACATTCCCGGGGTCAAGAAAATCACATTTTTTCACACTCCCGGGGTCAGGAAATTCTAATTTTTTTCACACTCCCGGTGTTAGGAAAATCACATTTTTTCACACTCCCGGGGTCAGGAAATTCTATTTTTTTTCACACTCCCGGTGTTAGGAAAATCACATTTTTCACACTCCCGGGGTCAGAAAAATTGGATTTTTTCACACTCCCGCGGTCAGGAGAATTTAATTTTTTTCACACTCCCGGGGTCAAGAAAATCACATTTTTTCACACTCCCGGGGTCAGGAAAATTGGATGTTTTTAACACTCCCGGGGTCAGGAAAATTGGGTTTTTTTCACACTCCCGGGGTCAAGAAAATCACATTTTTTCACACTCCCGGGGTCAGGAGATTCTGATTTTTTTCACTCTCCCGGGGTCAAGAAAATCACATTTTTTCACACTCCCGGGGTCAGGAATTTCTGATTTTTTTCACACTCCTGGTGTTAGGAAAATCACATTTTTCACACTCCCGGGGTCAAGAAAATCACATTTTTTATCACTCCCGGGGTCAGGAAATTCTGATATTTTTCACACTCCCAGGGTCAGGAAAATCGGATATTTTCACACTCCCGGGGTCAGGAAAATCAGATTTTTTTCATACTCCCGGGGTCAGGAAAAATCACATTTTTTCACACTCCCAGGGTCAGGAAATTCTGATTTTTTTCACACTCACGGTGTTAGGAAAATCACATTTTTCACACTCCCGGGGTCAGGAAAATTGGATTTTTTCACACTCCCGGGGTCAGGAGTATTTAATTTTTTTCACACTCCTGGGGTCAAGAAAATCACATTTTTTCACACTACCGGGGTCAGGAAATTCTGATATTTTTCACACTCCCGGGGACAGGAAAATCAGATATTTTCACACTCACGGGGTCAGGAAAATCAGATTTTTTTTCACACTCCCGGGGTCAGGAAAATTGGATATTTTCATACTCCCGGGGTCAGGAAAATCGGATATTTTCACACTCCCGGGGTCAGGAAAATTGGATATTTTCATACTTCCGGGGTCAGGAAAATTGTATTTTTCAGAGTCCCGGGGTCAGGAAAATCGCATTTTTCATTCTCCCGGGGTCAGAAAAATTGGGTTTTTTTCACACTCCTGGGGTCAAGAAAATCACATTTTTCACACTCCCGGGGTCAGGAGATTCTGATTTTTTTCACACTCCCGGGGTCAAGAAAATCACATTTTTTCACACTCACGGGGTCAGGAATTTCTAATTTTTTTCACATTCCAGGTGTTAGGAAAATCACATTTTTCACACGCCCGGGGTCAGAAAAATTGGGTTTTTTCACACTCCCGGGGTCAGGAGAATTTAATTTTTTTCACACTCCCGAGGTCAGGAAAATGGGATTCTTTTAACACTCCCGGGGTCAGGAAAATTGGATTTTTTTCACACTCCCGGGGTCAGGAAAATTGGGTTTTTTTTCACACTCCCGGGGTCAAGAAAATCACATTTTTTTCTCACTCCCAGGGTCAGGAGATTCTGATTTTTTTCACACTCCCGGGGTGTAGAAAATCACATTTTTTCACACTCCCGGGGTCAGGAAATTCTGATATTTTTCACACTCCCGGGGTCAGGAAAATAAGATTTTTTTTTCACACTCCCGCGGTCAGGAAAATTGGATATTTTCATACTCCCGGGGTCAGGAAAATCGCATTTTTCATACTCACGGGGTCAGGAAAATCAAAAAAATTTCACATTCCCGGGGTCAGGAAAATCAGATTTTTTTTCATACTCCCGGGGTCAGGAAAATGGGATTTTTTTCACACTCCCGGGGTCAGGAAAATTGGATTTTTTTAACACTCCCGGGGTCAGGAAAATTGGGTTTTTTTCACACTTCCGGGGTCAAGAAAATCACATTTTTTCACACTCCCGGGGTCAGGAGATTCTGATTTTTTTCACACTCCCGGGGTCAAGAAAATCACATTTTTTCACACTCCCGGGGTCAGGAATTTCTGATTTTTTTCACACTCCCGGTGTTAGGAAAATCACATTTTTCACACTCCCGGGGTCAGAAAAATTGGATTTTTTCACACTCCCGGGGTCAGGAGAATTTAATTTTTTTCACACTCCCGGGGTCAAGAAAATCACATTTTTTCACACTCCCGGGGTCAGGAGATTCTGATTTTTTTCACACTCCCGGGGTCAAGAAAATCACATTTTTCACACTCCCGGGGTCAGGAAATTCTGATTTTTTTCACATTCCCGGTGTTAGGAAAATCACATTTTTCACACTCCCGGGGTCAAGAAAATCACATTTTTTCACACTCCCGGGTTCAGGAAATTCTGATATTTTTCACACTCCCGGGGTCAGGAAAATCGGATATTTTCACACTCCCGGGGTCAGGAAAATCAGATTTTTTTTCATACTCCCGGGGTCAGGACAATCACATTTTTTCACACTCCCTGGGTCAGGAAATTCTTATTTTTTCCACACTCACGGTGTTAGGAAAATCACATTTTTCACACTCCCGGGGTCAGGAAAATTGGATTTTTTCACACTCCCGGGGTCAGGAGAATTTAATTTTTTTCACACTCCCGGGGTCAAGAAAATCACATTTTTTCACACGCCCGGGGTCAGGAAATTCTGATATTTTTCACACTCCCGGGGTCAGGAAAATCGGATATTTTCACACCCCCGGGGTCAGGAAAATCAGATTTTTTTCATACTCCCGGGGTCAGGAAAATCGGATTTTTTTCACACTCCCGGGGTCAGGAAAATTGGATATTTTCATACTCCCGGGGTCAGGAAAATTGCATTTTTCAGACTCCCGGGGGCAGGAAAATTGGATTTTTTTAACACTCCTGGGGTCAGGAAAATTGGATTTTTTTCACACTCCCAGGGTCAGGAAATTCTGATTTTTTTTCACACTCCCAGTGTTAGGAAAACCACATTTTTCACAGTCCCGGGGTCAGGAAAATTGGTTTTTTTTTCACACTCCCTGGGTCAAGAAAATCACATTTTTTCACACTCCCGGGGTCAGGAAATTCTAATTTTTTTCACACTCCCGGTGTTAGGAAAATCACATTTTTTCACACTCCCGGGGTCAGGAAATTCTAATTTTTTTCACACTCATGTGTTAGGAAAATCACATTTTTCACACTCCCGGGGTCAGAAAAATCACATTTTTTCACACTCCCGGGGTCAGGAAAATTGGATGTTTTTAACACTCCCGGGGTCAGGAAAATTGGGTTTTTTTCACACTCCCGGGGTCAAGAAAATCACATTTTTTCACACTCCCGGGGTCAGGAGATTCTGATTTTTTTCACTCTCCCGGGGTCAAGAAAATCACATTTTTTCACACTCCCGGGGTCAGGAATTTCTGATTTTTTTCACACTCCTGTTGTTAGGAAAATCACATTTTCACACTCCCGGGGTCTAGAAAATCACATTTTTTATCACTCCCGGGGTCAGGAAATTCTGATATTTTTCACACTCCCAGGGTCAGGAAAATCGGATATTTTCACACTCCCGGGGTCAGGAAAATCAGATTTTTTTCATACTCCCGGGGTCAGGAAAAATCACATTTTTTCACACTCCCAGGGTCAGGAAATTCTGATTTTTTTCACACTCACGGTGTTAGGAAAATCACATTTTTCACACTCCCGGGGTCAGGAAAATTGGATTTTTTCACACTCCCGGGGTCAGGAGTATTTAATTTTTTTCACACTCCTGGGGTCAAGAAAATCACATTTATTCACAGTCCCGGGGTCAGGAAATTCTGATATTTTTCACACTCCCGGGGACAGGAAAATCAGATATTTTCACACTCACGGGGTCAGGAAAATCAGATTTTTTTTCACACTCCCGGGGTCAGGAAAATTGGATATTTTCATACTCCCGTGGTCAGGAAAATCGGATATTTTCACACTCCCGGGGTCAGGAAAATTGGATATTTTCATACTTCCGGGGTCAGGAAAATTGTATTTTTCAGAGTCCCGGGGTCAGGAAAATCGCATTTTTCATTCTCCCGGGGTCAGAAAAATTGGGTTTTTTTCACACTCCTGGGGTCAAGAAAATCACATTTTTCACACTCCCGGTGTCAGGAGATTCTGATTTTTTTCACACTCCCGGGGTCAAGAAAATCACATTTTTTCACACTCACGGGGTCAGGAATTTCTAATTTTTTTCACATTCCAGGTGTTAGGAAAATCACATTTTTCACACGCCCGGGGTCAGAAAAATTGGGTTTTTTCACACTCCCGGGGTCAGGAGAATTTAATTTTTTTCACACTCCCGAGGTCAGGAAAATGGGATTCTTTTAACACTCCCGGGGTCAGGAAAATTGGATTTTTTTCACACTCCCTGGGTCAGGAAAATTGGGTTTTTTTTTCACACTCCCGGGGTCAAGAAAATCACATTTTTTCTCACTCCCAGGGTCAGGAGATTCTGATTTTTTTCACACTCCCGGGGTGTAGAAAATCACATTTTTTCACACTCCCGGGGTCAGGAAATTCTGATATTTTTCACACTCCCGGGGTCAGGAAAATCAGATTTTTTTTCACACTCCCGCGGTCAGGAAAATTGGATATTTTCATACTCCCGGGGTCAGGAAAATCGCATTTTTCATACTCCCGGGGTCAGGAAAATCAAAAAAATTTCACATTCCCGGGGTCAGGAAAATCAGATTTTTTTCATACTCCCGGGGTCAGGAAAATGGGATTTTTTTCACACTCCCGGTGTCAGGAAAATTGGATTTTTTTAACACTCCCGGGGTCAGGAAAATTGGGTTTTTTCACACTTCCGGGGTCAAGAAAATCACATTTTTTCACACTCCCGGGGTCAGGAGATTCTGATTTTTTTCACACTCCCGGGGTCAAGAAAATCACATTTTTTCACTCTCCCGGGGTCAGGAATTTCTGATTTTTTTCACACTCCCGGTGTTAGGAAAATCACATTTTTCACACTCCTGGGGTCAAGAAAATCACATTTTTTATCACTCCCGGGGTCAGGAAATTCTGATATTTTTCACACTCCCAGGGTCAGGAAAATCGGATATTTTCACACTCCCGGAGTCAGGGAAATCAGATTTTTTTTCATACTCCCGGGGTCAGGAAAAATCACATTTTTTCACACTCCCGCGGTCAGGAAAATTGGATATTTTCATACTCCCGGGGTCAGGAAAATCGCATTTTTCATACTCCCGGGGTCAGGAAAATAAAAAAAAAATTCACATTCCCGGGGTCAGGAAAATCAGATTTTTTTCATACTCCCGGGGTCAGGAAAATTGGATTTTTTCACACTCCCGGTGTCAGGAAAATTGGATATTTTCATACTCCCGGGGTCAGGAAAATCGCATTTTTCATACTCCCGGGGTCAGGAAAATTGGGTTTTTTTCACACTCCCGGGGTCAAGAAAATCACATTTTTTCACACTCCCGGGGTCAGGAGATTCTGATTTTTTTCACACTCCCGGGGTCAAGAAAATCACATTTTTTCACACTCCCGGGATCAGGAAATTCTGATTTTTTCACACTCCCGGGGTCAGGAGATTCTGATTTTTTTCACACTCCCGGGGTCAAGAAAATCACATTTTTTCACACTCCCGGGGTCAGGAAATTCTAATTTTTTTCACACTCCCGGTGTTAGGAAAATCACATTTTTCACACTCCCGGGGTCAGAAAAATTGGATTTTTTCACACTCCCGGGGTCAAGAAAATCACATTTTTCACACTCCCGGGGTCAGGAGATTCTGATTTTTTTCACACTCCCGGGGTCAAGAAAATCACATTTTTTCACACTCACGGGGTCAGGAATTTCTAATTTTTTTCACATTCCAGGTGTTAGGAAAATCACATTTTTCACACGCCCGGGGTCAGAAAAATTGGGTTTTTTCACACTCCCGGGGTCAGGAGAATTTAATTTTTTTCACACTCCCGAGGTCAGGAAAATGGGATTCTTTTAACACTCCCGGGGTCAGGAAAATTGGATTTTTTTCACACTCCCGGGGTCAGGAAAATTGGGTTTTTTTTTCACACTCCCGGGGTCAAGAAAATCACATTTTTTCTCACTCCCAGGGTCAGGAGATTCTGATTTTTTTCACACTCCCGGGGTGTAGAAAATCACATTTTTTCACACTCCCGGGGTCAGGAAATTCTGATATTTTTCACACTCCCGGGGTCAGGAAAATCAGATTTTTTTTCACACTCCCGCGGTCAGGAAAATTGGATATTTTCATACACCCGGGGTCAGGAAAATCGCATTTTTCATACTCCCGGGGTCAGGAAAATCAAAAAAATTTCACATTCCCGGGGTCAGGAAAATCAGATTTTTTTCATACTCCCGGGGTCAGGAAAATGGGATTTTTTTCACACTCCCGGTGTCAGGAAAATTGGATTTTTTTAACACTCCCGGGGTCAGGAAAATTGGGTTTTTTTCACACTTCCGGGGTCAAGAAAATCACATTTTTTCACACTCCCGGGGTCAGGAGATTCTGATTTTTTTCACACTCCCGGGGTCAAGAAAATCACATTTTTTCACACTCCCGGGGTCAGGAATTTCTGATTTTTTTCACACTCCCGGTGTTAGGAAAATCACATTTTTCACACTCCCGGGGTCAAGAAAATCACATTTTTTATCACTCCCGGGGTCAGGAAATTCTGATATTTTTCACACTCCCAGGGTCAGGAAAATCGGATATTTTCACACTCCCGGAGTCAGGGAAATCAGATTTTTTTTCATACTCCCGGGGTCAGGAAAAATCACATTTTTTCACACTCCCGCGGTCAGGAAAATTGGATATTTTCATACTCCCGGGGTCAGGAAAATCGCATTTTTCATACTCCCGGGGTCAGGAAAATCAAAAAAAAAATTCACATTCCCGGGGTCAGGAAAATCAGATTTTTTTCATACTCCCGGGGTCAGGAAAATTGGATTTTTTCACACTCCCGGTGTCAGGAAAATTGGATATTTTCATACTCCCGGGGTCAGGAAAATCGCATTTTTCATACTCCCGGGGTCAGGAAAATTGGTTTTTTTTCACACTCCCGGGGTCAAGAAAATCACATTTTTTCACACTCCCGGGGTCAGGAGACTCTGATTTTTTTCACACTCCCGGGGTCAAGAAAATCACATTTTTTCACACTCCCGGGATCAGGAAATTCTGATTTTTTCACACTCCCGGGGTCAGGAGATTCTGATTTTTTTCACACTCCCGGGGTCAAGAAAATCACATTTTTTCACACTCCCGGCGTCAGGAAATTGTAATTTTTTTCACACTCCCGGTGTTAGGAAAATCACATTTTTCACACTCCCGGGGTCAGAAAAATTGGATTTTTTCACACTCCCGGGGTCAAGAAAATCACATTTTTCACACTCCCGGGGTCAGGAGATTCTGATTTTTTTCACACTCCCGGGGTCAAGAAAATCACATTTTTTCACACTCACGGGGTCAGAAAAATTGGGTTTTTTCACACTCCCGGGGTCAGGAGAATTTAATTTTTTTCACACTCCCGAGGTCAGGAAAATGGGATTCTTTTAACACTCCCAGGGTCAGGAAAATTGGATTTTTTTCACACTCCCGGGGTCAGGAGAATTTAATTTTTTTCACACTCCCGGGGTCAAGAAAATCACATTTTTTCACACTCCCGGGGTCAGGAAAATTGGATATTTTCATACTCCCGGGGTCAGGAAAATCGGATATTTTCACACTCCCGGGGTCAGGAAAATTGGATATTTTCATACATCCGGGGTCAGGAAAATTGTATTTTTCAGAGTCCCGGGGTCAGGAAAATCGCATTTTTCATTCTCCCGGGGTCAGAAAAATTGGGTTTTTTTCACACTCCTGGGGTCAAGAAAATCACATTTTTCACACTCCCGGGGTCAGGAGATTCTGATTTTTTTCACACTCCCGGGGTCAAGAAAATCACATTTTTTCACACTCACGGGGTCAGGAATTTCTAATTTTTTTCACATTCCAGGTGTTAGGAAAATCACATTTTTCACACGCCCGGGGTCAGAAAAATTGGGTTTTTTCACACTCCCGGGGTCAGGAGAATTTAATTTTTTTCACACTCCCGAGGTCAGGAAAATCACATTTTTTTCTCACTCCCAGGGTCAGGAGATTCTGATTTTTTTCACACTCCCGGGGTGTAGAAAATCACATTTTTTCACACTCCCGGGGTCAGGAAATTCTGATATTTTTCACACTCCCGGGGTCAGGAAAATCAGATTTTTTTTCACACTCCCGCGGTCAGGAAAATTGGATATTTTCATACTCCCGGGGTCAGGAAAATCGCATTTTTCATACTCCCGGGGTCAGGAAAATCAAAAAAATTTCACATTCCCGGGGTCAGGAAAATCAGATTTTTTTCATACTCCCGGGGTCAGGAAAATGGGATTTTTTTCACACTCCCGGTGTCAGAAAATTGGATTTTTTTTAACACTCCCGGGGTCAGGAAAATTGGGTTTTTTTCACACTTCCGGGGTCAAGAAAATCACATTTTTTCACACTCCCGGGGTCAGGAGATTCTGATTTTTTTCACACTCCCGGGGTCAAGAAAATCACATTTTTTCACACTCCCGGGGTCAGGAATTTCTGATTTTTTTCACACTCCCGGTGTTAGGAAAATCACATTTTTCACACTCCCGGGGTCAAGAAAATCACATTTTTATCACTCCCGGGGTCAGGAAATTCTGATATTTTTCACACTCCCAGGGTCAGGAAAATCGGATATTTTCACACTCCCGGAGTCAGGGAAATCAGATTTTTTTTCATACTCCCGGGGTCAGGAAAAATCACAATTTTTTTCACACTCCCGCGGTCAGGAAAATTGGATATTTTCATACTCCCGGGGTCAGGAAAATCGCATTTTTCATACTCCCGGGGTCAGGAAAATCAAAAAAAATTCACATTCCCGGGGTCAGGAAAATCAGATTTTTTTCATACTCCCGGGGTCAGGAAAATTGGATTTTTTTCACACTCCCGGTGTCAGGAAAATTGGATATTTTCATACTCCCGGGGTCAGGAAAATCGCATTTTTCATACTCCCGGGGTCAGGAAAATCCAAAATTTTTCACATTCCCGGTGTTTAGGAAAATCACATTTTTCACACTCCTGGGGTCAGGAGATTCTGATTTTTTTCACACTCCCGGGGTCAAGAAAATCACATTTTTTCACACTCCTGGGATCAGGAAATTCTGATTTTTTCACACTCCCGGGGTCAGGAGATTCTGATTTTTTTCACACTCCCGGGGTCAAGAAAATCACATTTTTTCACACTCCCGGGGTCAGGAAATTCTAATTTTTTTCACACTCCCGGTGTTAGGAAAATCACATTTTTCACACTCCCGGGGTCAGAAAAATTGGATTTTTTCACACTCCCGGGGTCAGGAGAATTTAATTTTTTTCACACTCCCGGGGTCAAGAAAATCACATTTTTTCACACTCCCGGGGTCAGGAAAATTGGATTTTTTAACACTCCCGGGGTCAGGAAAATTGGATTTTTTTCACACTCCCGGGGTCAGGAAAATTGGTGTTTTTTTTCACACTCCCGGGGTGAAGAAAATCACATTTTTTCACACTACCGGGGTCAGGAATTTCTGATTTTTTTCACACTCCCGGTGTTAGGAAAATCACATTTTTCACACTCCCGGGGTAAAGAAAATCACATTTTTTCACACTCCCGGGGTCAGGAGATTCTGATTTCTTTCACACTCCCGGGGTCAAGAAAATCACATTTTTTCACACTCCCGGGGTCAGGAAATTCTAATTTTTTTCACACTCCCGGTGTTAGGAAAATGACATTTTTCACACTCCCGGGGTCAAAAAAATTGGATTTTTTCACACTCCCGGGGTCAGGAGAATTTAATTTTTTTCACACTCCCGGGGTCAAGAAAATCACTTTTTTTCACACTCCCGGGGTCAGGAGATTCTGATTTTTTTCACACTCCCGGGGTCAAGAAAATCACATTTTTTCACACTCCCGGGGTCAGGAATTTGTGATTTTTTTCACACTCCCGGTGTTAGGAAAATCACATTTTTCACACTCCCGGGGTAAAGAAAATCACATTTTTTCACACTCCCGGGGTCAGGAGATTCTGATTTCTTTCACACTCCTGGGGTCAAGAAAATCACATTTTTTCACACTCCCTTGGTCAGGAAATTCTATTTTTTTTCACACTCCCGGTGTTAGGAAAATCACATTTTTCACACTCCCGGGGTCAGAAAAATTGGATGTTTTCACACTCCCGGGGTTAGGAGATTTTAATTTTTTTCACACCCGGGGTCAAGAAAATCACATTTTTTCACACTCCCGGGGTCAGGAGATTTTGATTTTTTCACACTCCCGGGGTCAAGAAAATCACATTTTTCACACTCCCGGGGTCAGGAAATTCTGATTTTTTTTCACACTCCCGGTGTTAGGAAAATCACATTTTTCACACTCCCGGGGTCAAGAAAATCACATTTTTTCACACTCCCGGGGTCAGGAAATTCTGATATTTTTCACACTCCTTGGTCAGGAAAATCGGATATTTTCACACTCCCGGGGTCAGGAAAATCAGATTTTTTTTCATACTCCCGGGGTCAGGACAATCACATTTTTTCACACTCCCTGGGTCAGGAAAATCTTATTTTTTCCATACTCACGGTGTTAGGAAAATCACATTTTTCACACTCCCGGGGTCAGGAAAATTGGATTTTTTCCCACTCCCAGGGTCAGGAGAATTTAATTTTTTTCACAGTCCCGGGGTCAAGAAAATCACATTTTTTCACACTCCCGGGGTCAGGAAATTCTGATATTTTTACACTCCCGGGGTCAGGAAAATCGGATATTTTCACACCCCCGGGGTCAGGAAAATCAGATTTTTTTCAGACTCCCGGGGTCAGGAAAATTGGATTTTTTAACACTCCTGGGGTCAGGATAATTGGATTTTTTTCACACTCCCAGGGTCAGGAAAATTGGGTTTTTTTCACACTCCCGGGGTCAAGAAAATCACATTTTTTCACACACCCGGGGTCAGGAAATTCTGATTTTTTCACACTCCCGTGGTCAGGAGATTCTGATTTTTTTCATACTCCCGGGGTCAAGAAAATCACATTTTTTCACACTCCCGGGGTCAGGAAATTCTAATTTTTTTCACACTCCCGGTGTTAGGAAAATCACATTTTTCACACTCCCGGGGTCAGAAAAATTAGATTTTTTCACACTCCCGGGGTCAGGAGAATTTAATTTTTTTCAGACTCCCGGGTTCAAGAAAATCACATTTTTTCACACTCCCGGGGTCAGGAAAATTGGATTTTTTTAACACTCCCGGGGTCAGGAAAATTGGATTTTTTTCACACTCCCGGGGTCAGGAAAATTGGTTTTTTTTCACACTCCCGGGGTCAAGAAAATCACATTTTTTCACACTCCCGGGGTCAGGAGATTCTGATTTTGTTCACACTCCCGGGGTCAAGAAAATCACATTTTTTCACACTCCCGGGGTCAGGAATTTCTGATTTTTTTCACACTCCCGGTGTTAGGAAAATCACATTTTTCACACTCCCGGGGTCAGGAAAATCACATTTTTTATCACTCCCGGGGTCAGGAAATTCTGATATTTTTCACACTCCCGGGGTCAGGAGAATCGGATATTTTCACACTCCCGGGGTCAGGAAAATCAGATTTTTTTTCATACTCCCGGGGTCAGGAAAAATCACATTTTTTCACACTCCCAGGGTCAGGAAATTCTGATTTATTCACACTCCCGGGGTCAGGAAAATCTGATATTTTTCACACTCCCGGGGACAGGAAAATCGGATATTTTCACACTCCCGGGGTCAGGAAAATCAGATTTTTTTTCACACTCCCGGGGTCAGGAAAATTGGATATTTTCATACTCCCGGGGTCAGGAAAATCTGATATTTTCACACTCCCTGGGTCAGGAAAATTGGATATTTTCATACTTCCGGGGTCAGGAAAATTGCATTTTTCAGACTCCCGGGGTCAGGAAAATCGCATTTTTCATACTCCCGGGGTCAAGAAAATCACATTTTTTCACACTCCCGGGGTCAGGAGATTCTGATTTTTTTCACACTCCCGGGGTCAAGAAAATCACATTTTTTCACACTCACGGGGTCAGGAAATTCTAATTTTTTCACACTCCCGGTGTTAGGAAAATCGGATATTTTCACACTCCCGGGGTCAGGAAAATCAGATTTTTTTTCATACTCCCGGGGTCAGGACAATCACATTTTTTCACACTCCCTGGGTCAGGAAATTCTATTTTTTTTCACACTCCCGGTGTTAGGAAAATCACATTTTTCACACTCCCGGGGTCAGAAAAATTGGATGTTTTCACACTCCCGGGGTTAGGAGATTTTAATTTTTTTCACACCCGGGGTCAAGAAAATCACATTTTTTCACACTCCCGGGGTCAGGAGATTTTGATTTTTTCACACTCCCGGGGTCAAGAAAATCACATTTTTCACACTCCCGGGGACAGGAAATTCTGATTTTTTTTCACACTCCCGGTGTTAGGAAAATCACATTTTTCACACTCCCGGGGTCAGGAAATTCTATTTTTTTTCACACTCCCGGTGTTAGGAAAATCACATTTTTCACACTCCCGGGGTCAGAAAAATTGGATGTTTTCACACTCCCGGGGTTAGGAGATTTAAATTTTTTTCACACCCGGGGTCAAGAAAATCACATTTTTTCACACTCCCGGGGTCACTCCAGGAGAATTTAATTTTTTTCACACTCCCGGGGTCAAGAAAATCACATTTTTTCACACTCCCGGGGTCAGGAAATTCTGATATTTTTCACACTCCCGGGGTCAGGAAAATCGGATATTTTCACTCCCCCGGGGTCAGGAAAATCAGATTTTTTTCAGACTCCCGGGGTCAGGAAAATTGGATTTTTTTAACACTCCTGGGGTCAGGAAAATTGGATTTTTTTCACACTCCCAGGGTCAGGAAAATTGGGTTTTTTCACACTTCCAGGGTCAAGAAAATCACATTTTTTCACACTCCTGGGGTCAGGAAATTCTGATTTTTCACACTCCCGGGGTCAGGAGATTCTGATTTTTTTCACACTCCCAGGGTCAAGAAAATCACATTTTTTCACACTCCCGGGGTCAAGAAAATCACATTTTTTCACACTCCCGGGGTCAGGAAATTCTGATATTTTTCACACTCCTTGGTCAGGAAAATCGGATATTTTCACACTCTCGGGGTCAGGAAAATCAGATTTTTTTTCATACTCCCGGGGTCAGGACAATCACATTTTTTCACACTCCCTGGGTCAGGAAAATCTTATTTTTTCCACACTCACGGTGTTAGGAAAATCACATTTTTCACACTCCCGGGGTCAGGAAAATTGGATTTTTTCCCACTCCCAGGGTCAGGAGAATTTAATTTTTTTCACAGTCCCGGGGTCAAGAAAATCACATTTTTTCACACTCCCGGGGTCAGGAAATTCTGATATTTTTACACTCCCGGGGTCAGGAAAATCGGATATTTTCACACCCCCGGGGTCAGGAAAATCAGATTTTTTTCAGACTCCCGGGGTCAGGAAAATTGGATTTTTTAACACTCCTGGGGTCAGGAAAATTGGATTTTTTTCACACTCCCAGGGTCAGGAAAATTGGTTTTTTTTCACACTCCCGGGGTCAAGAAAATCACATTTTTTCACACACCCGGGGTCAGGAAATTCTGATTTTTTCACACTCCCGGGGTCAGGAGATTCTGATTTTTTTCACACTCCCGGGGTCAAGAAAATCACATTTTTTCACACTCCCGGGGTCAGGAAATTCTAATTTTTTTCACACTCCCGGTGTTAGGAAAATCACATTTTTCACACTCCCGGGGTCAGAAAAATTGGATTTTTTCACACTCCCGGGGTCAGGAGAATTTAATTTTTTCAGACTCCCGGGTTCAAGAAAATCACATTTTTTCACACTCCCGGGGTCAGGAAAATTGGATTTTTTTAACACTCCCGGGGTCAGGAAAATTGGTTTTTTTTTCACACTCCCGGGCTCAAGAAAATCACATTTTTTCACACTCCCGGGGTCAGGAGATTCTGATTTTGTTCACACTCCCGGGGTCAAGAAAATCACATTTTTTCACACTCCCGGGGTCAGGAATTTCTGATTTTTTTCACACTCCCGGTGTTAGGAAAATCACATTTTTCACACTCCCGGGGTCAGGAAAATCACATTTTTTATCACTCCCGGGGTCAGGAAATTCTGATATTTTTCACACTCCCGGGGTCAGGAGAATCGGATATTTTCACACTCCCGGGGTCAGGAAAATCAGATTTTTTTTCATACTCCCGGGGTCAGGAAAAATCACATTTTTTCACACTCCCAGGGTCAGGAAATTCTGATTTATTCACACTCCCGGGGTCAGGAAAATCTGATATTTTTCACACTCCCGGGGACAGGAAAATCGGATATTTTCACACTCCCGGGGTCAGGAAAATCAGATTTTTTTTCACACTCCCGGGGTCAGGAAAATTGCATTTTTCAGACTCCCGGGGTCAGGAAAATCGCATTTTTCATACTCCCGGGGTCAGGAAAATCACATTTTTTCACACTCCCGGGGTCAGGAGATTCTGATTTTTTTCACACTCCCGGGGTCAAGAAAATCACATTTTTTCACACTCACGGGGTCAGGAAATTCTAATTTTTTCACACTCCCGGTGTTAGGAAAATCGGATATTTTCACACTCCCGGGGTCAGGAAAATCAGATTTTTTTTCATACTCCCGGGGTCAGGACAATCACATTTTTTCACACTCCCTGGGTCAGGAAATTCTTATTTTTTCCACACTCACGGTGTTAGGAAAATCACATTTTTCACACTCCCGGGGTCAGGAAAATTGGATTTTTTCACACTCCCGGGGTTAGGAGAATTTAATTTTTTTCACACTCCCGGGGTCAAGAAAATCACATTTTTTCACACTCCCGGGGTCAGGAAATTCTGATATTTTTCACACTCCCGGGGTCAGGAAAATCGGATATTTTCACACCCCCGGGGTCAGGAAAATCAGATTTTTTTCAGACTCCCGGGGTCAGGAAAATTGGATTTTTTTAACACTCCTGGGGTCAGGAAAATTGGATTTTTTTCACACTCCCAGGGTCAGGAAAATTGGGTTTTTTTCACACTTCCGGGGTCAAGAAAATCACATTTTTTCACACTCCTGGGGTCAGGAAATTCTGATTTTTCACACTCCCGGGGTCAGGAGATTCTGATTTTTTTCACACTCCCGGGGTCAAGAAAATCACATTTTTTCACCCTCCCGGGGTCAGGAAATTCTAATTTTTTTCACACTCCCGGTGTTAGGAAAATCACATTTTTCACACTCCCGGGGTCAGAAAAATTGGATTTTTTCACACTCCTGGGGTCAGGAGAATTTAATTTTTTTCAGACTCCCGGGGTCAAGAAAATCACATTTTTTCACACTCCCGGGGTCAGGAAAATTGGATTTTTTTAACACTCCCGGGGTCAGATAAATTGGGTTTTTTTCACACACCCGGGGTCAAGAAAATCACATTTTTTCACACTCCCGGGATCAGGAGATTCTGATTTTGTTCACATTCCCGGGGTCAAGAAAATCACATTTTTTCACACTCCCGGGGTCAGGAATTTCTGATTTTTTTCACACTCCCGGTGTTAGGAAAATCACATTTTTCACACTCTCGGGGTCAAAATCACATTTTTTATCACTCCCGGGGTCAGGAAATTCTGATATTTTTCACACTCCCGGGGTCAGGAAAATCGGATATTTTCACACTCCCGGGGTCAGGAAAATCAGATTTTTTTTCATAATCCCGTGGTCAGGAAAAATCACATTTTTTTCACACTCCCAGGGTCAGGAAATTCTGATTTTTTTCACACTCACGGTGCTAGGAAAATCACATTTTTCACACTCCCGTGGTCATGAAAATTTGATTTTTTCACACTCCCGGGGTCAGGAGTATTTAATTTTTTTCACACTCCCGGGGTCAAGAAAATCACATTTATTCACAGTCCCGGGGTCAGGAAATTCAGATATTTTTCACACTCCCTGGGACAGGAAAATCGGATATTTTCACACTCCCGGGGTCAGGAAAATCAGATTTTTTTTCACACTCCCGGGGTCAGGAAAATTGCATTTTTCAGACTCCCGGGGTCAGGAAAATCGCATTTTTCATACTCCCGGGGTCAGGAAAATCACATTTTCACACTCCCGGGGTCAGGAGATTCTGATTTTTTTCACACTCCCGGGGTCAAGAAAATCACATTTTTTCACACTCACGGGGTCAGGAAATTCTAATTTTTTCACACTCCCGGTGTTAGGAAAATCACATTTTTCACACTCCCGGTGTCAGAAAAATTGGGATTTTTCACACTCCCGGGGTCAGGAGAATTTAATTTTTTTCACACTCCCGGGGTCAGGAAAATGGGATTCTTTTAACACTCCCGGGGTCAGGAAAATTGGATTTTTTTCACACTCCCGGGGTCAAGAAAATCACATTTTTTCACACTCCCGGGGTCAGTAGATTCTGATTTTTTTTCACACTCCCGGGGTCAAGAAAATCACATTTTTTCACACTCCCGGGGGTCAGGAAATTTTCATTTTTTTAACACTCCCGGGGTCAAGAAAATCACATTTTTCACACTCCCGGGGTCAAGAAAATCGGATATTTTCACACTCCCGGGGTCAGGAAAATCAGATTTTTTTTCACACTCCCGCGGTCAGGAAAATTGGATATTTTCATACTCCCGGGGTCAGGAAAATCGCATTTTTCATTCTCCCGGGGTCAGGAAAATTGGGTTTTTTTCACACTCCCGGGGTCAAGAAAATCACATTTTTCACACTCCCGGGTTCAGGAGATTCTGATTTTTTTCACACTCCCGGGGTCAAGAAAATCACATTTTTTCACACTCACGGGGTCAGGAATTTCTAATTTTTTTCACATTCCCGGTGTTAGGAAAATCACATTTTTCACACTCCCGGGGTCAGAAAAATTGGGATTTTTCACACTCCCATGGTCAGGAGAATTTAATTTTTTTCACACTCCCGGGGTCAGGAAAATGGGATTCTTTTAACACTCCCGGGGTCAGGAAAATTGGATTTTTTTCACACTCCCGGGGTCAGGAAAATTGGGTTTTTTTCACACTCCCGGGGTCAAGAAAATCACATTTTTTCACACTCCCGGGGTCAGGAGATTCTGATTTTTTTCACACTCCCGGGGTCAAGAAAATCACATTTTTTCACACTCCCGGGGTCAGGAAATTCTGATTTTTTTCACACTCCCGGTGTTAGGAAAATCACATTTTTCACACTCCCGGGATCAAGAAAATCACATTTTTTCAAACTCCCGGGGTCAGGAAATTCTGATATTTTTCACACTCCCGGGGTCAGGAAAATCGGATATTTTCACACTCCCGGGGTCAGGAAAATCAGATTTTTTTTCATACTCCCGGGGTCAGGAAAAATCACATTTTTTCACACTCCCGCGGTCAGGAAAATTGGATTTTTTCACACTCCCGGGGTCAGGAGTATTTAATTTTTTTCACACTTCCGGGGTCAAGAAAATCACATTTATTCACAGTCCCGGGGTCAGGAAATTCTGATATTTTTCACAATCCCGGGGACAGGAAAATCGGATATTTTCACACTCCCGGGGTCAGGAAAATCAGATTTTTTTTCACACTCACGGTGTTAGGAAAATCACATTTTTCACACTCCCGGGGTCAGGAAAATTGGATTTTTTCACACTCCCGGGGTCAGGAGTATTTAATTTTTTTCACACTTCCGGGGTCAAGAAAATCACATTTATTCACAGTCCCGGGGTCAGGAAATTCTGATATTTTTCACAATAACGGGGACAGGAAAATCGGATATTTTCACACTCCCGGGGTCAGGAAAATCAGATTTTTTTTCACAGTCCCGGGGTCAGGAAAATTGGATATTTTCATACTCCCGGGGTCAGGAAAATCTGATATTTTCACACTCCCTGGGTCACGAAAATTGGATATTTTCATACTTCCGGGGTCAGGAAAATTGCATTTTTCAGACTCCCGGGTTCAGGAAAATCGCATTTTTAATACTCGCGGGGTCAGGAAAATCACATTTTTTCACACTCCCGGGGTCAGGAGATTCTGATTTTTTTCACACTCCCGGGGTCAAGAAAATCACATTTTTTCACACTCACGGGGTCAGGAAATTCTAATTTTTTCACACTCCCGGTGGTAGGAAAATCACATTTTTCACACTCCCGGTGTCAGAAAAATTGGGATTTTTCACACTCCTGGGGTCAGGAGAATTTAATTTTTTTCACACTCCCGGGGTCAGGAAAATGGGATTCTTTTAACACTCCCGGGGTCAGGAAAATTGGATTTTTTTCACACTCCCGGGGTCAAGAAAACCACATTTTTTCACACTCCCGGGGTCAGTAGATTCTGATTTTTTTCACACTCCCGGGGTCAAGAAAATCACATTTTTTCACACTCCCAGGGTCAGGAAATTTTCATTTTTTTAACACTCCCGGTGTTATGAAAATCACATTTTTCACACTCCCGGGGTCAAGAAAATCACATTTTTTCACACTCCCGGGGTCAGGAGATTCTGATATTTTTCACACTCCCGGGGTCAGGAAAATCTGATATTTTCACACCCCCGGGGTCAGGAAAATCAGATTTTTTTCATACTCCCGGGGTCAGGAAAATTGGATTTTTTTCACATTCCCGGGGTCAGGAAAATTGGATATTTTCACACTCCCGAGGTCAGGAAAATTGGATATTTTCATACTTCCGGGGTCAGGAAAATTGCATTTTTCAGACTCCCAGGGTCAGGAAAATCGCATTTTTCATTCTCCCGGGGTCAGGAAAATTGGGTTTTTTTCACACTCCCGGGGTCAAGAAAATCACATTTTTCACACTCCCGGGGTCTGGAGATTCTGATTTTTTTCACACTCCCGGGGTCAAGAAAATCACATTTTTTCACACTCACGGGGTCAGGAATTTCTAATTTTTTTCACAATCCCGGGGTCAGAAAAATTGGGTTTTTTCACACTCCCGGGGTCAGGAGAATTTAATTTTTTTCACAGTCCCGGGGTCAGGAAAATGGGATTCTTTTAACACTCCCGGGGTCAGGAAAATTGGATTTTTTTCACACTCCCGGGGTCAGGAAAATTGGTTTTTTTTCACACTCCCGGGGTCAAGAAAATCACATTTTTTCACACTCCCGGGGTCAGGAGATTCTGATTTTTTTCACACTCCCGGGGTCAAGAAAATCACATTTTTTCACACTCCCGGGGTCAGGAAATTCTGATATTTTTCACACTCCCGGTGTTAGGAAAATCACATTTTTCACACTCCCAGGATCAAGAAAATCACATTTTTTCACACTCCCGGGGTCAGGAAATTCTGATATTTTTCACACTCCCGGGGTCAGGAAAATCGGATATTTTCACACTCCCTGGGTCAGGAAAATTGGATATTTTCATACTTCCGGGGTCAGGAAAATTGCATTTTTCAGACTCCCGGGGTCAGGAAAATCGCATTTTTCATACTCCCGGGGTCAGGAAAATCACATTTTTTCACACTCCCGGGGTCAGGAGATTCTGATTTTTTTCACACTCCCGGGGTCAAGAAAATTACATTTTTTCACACTCACGGGGTCAGGAAATTCTAATTTTTTCACACTCCCGGTGTAAGGAAAATCACATTTTTCACACTCCCGGTGTCAGAAAAATTGGGATTTTTCACACTCCCGGGGTCAGTAGAATTTAATTTTTTTCACACTCCCGGGGTCAGGAAAATGGGATTCTTTTAACACTCCCGGGGTCAAGGAAAATTGGATTTTTTTCACACTCCCGGGGTCAAGAAAATCACATTTTTTCACACTCCCGGGGTCAGTAGATTCTGATTTTTTTCACACTCCCGGGGTCAAGAAAATCACATTTTTTCACACTCCCGTGGTCAGGAAATTTTCATTTTTTTAACACTCCTGGTGTTAGGAAAATCACATTTTTCACACTCCCGGGGTTAAGAAAATCACATTTTTTCACACTCCCGGGGTCAGGAGATTCTGATATTTTTCACACTCCCGGGGTCAGGAAAATCTGATATTTTCACACCCCCGGGGTCAGGAAAATCAGATTTTTTTTCACAGTCCCGGGGTCAGGAAAATTGGATATTTTCATACTCCCGGGGTCAGGAAAATCTGATATTTTCACACTCCCTGGGTCACGAAAATTGGATATTTTCATACTTCCGGGGTCAGGAAAATTGCATTTTTCAGACTCCCGGGTTCAGGAAAATCGCATTTTTAATACTCGCGGGGTCAGGAAAATCACATTTTTTCACACTGCCGGGGTCAGGAGATTCTGATTTTTTTCACACTCCCGGGGTCAAGAAAATCACATTTTTTCACACTCACGGGGTCAGGAAATTCTAATTTTTTCACACTCCCGGTGGTAGGAAAATCACATTTTTCACACTCCCGGTGTCAGAAAAATTGGGATTTTTCACACTCCTGGGGTCAGGAGAATTTAATTTTTTTCACACTCCCGGGGTCAGGAAAATGGGATTCTTTTAACACTCCCGGGGTCAGGAAAATTGGATTTTTTTCACACTCCCGGGGTCAAGAAAATCACATTTTTTCACACTCCCGGGGTCAGTAGATTCTGATTTTTTTCACACTCCCGGGGTCAAGAAAATCACATTTTTTCACACTCCCGGGGTCAGGAAATTTTCATTTTTTTAACACTCCCGGTGTTATGAAAATCACATTTTTCACACTCCCGGGGTCAAGAAAATCACATTTTTTCACACTCCCGGGGTCAGGAGATTCTGATATTTTTCACACTCCCGGGGTCAGGAAAATCTGCTATTTTCACACCCCCGGGGTCAGGAAAATCAGATTTTTTTCATACTCCCGGGGTCAGGAAAATTGGATTTTTTTCACATTCCCGGGGTCAGGAAAATTGGATATTTTCACACTCCCGAGGTCAGGAAAATTGGATATTTTCATACTTCCGGGGTCAGGAAAATTGCATTTTTCAGACTCCCAGGGTCAGGAAAATCGCATTTTTCATTCTCCCGGGGTCAGGAAAATTGGGTTTTTTTCACACTCCCGGGGTCAAGAAAATCACATTTTTCACACTCCCGGGGTCTGGAGATTCTGATTTTTTTCACACTCCCGGGGTCAAGAAAATCACATTTTTTCACACTCACGGGGTCAGGAATTTCTAATTTTTTTCACATTCCCGGTGTTAGGAAAATCACATTTTTCACAATCCCGGGGTCAGAAAAATTGGGTTTTTTCACACTCCCGGGGTCAGGAGAATTTAATTTTTTTCACAGTCCCGGGGTCAGGAAAATGGGATTCTTTTAACACTCCCGGGGTCAGGAAAATTGGATTTTTTTCACACTCCCGGGGTCAGGAAAATTGGTTTTTTTTCACACTCCCGGGGTCAAGAAAATCACATTTTTTCACACTCCCGGGGTCAGGAGATTCTGATTTTTTTCACACTCCCGGGGTCAAGAAAATCACATTTTTTCACACTCCCGGGGTCAGGAAATTCTGATATTTTTCACACTCCCGGTGTTAGGAAAATCACATTTTTCACACTCCCAGGATCAAGAAAATCACATTTTTTCACACTCCCGGGGTCAGGAAATTCTGATATTTTTCACACTCCCGGGGTCAGGAAAATCGGATATTTTCACACTCCCTGGGTCAGGAAAATTGGATATTTTCATACTTCCGGGGTCAGGAAAATTGCATTTTTCAGACTCCCGGGGTCAGGAAAATCGCATTTTTCATACTCCCGGGGTCAGGAAAATCACATTTTTTCACACTCCCGGGGTCAGGAGATTCTGATTTTTTTCACACTCCCGGGGTCAAGAAAATTACATTTTTTCACACTCACGGGGTCAGGAAATTCTAATTTTTTCACACTCCCGGTGTAAGGAAAATCACATTTTTCACACTCCCGGTGTCAGAAAAATTGGGATTTTTCACACTCCCGGGGTCAGTAGAATTTAATTTTTTTCACACTCCCGGGGTCAGGAAAATGGGATTCTTTTAACACTCCCGGGGTCAAGGAAAATTGGATTTTTTTCACACTCCCGGGGTCAAGAAAATCACATTTTTTCACACTCCCGGGGTCAGTAGATTCTGATTTTTTTCACACTCCCGGGGTCAAGAAAATCACATTTTTTCACACTCCCGTGGTCAGGAAATTTTCATTTTTTTAACACTCCTGGTGTTAGGAAAATCACATTTTTCACACTCCCGGGGTTAAGAAAATCACATTTTTTCACACTCCCGGGGTCAGGAGATTCTGATATTTTTCACACTCCCGGGGTCAGGAAAATCTGATATTTTCACACCCCCGGGGTCAGGAAAATCAGATTTTTTTCATACTCCCGTGGTCAGGAAAATTGGATTTTTTTCACATTCCCGGGGTCAGGAAAATTGGATATTTTCACACTCCCGGGGTCAGGAAAATTGGATATTTTCATACTTCCGGGGTCAGGAAAATTGCATTTTTCAGACTCCCGGGGTCAGGAAAATCGCATTTTTCATTCTCCCGGGGTCAGGAAAATTGGGTTTTTTTCACACTCCCTGGGTCAGGAGTATTTAATTTTTTTCACACTTCCGGGGTCAAGAAAATCACATTTATTCACAGTCCCGGGGTCAGGAAATTCTGATATTTTTCACAATCCCGGGGACAGGAAAATCGGATATTTTCACACTCCCGGGGTCAGGAAAATCAGATTTTTTTTCACACTCCCGGGGTCAGGAAAATTGGATATTTTCATACTCCCGGGGTCAGGAAAATCTGATATTTTCACACTCCCTGGGTCACGAAAATTGGATATTTTCATACTTCCGGGGTCAGGAAAATTGCATTTTTCAGACTCCCGGGTTCAGGAAAATCGCATTTTTAATACTCCCGGGGTCAGGAAAATCACATTTTTTCACACTGCCGGGGTCAGGAGATTCTGATTTTTTTCACACTCCCGGGGTCAAGAAAATCACATTTTTTCACACTCACGGGGTCAGGAAATTCTAATTTTTTCACACTCCCGGTGGTAGGAAAATCACATTTTTCACACTCCCGGTGTCAGAAAAATTGGGATTTTTCACACTCCTGGGGTCAGGAGAATTTAATTTTTTTCACACTCCCGGGGTCAGGAAAATGGGATTCTTTTAACACTCCCGGGGTCAGGAAAATTGGATTTTTTTCACACTCCCGGGGTCAAGAAAATCACATTTTTTCACACTCCCGGGGTCAGTAGATTCTGATTTTTTTCACACTCCCGGGGTCAAGAAAATCACATTTTTTCACACTCCCGGGGTCAGGAAATTTTCATTTTTTTAACACTCCCGGTGTTAGGAAAATCACATTTTTCACACTCCCGAGGTCAAGAAAATCACATTTTTTCACACTCCCGGGGTCAGGAGATTCTGATATTTTTCACACTCCCGGGGTCAGGAAAATTTGATATTTTCATACTTCCGGGGTCAGGAAAATTGCATTTTTCAGACTCCCAGGGTCAGGAAAATCGCATTTTTCATTCTCCCGGGGTCAGGAAAATTGGGTTTTTTTCACACTCCCGGGGTCAAGAAAATCACATTTTTCACACTCCCGGGGTCAGGAGATTCTGATTTTTTTCACACTCCCGGGGTCAAGAAAATCACATTTTTTCACACTCATGGGGTCAGGAATTTCTAATTTTTTTCACATTCCCGGTGTTAGGAAAATCACATTTTTCACAATCCTGGGGTCAGAAAAATTGGGTTTTTTCACACTCCCGGGGTCAGGAGAATTTAATTTTTTTCACAGTCCCGGGGTCAGGAAAATGGGATTCTTTTAACACTCCTGGGGTCAGGAAAATTGGATTTTTTTCACACTCCCGGGGTCAGGAAAATTGGTTTTTTTTCACACTCCCGGGGTCAAGAAAATCACATTTTTTCACACTCCCGGGGTCAGGAGATTCTGATTTTTTTCACACTCCCGGGGTCAAGAAAATCACATTTTTTCACACTCCCGGGGTCAGGAAATTCTGATATTTTTCACACTCCCGGTGTTAGGAAAATCACATTTTTCACACTCCCAGGATCAAGAAAATCACATTTTTTCACACTCCCGGGGTCAGGAAATTCTGATATTTTTCACACTCCCGGGGTCAGGAAAATCGGATATTTTCACACTCCCTGGGTCAGGAAAATTGGATATTTTCATACTTCCGGGGTCAGGAAAATTGCATTTTTCAGACTCCCGGGGTCAGGAAAATCGCATTTTTCATACTCCCGGGGTCAGGAAAATCACATTTTTTCACACTCCCGGGGTCAGGAGATTCTGATTTTTTTCACACTCCCGGGGTCAAGAAAATCACATTTTTTCACACTCACGGGGTCAGGAAATTCTAATTTTTTCACACTCCCGGTGTAAGGAAAATCACATTTTTCACACTCCCGGTGTCAGAAAAATTGGGATTTTTCACACTCCCGGGGTCAGTAGAATTTAATTTTTTTCACACTCCCGGGGTCAGGAAAATGGGATTCTTTTAACACTCCCGGGGTCAGGAAAATTGGATTTTTTTCACACTCCCGGGGTCAGTAGATTCTGATTTTTTTCACACTCCCGGGGTCAAGAAAATCACATTTTTTCACACTCCCGTGGTCAGGAAATTTTCATTTTTTTAACACTCCTGGTGTTAGGAAAATCACATTTTTCACACTCCCGGGGTCAAGAAAATCACATTTTTTCACACTCCCGGGGTCAGGAGATTCTGATATTTTTCACACCCCCGGGGTCAGGAAAATCAGATTTTTTTCATACTCCCGTGGTCAGGAAAATTGGATTTTTTTCACATTCCCGGGGTCAGGAAAATTGGATATTTTCACACTCCCGGGGTCAGGAAAATTGGATATTTTCATACTTCCGGGGTCAGGAAAATTGCATTTTTCAGACTCCCGGGGTCAGGAAAATCGCATTTTTCATTCTCCCGGGGTCAGGAAAATTGGGTTTTTTCACACTCCCGGGGTCAAGAAAATCACATTTTTCACACTCCCGGGGTCAGGAGATTCTGATTTTTTTCACACTCCCGGGGTCAAGAAAATCACATTTTTTTATAGTCACGGGGTCAGGAATTTCTAATTTTTTTCACATTCCCGGTGTTAGGAAAATCACATTTTTCACACTCCCGTGGTCAGGAGAATTTAATTTTTTTCACACTCCCGGGGTCAGGAAAATGGGATTCTTTTAACACTCCCGGGGTCAGGAAAATTGGATTTTTTTCACACTCCCGGGGTCAGGAAAATTGGGTTTTTTTCACACTCCCGGGGTCAAGAAAATCACATTTTTTCACACTCCCGGGGTCAGGAGATTCTGATTTTTTTCACACTCCCGGGGTCAAGAAAATCACATTTTTTCACACTCCCGGGGTCAGGAAATTCTGATTTTTTTCACACTCCCGGTGTTAGGAAAATCACATTTTTCACACTCCCGGGATCAAGAAAATCACATTTTTTCAAACTCCCGGGGTCAGGAAATTCTGATATTTTTCACACTCCCGGTGTCAGGAAAATCGGATATTTTCACACTCCCGGGGTCAGGAAAATCAGATTTTTTTTCATACTCCCGGGGTCAGGAAAAATCACATTTTTTCACACTCCCAGGGTCAGGAAATTCTGATTTTTTTCACACTCACGGTGTTAGGAAAATCACATTTTTCACACTCCCGGGGTCAGGAGTATTTAATTTTTTTCACACTCCCGGGGTCAAGAAAATCACATTTATTCACAGTCCCGGGGTCAGGAAATTCTGATATTTTTCACAATCCCGGGGACAGGAAATTCTGATTTTTTTCACACTCCCGGTGTTAGGAAAATCACATTTTTCACACTCCCGGGATCAAGAAAATCACATTTTTTCAAACTCCCGGTGTCAGGAAATTCTGATATTTTTCACACTCCCGGTGTCAGGAAAATTGGATATTTTCATACTTCCGGGGTCAGGAAAATTGCATTTTTCAGACTCCCGGGGTCAGGAAAATCGCATTTTTCATACTCCCGGGGTCAGGAAAATCACATTTTTTCACACTCCCGGGGTCAGGAGATTCTGATTTTTTTCACACTCCCGGGGTCAAGAAAATCACATTTTTTCACACTCACGGGGTCAGGAAATTCTAATTTTTTCACACTCCCGGTGGTAGGAAAATCACATTTTTCACACTCCCGGTGTCAGAAAAATTGGGATTTTTCACACTCCCGGGGTCAGGAGAATTTAATTTTTTTCACACTCCCGGGGTCAGGAAAATGGGATACTTTTAACACTCCCGGGGTCAGGAAAATTGGATTTTTTTCACACTCCCGGGGTCAAGAAAATCACATTTTTTCACACTCCCGGGGTCAGTAGATTCTGATTTTTTTCACACTCCCGGGGTCAAGAAAATCACATTTTTTCACACTCCCGGGGTCAGGAAATTTTCATTTTTTTAACACTCCCGGTGTTAGGAAAATCACATTTTTCACACTCCCGGGGTCAAGAAAATCACATTTTTTCACATTCCCGGGGTCAGGAGATTCTGATATTTTTCACACTCCCGGGGTCAGGAAAATCTGATATTTTCACACCCCCGGGGTCAGGAAAATCAGATTTTTTTCATACTCCCTGGGTCAGGAAAATTGGATTTTTTTCACATTCCCGGGGTCAGGAAAATTGGATATTTTCACACTTACGGGGTCAGGAATTTCTAATTTTTTTCACATTCCCGGTGTTAGGAAAATCACATTTTTCACACTCCCGGGGTCAGAAAAATTGGGTTTTTTCACACTCCCGGGGTCAGGAGAATTTAATTTTTTTCACACTCCCGGGGTCAGGAAAATGGGATTCTTTTAACACTCCCGGGGTCAGGAAAATTGGATTTTTTTCACACTCCCGGGGTCAGGAAAATTGGGTTTTTTTCACACTCCCGGGGTCAAGAAAATCACATTTTTTCACACTCCCGGGGTCAGGAGATTCTGATTTTTTTCACACTCCCGGGGTCAAGAAAATCACATTTTTTCACACTCCCGGGGTCAGGAAATTCTGATATTTTTCACACTCCCGGTGTTAGGAAAATCACATTTTTCACACTCCCGGGGTCAGGAAAATCAGATTTTTTTCATACTCCCGGGGTCAGGAAATTCTGATTTTTTTCACACTCACGGTGTTAGGAAAATCACATTTTTCACACTCCCGGGGTCAGGAATATTGGATTTTTTCACACTCCCGGGGTCAGGAGAATTTAATTTTTTTCAGACTCCTGGGGTCAAGAAAATCACATTTTTTCACACTCCCGGGGTCAGGAAATTCTGATATTTTTCACACTCCCGGGGTCAGGAAAATCGGATATTTTCACACTCCCGGGGTCAGGAAAATCAGATTTTTTTTCACACTCCCGTGGTCAAGAAAATCACATTTTTTCACACTCTCGGGGTCAGGAAATTCTGATTTTTTTCACACTCCCGGTGTTAGGAAAATCACATTTTTCACACTCCCGGGATCAAGAAAATCACATTTTTTCGCACTCCCGGGGTCAGGAAATTCTGATATTTTTCACACTCCCTGGGTCAGTCAAATCGGATATTTTCACACTCCCGGGGTCAGGAGAATTTAATTTTTTTCACACTCCCGGGGTCAAGAAAATCACATTTTTCACACTCCCGGGGTCAGGAAATTCTGATATTTTTCACACTCCCGGTGGAAGGAAAATCACATTTTTCACACTCCCGGGGTCAGGAGATTCTGATTTCTTTCACACTCCCGGGGTCAAGAAAATCACATTTGTTCACACTCCCGGGGTCAGGAAATTCTAATTTTTTTTCACACTTCCGGTGTTAGGAAAATCACATTTTTCACACTCCCGGGGTCAGAAAAATTGAATTTTTTCACACTCCCGGGGTCAGGAGAATTTAATTTTTTTAACACTCCCGGGGTCAAGAAAATCACATTTTTTCACACTCCCGGGGTCAGGAAAATTGGATTCTTTTAACACTCCCGGGGTCAGGAAAATTGGATTTTTTTCACACTCCCGGGGTCAGGAAAATTGGGTTTTTTTCACACTCCCGGGGTCAAGAAAATCACATTTTTTCACACTCCCGGGGTCAGGAGATTCTGATTTTTTCACACTCCCGGGGTCAAGAAAATCACATTTTTTCACACTCCCGGGGTCAGGAAATTCTGATATTTTTCACACTCCCGGTGTTAGGAAAATCACATTTTTCACACTCCCAGGATCAAGAAAATCACATTTTTTCACACTCCCGGGGTCAGGAAATTCTGATATTTTTCACACTCCCGGGGTCAGGAAAATCGGATATTTTCACACTCCCGGGGTCAGGAAAATCAGATTTTTTTCATACTCCCGGGGTCAGGAAAATCACATTTTTTCACACTCCCAGGGTCAAAGGAAATTCTGATTTTGTTCACACTCACGGTGTTAGGAAAATCACATTTTTCACACTCCCGGGGTCAGGAATATTGGATTTCTTCACACTCCCGGGGTCAGGAGAATTTAATTTTTTTCAGACTCCTGGGGTCAAGAAAATCACATTTTTTCACACTCCCGGGGTCAGGAAATTCTGATATTTTTCACACTCCCCGGGTCAGGAAAATCGGATATTTTCACACTCCCGGGGTCAGGAAAATCGGATATTTTCACACTCCCGGGGTCAGGAAAATCAGATTTTTTTTCACACTCCCGCGGTCAGGAAAATTGGATATTTTCATACTCCCGGGATCAGGAAAATCGCATTTTTCATACTCCCGGGGTCAGGAAAATCAAAAAAAATTCACATTCCCGGGGTCAGGAAAATCAGATTTTTTTTTCACACTCCCGGGGTCAAGAAAATCACATTTTTTCACACTCCCGGGGTCAGGAAATTTTGATTTTTTTCACACTCCCGGTGTTAGGAAAATCACATTTTTCACACTCCCGGGGTCAAGAAAATCACATTTTTTCACACTCCCGGGGTCAGGAAATTCTGATATTTTTCACACTCCCGGGGTCAGGAAAATCGGATATTTTCACACTCCCGGGGTCAGGAAAATCAGATTTTTTTTCATACTCCCGGGGTCAGGACAATCACATTTTTTCACACTCCCTGGGTCAGGAAATTCTTATTTTTTCCACACTCACGGTGTTAGGAAAATCACATTTTTCACACTCCCGGGGTCAGGAGAATTTAATTTTTTTCACACTCCCGGGGTCAAGAAAATTACATTTTTTCACACTCCCGGGGTCAGACAATTCTGATATTTTTCACACTCCCGGGGTCAGGAAAATCAGATTTTTTTTCACACTCCCGCGGTCAGGAAAATTGGATATTTTCATACTCCCGGGATCAGGAAAATCGCATTTTTCATACTCCCGGGGTCAGGAAAATCAAAAAATATTCACATTCCCGGGGTCAGGAAAATCAGATTTTTTTCATACTCCCGGGGTCAGGAAAATTGGATTTTTTTCACACTCCCGGTGTCAGGAAAATTAGATATTTTCACACTCCCGGGGTCAGGAAAATCAGATTTTTTTCAAACTCCCGGGATCAAGAAAATCACATTTTTTCACACTCCCGGGGTCAGGAAATTCTGATATTTTTCACACTCCCGGGGTCAGGAAAATCGGATATTTTCACACTCCCGCGGTCAGGAAAATCAGATTTTTTTCATACTCCCGGGGTCAGGAAAACTGGATATTTTCACACTCCTGGGGTCAGGAAAATTGGGTTTTTTTCACACTCCCGGGGTCAAGAAAATCACATTTTTTCACACTCCCGGGGTCAGGAGATTCTGATTTTTTTCACACTCCCGGGGTCAAGAAAATCACATTTTTTCACACTCCCGGGGTCAGGAAATTCTGATATTTTTCACACTCCCGGTGTTAGAAAAATCACATTTTTCACACTCCCAGGATCAAGAAAATCACATTTTTTCACACTCCCGGGGTCAGGAAATTCTGATATTTTTCACACTCCCGGGGTCAGGAAAATCGGATATTTTCACACTCCTGGGGTCAGGAAAATCAGATTTTTTTCATACTCCCGGGGTCAGGAAAATCACATTTTTTCACACTCCCAGGGTCAAAGGAAATTCTGATTTTTTTCACACTCACGGTGTTAGGAAAATCACATTTTTCACACTCCCGGGGTCAGGAATATTGGATTTCTTCACACTCCCGGGGTCAGGAGAATTTAATTTTTTTCAGACTCCTGGGGTCAAGAAAATCACATTTTTTCACACTCCCGGGGTCAGGAAATTCTGATATTTTTCACACTCACGGGGTCAGGAAAATCAGATATTTTCACACTCCCGGGGTCAGGAAAATCAGATTTTTTTTCACACTCCCGGGGTCAAGAAAATCACATTTTTTCACACTCCCGGGGTCAGGAAATTCTGATTTTTTTCACACTCCCGGTGTTAGGAAAATCACATTTTTCACACTCCCAGGATCAAGAAAATCACATTTTTTCGCACTCCCGGGGTCAGGAAATTCTGATATTTTTCACACTCCCGGGGTCAGGAAAATCGGATATTTTCACACTCCCGGGGTCAGGAAAATCAGATTTTTTTTCACACTCCCGCGGTCAGGAAAATTGGATATTTTCATACTCCCGGGATCAGGAAAATCGCATTTTTCATACTCCCGGGGTCAGGAAAATCAAAAAAAATTCACATTCCCGGGGTCAGGAAAATCAGATTTTTTTCATACTCCCGGGGTCAGGAAAACTGGATATTTTCATACTCCCGGGGTCAGGAAAATTGCATTTTTCAGACTCCCGGGGTCAGGAAAATCGCATTTTTCATACTCCCGGGGTCAGGAAATTTTGATTTTTTTCACACACCCGGTGTTAGGAAAATCACATTTTTCACACTCCCGGGGTCAAGAAAATCACATTTTTTCACACTCCCGGGGTCAGGAAATTCTGATATTTTTCACACTCCCGGGGTCAGGAAAATCGGATATTTTCACACTCCCGGGGTCAGGAAAATCAGATTTTTTTTCATACTCCCGGGGTCAGGACAATCACATTTTTTCACACTCCCTGGGTCAGGAAATTCTTATTTTTTCCACACTCACGGTGTTAGGAAAATCACATTTTTCACACTCCCGGGGTCAGGAGAATTTAATTTTTTTCACACTCCCGGGGTCAAGAAAATCACATTTTTTCACACTCCCGGGGTCAGGAAATTCTGATATTTTTCACACTCCCGGGGTCAGGAAAATCAGATTTTTTTTCACACTCCCGGGGTCAGGAAAATCAGATTTTTTTTCACACTCCCGCGGTCAGGAAAATTGGATATTTTCATACTCACGGGATCAGGAAAATCGCATTTTTCATACTCCCGGGGTCAGGAAAATCAAAAAAAATTCACATTCCCGGGGTCAGGAAAATCAGATTTTTTTCACACTCCCGGTGTCAGGAAAATTGGATATTTTCACACTCCCGGGGTCAGGAAAATCAGATTTTTTTCATACTCCCGGGATCAAGAAAATCACATTTTTTCACACTCCCGGGGTCAGGAAATTCTGATATTTTTCACACTCCCGGGGTCAGGAAAATCGGATATTTTCACACTCCCGGGGTCAGGAAAATCAGATTTTTTTCCACACTCCCGCGGTCAGGAAAATTGGATATTTTCATACTCCCGGGATCAGGAAAATCGCATTTTTCATACACCCGGGGTCAGGAAAATCAAAAAAAATTCACACTCCCGGGGTCAGGAAATTCTGATATTTTTCACACTCCCGGGGTCAGGAAAATCGGATATTTTCACACTCCCGGGGTCAGGAAAATCAGATTTTTTTTCACACTCCCGGGGTCAGGAAATTCTGATATTTTTCACACTCCCGGTGTTAGGAAAATCACATTTTTCACACTCCCAGGATCAAGAAAATCACATTTTTTCACACTCCCGGGGTCAGGAAATTCTGATATTTTTCACACTCCCGGGGTCAGGAAAATCGGATATTTTCACACTCCCGGGGTCAGGAAAATCAGATTTTTTTCATACTCCCGGGGTCAGGAAAATCACATTTTTTCACAATCCCAGGGTCAGGAAATTCTGATTTTTTTCACACTCACGGTGTTAGGAAAATCACATTTTTCACACTCCCGGGGTCAGGAATATTGGATTTTTTCACACTCCCGGGTTCAGGAGAATTTAATTTTTTTCAGAATCCTGGGGTCAAGAAAATCACATTTTTTCACACTCCCGGGGTCAGGAAATTCTGATATTTTTCACACTCCCGGGGTCAGGAAAATCGGATATTTTCACACTCCCGGGGTCAGGAAAATCAGATTTTTTTTCACACTCCCGTGGTCAAGAAAATCACATTTTTTTCACACTCCCGGGGTCAGGAAATTCTGATTTTTTTCACACTCCTGGTGTTAGGAAAATCACATTTTTCACACTCCCGGGATCAAGAAAATCACATTTTTTCGCACTCCCGGGGTCAGGAAATTCTGATATTTTTCACACTCCCGGGGTCAGGAAAATCGGATATTTTCACACTCCCGGGGTCAGGAAATTCTTATTTTTTCCACACTCACGGTGTTAGGAAAATCACATTTTTCACACTCCCGGGGTCAGGAGAATTTAATTTTTTTCACACTCCCGGGGTCAAGAAAATCACATTTTTTCACACTCTTGGGGTCAGGAAATTCTGATATTTTTCACACTCCCGGTGGAAGGAAAATCACATTTGTTCACACTCCCGGGGTCAGGAAATTCTAATTTTTTTTCACACTCCCGGTGTTAGGAAAATCACATTTTTCACACTCCCGGGGTCAGGAGAATTTAATTTTTTTCACACTCCCGGGGTCAAGAAAATCACATTTTTTCACACTCTTGGGGTCAGGAAATTCTGATATTTTTCACACTCCCGGTGGAAGGAAAATCACATTTTTCACACTCCCGGGGTCAGGAGATTCTGATTTCTTTCACACTCCCGGGGTCAAGAAAATCACATTTGTTCACACTCCCGGGGTCAGGAAATTCTAATTTTTTTTCACACTCCCGGTGTTAGGAAAATCACATTTTTCACACTCCCGGGGTCAGAAAAATTGGGTTTTTTTCACACTCCCGGGGTCAATAAAATCACATTTTTTCACACTCCCGGGGTCAGGAGATTCTGATTTTTTCACACTCCCGGGGTCAGGAGAATTTAATTTTTTTAACACTCCCGGCGTCAATAAAATCACATTTTTTCACACTCCCGGGGTCATGAAAATTGGATTCTTTTAACACTCCCGGGGTCAGGAAAATTGGATTTTTTTCACACTCCCGGGGTCAGGAAAATTGGGTTTTTTTCACACTCCCGGGGTCAAGAAAATCACATTTTTTCACACTCCCGGGGTCAGGAGATTCTGATTTTTTCACACTCCCGGGGTCAAGAAAATCACATTTTTTCACACTCCCGGGGTCAGGAAATTCTAGTATTTTTCACACTCCCGGTGTTAGGAAAATCACATTTTTCACACTCCCAGGATCAAGAAAATCACATTTTTTCACACTCCCGGGGTCAGGAAATTCTGATATTTTTCACACTCCCGGGGTCAGGAAAATCGGATATTTTCACACTCCCGGGGTCAGGAAAATCAGATTTTTTTCATACTCCCGGGGTCAGGAAAATCACATTTTTTCACACTCCCAGGGTCAAAGGAAATTCTGATTTTTTTCACACTCACGGTGTTAGGAAAATCACATTTTTCACACTCCCGGGGTCAGGAATATTGGATTTCTTCACACTCCCGGGGTCAGGAGAATTTAATTTTTTTCAGACTCCTGGGGTCAAGAAAATCACATTTTTTCACACTTCCGGGGTCTGGAAATTCTGATATTTTTCACACTCCCGGGGTCAGGAAAATCGGATATTTTCACACTCCCGGGGTCAGGAAAATCAGATTTTTTTTCACACTCCCGGGGTCAAGAAAATCACATTTTTTCACACTCCCGGGATCAGGAAATTCTGATTTTTTTCACACTCCCGGTGTTAGGAAAATCACATTTTTCACACTCCCAGGATCAAGAAAATCACATTTTTTCGCACTCCCGGGGTCAGGAAATTCTGATATTTTTCACACTCCCGGGGTCAGAAAAATCGGATATTTTCACACTCCCGGGGTCAGGAAAATCAGATTTTTTTTCACACTCCCGCGGTCAGGAAAATTGGATATTTTCATACTCCCGGGATCAGGAAAATCGCATTTTTCATACTCCCGGGGTCAGGAAAATCAAAAAAAATTCACATTCCCGGGGTCAGGAAAATCAGATTTTTTTCATACTCCCGGGGTCAGGAAAACTGGATTTTTTTCACACTCCCGGTGTCAGGAAAATTGGATATTTTCATACTCCCGGGGTCAGGAAAATTGCATTTTTCAGACTCCCGGGGTCAGGAAAATCACATTTTTCATACTCCCGGGGTCAGGAAATTTTGATTTTTTTCACACTCCCGGTGTTAGGAAAATCACATTTTTCACACTCCCGGGGTCAAGAAAATCACATTTTTTCACACTCCCGGGGTCAGGAAATTCTGATATTTTTCACACTCCCGGGGTCAGGAAAATCGGATATTTTCACACTCCCGGGGTCAGGAAAATCAGATTTTTTTTCATACTCCCGGGGTCAGGACAATCACATTTTTTCACACTCCCTGGGTCAGGAAATTCTTATTTTTTCCACACTCACGGTGTTAGGAAAATCACATTTTTCACACTCCCGGGGTCAGGAGAATTTAATTTTTTTCACACTCCCGGGGTCAAAAAAATCACATTTTTTCACACTCCCGGGGTCAGGAAATTCTGATATTTTTCACACTCCCGGGGTCAGGAAAATCAGATTTTTTTTCACACTCCCGCGGTCAGGAAAATTGGATATTTTCATACTCCCAGGATCAGGAAAATCGCATTTTTCATACTCCCGGGGTCAGGAAAATCAAAAAAAATTCACATTCCCGGGGTCAGGAAAATCAGATTTTTTTCATACTCCCGGGGTCAGGAAAATTGGATTTTTTTCACACTCCCGGTGTCAGGAAAATTGGATATTTTCACACTCCCGGGGTCAGGAAAATCAGATTTTTTTTCACACTCCCGTGGTCAAGAAAATCACATTTTTTCACACTCCCGGGGTCAGGAAATTCTGATTTTTTTCACACTCCTGGTGTTAGGAAAATCACATTTTTCACACTCCCGGGATCAAGAAAATCACATTTTTTCGCACTCCCGGGGTCAGGAAATTCTGATATTTTTCACACTCCCGGGGTCAGGAAAATCGGATATTTTCACACTCCCGGGGTCAGGAAAATCAGATTTTTTTCATACTCCCGGGATCAAGAAAATCACATTTTTTCACACTACCGGGGTCAGGAAATTCTGATATTTTTCACACTCCCGGGGTCAGGAAAATCGGATAATTTCACACTCCCGGGGTCAGGAAAATCAGATTTTTTTTCACACTCCCGCGGTCAGGAAAATTGGATATTTTCATACTCCCGGGATCAGGAAAATTGCATTTTTCATACTCCCGGGGTCAGGAAAATCAAAAAAAAATTCACATTCCCGGGGTCAGGAAAATCAGATTTTTTTCATACTCCCGGGGTCAGGAAAACTGGATTTTTTTCACACTCCCGGTGTCAGGAAAATTGGATATTTTCATACTCCCGGGGTCAGGAAAATTGCATTTTTCAGACTCCCGGGGTCAGGAAAATCGCATTTTTCATACTCCCGGGGTCAGGAAATTTTGATTTTTTTCACACTCCCGGTGTTAGGAAAATCACATTTTTCACACTCCCGGGATCAAGAAAATCACATTTTTTCGCACTCCCGGGGTCAGGAAATTCTGATATTTTTCACACTCCCGGGGTCAGGAAAATCGGATATTTTCACACTCCCGGGGTCAGGAAATTCTTATTTTTTCCACACTCACGGTGTTAGGAAAATCACATTTTTCACACTCCCGGGGTCAGGAGAATTTAATTTTTTTCACACTCCCGGGGTCAAGAAAATCACATTTTTTCACACTCTTGGGGTCAGGAAATTCTGATATTTTTCACACTCCCGGTGGAAGGAAAATCACATTTGTTCACACTCCCGGGGTCAGGAAATTCTAATTTTTTTTCACACTCCCGGTGTTAGGAAAATCACATTTTTCACACTCCCGGGGTCAGGAGAATTTAATTTTTTTCACACTCCCGGGGTCAAGAAAATCACATTTTTTCACACTCTTGGGGTCAGGAAATTCTGATATTTTTCACACTCCCGGTGGAAGGAAAATCACATTTTTCACACTCCCGGGGTCAGGAGATTCTGATTTCTTTCACACTCCCGGGGTCAAGAAAATCACATTTGTTCACACTCCCGGGGTCAGGAAATTCTAATTTTTTTTCACACTCCCGGTGTTAGGAAAATCACATTTTTCACACTCCCGGGGTCAGAAAAATTGGGTTTTTTTCACACTCCCGGGGTCAATAAAATCACATTTTTTCACACTCCCGGGGTCAGGAGATTCTGATTTTTTCACACTCCCGGGGTCAGGAGAATTTAATTTTTTTAACACTCCCGGCGTCAAGAAAATCACATTTTTTCACACTCCCGGGGTCATGAAAATTGGATTCTTTTAACACTCCCGGGGTCAGGAAAATTGGATTTTTTTCACACTCCCGGGGTCAGGAAAATTGGGTTTTTTTCACACTCCCGGGGTCAAGAAAATCACATTTTTTCACACTCCCGGGGTCAGGAGATTCTGATTTTTTCACACTCCCGGGGTCAAGAAAATCACATTTTTTCACACTCCCGGGGTCAGGAAATTCTAGTATTTTTCACACTCCCGGTGTTAGGAAAATCACATTTTTCACACTCCCAGGATCAAGAAAATCACATTTTTTCACACTCCCGGGGTCAGGAAATTCTGATATTTTTCACACTCCCGGGGTCAGGAAAATCGGATATTTTCACACTCCCGGGGTCAGGAAAATCAGATTTTTTTCATACTCCCGGGGTCAGGAAAATCACATTTTTTCACACTCCCAGGGTCAAAGGAAATTCTGATTTTTTTCACACTCACGGTGTTAGGAAAATCACATTTTTCACACTCCCGGGGTCAGGAATATTGGATTTCTTCACACTCCCGGGGTCAGGAGAATTTAATTTTTTTCAGACTCCTGGGGTCAAGAAAATCACATTTTTTCACACTCCCGGGGTCAGGAAATTCTGATATTTTTCACACTCCCGGGGTCAGGAAAATCGGATATTTTCACACTCCCGGGGTCAGGAAAATCAGATTTTTTTTCACACTCCCGGGGTCAAGAAAATCACATTTTTCACACTCCCGGGGTCAGGAAATTCTGATTTTTTTCACACTCCCGGTGTTAGGAAAATCACATTTTTCACACTCCCAGGATCAAGAAAATCACATTTTTTCGCACTCCCGGGGTCAGGAAATTCTGATATTTTTCACACTCCCGGGGTCAGAAAAATCGGATATTTTCACACTCCCGGGGTCAGGAAAATCAGATTTTTTTTCACACTCCCGCGGTCAGGAAAATTGGATATTTTCATACTCCCGGGATCAGGAAAATCGCATTTTTCATACTCCCGGGGTCAGGAAAATCAAAAAAAATTCACATTCCCGGGGTCAGGAAAATCAGATTTTTTTCATACTCCCGGGGTCAGGAAAACTGGATTTTTTTCACACTCACGGTGTCAGGAAAATTGGATATTTTCATACTCCCGGGGTCAGGAAAATTGCATTTTTCAGACTCCCGGGGTCAGGAAAATCACATTTTTCATACTCCTGGGGTCAGGAAATTTTGATTTTTTTCACACTCCCGGTGTTAGGAAAATCACATTTTTCACACTCCCGGGGTCAAGAAAATCACATTTTTTCACACTCCCGGGGTCAGGAAATTCTGATATTTTTCACACTCCCGGGGTCAGGAAAATCGGATATTTTCACACTCCCGGGGTCAGGAAAATCAGATTTTTTTTCATACTCCCGGGGTCAGGACAATCACATTTTTTCACACTCCCTGGGTCAGGAAATTCTTATTTTTTCCACACTCACGGTGTTAGGAAAATCACATTTTTCACACTCCCGGGGTCAGGAGAATTTAATTTTTTTCACACTCCCGGGGTCAAAAAAATCACATTTTTTCACACTCCCGGGGTCAGGAAATTCTGATATTTTTCACACTCCCGGGGTCAGGAAAATCAGATTTTTTTTCACACTCCCGCGGTCAGGAAAATTGGATATTTTCATACTCCCAGGATCAGGAAAATCGCATTTTTCATACTCCCGGGGTCAGGAAAATCAAAAAAAATTCACATTCCCGGGGTCAGGAAAATCAGATTTTTTTCATACTCCCGGGGTCAGGAAAATTGGATTTTTTTCACACTCCCGGTGTCAGGAAAATTGGATATTTTCACACTCCCGGGGTCAGGAAAATCAGATTTTTTTTCACACTCCCGTGGTCAAGAAAATCACATTTTTTCACACTCCCGGGGTCAGGAAATTCTGATTTTTTTCACACTCCTGGTGTTAGGAAAATCACATTTTTCACACTCCCGGGATCAAGAAAATCACATTTTTTCGCACTCCCGGGGTCAGGAAATTCTGATATTTTTCACACTCCCGGGGTCAGGAAAATCGGATATTTTCACACTCCCGGGGTCAGGAAAATCAGATTTTTTTCATACTCCCGGGATCAAGAAAATCACATTTTTTCACACTACCGGGGTCAGGAAATTCTGATATTTTTCACACTCCCGGGGTCAGGAAAATCGGATAATTTCACACTCCCGGGGTCAGGAAAATCAGATTTTTTTTCACACTCCCGCGGTCAGGAAAATTGGATATTTTCATACTCCCGGGATCAGGAAAATTGCATTTTTCATACTCCCGGGGTCAGGAAAATCAAAAAAAATTTCACATTCCCGGGGTCAGGAAAATCAGATTTTTTTCATACTCCCGGGGTCAGGAAAACTGGATTTTTTTCACACTCCCGGTGTCAGGAAAATTGGATATTTTCATACTCCCGGGGTCAGGAAAATTGCATTTTTCAGACTCCCGGGGTCAGGAAAATCGCATTTTTCATACTCCCGGGGTCAGGAAATTTTGATTTTTTTCACACTCCCGGTGTTAGGAAAATCACATTTTTCACACTCCCGGGGTCAAGAAAATCACATTTTTTCACACTCCCGGGGTCAGGAAATTCTGATATTTTTCACACTCCCGGGGTCAGGAAAATCGGATATTTTCACAATCCCGGGGTCAGGAAAATCAGATTTTTTTTCATACTCCCGGGGTCAGGACAATCACATTTTTTCACACTCCCTGCGTCAGGAAATTCTTATTTTTTCCACACTCACGGTGTTAGGAAAATCACATTTTTCACACTCCCGGGGTCAGGAGAATTTAATTTTTTTCACACTCCCGGGGTCAAGAAAATCACATTTTTTCACACTCCCGGGGTCAGGAAATTCTGATATTTTTCACACTCCTGGGGTCAGGAAAATCGGATATTTTCACACCCCCAGGGTCAGGAAAATCAGATTTGTTTCAGACTCCCGGGGTCAGGAAAATTGGATTTTTTTAACACTCCTGGGGTCAGGAAAATTGGATTTTTTTCACACTCCCAGGGTCAGGAAAATTGGGTTTTTTTCACACTCCCGGGGTCAAGAAAATCACATTTTTTCACACTCCCGGGGTCAGGAAATTCTGATTTTTTCACACTTCCGGGTTCAGGAGATTCTGATTTTTTTCACACTCCTTGGGTCAAGAAAATCACATTTTTTCACACTCTCGGGGTCAGGAAATTCTAATTTTTTTCACACTCCCGGTGTTAGGAAAATCACATTTTTCACACTCCCGGGGTCAGAAAAATTGGATTTTTTCACACTCCTGGGGTCAGTAGAATTTAATTTTTTTCAGACTCCCGGGGTCAAGAAAATCACATTTTTTCACACTCCCGGGGTCAGGAGATTCTGATTTTGTTCACACTCCCGGGGTCAGGAAAATCGGATATTTTCACACTCCCGGGGTCAGGAAAATCAGATTTTTTTCATACTCCCGGGGTCAGGAAAATCACATTTTTTCACACTCCCAGGGTCAAAGGAAATTCTGATTTTTTTCACACTCACGGTGTTAGGAAAATCACATTTTTCACACTCCCGGGGTCAGGAATATTGGATTTCTTCACACTCCCGGGGTCAGGAGAATTTATTTTTTTCAGACTCCTGGGGTCAAGAAAATCACATTTTTTCACACTCCCGGGGTCAGGAAATTCTGATATTTTTCACACTCCCGGGGTCAGGAAAATCGGATATTTTCACACTCCCGGGGTCAGGAAAATCAGATTTTTTTCACACTCCCGGGGTCAAGAAAATCACATTTTTTCACACTCCCGGGGTCAGGAAATTCTGATTTTTTTCACACTCCCGGTGTTAGGAAAATCACATTTTTCACACTCCCAGGATCAAGAAAATCACATTTTTTCACACTCCCGGGGTCAGGAAATTCTGATATTTTTCACACTCCCGGGGTCAGGAAAATCGGATATTTTCACACTCCCGGGGTCAGGAAAATCAGATTTTTTTTTCATACTCCCGGGGTCAGGACAATCACATTTTTTCACACTCCCTGGGTCAGGAAATTCTTATTTTTTCCACACTCACGGTGTTAGGAAAATCACATTTTTCACACTCCCGGGGTCAGGAGAATTTAATTTTTTTCACACTCCCGGGGTCAAGAAAATCACATTTTTTCACACTCCCGGGGTCAGGAAATTCTGATATTTTTCACACTCCCGGGGTCAGGAAAATCAGATTTTTTTTCACACTCCCGCGGTCAGGAAAATTGGATATTTTCATACTCCCAGGATCAGGAAAATCGCATTTATCATACTCCCGGGGTCAGGAAAATCAAAAAAAATTCACATTCCCGGGGTCAGGAAAATCAGATTTTTTTCATACTCCCGGGGTCAGGAAAATTGGATTTTTTTCACACTCCCGGTGTCAGGAAAATTGGATATTTTCACACTCCCGGGGTCAGGAAAATCAGATTTTTTTTCACACTCCCGTGGTCAAGAAAATCACATTTTTTCACACTCCCGGGGTCAGGAAATTCTGATTTTTTTCACACTCCTGGTGTTAGGAAAATCACATTTTTCACACTCCCGGGATCAAGAAAATCACATTTTTTCGCACTCCCGGGGTCAGGAAATTCTGATATTTTTCACACTCCCGGGGTCAGGAAAATCGGATATTTTCACACTCCCGGGGTCAGGAAAATCAGATTTTTTTTCATACTCCCGGGATCAAGAAAATCACATTTTTTCACACTACCGGGGTCAGGAAATTCTGATATTTTTCACACTCCCGGGGTCAGGAAAATCGGATAATTTCACACTCCCGGGGTCAGGAAAATCAGATTTTTTTTCACACTCCCGCGGTCAGGAAAATTGGATATTTTCATACTCCCGGGATCAGGAAAATTGCATTTTTCATACTCCCGGGGTCAGGAAAATCAAAAAAAAATTCACATTCCCGGGGTCAGGAAAATCAGATTTTTTTCATACTCCCGGGGTCAGGAAAACTGGATTTTTTTCACACTCCCGGTGTCAGGAAAATTGGATATTTTCATACTCCCGGGGTCAGGAAAATTGCATTTTTCAGACTCCCGGGGTCAGGAAAATCGCATTTTTCATACTCCCGGGGTCAGGAAATTTTGATTTTTTTCACACTCCCGGTGTTAGGAAAATCACATTTTTCTCACTCCCGGGGTCAAGAAAATCACATTTTTTCACACTCCCGGGGTCAGGAAATTCTGATATTTTTCACACTCCCGGGGTCAGGAAAATCGGATATTTTCACAATCCCGGGGTCAGGAAAATCAGATTTTTTTTCATACTCCCGGGGTCAGGAAAATCACATTTTTTCACACTCCCGGGGTCAGGAGAATTTAATTTTTTTCACACTCCCGGGGTCAAGAAAATCACATTTTTTCACACTCTTGGGGTCAGGAAATTCTGATATTTTTCACACTCCCGGTGGAAGGAAAATCACATTTTTCACACTCCCGGGGTCAGGAGATTCTGATTTCTTTCACACTCCCGGGGTCAAGAAAATCACATTTGTTCACACTCCCGGGGTCAGGAAATTCTAATTTTTTTTCACACTCCCGGTGTTAGGAAAATCACATTTTTCACACTCCCGGGGTCAGAAAAATTGGGTTTTTTTCACACTCCCGGGGTCAATAAAATCACATTTTTTCACACTCCCGGGGTCAGGAGATTCTGATTTTTTCACACTCCCGGGGTCAGGAGAATTTAATTTTTTTAACACTCCCGGGGTCAAGAAAATCACATTTTTTCACACTCCCGGGGTCATGAAAATTGGATTCTTTTAACACTCCCGGGGTCAGGAAAATTGGATTTTTTTCACACTCCCGGGGTCAGAAAATTGGGTTTTTTTCACACTCCCGGGGTCAAGAAAATCACATTTTTTCACACTCCCGGGGTCAGGAGATTCTGATTTTTTCACACTCCCGGGGTCAAGAAAATCACATTTTTTCACACTCCCGGGGTCAGGAAATTCTGATATTTTTCACACTCCCGGTGTTAGGAAAATCACATTTTTCACACTCCCAGGATCAAGAAAATCACATTTTTTCACACTCCCGGGGTCAGGAAATTCTGATATTTTTCACACTCCCGGGGTCAGGAAAATCGGATATTTTCACACACCCGGGGTCAGGAAAATCAGATTTTTTTCATACTCCCGGGGTCAGGAAAATCACATTTTTTCACACTCCCAGGGTCAAAGGAAATTCTGATTTTTTTCACACTCACGGTGTTAGGAAAATCACATTTTTCACACTCCCGGGGTCAGGAATATTGGATTTCTTCACACTCCCGGGGTCAGGAGAATTTAATTTTTTTCAGACTCCTGGGGTCAAGAAAATCACATTTTTTCACACTCCCGGGGTCAGGAAATTCTGATATTTTTCACACTCCCGGGGTCAGGAAAATCGGATATTTTCACACTCCCGGGGTCAGGAAAATCAGATTTTTTTTCACACTCCCGGGGTCAAGAAAATCACATTTTTTCACACTCCCGGGGTCAGGAAATTCTGATTTTTTTCACACTCCCGGTGTTAGGAAAATCACATTTTTCACACTCCCAGGATCAAGAAAATCACATTTTTTCGCACTCCCGGGGTCAGGAAATTCTGATATTTTTCACACTCCCGGGGTCAGAAAAATCGGATATTTTCACACTCCCGGGGTCAGGAAAATCAGATTTTTTTTCACACTCCCGCGGTCAGGAAAATTGGATATTTTCATACTCCCGGGATCAGGAAAATCGCATTTTTCATACTCCCGGGGTCAGGAAAATCAAAAAAAATTCACATTCCCGGGGTCAGGAAAATCAGATTTTTTTCATACTCCCGGGGTCAGGAAAACTGGATTTTTTTCACACTCCCGGTGTCAGGAAAATTGGATATTTTCATACTCCCGGGGTCAGGAAAATTGCATTTTTCAGACTCCCGGGGTCAGGAAAATCACATTTTTCATACTCCCGGGGTCAGGAAATTTTGATTTTTTTCACACTCACGGTGTTAGGAAAATCACATTTTTCACACTCCCGGGGTCAGGAGAATTTAATTTTTTTCACACTCCCGGGGTCAAGAAAATCACATTTTTTCACACTCCCGGGGTCAGGAAATTCTGATATTTTTCACACTCCCGGGGTCAGGAAAATCAGATTTTTTTTCACACTCCCGCGGTCAGTAAAATTGGATATTTTCATACTCCCAGGATCAGGAAAATCGCATTTTTCATACTCCCGGGGTCAGGAAAATCAAAAAAAATTCACATTCCCGGGGTCAGGAAAATCAGATTTTTTTCATACTCCCGGGGTCAGGAAAATTGGATTTTTTTCACACTCCCGGTGTCAGGAAAATTGGATATTTTCACAATCCCGGGGTCAGGAAAATCAGATTTTTTTTCACACTCCCGTGGTCAAGAAAATCACATTTTTTCACACTCCCGGGGTCAGGAAATTCTGATTTTTTTCACACTCCTGGTGTTAGGAAAATCACATTTTTCACACTCCCGGGGTCAGGAAATTCTGATATTTTTCACACCCCCGGGGTCAGGAAAATCAGATTTTTTTCACACTCCCGCGGTCAGGAAAATTGGATATTTTCATACTCCCGGGATCAGGAAAATCGCATTTTTCATACTCCCGGGGTCAGGAAAATCAAAAAAAATTCACATTCCCGGGGTCAGGAAAATCAGATTTTTTTCATACTCCCGGGGTCAGGAAAATTGGATTTTTTTCACACTCCCGGTGTCAGGAAAATTGGATATTTTCACACTCCCGGGGTCAGGAAAATCAGATTTTTTTTCACACTCCCGTGGTCAAGAAAATCACATTTTTTCACACTCCCGGGGTCAGGAAATTCTGATTTTTTTCACACTCCCGGTGTTAGGAAAATCACATTTTTCACACTCCCGGGATCAAGAAAATCACATTTTTTCGCACTCCCGGGGTCAGGAAATTCTGATATTTTTCACACTCCCGGGGTCAGGAAAATCGGATATTTTCACACTCCCGGGGTCAGGAAAATCAGATTTTTTTCATACTCCCGGGATCAAGAAAATCACATTTTTTCACACTACCGGGGTCAGGAAATTCTGATATTTTTCACACTCCCGGGGTCAGGAAAATCGGATAATTTCACACTCCCGGGGTCAGGAAAATCAGATTTTTTTTCACACTCCCGCGGTCAGGAAAATTGGATATTTTCATACTCCCGGGATCAGGAAAATTGCATTTTTCATACTCCCGGGGTCAGGAAAATCAAAAAAAAATTCACATTCCCGGGGTCAGGAAAATCAGATTTTTTTCATACTCCCGGGGTCAGGAAAACTGGATTTTTTTCACACTCCCGGTGTCAGGAAAATTGGATATTTTCATACTCCCGGGGTCAGGAAAATTGCATTTTTCAGACTCCCGGGGTCAGGAAAATCGCATTTTTCATACTCCCGGGGTCAGGAAATTTTGATTTTTTTCACACTCCTGGTGTTAGGAAAATCACATTTTTCACACTCCCGGGGTCAAGAAAATCACATTTTTTCACACTCCCGGGGTCAGGAAATTCTGATATTTTTCACACTCCCGGGGTCAGGAAAATCGGATATTTTCACAATCCCGGGGTCAGGAAAATCAGATTTTTTTTCATACTCCCGGGGTCAGGACAATCACATTTTTTCACACTCCCTGGGTCAGGAAATTCTTATTTTTTCCACACTCACGGTGTTAGGAAAATCACATTTTTCACACTCCCGGGGTCAGGAGAATTTAATTTTTTTCACACTCCCGGGGTCAAGAAAATCACATTTTTTCACACTCCCGGGGTCAGGAAATTCTGATATTTTTCACACTCCCGGGGTCAGGAAAATCGGATATTTTCACACCCCCAGGGTCAGGAAAATCAGATTTGTTTCAGACTCCCGGGGTCAGGAAAATTGGATTTTTTTAACACTCCTGGGGTCAGGAAAATTGGATTTTTTTCACACTCCCAGGGTCAGGAAAATTGGGTTTTTTTCACACTCCCAGGGTCAAGAAAATCACATTTTTTCACACTCCCGGGGTCAGGAAATTCTGATTTTTTCACACTTCCGGGTTCAGGAGATTCTGATTTTTTTCACACTCCTTGGGTCAAGAAAATCACATTTTTTCACACTCTCGGGGTCAGGAAATTCTAATTTTTTTCACACTCCCGGTGTTAGGAAAATCACATTTTTCACACTCCCGGGGTCAGAAAAATTGGATTTTTTCACACTCCTGGGGTCAGTAGAATTTAATTTTTTTCAGACTCCCGGGGTCAAGAAAATCACATTTTTTCACACTCCCGGGGTCAGGAGATTCTGATTTTGTTCACACTCCCGGGGTCAGGAAAATCGGATATTTTCACACTCCCGGGGTCAGGAAAATCAGATTTTTTTCATACTCCCGGGGTCAGGAAAATCACATTTTTTCACACTCCCAGGGTCAAAGGAAATTCTGATTTTTTTCACACTCACGGTGTTAGGAAAATCACATTTTTCACACTCCCGGGGTCAGGAATATTGGATTTCTTCACACTCCCGGGGTCAGGAGAATTTATTTTTTTCAGACTCCTGGGGTCAAGAAAATCACATTTTTTCACACTCCCGGGGTCAGGAAATTCTGATATTTTTCACACTCCCGGGGTCAGGAAAATCGGATATTTTCACACTCCCGGGGTCAGGAAAATCAGATTTTTTTCACACTCCCGGGGTCAAGAAAATCACATTTTTTCACACTCCCGGGGTCAGGAAATTCTGATTTTTTTCACACTCCCGGTGTTAGGAAAATCACATTTTTCACACTCCCAGGATCAAGAAAATCACATTTTTTCGCACTCCCGGGGTCAGGAAATTCTGATAATTTTCACACTCCCGGGGTCAGGAAAATCGGATATTTTCACACTCCCGGGGTCAGGAAAATCAGATTTTTTTTCACACTCCCGCGGTCAGGAAAATTGGATATTTTCATACTCCCGGGATCAGGAAAATCGCATTTTTCATACTCCCGGGGTCAGGAAAAAAAAAAAAAGATTCACATTCCCGGGGTCAGGAAAATCAGATTTTTTTCATACTCCCGGGGTCAGGAAAACTGGATTTTTTTCACACTCCCGGTGTCAGGAAAATTGGATATTTTCATACTCCCGGGGTCAGGAAAATTGCATTTTTCAGACTCCCGGGGTCAGGAAAATCGCATTTTTCATACTCCCGGGGTCAGGAAATTTTGATTTTTTTCACACTCCCGGTGTTAGGAAAATCACATTTTTCACACTCCCGGGGTCAAGAAAATCACATTTTTTCACACTCCCGGGGTCAGGAAATTCTGATATTTTTCACACTCCCGGGGTCAGGAAAATCGGATATTTTCACACTCCCGGGGTCAGGAAAATCAGATTTTTTTTCATACTCCCGGGGTCAGGACAATCACATTTTTTCACACTCCCTGGGTCAGGAAATTCTTATTTTTTCCACACTCACGGTGTTAGGAAAATCACATTTTTCACACTCCCGGGGTCAGGAGAATTTAATTTTTTTCACACTCCCGGGGTCAAGAAAATCACATTTTTTCACACTCCCGGGGTCAGGAAATTCTGATATTTTTCACACCCCCGGGGTCAGGAAAATCAGATTTTTTTCACACTCCCGCGGTCAGGAAAATTGGATATTTTCATACTCCCGGGATCAGGAAAATCGCATTTTTCATACTCCCGGGGTCAGGAAAATCAAAAAAAATTCACATTCCCGGGGTCAGGAAAATCAGATTTTTTTCATACTCCTGGGGTCAGGAAAATTGGATTTTTTTCACACTCCCGGTGTCAGGAAAATTGGATATTTTCACACTCCCGGGGTCAGGAAAATCAGATTTTTTTTCACACTCCCGTGGTCAAGAAAATCACATTTTTTCACACTCCCGGGGTCAGGAAATTCTGATTTTTTTCACACTCCCGGTGTTAGGAAAATCACATTTTTCACACTCCCGGGATCAAGAAAATCACATTTTTTCGCACTCCCGGGGTCAGGAAATTCTGATATTTTTCACACTCCCGGGGTCAGGAAAATTGGATATTTTCACACTCCCGGGGTCAGGAAAATCAGATTTTTTTCATACTCCCGGGATCAAGAAAATCACATTTTTTCACACTACCGGGGTCAGGAAATTCTGATATTTTTCACACTCCCGGGGTCAGGAAAATCGGATATTTTCACACTCCCGGGGTCAGGAAAATCAGATTTTTTTTCACACTCCCGCGGTCAGGAAAATTGGATATTTTCATACTCCCGGGATCAGGAAAATCGCATTTTTCATACTCCCGGGGTCAGGAAAATCAAAAAAAATTCACATTCCCGGGGTCAGGAAAATCAGATTTTTTTCATACTCCCGGGGTCAGGAAAACTGGATTTTTTTCACACTCCCGGTGTCAGGAAAATTGGATATTTTCATACTCCCGGGGTCAGGAAAATCGCATTTTTCATACTCCCGGGGTCAGGAAATTTTGATTTTTTTCACACTCCCGGTGTTAGGAAAATCACATTTTTCACACTCCCGGGGTCAAGAAAATCACATTTTTTCACACTCCCGGGGTCAGGAAATTCTGATATTTTTCACACTCCCGGGGTCAGGAAAATCGGATATTTTCACACTCCCGGGGTCAGGAAAATCAGATTTTTTTTCATACTCCCGGGGTCAGGACAATCACATTTTTTCACACTCCCTGGGTCAGGAAATTCTTATTTTTTCCACACTCACGGTGTTAGGAAAATCACATTTTTCACACTCCCGGGGTCAGAAGAATTTAATTTTTTTCACACTCCCGGGGTCAAGAAAATCACATTTTTTCACACTCCCGGGGTCAGGAAATTCTGATATTTTTCACACTCCCGGGGTCAGGAAAATCGGATATTTTCACACCCCCGGGGTCAGGAAAATCAGATTTGTTTCAGACTCCCGGGGTCAGGAAAATTGGATTTTTTTAACACTCCTGGGGTCAGGAAAATCACATTTTTTCACACTCCCGGGGTCAGGAAATTCTGATATTTTTCACACTCCCGGGGTCAGGAAAATCGGATATTTTCACACTCCCGGGGTCAGGAAAATCAGATTTTTTTTCATACTCCTGTGGTCAGGACAATCACATTTTTTCACACTCCCTGGGTCAGGAAATTCTTATTTTTTCCACACTCACGGTGTTAGGAAAATCACATTTTTCACACTCCCGGGGTCAGGAGAATTTAATTTTTTTCACACTCCCGGGGTCAAGAAAATCACATTTTTTCACACTCCCGGGGTCAGGAAATTCTGATATTTTTCACACTCCCGGGGTCAGGAAAATCGGATATTTTCACACCCCCAGGGTCAGGAAAATCAGATTTGTTTCAGACTCCCGGGGTCAGGAAAATTGGATTTTTTTAACACTCCTGGGGTCAGGAAAATTGGATTTTTTTCACACTCCCAGGGTCAGGAAAATTGGGTTTTTTTCACACTCCCGGGGTCAAGAAAATCACATTTTTTCACACTCCCGGGGTCAGGAAATTCTGATTTTTTCACACTTCCGGGTTCAGGAGATTCTGATTTTTTTCACACTCCTTGGGTCAAGAAAATCACATTTTTTCACACTCTCGGGGTCAGGAAATTCTAATTTTTTTCACACTCCCGGTGTTAGGAAAATCACATTTTTCACACTCCCGGGGTCAGGAAAATCGGATATTTTCACACTCCCGGGGTCAGGAAAATCAGATTTTTTTCATACTCCCGGGGTCAGGAAAATCACATTTTTTCACACTCCCAGGGTCAAAGGAAATTCTGATTTTTTTCACACTCACGGTGTTAGGAAAATCACATTTTTCACACTCCCGTGGTCAGGAATATTGGATTTCTTCACACTCCCGGGGTCAGGAGAATTTATTTTTTTCAGACTCCTGGGGTCAAGAAAATCACATTTTTTCACACTCCCGGGGTCAGGAAATTCTGATATTTTTCACACTCCCGGGGTCAGGAAAATCGGATATTTTCACACTCCCGGGGTCAGGAAAATCAGATTTTTTTCACACTCCCGGGGTCAAGAAAATCACATTTTTTCACACTCCCGGGGTCAGGAAATTCTGATTTTTTTCACACTCCCGGTGTTAGGAAAATCACATTTTTCACACTCCCAGGATCAAGAAAATCACATTTTTTCGCACTCCCGGGGTCAGGAAATTCTGATAATTTTCACACTCCCGGGGTCAGGAAAATCGGATATTTTCACACTCCCGGGGTCAGGAAAATCAGATTTTTTTTCACACTCCCGCGGTCAGGAAAATTGGATATTTTCATACTCCCGGGATCAGGAAAATCGCATTTTTCATACTCCCGGGGTCAGGAAAATAAAAAAAAATTCACATTCCCGGGGTCAGGAAAATCAGATTTTTTTCATACTCCCGGGGTCAGGAAAACTGGATTTTTTTCACACTCCCGGTGTCAGGAAAATTGGATATTTTCATACTCCCGGGGTCAGGAAAATTGCATTTTTCAGACTCCCGGGGTCAGGAAAATCGCATTTTTCATACTCCCGGGGTCAGGAAATTTTGATTTTTTTCACACTCCCGGTGTTAGGAAAATCACATTTTTCACACTCCCGGGGTCAAGAAAATCACATTTTTTCACACTCCCGGGGTCAGGAAATTCTGATATTTTTCACACTCCCGGGGTCAGGAAAATCGGATATTTTCACACTCCCGGGGTCAGGAAAATCAGATTTTTTTTCATACTCCCGGGGTCAGGACAATCACATTTTTTCACACTCCCTGGGTCAGGAAATTCTTATTTTTTCCACACTCACGGTGTTAGGAAAATCACATTTTTCACACTCCCGGGGTCAGGAGAATTTAATTTTTTTCACACTCCCGGGGTCAAGAAAATCACATTTTTTCACACTCCCGGGGTCAGGAAATTCTGATATTTTTCACACCCCCGGGGTCAGGAAAATCAGATTTTTTTTCACACTCCCGCGGTCAGGAAAATTGGATATTTTCATACTCCCGGGATCAGGAAAATCGCATTTTTCATACTCCCGGGGTCAGGAAAATCAAAAAAAATTCACATTCCCGGGGTCAGGAAAATCAGATTTTTTTCATACTCCCGGGGTCAGGAAAATTGGATTTTTTTCACACTCCCGGTGTCAGGAAAATTGGATATTTTCACACTCCCGGGGTCAGGAAAATCAGATTTTTTTTCACACTCCCGGGGTCAAGAAAATCACATTTTTTCACACTCCCGGGGTCAGGAAATTCTGATATTTTTCACACTCCCGGTGTTAGGAAAATCACATTTTTCACACTCCCAGGATCAAGAAAATCACATTTTTTCACACTCCCGGGGTCAGGAAATTCTGATATTTTTCACACTCCCGGGGTCAGGAAAATCGGATATTTTCACACACCCGGGGTCAGGAAAATCAGATTTTTTTCATACTCCCGGGGTCAGGAAAATCACATTTTTTCACACTCCCAGGGTCAAAGGAAATTCTGATTTTTTTCACACTCACGGTGTTAGGAAAATCACATTTTTCACACTCCCGGGGTCAGGAATATTGGATTTCTTCACACTCCCGGGGTCAGGAGAATTTAATTTTTTTCAGACTCCTGGGGTCAAGAAAATCACATTTTTTCACACTCCCGGGGTCAGGAAATTCTGATATTTTTCACACTCCCGGGGTCAGGAAAATCGGATATTTTCACACTCCCGGGGTCAGGAAAATCAGATTTTTTTTCACACTCCCGGGGTCAAGAAAATCACATTTTTTCACACTCCCGGGGTCAGGAAATTCTGATTTTTTTCACACTCCCGGTGTTAGGAAAATCACATTTTTCACACTCCCAGGATCAAGAAAATCACATTTTTTCGCACTCCCGGGGTCAGGAAATTCTGATATTTTTCACACTCCCGGGGTCAGAAAAATCGGATATTTTCACACTCCCGGGGTCAGGAAAATCAGATTTTTTTTCACACTCCCGCGGTCAGGAAAATTGGATATTTTCATACTCCCGGGATCAGGAAAATCGCATTTTTCATACTCCCGGGGTCAGGAAAATCAAAAAAAATTCACATTCCCGGGGTCAGGAAAATCAGATTTTTTTCATACTCCCGGGGTCAGGAAAACTGGATTTTTTTCACACTCCCGGTGTCAGGAAAATTGGATATTTTCATACTCCCGGGGTCAGGAAAATTGCATTTTTCAGACTCCCGGGGTCAGGAAAATCACATTTTTCATACTCCCGGGGTCAGGAAATTTTGATTTTTTTCACACTCCCGGTGTTAGGAAAATCACATTTTTCACACTCCCGGGGTCAAGAAAATCACATTTTTTCACACTCCCGGGTTCAGGAAATTCTGATATTTTTCACACTCCCGGGGTCAGGAAAATCGGATATTTTCACACTCCCGGGGTCAGGAAAATCAGATTTTTTTTCATACTCCCGGGGTCAGGACAATCACATTTTTTCACACTCCCTGGGTCAGGAAATTCTTATTTTTTCCACACTCACGGTGTTAGGAAAATCACATTTTTCACACTCCCGGGGTCAGGAGAATTTAATTTTTTTCACACTCCCGGGGTCAAGAAAATCACATTTTTTCACACTCCCGGGGTCAGGAAATTCTGATATTTTTCACACTCCCGGGGTCAGGAAAATCAGATTTTTTTTCACACTCCCGCGGTCAGTAAAATTGGATATTTTCATACTCCCAGGATCAGGAAAATCGCATTTTTCATACTCCCGGGGTCAGGAAAATCAAAAAAAATTCACATTCCCGGGGTCAGGAAAATCAGATTTTTGTCATACTCCCGGGGTCAGGAAAATTGGATTTTTTTCACACTCCCGGTGTCAGGAAAATTGGATATTTTCACACTCCCGGGGTCAGGAAAATCAGATTTTTTTTCACACTCCCGTGGTCAAGAAAATCACATTTTTTCACACTCCCGGGGTCAGGAAATTCTGATTTTTTTCACACTCCTGGTGTTAGGAAAATCACATTTTTCACACTCCCGGGATCAAGAAAATCACATTTTTTCGCACTCCCGGGGTCAGGAAATTCTGATATTTTTCACACTCCCGGGGTCAGGAAAATCGGATATTTTCACACTCCCAGGGTCAGGAAAATCAGATTTTTTTCATACTCCCGGGATCAAGAAAATCACATTTTTTCACACTACCGGGGTCAGGAAATTCTGATATTTTTCACACTCCCGGGGTCAGGAAAATCGGATAATTTCACACTCCCGGGGTCAGGAAAATCAGATTTTTTTTCACACTCCCGCGGTCAGGAAAATTGGATATTTTCATACTCCCGGGATCAGGAAAATTGCATTTTTCATACTCCCGGGGTCAGGAAAATCAAAAAAAAATTCACATTCCCGGGGTCAGGAAAATCAGATTTTTTTCATACTCCCGGGGTCAGGAAAACTGGATTTTTTTCACACTCCCGGTGTCAGGAAAATTGGATATTTTCATACTCCCGGGGTCAGGAAAATTGCATTTTTCAGACTCCCGGGGTCAGGAAAATCGCATTTTTCATACTCCCGGGGTCAGGAAATTTTGATTTTTTCACACTCCTGGTGTTAGGAAAATCACATTTTTCACACTCCCGGGGTCAAGAAAATCACATTTTTTCACACTCCCGGGGTCAGGAAATTCTGATATTTTTCACACTCCCGGGGTCAGGAAAATCGGATATTTTCACAATCCCGGGGTCAGGAAAATCAGATTTTTTTTCATACTCCCGGGGTCAGGACAATCACATTTTTTCACACTCCCTGGGTCAGGAAATTCTTATTTTTTCCACACTCACGGTGTTAGGAAAATCACATTTTTCACACTCCCGGGGTCAGGAGAATTTAATTTTTTTCACACTCCCGGGGTCAAGAAAATCACATTTTTTCACACTCCCGGGGTCAGGAAATTCTGATATTTTTCACACTCCCGGGATCAGGAAAATCGGATATTTTCACACCCCCAGGGTCAGGAAAATCAGATTTGTTTCAGACTCCCGGGGTCAGGAAAATTGGATTTTTTTAACACTCCTGGGGTCAGGAAAATTGGATTTTTTTCACACTCCCAGGGTCAGGAAAATTGGGTTTTTTTCACACTCCCGGGGTCAAGAAAATCACATTTTTTCACACTCCCGGGGTCAGGAAATTCTGATTTTTTCACACTTCCGGGTTCAGGAGATTCTGATTTTTTTCACACTCCTTGGGTCAAGAAAATCACATTTTTTCACACTCTCGGGGTCAGGAAATTCTAATTTTTTTCACACTCCCGGTGTTAGGAAAATCACATTTTTCACACTCCCGGGGTCAGAAAAATTGGATTTTTTCACACTCCTGGGGTCAGTAGAATTTAATTTTTTTCAGACTCCCGGGGTCAAGAAAATCACATTTTTTCACACTCCCGGGGTCAGGAGATTCTGATTTTGTTCACACTCCCGGGGTCAGGAAAATCGGATATTTTCACACTCCCGGGGTCAGGAAAATCAGATTTTTTTCATACTCCCGGGGTCAGGAAAATCACATTTTTTCACACTCCCAGGGTCAAAGGAAATTCTGATTTTTTTCACACTCACGGTGTTAGGAAAATCACATTTTTCACACTCCCGGGGTCAGGAATATTGGATTTCTTCACACTCCCGGGGTCAGGAGAATTTATTTTTTTCAGACTCCTGGGGTCAAGAAAATCACATTTTTTCACACTCCCGGGGTCAGGAAATTCTGATATTTTTCACACTCCCGGGGTCAGGAAAATCGGATATTTTCACACTCCCGGGGTCAGGAAAATCAGATTTTTTTCACACTCCCGGGGTCAAGAAAATCACATTTTTTCACACTCCCGGGGTCAGGAAATTCTGATTTTTTTCACACTCCCGGTGTTAGGAAAATCACATTTTTCACACTCCCAGGATCAAGAAAATCACATTTTTTCGCACTCCCGGGGTCAGGAAATTCTGATAATTTTCACACTCCCGGGGTCAGGAAAATCGGATATTTTCACACTCCCGGGGTCAGGAAAATCAGATTTTTTTTCACACTCCCGCGGTCAGGAAAATTGGATATTTTCATACTCCCGGGATCAGGAAAATCGCATTTTTCATACTCCCGGGGTCAGGAAAATAAAAAAAAATTCACATTCCCGGGGTCAGGAAAATCAGATTTTTTTCATACTCCCGGGGTCAGGAAAACTGGATTTTTTTCACACTCCCGGTGTCAGGAAAATTGGATATTTTCATACTCCCGGGGTCAGGAAAATTGCATTTTTCAGACTCCCGGGGTCAGGAAAATCGCATTTTTCATACTCCCGGGGTCAGGAAATTTTGATTTTTTTCACACTCCCGGTGTTAGGAAAATCACATTTTTCACACTCCCGGGGTCAAGAAAATCACATTTTTTCACACTCCCGGGGTCAGGAAATTCTGATATTTTTCACACTCCCGGGGTCAGGAAAATCGGATATTTTCACACTCCCGGGGTCAGGAAAATCAGATTTTTTTTCATACTCCCGGGGTCAGGACAATCACATTTTTTCACACTCCCTGGGTCAGGAAATTCTTATTTTTTCCACACTCACGGTGTTAGGAAAATCACATTTTTCACACTCCCGGGGTCAGGAGAATTTAATTTTTTTCACACTCCCGGGGTCAAGAAAATCACATTTTTTCACACTCCCGGGGTCAGGAAATTCTGATATTTTTCACACCCCCGGGGTCAGGAAAATCAGATTTTTTTTCACACTCCCGCGGTCAGGAAAATTGGATATTTTCATACTCCCGGGATCAGGAAAATCGCATTTTTCATACTCCCGGGGTCAGGAAAATCAAAAAAAATTCACATTCCCGGGGTCAGGAAAATCAGATTTTTTTCATACTCCCGGGGTCAGGAAAATTGGATTTTTTTCACACTCCCGGTGTCAGGAAAATTGGATATTTTCACACTCCCGGGGTCAGGAAAATCAGATTTTTTTTCACACTCCCGTGGTCAAGAAAATCACATTTTTTCACACTCCCGGGGTCAGGAAATTCTGATTTTTTTCACACTCCCGGTGTTAGGAAAATCACATTTTTCACACTCCCGGGATCAAGAAAATCACATTTTTTCGCACTCCCGGGGTCAGGAAATTCTGATATTTTTCACACTCCCGGGGTCAGGAAAATTGGATATTTTCACACTCCCGGGGTCAGGAAAATCAGATTTTTTTCATACTCCCGGGATCAAGAAAATCACATTTTTTCACACTACCGGGGTCAGGAAATTCTGATATTTTTCACACTCCCGGGGTCAGGAAAATCGGATATTTTCACACTCCCGGGGTCAGGAAAATCAGATTTTTTTTCACACTCCCGCGGTCAGGAAAATTGGATATTTTCATACTCCCGGGCTCAGGAAAATCGCATTTTTCATACTCCCGGGGTCAGGAAAATCAAAAAAAATTCACATTCCCGGGGTCAGGAAAATCAGATTTTTTTCATACTCCCGGGGTCAGGAAAACTGGATTTTTTTCACACTCCCGGTGTCAGGAAAATTGGATATTTTCATACTCCCGGGGTCAGGAAAATTGCTTTTTTCAGACTCCCGGGGTCAGGAAAATCGCATTTTTCATACTCCCGGGGTCAGGAAATTTTGATTTTTTTCACACTCCCGGTGTTAGGAAAATCACATTTTTCACACTCCCGGGGTCAAGAAAATCACATTTTTTCACACTCCCGGGGTCAGGAAATTCTGATATTTTTCACACTCCCGGGGTCAGGAAAATCGGATATTTTCACACTCCCGGGGTCAGGAAAATCAGATTTTTTTTCATACTCCCGGGGTCAGGACAATCACATTTTTTCACACTCCCTGGGTCAGGAAATTCTTATTTTTTCCACACTCACGGTGTTAGGAAAATCACATTTTTCACACTCCCGGGGTCAGAAGAATTTAATTTTTTTCACACTCCCGGGGTCAAGAAAATCACATTTTTTCACACTCCCGGGGTCAGGAAATTCTGATATTTTTCACACTCCCGGGGTCAGGAAAATCGGATATTTTCACACCCCCGGGGTCAGGAAAATCAGATTTGTTTCAGACTCCCGGGGTCAGGAAAATTGGATTTTTTTAACACTCCTGGGGTCAGGAAAATCACATTTTTTCACACTCCCGGGGTCAGGAAATTCTGATTTTTTCACACTTCCGGGTTCAGGAGATTCTGATTTTTTTCACACTCCTTGGGTCAAGAAAATCACATTTTTTCACACTCCCGGGGTCAGGAAATTCTAATTTTTTTCACACTCCCGGTGTTAGGAAAATCACATTTTTCACACTCCCGGGGTCAGAAAAATTGGATTTTTTCACACTCCTGGGGTCAGTAGAATTTAATTTTTTTCAGACTCCCGGGGTCAAGAAAATCACATTTTTTCACACTCCCGGGGTCAGGAAAATTGGATTTTTTTAACACTCCCGGGGTCAGGAAAATCACATTTTTTCACACTCCTGGGGTCAGGAGATTCTGATTTTGCTCACACTCGCGGGGTCAAGAAAATCACATTTTTTCACACTCCCGGGGTCAGGAATTTCTGATTTTTGTCACACTCCCGGTGTTAGGAAAATCACATTTTTCACACTCCCGGGATCAAGAAAATCACATTTTTTCACACTCCCGGGGTCAGGAAATTCTGATATTTTTCACACTCCCGGGGTCAGGAAAATCGGATATTTTCACACTCCCGGGGTCAGGAAAATCAGATTTTTTTTCATACTCCTGTGGTCAGGACAATCACATTTTTTCACACTCCCTGGGTCAGGAAATTCTTATTTTTTCCACACTCACGGTGTTAGGAAAATCACATTTTTCACACTCCCGGGGTCAGGAGAATTTAATTTTGTTCACACTCCCGGGGTCAAGAAAATCACATTTTTTCACACTCCCGGGGTCAGGAAATTCTGATATTTTTCACACTCCCGGGGTCAGGAAAATCGGATATTTTCACACCCCCAGGGTCAGGAAAATCAGATTTGTTTCAGACTCCCGTGGTCAGGAAAATTGGATTTTTTTAACACTCCTGGGGTCAGGAAAATTGGATTTTTTTCACACTCCCAGGGTCAGGAAAATTGGGTTTTTTTCACACTCCCGGGGTCAAGAAAATCACATTTTTTCACACTCCCGGGGTCAGGAAATTCTGATTTTTTCACACTTCCGGGTTCAGGAGATTCTGATTTTTTTCACACTCCTTGGGTCAAGAAAATCACATTTTTTCACACTCTCGGGGTCAGGAAATTCTAATTTTTTTCACACTCCCGGTGTTAGGAAAATCACATTTTTCACACTCCCGGGGTCAGAAAAATTGGATTTTTTCACACTCCTGGGGTCAGTAGAATTTAATTTTTTTCAGACTCCCGGGGTCAAGAAAATCACATTTTTTCACACTCCCGGGGTCAGGAGATTCTGATTTTGTTCACACTCCCGGGGTCAGGAAAATCGGATATTTTCACACTCCCGGGGTCAGGAAAATCAGATTTTTTTCATACTCCCGGGGTCAGGAAAATCACATTTTTTCACACTCCCAGGGTCAAAGGAAATTCTGATTTTTTTCACACTCACGGTGTTAGGAAAATCACATTTTTCACACTCCCGGGGTCAGGAATATTGGATTTCTTCACACTCCCGGGGTCAGGAGAATTTATTTTTTTCAGACTCCTGGGGTCAAGAAAATCACATTTTTTCACACTCCCGGGGTCAGGAAATTCTGATATTTTTCACACTCCCGGGGTCAGGAAAATCGGATATTTTCACACTCCCGGGGTCAGGAAAATCAGATTTTTTTCACACTCCCGGGGTCAAGAAAATCACATTTTTTCACACTCCCGGGGTCAGGAAATTCTGATTTTTTTCACACTCCCAGTGTTAGGAAAATCACATTTTTCACACTCCCAGGATCAAGAAAATCACATTTTTTCGCACTCCCGGGGTCAGGAAATTCTGATAATTTTCACACTCCCGGGGTCAGGAAAATCGGATATTTTCACACTCCCGGGGTCAGGAAAATCAGATTTTTTTTCACACTCCCGCGGTCAGGAAAATTGGATATTTTCATACTCCCGGGATCAGGAAAATCGCATTTTTCATACTCCCGGGGTCAGGAAAATAAAAAAAAAATCACATTCCCGGGGTCAGGAAAATCAGATTTTTTTCATACTCCCGGGGTCAGGAAAACTGGATTTTTTTCACACTTGCGGTGTCAGGAAAATTGGATATTTTCATACTCCCGGGGTCAGGAAAATTGCATTTTTCAGACTCCCGGGGTCAGGAAAATCGCATTTTTCATACTCCCGGGGTCAGGAAATTTTGATTTTTTTCACACTCCCGGTGTTAGGAAAATCACATTTTTCACACTCCCGGGGTCAAGAAAATCACATTTTTTCACACTCCCGGGGTCAGGAAATTCTGATATTTTTCACACTCCCGGGGTCAGGAAAATCGGATATTTTCACACTCCCGGGGTCAGGAAAATCAGATTTTTTTTCATACTCCCGGGGTCAGGACAATCACATTTTTTCACACTCCCTGGGTCAGGAAATTCTTATTTTTTCCACACTCACGGTGTTAGGAAAATCACATTTTTCACACTCCCGGGGTCAGGAGAATTTAATTTTTTTCACACTCCCGGGGTCAAGAAAATCACATTTTTTCACACTCCCGGGGTCAGGAAATTCTGATATTTTTCACACCCCCGGGGTCAGGAAAATCAGATTTTTTTTCACACTCCCGCGGTCAGGAAAATTGGATATTTTCATACTCCCGGGATCAGGAAAATCGCATTTTTCATACTCCCGGGGTCAGGAAAATCAAAAAAAATTCACATTCCCGGGGTCAGGAAAATCAGATTTTTTTCATACTCCCGGGGTCAGGAAAATTGGATTTTTTTCACACTCCCGGTGTCAGGAAAATTGGATATTTTCACACTCCCGGGGTCAGGAAAATCAGATTTTTTTTCACACTCCCGTGGTCAAGAAAATCACATTTTTTCACACTCCCGGGGTCAGGAAATTCTGATTTTTTTCACACTCCCGGTGTTAGGAAAATCACATTTTTCACACTCCCGGGATCAAGAAAATCACATTTTTTCGCACTCCCGGGGTCAGGAAATTCTGATATTTTTCACACTCCCGGGGTCAGGAAAATTGGATATTTTCACACTCCCGGGGTCAGGAAAATCAGATTTTTTTCATACTCCCGGGATCAAGAAAATCACATTTTTTCACACTACCGGGGTCAGGAAATTCTGATATTTTTCACACTCCCGCGGTCAGGAAAATTGGATATTTTCATACTCCCGGGATCAGGAAAATCGCATTTTTCATACTCCCGGGGTCAGGAAAATAAAAAAAAATTCACATTCCCGGGGTCAGGAAAATCAGATTTTTTTCATACTCCCGGGGTCAGGAAAACTGGATTTTTTTCACACTCCCGGTGTCAGGAAAATTGGATATTTTCATACTCCCGGGGTCAGGAAAATTGCATTTTTCAGACTCCCGGGGTCAGGAAAATCGCATTTTTCATACTCCCGGGGTCAGGAAATTTTGATTTTTTTCACACTCCCGGTGTTAGGAAAATCACATTTTTCACACTCCCGGGGTCAAGAAAATCACATTTTTTCACACTCCCGGGGTCAGGAAATTCTGATATTTTTCACACTCCCGGGGTCAGGAAAATCGGATATTTTCACACTCCCGGGGTCAGGAAAATCAGATTTTTTTTCATACTCCCGGGATCAGGAAAATCGCATTTTTCATACTCCCGGGGTCAGGAAAATCAAAAAAAATTCACATACCCGGGGTCAGGAAAATCAGATTTTTTTCATACTCCCGGGGTCAGGAAAATTGGATTTTTTTCACACTCCCGGTGTCAGGAAAATTGGATATTTTCACACTCCCGGGGTCAGGAAAATCAGATTTTTTTTCACACTCCCGTGGTCAAGAAAATCACATTTTTTCACACTCCCGGGGTCAGGAAATTCTGATTTTTTTCACACTCCCGGTGTTAGGAAAATCACATTTTTCACACTCCCGGGATCAAGAAAATCACATTTTTTCGCACTCCCGGGGTCAGGAAATTCTGATATTTTTCACACTCCCGGGGTCAGGAAAATTGGATATTTTCACACTCCCGGGGTCAGGAAAATCAGATTTTTTTCATACTCCCGGGATCAAGAAAATCACATTTTTTCACACTACCGGGGTCAGGAAATTCTGATATTTTTCACACTCCCGGGGTCAGGAAAATCGGATATTTTCACACTCCCGGGGTCAGGAAAATCAGATTTTTTTTCACACTCCCGCGGTCAGGAAAATTGGATATTTTCATACTCCCGGGATCAGGAAAATCGCATTTTTCATACTCCCGGGGTCAGGAAAATCAAAAAAAATTCACATTCCCGGGGTCAGGAAAATCAGATTTTTTTCATACTCCCGGGGTCAGGAAAACTGGATTTTTTTCACACTCCCGGTGTCAGGAAAATTGGATATTTTCATACTCCCGGGGTCAGGAAAATTGCTTTTTTCAGACTCCCGGGGTCAGGAAAATCGCATTTTTCATACTCCCGGGGTCAGGAAATTTTGATTTTTTTCACACTCCCGGTGTTAGGAAAATCACATTTTTCACACTCCCGGGGTCAAGAAAATCACATTTTTTCACACTCCCGGGGTCAGGAAATTCTGATATTTTTCACACTCCCGGGGTCAGGAAAATCGGATATTTTCACACTCCCGGGGTCAGGAAAATCAGATTTTTTTTCATACTCCTGTGGTCAGGACAATCACATTTTTTCACACTCCCTGGGTCAGGAAATTCTTATTTTTTCCACACTCACGGTGTTAGGAAAATCACATTTTTCACACTCCCGGGGTCAGGAGAATTTAATTTTTTTCACACTCCCGGGGTCAAGAAAATCACATTTTTTCACACTCCCAGGGTCAGGAAATTCTGATATTTTTCACACTCCCGGGGTCAGGAAAATCGGATATTTTCACACCCCCGGGGTCAGGAAAATCAGATTTTTTTCAGACTCCCAGGGTCAGGAAAATTGGATTTTTTAACACTCCTGGGGTCAGGAAAATTGGATTTTTTTCACACTCCCAGGGTCTGGAAAATTGGGTTTTTTTCACACTCCCGGGGTCAAGAAAATCACATTTTTTCACACTCCCGGGGTCAGGAAATTCTGATTTTTTCACACTCCCGGGTTCAGGAGATTCTGATTTTTTTCACACTCCTTGTGTCAAGAAAATCACTTTTTTCACACTCCCGGGGTCAGGAAATTCTAATTTTTTTCACACTCCCGGTGTTAGGAAAATCACATTTTTCACACTCCCGGGGTCAGAAAAATTGGATTTTTTCACACTCCTGGGGTCAGGAGAATTTAATTTTTTTCAGACTCCCGGGGTCAAAAAAATCACATTTTTTCACACTCCCGGGGTCAGGAAAATTGGATTTTTTTAACACTCCCGGGGTCAGGAAAATTGGATTTTTTTCACACTCCCGGGGTCAGGAAAATTGGGTTTTTTTCACACTCCCGGGGTCAAGAAAATCACATTTTTTCACACTCCCGGGATCAGGAGATTCTGATTTTGTTCACACTCCCGGGGTCAAGAAAATCACATTTTTTCACACTCCCGGGGTCAGGAATTTCTGATTTTTTTTCACACTCCCGGTGTTAGGAAAATCACATTTTTCACACTCTCGGGGTCAAGAAAATCACATTTTTTATCACTACCGGGGTCAGGAAATTCTGATATTTTTCACACTCCCGGGGTCAGGAAAATCGGATATTTTCACACTCCCGGGGTCAGGAAAATCAGATTTTTTTTCATACTCCTGTGGTCAGGACAATCACATTTTTTCACACTCCCTGGGTCAGGAAATTCTTATTTTTTCCACACACACGGTGTTAGGAAAATCACATTTTTCACACTCCCGGGGTCAGGAGAATTTAATTTTTTTCACACTCCCGGGGTCAAGAAAATCACATTTTTTCACACTCCCGGGGTCAGGAAATTCTGATATTTTTCACACTCCCGGGGTCAGGAAAATCGGATATTTTCACACTCCCGGGGTCAGGAAAATCAGATTTTTTTTCATACTCCCGAGGTCAGGACAATCACATTTTTTCACACTCCCTGGGTCAGGAAATTCTTATTTTTTCCACACTCACGGTGTTAGGAAAATCACATTTTTCACACTCCCGGGGTCAGGAGAATTTAATTTTTTTCACACTCCCGGGGTCAAGAAAATCAATTTTTTCACACTCCCGGGGTCAGGAAATTCTGATATTTTTCACACTCCCGGGGTCAGGAAAATCGGATATTTTCACACCCCCGGGGTCAGGAAAATCAGATTTGTTTCAGACTCCCGGGGTCAGGAAAATTGGATTTTTTTAACACTCCTGGGGTCAGGAAAATTGGATTTTTTTCACACTCCCAGGGTCAGGAAAATTGGGTTTTTTTCACACTCCCGGGGTCAAGAAAATCACATTTTTTCACACTCCCGGGGTCAGGAAATTCTGATTTTTTCACACTTCCGGGTTCAGGAGATTCTGATTTTTTTCACACTCCTTGGGTCAAGAAAATCACATTTTTTCACACTCCCGGGGTCAGGAAATTCTAATTTTTTTCACACTCCCGGTGTTAGGAAAATCACATTTTTCACACTCCCGGGGTCAGAAAAATTGGATTTTTTCACACTCCTGGGGTCAGTAGAATTTAATTTTTTTCAGACTCCCGGGGTCAAGAAAATCACATTTTTTCACACTCCCGGGGTCAGGAAAATTGGATTTTTTTAACACTCCCGGGGTCAGGAAAATTGGATTTTTTTCACACTCCCGCGGTCAGGAAAATTGGGTTTTTTTCACACTCCCGGGGTCAGGAGATTCTGATTTTGTTCACACTCCCGGGGTCAAGAAAATCACATTTTTTCACACTCCCGGGGTCAGGAATTTCTGATTTTTTCACACTCCCGGTGTTAGGAAAATCACATTTTTCACACTCCCGGGATCAAGAAAATCACATTTTTTCACACTCCCGGGGTCAGGAAATTCTGATATTTTTCACACTCCCGGGGTCAGGAAAATCGGATATTTTCACACTCCCGGTGTCAGGAAAATCAGATTTTTTTTCATACTCCTGTGGTCAGGACAATCACATTTTTTCACACTCCCTGGGTCAGGAAATTCTTATTTTTTCCACACTCACGGTGTTAGGAAAATCACATTTTCACACTCCCGGGGTCAGGAGAATTTAATTTTTTTCACACTCCTGGGGTCAAGAAAATCACATTTTTTCACACTCCCGGGGTCAGGAAATTCTGATATTTTTCACACTCCCGGGGTCAGGAAAATCGGATATTTTCACACCCCCGGGGTCAGGAAAATCAGATTTTTTTCAGACTCCCAGGGTCAGGAAAATTGGATTTTTTTAACACTCCTGGGGTCGGGAAAATTGGATTTTTTTCACACTCCCAGGGTCAGGAAAATTGGGTTTTTTTCACACTCCCGGGGTCAAGAAAATCACATTTTTTCACATTCCCGGGGTCAGGAAATTCTGATTTTTTCACACTCCCGGGTTCAGGAGATTCTGATTTTTTTAACACTCCTTGTGTCAAGAAAATCACATTTTTCACACTCCCGGGGTCAGGAAATTCTAATTTTTTTCACACTCCCGGTGTTAGGAAAATCACATTTTTCACACTCCCGGGGTCAGAAAAATTGGATTTTTTCACACTCCTGGGGTCAGGAGAATTTAATTTTTTTCAGACTCCCGGGGTCAAGAAAATCACATTTTTTCACACTCCCGGGGTCAGGAAAATTGGATTTTTTTAACACTCCCGGGGTCAGGAAAATTGGATTTTTTTCACACTCCCGGGGTCAGGAGATTCTGATTTTGTTCACACTCCCGGGGTCAAGAAAATCACATTTTTTCACACTCCCGGGGTCAGGAATTTCTGATTTTTTTCACACTCCCGGTGTTAGGAAAATCACATTTTTCACACTCTCGGGGTCAAGAAAATCACATTTTTTATCACTACCGGGGTCAGGAAATTCTGATATTTTTCACACTCCCGGGGTCAGGAAAATCGGATATTTTCACACTCCCGGGGTCAGGAAAATCAGATTTTTTTTCATACTCCTGTGGTCAGGACAATCACATTTTTTCACACTCCCTGGGTCAGGAAATTCTTATTTTTTCCACACACACGGTGTTAGGAAAATCACATTTTTCACACTCCCGGGGTCAGGAGAATTTAATTTTTTTCACACTCCCGGGGTCAAGAAAATCACATTTTTTCACACTCCCGGGGTCAGGAAATTCTGATATTTTTCACACTCCCGGGGTCAGGAAAATCGGATATTTTCACACCCCCGGGGTCAGGAAAATCAGATTTTTTTCAGACTCCCAGGGTCAGGAAAATTGGATATTTTTAACACTCCTGGGGTCAGGAAAATTGGATTTTTTTCACACTCCCAGGGTCAGGAAAATTGGGTTTTTTTCACACTCCCGGGGTCAAGAAAATCACATTTTTTCACACTCCCGGGGTCAGGAAATTCTGATTTTTTCACACTCCCGGGTTCAGGAGATTCTGATTTTTTTCACACTCCTTGTGTCAAGAAAATCACATTTTTTCACACTCCCGGGGTCAGGAAATTCTAATTTTTTTCACACTCCCGGTGTTAGGAAAATCACATTTTTCACACTCCCGGGGTCAGAAAAATTGGATTTTTTCACACTCCTGGGGTCAGGAGAATTTAATTTTTTTCAGACTCCCGGGGTCAAGAAAATCACATTTTTTCACACTCCCGGGGTCAGGAAAATTGGATTTTTTAACACTCCCGGGGTCAGGAAAATTGGATTTTTTTCACACTCCCGGGGTCAGGAAAATTGGGTTTTTTTCACACTCCCGGGGTCAAGAAAATCACATTTTTTCACACTCCCGGGGTCAGGAGATTCTGATTTTGTTCACACTCCCGGGGTCAAGAAAATCACATTTTTTCACATTCCCGGGGTCAGGAGATTCTGATTTTGTTCACACTCCCGGGGTCAAGAAAATCACATTTTTTCACACTCCCGGGGTCAGGAATTTCTGATTTTTTTTCACACTCCCGGTGTTAGGAAAATCACATTTTTCGCACTCTCGGGGTCAAGAAAATCACATTTTTTATCACTCCCGGGGTCAGGAAATTCTGATATTTTTCACACTCCCGGGGTCAGGAAAATCGAATATTTTCACACTCCCGGGGTCAGGAAAATCAGATTTTTTTTCATACTCCCGTGGTCAGGAAAAATCACATTTTTTCACACTCCCAGGGTGAGGAAATTCTGATTTTTTTCACACTCACGGTGTTAGGAAAATCACATTTTTCACACTCCCGGCGTCAGGAAAATTGGATTTTTTCACACTCCCGGGGTCAGGAGTATTTAATTTTTTTCACACTCCCGGGGTCAAGAAAATCACATTTATTCACAGTCCCGGGGTCTGGAAATTCTGATATTTTTCACACTCCCGGGGACAGGAAAATCGGATATTTTCACACTCCCGGGGTCAGGAAAATCAGATTTTTTTCACACTCCCGGGGTCAGGAAAATTGGATATTTTCATAATCCCGGGGTCAGGAAAATCTGATATTTTCACAATCCCTGGGTCAGGAAAATTGGATATTTTCATACTTCCGGGGTCAGGAAAATTGCATTTTTCAGACTCCCGGGGTCAGGAAAATCGCATTTTTCATACTCCCGGGGTCAGGAAAATCACATTTTTTCACACTCCCGGGGTCAGGAGATTCTGATTTTTTTCACACTCCCGGGGTCAAGAAAATCACATTTTTTCACACTCCCGGGGTCAGGAGATTCTGATATTTTTCACACTCCCGGGGTCAGGAAAATCTGATATTTTCACACCCCCGGGGTCAGGAAAATCAGATTTTTTTCATACTCCCGGGGTCAGGAAAATTGGATTTTTTTCACATTCCCGGGGTCAGGAAAATTGGATATTTTCACAATCCCGGGGTCAGGAAAATTGGATATTTTCATACTTCCGGGGTCAGGAAAATTGCATTTTTCAGACTCCCGGGGTCAGGAAAATCGCATTTTTCATTCTCCCGGGGTCAGGAAAATTGGGTTTTTTTCACACTCCCGGGGTCAAGAAAATCACATTTTTCACACTCCCGGGGTCAGGAGATTCTGATTTTTTTCACACTCCCGGGGTCAAGAAAATCACATTTTTTCACACTCACGGGGTCAGGAATTTCTAATTTTTTTCACATTCCCGGTGTTAGGAAAATCACATTTTTCACACTCCCGGGGTCAGAAAAATTGGGTTTTTTCACACTCCCGGGGTCAGGAAAATGGGATTCTTTTAACACTCCCGGGGTCAGGAAAATTGGATTTTTTCACACTCCCGGGGTCAGGAAAATTGGGTTTTTTTCACACTCCCGGGGTCAAGAAAATCACATTTTTTCACACTCCCGGGGTCAGGAGATTCTGATTTTTTCCCCACTCCCGGGGTCAAGAAAATCACATTTTTTCACACTCCCGGGTTCAGGAAATTCTGATTTTTTTCACACTCCCGGTGTTAGGAAAATCATATTTTTCACACTCCCGGGATCAAGAAAATCACATTTTTTCACACTCCCGGGGTAAGGAAATTCTGATATTTTTCACACTCCCGGGGTCAGGAAAATCGGATATTTTCACACTCACGGGGTCAGGAAAATCAGATTTTTTTTTCATACTCCCGGGGTCAGGAAAAATCACATTTTTTCACACTCCCAGGGTCAGGAAATTCTTCTTTTTTTCACACTCACGGAGTTAGGAAAATCACATTTTTCACACTCCCGGGGTCAGGAAAATTGGATTTTTTCACACTCCCGGGGTCAGGAGTATTTAATTTTTTTCACACTCCCGGGGTCAAGAAAATCACATTTATTCACAGTCCCGGGGTCAGGAAATTCTGATATTTTTCACAATCCCGGGGACAGGAAAATCGGATATTTTCACACTCCCGGGGTCAGGAAAATCAGATTTTTTTTCACACTCCCGGGGTCAGGAAAATTGGATATTTTCATACTCCCGGGGTCAGGAAAATCTGATATTTTCACTCCCTGGGTCAGGAAAATTGGATATTTTCATACTTCCGGGGTCAGGAAAATTGCATTTTTCAGACTCCCGGGGTCAGGAAAATCGCATTTTTCATACTCCCGGGGTCAGGAAAATCACATTTTTTCACACTCCCGGGGTCAGGAGATTCTGATTTTTTTCACACTCCCGGGGTCAAGAAAATCACATTTTTTCACACTCACGGGGTCAGGAAATTCTAATTTTTTCACACTCCCGGTGGTAGGAAAATCACATTTTTCACACTCCCGGTGTCAGAAAAATTGGGATTTTTCACACTCCCGGGGTCAGGAGAATTTAATTTTTTTCACACTCCCGGGGTCAGGAAAATGGGATTCTTTTAACACTCCCGGGGTCAGGAAAATTGGATTTTTTTCACACTCCCGGGGTCAAGAAAATCACATTTTTTCACACTCCCGGGGTCAGTAGATTCTGATTTTTTTCACACTCCCGGGGTCAAGAAAATCACATTTTTTCACACTCCCGGGGTCAGGAAATTCTGATATTTTTCACACTCTCGGGGTCAGGAAAATCGGATATTTTCACACCCCCGGGGTCAGGAAAATCAGATTTTTTTCAGACTCCTGGGGTCAGGAAAATTGGATTTTTTTAACACTCCCGGAGTCAGGAAAATTGGATTTTTTTAACACTCCCGGGGTCAGGAAAATTGGATTTTTTTCACACTCCCGGGGTCAAGAAAATCACATTTTTTCACACTCCCAGGGTCAGGAAATTCTGATTTTTTCACACTCCAGGGGTCAGGAGATTCTGATTTTTTTCACACTCCCGGGGTCAAGAAAATTACATTTTTTCACACTCCCGGGGTCAGGAAATTCTAATTTTTTTCACACTCCCGGTGTTAGGAAAATCACATTTTTCACACTCACTGGGTCAGAAAAATTGGATTTTTTCACACTCCTGGGGACAGGAGAATTTAATTTTTTTCAGACTCCCGGGGTCAAGAAAATCACATTTTTTCACACTCCCGGGGTCAGGAAAATTGGATTTATTTAACACTCCCGGGGTCAGGAAAATTGGATTTTTTTCACACTCCCGGGGTCAAGAAAATCACATTTTTTCACACTCCCGGGGTCAGGAATTTCTGATTTTTTTCACACTCCCGGTGTTAGGAAAATCACATTTTTCACACTCTCGGGGTCAAGAAAATCACATTTTTTATCACTCCCGGGGTCAGGAAATTCTGATATTTTTCACACTCCCGGGGTCAGGAAAATCGGATATTTTCACACTCCCGGGGTCAGGAAAATCAGATTTTTTTTCATACTCCCGTGGTCAGGAAAAATCACATTTTTTCACACTCCCAGGGTCAGGAAATTCTGATTTTTTTCACACTCACGGTGTTAGGAAAATCACATTTTTCACACTCCCGGGGTCAGGAAAATTTGATTTTTTCACACTCCCGGGGTCAGGAGTATTTAATTTTTTTCACACTCCCGGGGTCAAGAAAATCACATTTATTCACAGTCCCGGGGTCAGGAAATTCTGATATTTTTCACACTCCCGGGGACAGGAAAATCGGATATTTTCACACTCCCGGGGTCAGGAAAATCAGATTTTTTTTCACACTCCCGGGGTCAGGAAAATTGGATATTTTCATACTTCCGGGGTCAGGAAAATTGCATTTTTCAGACTCCCGGGGTCAGGAAAATCGCATTTTTCATACTCCCGGGGTCAGGAAAATCACATTTTTTCACACTCCCGGGGTCAGGAGATTCTGATTTTTTTCACACTCCCGGGGTCAAGAAAATCACATTTTTTCACACTCCCGGGGTCAGGAAATTCTAATTTTTTTCACACTCCCGGTGTTAGGAAAATCACATTTTTCACACTCCCTGGGTCAGAAAAGTTGGATTTTTTCACACTCTTGGGGTCAGGAGAATTTAATTTTTTTCAGACTCCCGGGGTCAAGAAAATCACATTTTTTCACACTCCCGGGGTCAGGAAAATTGGATTTTTTTAACACTCCCGGGGTCAGGAAAATTGGATTTTTTTTTCACACTCCCGGGGTCAAGAAAATCACATTTTTTCACACTCCCGGGGTCAGGAATTTCTGATTTTTTTCACACTCCCGGTGTTAGGAAAATCACATTTTTCACACTCTCGGGGTCAAGAAAATCACATTTTTATCACTCCCGGGGTCAGGAAATTCTGATATTTTTCACAATCCCGGGGACAGGAAAATCGGATATTTTAACACTCCCGGGGTCAGGAAAATCAGATTTTTTTTCACACTCCCGGGGTCAGGAAAATTAGATATTTTCATACTCCCGGGGTCAGGAAAATCTGATATTTTCACACTCCCTGGGTCAGGAAAATTGGATATTTTCATACTTCAGGGGTCAGGAAAATTGCATTTTTCAGACTCCCGGGGTCAGGAAAATCGCATTTTTCATACTCCCGGGGTCAGGAAAATCACATTTTTTCACACTCCCGGGGTCAGGAGATTCTGATTTTTTTCACACTCCCGGGGTCAAGAAAATCACATTTTTTCACACTCACGGGGTCAGGAAATTCTAATTTTTTCACACTCCCGGTGGTAGGAAAATCACATTTTTCACACTCCCGGTGTCAGAAAAATTGGGATTTTTCACACTCCCGGGGTCAGGAGAATTTAATTTTTTTCACACTCCCGGGGTCAGGAAAATGGGATTCTTTTAACACTCCCGGGGTCAGGAAAATTGGATTTTTTTCACACTCCCGGGGTCAGGAAAATTGGATTTTTTTTTCACACTCCCGGGGTCAAGAAAATCACATTTTTTCACACTCCCGGGGTCAGGAATTTCTGATTTTTTTCACACTCCCGGTGTTAGGAAAATCACATTTTTCACACTCTCGGGGTCAAGAAAATCACATTTTTATCACTCCCGGGGTCAGGAAATTCTGATATTTTTCACAATCCCGGGGACAGGAAAATCGGATATTTTAACACTCCCGGGGTCAGGAAAATCAGATTTTTTTTCACACTCCCGGGGTCAGGAAAATTAGATATTTTCATACTCCCGGGGTCAGGAAAATCTGATATTTTCACACTCCCTGGGTCAGGAAAATTGGATATTTTCATACTTCAGGGGTCAGGAAAATTGCATTTTTCAGACTCCCGGGGTCAGGAAAATCGCATTTTTCATACTCCCGGGGTCAGGAAAATCACATTTTTTCACACTCCCGGGGTCAGGAGATTCTGATTTTTTTCACACTCCCGGGGTCAAGAAAATCACATTTTTTCACACTCACGGGGTCAGGAAATTCTAATTTTTTCACACTCCCGGTGGTAGGAAAATCACATTTTTCACACTCCCGGTGTCAGAAAAATTGGGATTTTTCACACTCCCGGGGTCAGGAGAATTTAATTTTTTTCACACTCCCGGGGTCAGGAAAATGGGATTCTTTTAACACTCCCGGGGTCAGGAAAATTGGATTTTTTTCACACTCCCGGGGTCAAGAAAATCACATTTTTTCACACTCCCGGGGTCAGTAGATTCTGATTTTTTTCACACTCCCGGGTTCAAGAAAATCACATTTTTTCACACTCCCGGGGTCAGGAAATTTTCATTTTTTTAACACTCCCGGTGTTAGGAAAATCACATTTTTCACACTCCCGGGGTCAAGAAAATCTGATATTTTCACACCCCCGGGGTCAGGAAAATCAGATTTTTTCAATACTCCCGTGGTCAGGAAAATTGGATTTTTTTCACATTCCCGGGATCAGGAAAATTGGATATTTTCACACTCCCGGGGTCAGGAAAATTGGATATTTTCATACTTCCGGGGTCAGGAAAATTGCATTTTTCAGACTCCAGGGGTCAGGAAAATCGCATTTTTCATTCTCCCGGGGTCAGGAAAATTGGGTTTTTTTCACACTCCCGGGGTCAAGAAAATCACATTTTTCACACTCCCGGGGTCAGGAGATTCTGATTTTTTTCACACTCCCGGGGTCAAGAAAATCACATTTTTTCACACTCACGGGGTCAGAAAAATTGGGTTTTTTCACACTCCCGGGGTCAGGAGAATTTAATTTTTTTCACACTCCCGGCGTCAGGAAAATGGGATTCTTTTAACACTCCCGGGGTCAGGAAAATTGGATTTTTTTCACACTCCCGGGGTCAGGAAAATTGGGGTTTTTTCACACTCCCGGGGTCAAGAAAATCACATTTTTTCACACTCCCGGGGTCAGGAGATTCTGATTTTTTTCACACTCCCAGGGTCAAGAAAATCACATTTTTTCACACTCCCGGGGTCAGGAAATTCTGATTTTTTTCACACTCCCGGTGTTAGGAAAATCACATTTTTCACACTCCCGGGATCAAGAAAATCACATTTTTTCACACTCCCGGGGTCAGGAAATTCTGATATTTTTCACACTCCCGGGGTCAGGAAAATCGGATATTTTCACACTATCGGGGTCAGGAAAATCAGATTTTTTTCATACTCCCGGGGTCAGGAAAATCACATTTTTTCACACTCCCAGGGTCAGGAAATTCTGATTTTTTTTCACACTCACGGTGTTAGGAAAATCACATTTTTCACACTCCCGGGGTCAGGAATATTGGAATTTTTCACACTCCCGGGGTCAGGAAAATCGGATATTTTCACACTCCCGGGGTTAGGAAAATCAGATTTTTTTTCACACTCCCGCGGTCAGGAAAATTGGATATTTTCATACTCCCGGGATCAGGAAAATTGAATTTTTCAGACTCCCGGGGTCAGGAAAATCGCATTTTTCATACTCCCGGGGTCAGGAAAATCAAATATTTCACATTCCCGGTGTTAGGAAAATCACATTTTTCACACTCGAGGGGTCAGGAAAATTGGGTTTTTTTCACACTCCCGGGGTCAAGAAAATCACATTTTTTTCACACTCCCGGGGTCAGGAGATTCTGATTTTTTTCACACTCCCGGGGTCAGGAAAATCACATTTTTCACACTCCCGGGGTCAGAAAAATTGGATTTTTTCACACTCCCGGGGTCAGGAGAATTTAATTTTTTTCACACTCCCGGGGTCAAGAAAATCACATTTTTTCACACTCCCGGGGTCAGGAAAATTGGGTTTTTTTCACACTCCCGGGGTCAAGAAAATCACATTTTTTCACACTACCGGGGTCAGGAATTTCTGATTTTTTTCACACTCCCGGTGTTAGGAAAATCACATTTTTCACACTCCCGGGGTAAAGAAAATCACATTTTTCACGCTCCCGGGGTCAGGAGATTCTGATTTCTTTCACACTCCCGGGGTCAAGAAAATCACATTTTTTCACACTCCCGGGGTCAGGAAATTCTAATTTTTTTCACACTCCCGGTGTTAGGAAAATCACATTTTTCACACTCCCGGGGTCAGAAAAATTGGATTTTTTCACACTCCCGGGGTCAGGAGAATTTAATTTTTTTCACACTCCCGGGGTCAAGAAAATCACTTTTTTTCACACTCCCGGGGTCAGGAGATTCTGATTTTTTTCACACTCCCAGGGTCAAGAAAATCACATTTTTTCACACTCCCGGGGTCAGGAATTTCTGATTTTATTCACACTCCCGGTGTTAGGAAAATCACATTTTTCACACTCCCGGGGTAAAGAAAATCACATTTTTTCACACTCCCGGGGTCAGGAGATTCTGATTTCTTTCACACTCCCGGGGTCAAGAAAATCACATTTTTTCACACTCCCGGGGTCAGGAAATTCTAATTTTTTTCACACTCCCAGTGTTAGGAAAATCACATTTTTCACACTCCTGGGGTGAGAAAAATTGGATTTTTTCACACTCCCGGGGTCAGGAGAATTTAATTTTTTTCACACTCCCGGGGTCAAGAAAATCACATTTTTTCACACTCCCGGGGTCAGGAGATTCTGATTTTTTTCACACTCCCGGGGTCAAGAAAATCACATTTTTCACACTCCCGGGGTCAGGAAATTCTGATTTTTTTCACACTCCCGGTATTAGGAAAATCACATTTTTCACACTCCCCGGGTCAAGAAAATCACATTTTTTCACACTCCCGGGGTCAGTAAATTCTGATATTTTTCACACTCCCGGGGTCAGGAAAATCAGATTTTTTTTCATACTCCTGGGGTCAGGACAATCACATTTTTTCACACTCCCTGGGTCAGGAAATTCTTATTTTTTCCACACTCACGGTGTTAAGAAAATCACATTTTTCACACTCCCGGGGTCAGGAAAATTGGATTTTTTCACACTCCCGGGGTCAGGAGAATTTAATTTTTTTCACACTCCCGGGGTCAAGAAAATCACATTTTTTCACACTCCCGGGGTCAGGAAATTCTGATATTTTTCACACTCCCGGGGTCAGGAAAATCGGATATTTTCACACCCCCGGGTTCAGGAAAATCAGATTTTTTTCATACTCCCGGGGTCAGTAAAATTGGATTTTTTTAACACTCCCGGGGTCAGGAAAATTGGATATTTTCATACTCCCGGGGTCAGGAAAATTGCATTTTTCAGACTCCCGGGGTCAGGAAAATTGGATTTTTTAAACACTCCTGGGGTCAGGAAAATTGGATTTTTTTCACACTCCCAGGGTCAGGAAAATTGGGTTTTTTTCACACTCCCGGGGTCAAGAAACTCACATTTTTTCACACTCCCGGGGTCAGGAAATTCTGATTTTTTCACACTCCCGGGGTCAGGAGTTTCTGATTTTTTTCACACTCCCGGGGTCAAGAAAATCACATTTTTTTCACACTCCCGGGGTCAGGAAATTCTAATTTTTTTTCACACTCCCGGTGTTAGGAAAATCACATTTTTCACACTCCCGGGGTCAGAAGAATTTGATTTTTTCACACTCCCGCGGTCAGGAGAATTTAATTTTTTTCAGACTCCCGGGGTCAAGAAAATCACATTTTTTCACACTCCCGGGGTCAGGAAAATTGGATTTTTTTCACACTCCCGGGGTCAGGAAAATCACATTTTTTCACACTCCCGGGGTCAGGAGATTCTGATTTTGTTCACACTCCCGGGGTCAAGAAAATCACATTTTTTCACACTCCCGGGGTCAGGAATTTCTGATTTTTTTCACACTCCCGGTGTTAGGAAAATCACATTTTTCACACTCCCGGGGTCAAGAAAATCACATTTTTATCACTCCCGGGGTCAGGAAATTCTGATATTTTTCACACTCCCGGGGTCAGGAAAATCGGATATTTTCACACTCCCGGGGTCAGAAAAATCAGATTTTTTTTTCACACTCCCAGGGTCAGGAAAATTGGGTTTTTTTCACACTCCCGGGGTCAAGAAAATCACATTTTTTCACACTCCCGGGGTCAGGAAATTCTAATTTTTTTTTCACACTCCCGGTGTTAGGAAAATCACATTTTTCACACTCCCGGGGTCAGAAGAATTGGATTTTTTCACACTCCCGGGGTCAGGAGAATTTAATTTTTTTCAGACTCCCGGGGTCAAGAAAATCACATTTTTTCACACTCCCGGGGTCAGGAAAATTGGTTTTTTTTCACACTCCCGGGGTCAAGAAAATCACATTTTTTCACACTCCCGGGGTCAGGAGATTCTGATTTTTTCACACTCCTGGGGTCAAGAAAATCACATTTTTTCACACTCCCGGGGACAGGAAATTCTAATTTTTTCACACTCCCGGTGTTAGGACAATCACATTTTTCACACTCCCGGGGTCAAGAAAATCACATTTTTTATCACTCCCGGGGTCAGGAAATGCTGCTATTTTTCACACTCCCGGGGTCAGGAAAATCGGATATTTTCACACTCCCGGGGTCAGGAAAATCAGATTTTTTTTCATACTCCCGGGGTCAGGAAAAATCACATTTTTTCACACTCCCGGGGTCAGGAATTTCTGATTTTTTTCACACTCCCGGTGTTAGGAAAATCACATTTTTCACACTCCCGGGGTCAAGAAAATCACATTTTTTATCACTCCCGGGGTCAGGAAATTTTGATATTTTTCACACTCCCGGGGTCAGGAAAATCGGATATTTTCACACTCCCGGGGTCAGAAAAATCAGATTTTTTTTCACACTCCCAGGGTCAGGAAAATTGGGTTTTTTTCACACTCCCGGGGTCAAGAAAATCACATTTTTTCACACTCCCGGGGTCAGGAAATTCTAATTTTTTTCACAATCCCGGTGTTAGGAAAATCACATTTTTCACACTCCCGGGGTCAGGAGAATTTAATTTTTTTCAGACTCCCGGGGTCAAGAAAATCACATTTTTTCACACTCCCGGGGTCAGGAAAATTGGTTTTTTTTCACACTCCCGGGGCCAAGAAAATCACATTTTTTCACACTCCCGGGGTCAGGAGATTCTGATTTTTTCACACTCCTGGGGTCAAGAAAATCACATTTTTTCACACTCCCGGGGACAGGAAATTCTAATTTTTTCACACTCCCGGTGTTAGGACAATCACATTTTTCACACTCCCGGGGTCAAGAAAATCACATTTTTTATCACTCCCGGGGTCAGGAAATTCTGCTATTTTTCACACTCCCGGGGTCAGGAAAATCGGATATTTTCACACTCCCGGGGTCAGGAAAATCAGATTTTTTTTCATACTCCCGGGGTCATGAAAAATCACATTTTTTCACACTCCCAGGGTCAGGAAATTCTTATTTTTTTCACACTCCCGGTGTTAGGAAAATCACATTTTTCACACTCCCAGGGTCAGGAGAATTTAATTTTTTTCAGACTCCCGGGGTCAAGAAAATCACATTTTTTCACACTCCCGGGGTCAGGAAAATTGGTTTTTTTTCACACTCCCGGGGTCAAGAAAATCACATTTTTTCACACTCCCGGGGTCAGGAGATTCTGATTTTTTCACACTCCTGGGGTCAAGAAAATCACATTTTTTCACACTCCCGGGGACAGGAAATTCTAATTTTTTCACACTCCCGGTGTTAGGACAATCACATTTTTCACACTCCCGGGGTCAAGAAAATCACATTTTTTATCACTCCCGGGGTCAGGAAATTCTGCTATTTTTCACACTCCCGGGGTCAGGAAAATCGGATATTTTCACACTCCCGGGGTCAGGAAAATCAGATTTTTTTTCATACTCCCGGGGTCAGGAAAAATCACATTTTTTCACACTCCCAGGGTCAGGAAATTCTGATTTTTTTCACACTCACGGTGTTAGGAAAATCACATTTTTCACACTCCCGGGGTCAGGAAAATTGGATTTTTTCACACTCCCGGGGTCAGGAGTATTTAATTTTTTTCACACTCCCGGGGTCAAGAAAAATCACATTTATTCACAGTCCCGGGGTCAGGAAATTCTGATATTTTTCACACTCCTGGGGACAGGAAAATCGGATATTTTCACACTCCCGGGGTCAGGAAAATTGGGTTTTTTTCACACTCCCGGGGTCAAGAAAATCACATTTTTTCACACTACCGGGGTCAGGAATTTCTGATTTTTTTCACACTCCCGGTGTTAGGAAAATCACATTTTTCACACTCCCGGGGTAAAGAAAATCACATTTTTTCACACTCCCGGGGTCAGGAGATTCTGATTTCTTTCACACTCCCGGGGTCAAGAAAATCACATTTTTTCACACTCCCGGGGTCAGGAGATTCTGATTTTTTTCACACTCCCAGGGTCAAGAAAATCACATTTTTTCACACTCCCGGGGTCAGGAATTTCTGATTTTATTCACACTCCCGGTGTTAGGAAAATCACATTTTTCACACTCCCGGGGTAAAGAAAATCACATTTTTTCACACTCCCGGGGTCAGGAGATTCTGATTTCTTTCACACTCCTGGGGTCAAGAAAATCACATTTTTTCACACTCCCGGGGTCAGGAAATTCTAATTTTTTTCACACTCCCAGTGTTAGGATAATCACATTTTTCACACTCCCGGGGTGAGAAAAATTGGATTTTTTCACACTCCCGGGGTCAGGAGAATTTAATTTTTTTCACACTCCCGGGGTCAAGAAAATCACATTTTTTCACACTCCCGGGGTCAGGAGATTCTGATTTTTTTCACACTCCCGGGGTCAAGAAAATCACATTTTTCACACTCCCGGGGTCAGGAAATTCTGATTTTTTTCACACTCCCGGTATTAGGAAAATCACATTTTTCACACTCCCCGGGTCAAGAAAATCACATTTTTTCACACTCCCGGGGTCAGGAAATTCTGATATTTTTCACACTCCCGGGGTCAGGAAAATCAGATTTTTTTTCATACTCCTGGGGTCAGGACAATCACATTTTTTCACACTCCCTGGGTCAGGAAATTCTTATTTTTTCCACACTCACGGTGTTAAGAAAATCACATTTTTCACACTCCCGGGGTCAGGAAAATTGGATTTTTTCACACTCCCGGGGTCAGGAGAATTTAATTTTTTTCACACTCCCGGGGTCAAGAAAATCACATTTTTTCACACTCCCGGGGTCAGGAAATTCTGATATTTTTCACACTCCCGGGGTCAGGAAAATCGGATATTTTCACACCCCCGGGTTCAGGAAAATCAGATTTTTTTCATACTCCCGGGGTCAGTAAAATTGGATTTTTTAACACTCCCGGGGTCAGGAAAATTGGATATTTTCATACTCACGGGGTCAGGAAAATTGCATTTTTCAGACTCCCGGGGTCAGGAAAATTGGATTTTTTAAACACTCCTGGGGTCAGGAAAATTGGATTTTTTTCACACTCCCAGGGTCAGGAAAATTGGTTTTTTTTCACACTCCCGGGGTCAAGAAACTCACATTTTTTCACACTCCCGGGGTCAGGAAATTCTGATTTTTTCACACTCCCGGGGTCAGGAGTTTCTGATTTTTTTCACACTCCCGGGGTCAAGAAAATCACATTTTTTTCACACTCCCGGGGTCAGGAAATTCTAATTTTTTTTCACACTCCCGGTGTTAGGAAAATCACATTTTTCACACTCCCGGGGTCAGAAGAATTGGATTTTTTCACACTCCCGCGGTCAGGAGAATTTAATTTTTTTCAGACTCCCGGGGTCAAGAAAATCACATTTTTTCACACTCCCGGGGTCAGGAAAATCACATTTTTTCACACTCCCGGGGTCAGGAGATTCTGATTTTGTTCACACTCCCGGGGTCAAGAAAATCACATTTTTTATCACTCCCGGGGTCAGGAAATTCTGATATTTTTCACACTCCCGGGGTCAGGAAAATCGGATATTTTCACACTCCCGGGGTCAGAAAAATCAGATTTTTTTTCACACTCCCAGGGTCAGGAAAATTGGCTTTTTTTCACACTCCCGGGGTCAAGAAAATCACATTTTTTCACACTCCCGGGGTCAGGAAATTCTGATTTTTTCACACTCCCGGGGTCAGGAGATTCTGATTTTTTTCACACTCCCGGGATCAAGAAAATCACATTTTTTCACACTCCCGGGGTCAGGAAATACTAATTTTTTTCACACTCCCGGTGTTAGGAAAATCACATTTTTCACACTCCCGGGGTCAGGAGAATTTAATTTTTTTCAGACTCCCGGGGTCAAGAAAATCACATTTTTTCACACTCCCGGGGTCAGGAAAATTGGTTTTTTTTCACACTCCCGGGGTCAAGAAAATCACATTTTTTCACACTCCCGGGGTCAGGAGATTCTGATTTTTTCACACTCCTGGGGTCAAGAAAATCACATTTTTTCACACTCCCGGGGACAGGAAATTCTAATTTTTTCACACTCCCGGTGTTAGGAAAATCACATTTTTCACACTCCCGGGGTCAAGAAAATCACATTTTTTATCACTCCCGGGGTCAGGAAATTCTGCTATTTTTCACACTCCCGGGGTCAGGAAAATCGGATATATTCACACTCCCGGGGTCAGGAAAATCAGATTTTTTTTCATACTCCCGGGGTCAGGAAAAATCACATTTTTTCACACTCCCAGGGTCAGGAAATTCTGATTTTTTTCACACTCACGGTGTTAGGAAAATCACATTTTTCACACTCCCGGGGTCAGGAAAATTGGATTTTTTCACACTCCCGGGGTAAGGAGTATTTAATTTTTTTCACACTCCCGGGGTCAAGAAACTCACATTTTTTCACAGTCCCGGGGTCAGGAAATTCTGATTTTTTCACACTCCCGGGGTCAGGAGTTTCTGATTTTTTTCACACTCCCGGGGTCAAGAAAATCACATTTTTTTCACACTCCCGGGGTCAGGAAATTCTAATTTTTTTTCACACTCCCGGTGTTAGGAAAATCACATTTTTCACACTCCCGGGGTCAGAAGAATTGGATTTTTTCACACTCCCGGGGTCAGGAGAATTTAATTTTTTTCAGACTCCCGGGGTCAAGAAAATCACATTTTTTCACACTCCCGGGGTCAGGAAAATCACATTTTTTCACACTCCCGGGGTCAGGAGATTCTGATTTTGTTCACACTCCCGGGGTCAAGAAAATCACATTTTTTCACACTCCCGGGGTCAGGAATTTCTGATTTTTTTCACACTCCCGGTGTTAGGAAAATCACATTTTTCACACTCCCGGGGTCAAGAAAATCACATTTTTTATCACTCCCGGGGTCAGGAAATTTTGATATTTTTCACACTCCCGGGGTCAGGAAAATCGGATATTTTCACACTCCCGGGGTCAGAAAAATCAGATTTTTTTTCACACTCCCAGGGTCAGGAAAATTGGGTTTTTTTCACACTCCCGGGGTCAAGAAAATCACATTTTTTCACACTCCCGGGGTCAGGAAATTCTAATTTTTTTCACAATCCCGGTGTTAGGAAAATCACATTTTTCACACTCCCGGGGTCAGGAGAATTTAATTTTTTTCAGACTCCCGGGGTCAAGAAAATCACATTTTTTCACACTCCCGGGGTCAGGAAAATTGGTTTTTTTTCACACTCCCGGGGTCAAGAAAATCACATTTTTTCACACTCCCGGGGTCAGGAGATTCTGATTTTTTCACACTCCCGGGGTCAAGAAAATCACATTTTTTATCACTCCCGGGGTCAGGAAATTCTGCTATTTTTCACACTCCCGGGGTCAGGAAAATCGGATATTTTCACACTCCCGGGGTCAGGAAAATCAGATTTTTTTTCATACTCCCGGGGTCAGGAAAAATCACATTTTTTCACACTCCCAGGGTCAGGAAATTCTGATTTTTTTCACACTCACGGTGTTAGGAAAATCACATTTTTCACACTCCCGGGGTCAGGAAAATTGGATTTTTTCACACTCCCGGGGTCAGGAGTATTTAATTTTTTTCACACTCCCGGGGTCAAGAAAATCACATTTATTCACAGTCCCGGGGTCAGGAAATTCTGATATTTTTCACACTCCTGGGGACAGGAAAATCGGATATTTTCACACTCCCGGGGTCAGGAAAATCAAATTTTTTTTCACACTCCCGGGGTCAGGAAAATCGGATATTTTCATACTCCCGGGGTCAGGAAAATCTGATATTTTCACACTCCCTGGGTCAGGAAAATTGGATTTTTTCACACTCCCGGGGTCAGGAGATTCTGATTTTTTTCACACTCCCGGGGTCAAGAAAATCACATTTTTTCACACTCCGGGGGTCAGGAAATTCTAATTTTTTTCACACTCCCGGTGTTAGGAAAACCACAATTTTCACACTCCCGGGGTCAGAAAAATTGGATTTTTTCACACTCCCGGGGTCAGGAGAATTTAATTTTTTTCAGACTCCCGGGGTCAAGAAAATCACATTTTTCACACTCCCGGGGTCAGGAAAATTGGTTTTTTTTCTCACTCCCGGGGTCAAGAAAATCACATTTTTTCACACTCCCGGGGTCAGGAGATTCTGATTTTTTTCACACTCCTGGGGTCAAGAAAATCACATTTTTTCACACTCCCGGGGACAGGAAATTCTAATTTTTTTCACACTCCCGGTGTTAGGAAAATCACATTTTTCACACTCCCGGGGTCAAGAAAATCACATTTTTTATCATTCCCGGGGTCAGGAAATTCTGATATTTTTCACACTCCCGGGGTCAGGAAAATCGGATATTTTCACACTCCCGGGGTCAGGAATATTGGATTTTTTCACACTCCCGGGGTCAGGAGAATTTAATTTTTTTCAGACACCTGGGGTCAATAAAATCACATTTTTTCACACTCCCGGGGTCAGGAAATTCTGATATTTTTCACACTCCCGGGGTCAGGAAAATCGGATATTTTCACACTCCCGGGGTCAGGAAAATCAGATTTTTTTTCACACTCCCGGGGTCAAGAAAATCACATTTTTTCACACTCACGGGGTCAGGAAATTCTGATTTTTTTAACACTCCCGGTGTTAGGAAAATCACATTTTTCACACTCCCGGGGTAAAGAAAATCACATTTTTTCACACTCCCGGGGACAGGAGATTCTGATATTTTTCACACTCCCGGAGTCAGGAAAATCTGATATTTTCACACTCCCGGGGTCAGGAAAATCAGATTTTTTTTCATACTCCCGTGGTCAGGAAAAATCACATTTTTTCACACTCCCAGGGTCAGGAAATTCTGATTTTTTTCACACTCACGGTGTTAGGAAAATCACATTTTTCACTCTCCCGGGGTCAGGAAAATTTGATTTTTTCACACTCCCGGGGTCAGGAGTATTTAATTTTTTTCACACTCCTGGGGTCAAGAAAATCACATTTATTCACAGTCCCGGGGTCAGGAAATTCTGATATTTTTCACACTCCCGGGGACAGGAAAATCGGATATTTTCACACTCCCGGGGTCAGGAAAATCAGATTTTTTTCACACTCCCGGGGTCAGGAAAATTGGATATTTTCATACTCCCGGGGTCAGGAAAATCTGATATTTTCACACTCCCTGGGTCAGGAAAATTGGATTTTTTTCACACTCCCGGGGTCAAGAAAATCACATTTTTTCACACTCCCGGGGTCAGGAAATTTTCATTTTTTAACACTCCCGGTGTTAGGAAAATCACATTTTTCACACTCCCGGGGTAAAGAAAATCACATTTTTTCACACTCCCGGGGTCAGGAGATTCTGATATTTTTCACACTCCCGGGGTCAGGAAAATCTGATATTTTCACACCCCCGGGGTCAGGAAAATCAGATTTTTTTCATACTCCCGGGGTCAGGAAAAATCACATTTTTTCACACTCCCAGGGTCAGGAAATTCTGATTTTTTTCACACTCACGGTGTTAGGAAAATCACATTTTTCACTCTCCCGGGGTCAGGAAAATTTGATTTTTTCACACTCCCGGGGTCAGGAGTATTTAATTTTTTTCACACTCCTGGGGTCAAGAAAATCACATTTATTCACAGTCCCGGGGTCAGGAAATTCTGATATTTTTCACACTCCCGGGGACAGGAAAATCGGATATTTTCACATTCCCGGGGTCAGGAAAATTGGATATTTTCACAATCCCGGGGTCAGGAAAATTGGATATTTTCATACTTCCGGGGTCAGGAAAATTGCATTTTTCAGACTCCCGGGGTCAGGAAAATCGCATTTTTCATTCTCCCGGGGTCAGGAAAATTGGGTTTTTTTCACACTCCCGGGGTCAAGAAAATCACTTTTTTCACACTCCCGGGGTCAGGAGATTCTGATTTTTTTCACACTCCCGGGGTCAAGAAAATCACATTTTTTCACACTCACGGGGTCAGTAATTTCTAATTTTTTTCACATTCCCGGTGTTAGGAAAATCACATTTTTCACACTCCCGGGGTCAGAAAAATTGGGTTTTTTCACACTCCCGTGGTCAGGAGAATTTAAATTTTTTCACACTCCCGGGGTCAGGAAAATGGGATTCTTTTAACACGCCCGGGGTCAGGAAAATTGGATTTTTTTCACACTCCCGGGGTCAGGAAAATTGGGTTTTTTTCACACTCCCGGGGTCAAGAAAATCACATTTTTTCACAATCCTGGGGTCAGGAGATTCTGATTTTTTTCACACTCCCGGAGTCAAGAAAATCACATTTTTTCACACTCCCGGGGTCAGGAAATTCTGATTTTTTTCACACTCCCGGTGTTAGGAAAAACACATTTTTCACACTCCCGGGATCAAGAAAATCACATTTTTTCACACTCCCGGGGTCAGGAAATTCTGATATTTTTCAAACTCCCGGGGTCAGGAAAATCGGATATTTTCACACCCCCGGGGTCAGGAAAATCAGATTTTTTTCAGACTCCCGGGGTCAGGAAAATTGGATTTTTTTAACACTCCTGGGGTCAGGAAAATTGGGTTTTTTTCACACTCCCAGGGTCAGGAAAATTGGGTTTTTTTCACACTCCCGGGGTCAAGAAAATCACATTTTTTCACACTCCCGGAGTCAGGAAATTCTGATTTTTTCACACTCCCGGGGTCAGGAGATTCTGATTTTTTTCACACTCCCGGGGTCAAGAAAATCACATTTTTTCACACTCCCGGGGTCAGGAAATTCTAATTTTTTTCACACTCCCGGTGTTAGGAAAATCACATTTTTCACACTCCCGGGGTCAGAAAAATTGGATTTTTTCACACTCCTGGGGTCAGGAGAATTTAATTTTTTTCAGACTCCCGGGGTCAAGAAAATCACATTTTTTCACACTCCCGGGGTCAGGAAAATTGGATTTTTTTAACACTCCCGGGGTCAGGAAAATTGGATTTTTTTCACACTCCCTTGGTCAGGAAAATTGGGTTTTTTTCACACTCCCGGGGTCAAGAAAATCACATTTTTTCACACGCCCGGGGTCAGGAGATTCTGATTTTGTTCACACTCCCGGGGTCAAGAAAATCACATTTTTTCACACTCCCGGGGTCAGGAATTTCTGATTTTTTTCACACTCCCGGGGTCAGGAAAATCGGATATTTTCACACTCCCGGGGTCAGGAAAATCAGATTTTTTTCATACTCCCGTGGTCAGGAAAAATCACATTTTTTCACACTCCCAGGGTCAGGAAATTCTGATTTTTTTCACACTCACGGTGTTAGGAAAATCACATTTTTCACACTCCCGGGGTCAGGAAAATATGATTTTTTCACACTCCCGGGGTCAGGAGTATTTAATTTTTTTCACATTCCCGGGGTCAAGAAAATCACATTTATTCACAGTCCCGGGGTCAGGAAATTCTGATATTTTTCACACTCCCGGGGACAGGAAAATCGGATATTTTCACACTCCCGGGGTCAGGAAAATCAGATTTTTTTTCACACTCCCGGGGTCAGGAAAATGGGATTCTTTTAACACTCCCGGGGTCAGGAAAATTGGATTCTTTTCACACTCCCGGGGTCAAGAAAATCACATTTTTTCACACTCCCGGGGTCAGTAGGTTCTGATTTTTTTCACACTCCCGGGGTCAAGAAAATCACATTTTTTCACACTCCCGGGGTCAGGAAATTCTGATATTTTTCACACTCCCGGGGTCAGGAAAATCGGATATTTTCACACCCCCGGGGTCAGGAAAATCAGATTTTTTTCAGACTCCCGGGGTCAGGAAAATTGGATTTTTTTAACACTCCTTGGGTCAGGAAAATTGGATTTTTTTCACACTCCCAGGGTCAGGAAAATTGGGTTTTTTTCACACTCCCGGGGTCAAGAAAATCACATTTTTTCACACTCCCGGAGTCAGGAAATTCTGATTTTTTCACACTCCCGGGGTCAGGAGATTCTGATTTTTTTCACACTCCCGGGGTCAAGAAAATCACATTTTTTCACACTCCCGGGGTCAGGAAATTCTAATTTTTTTCACACTCCCGGTGTTAGGAAAATCACATTTTTCACACTCCCGGGGTCAGAAAAATTGGATTTTTTCACACTCCTGGGGTCAGGAGAATTTAATTTTTTTCAGACTCCCGGGGTCAAGAAAATCACATTTTTTCACACTCCCGGGGTCAGGAAAATTGGATTTTTTTAACACTCCCGGGGTCAGGAAAATTGGATTTTTTTCACACTCCCTTGGTCAGGAAAATTGGGTTTTTTTCACACTCCCGGTGTCAAGAAAATCACATTTTTTCACACGCCCGGGGTCAGGAGATTCTGATTTTGTTCACACTCCCGGGGTCAAGAAAATCACATTTTTTCACACTCCCGGGGTCAGGAATTTCTGATTTTTTTCACACTCCCGGGGTCAGGAAAATTGGATATTTTCACACTCCCGGGGTCAGGAAAATCAGATTTTTTTTCATACTCCCGTGGTCAGGAAAAATCACATTTTTTCACACTCCCAGGGTCAGGAAATTCTGATTTTTTTCACACTCACGGTGTTAGGAAAATCACATTTTTCACACTCCCGGGGTCAGGAAAATTTGATTTTTTCACACTCCCGGGGTCAGGAGTATTTAATTTTTTTCACATTCCCGGGGTCAAGAAAATCACATTTATTCACAGTCCCGGGGTCAGGAAATTCTGATATTTTTCACACTCCCGGGGACAGGAAAATCGGATATTTTCACACTCCCAGGGTCAGGAAAATCAGATTTTTTTTCACACTCCCGGGGTCAGGAAAATTGGATATTTTCATACTCCCGGGGTCAGGAAAATCTGATATTTTCACACTCCCTGGGTCAGGAAAATTGGATATTTTCATACTTCCGGGGTCAGGAAAATCACATTTTTTCACACTCCCGGGGTCAGGAGATTCTGATTTTTTTCACACTCCCGGGGTCAAGAAAATCACATTTTTTCACACTCACGGGGTCAGGAAATTCTAATTTTTTCACACTCACGGTGTTAGGAAAATCACATTTTTCACACTCCCAGTGTCAGGAAAATTGGATTTTTTTAACACTCCCGGGGTCAGGAAAATTGGATTTTTTTCACACTCCTGGGGTCAAGAAAATCACATTTTTTCACACTCCCGGGGTCAGTAGATTCTGATTTTTTTCACACTCCCGGGGTCAAGAAAATCACATTTTTTCACACTCCCGGGGTCAGGAAATTTTCATTTTTTAACACTCCTGGTGTTAGGAAAATCACATTTTTCACACTCCCGGGGTCAAGAAAATCACATTTTTTCACACTCCCGGGGTCAGGAGATTCTGATATTTTTCACACTCCCGGGGTCAGGAAAATCTGATATTTTCACACCCCCGGGGTCAGGAAAATCAGATTTTTTTCATACTCCCGGGGTCAGGAAAATTGGATTTTTTTCACATTCCCGGGGTCAGGAAAATTGGATATTTTCACACTCCCGGGGTCAGGAAAATTGGATATTTTCACACTCCCGGGGTCAGGAAAATTGCATTTTTCAGACTCCCGGGGTCAGGAAAATCGCATTTTTCTTTCTCCCGGGGTCAGTAAAATTGGATTTTTTTAACACTCCCGGGGTCAGGAAAATTGGATATTTTCATATTCCCGGGGTCAGGAAAATTGCATTTTTCAGACTCCCGGGGTCAGGAAAATTGGATTTTTTTAACATTCCTGGGGTCAGGAAAATTGGATTTTTTTCACACTCCCAGGGTCAGGAAAATTGGGTTTTTTTCACACTCCCGGGGTCAAGAAACTCACATTTTTTCACACTCCCGGGGTCAGGAAATTCTGATTTTTTCACACTCCCGGGGTCAGGAGTTTCTGATTTTTTTCACACTCCCGGGGTCAAGAAAATCACATTTTTTCACACTCCCGGGGTCAGGAAATTCTAATTTTTTTCACACTCCCGGTGTTAGGAAAATCACATTTTTCACACTCCCGGGGTCAGAAGAATTGGATTTTTTCAAACTCCCGGGGTTAGGAGAATTTAATTTTTTTCAGACTCCCGGGGTCAAGAAAATCACATTTTTTCACACTCCCGGGGTCAGGAAAATTGGATTTTTTTAACACTCCCGGGGTCAGGAAAATTGGATATTTTCATACTCCCGGGGTCAGGAAAATTGCATTTTTCAGACTCCCGGGGTCAGGAAAATTGGATTTTTTTAATACTCCTGGGGTCAGGAAAATTGGATTTTTTCACACTCCCAGGGTCAGGAAAATTGGGTTTTTTTCACACTCCCGGGGTGAAGAAACTCACATTTTTTCACACTCCCGGGGTCAGGAAATTCTAATTTTTTTTTTCACACTCCCGGTGTTAGGAAAATCACATTTTTCACACTCCCGGGGTCAGAAGAATTGGATTTTTTGACACTCCCGGGGTCAGGAGAATTTAATTTTTTTCAGACACCCGGGGTCAAGAAAATCACATTTTTTCACACTCCCGGGGTCAGGAAAATTGGATTTTTTTAACACTCCCGGGGTCAGGAAAATTGGATTTTTTTCACACTCCCGGAGTCAAGAAAATCACATTTTTTCAGACTCCCGGGGTCAGGAAAATCGCATTTTTCATACTCCCGGGGTCAGGAAAATCACATTTTTTCACACTCCCGGGGTCAGGAGATTCTGATTTTTTTCACACTCCCGGGGTCAGGAAAATCGGATATTTTCACACTCCCGGGGTCAGGAAAATCACATTTTTTTCACACTCCCGGGGTCAGGAAAATTGGATATTTTCATACTCCCGGGGTCAGGAAAATCGCATTTTTCATACTCCCGGGGTCAGGAAAATTGGATATTTTCATACTCCCGGGGTCAGGAAAATCTGATATTTTCACACTCCCTGGGTCAGGAAAATTGGATATTTTCATACTTCCGGGGTCAGGAAAATTGCATTTTTCAGACTCCCGGGGTCAGGAAAATCGCATTTTTCATACTCCCGGGGTCAGGAAAATCACATTTTTCACACTCCCGGGGTCAGGAGATTCTGATTTTTTTCACACTCCCGGGGTCAAGATAATCACATTTTTTCACACTCACGGGTTCGGGAAATTCTAATTTTTTCACACTACCGGTGGTAGGAAAATCACATTTTTCACACTCCCGGTGTCAGAAAAATTGGGATTTTTCACACTCCCGGGGTCAGGAGAATTTAATTTTTTTCACACTCCCGGGGTCAGGAAAATGGGATTCTTTTAACACTCCCGGGGTCAGGAAAATTGGATTCTTTTCACACTCCCGGGGTCAAGAAAATCACATTTTTTCACACTCCCGGGGTCAGTAGATTCTGATTTTTTTCACACTTCCGGGGTCAAGAAAATCACATTTTTTCACACTCCCGGGGTCAGGAAATTCTGATATTTTTCACACTCCCGGGGTCAGGAAAATCGGATATTTTCACACCCCCGGGGTCAGGAAAATCAGATTTTTTTCAGACTCCCGGGGTCAGGAAAATTGGATTTTTTTAACACTCCTGGGGTCAGGAAAATTGGATTTTTTTCACACTCCCAGGGTCAGGAAAATTGGGTTTTTTTCACACTCCCGGGGTCAAGAAAATCACATTTTTTCACACTCCCGGAGTCAGGAAATTCTGATTTTTTCACACTCCCGGGGTCAGGAGATTCTGATTTTTTTCACACTCCCGGGGTCAAGAAAATCACATTTTTTCACACTCCCGGGGTCAGGAAATTCTAATTTTTTTCACACTCCCGGTGTTAGGAAAATCACATTTTTCACACTCCCGGGGTCAGAAAAATTGGATTTTTTCACACTCCTGGGGTCAGGAGAATTTAATTTTTTTCATTCTCCCGGGGTCAAGAAAATCACATTTTTTCACACTCCCGGAGTCAGGAAAATTGGATTTTTTTAACACTCCCGGGGTCAGGAAAATTGGATTTTTTTCACACTCCCTTGGTCAGGAAAATTGGGTTTTTTTCACACTCCCGGGGTCAAGAAAATCACATTTTTTCACACGCCCGGGGTCAGGAGATTCTGATTTTGTTCACACTCCCGGGGTCAAGAAAATCACATTTTTTCACACTCCCGGGGTCAGGAATTTCTGATTTTTTTCACACTCCCGGTGTTAGGAAAATCACATTTTTCACACTCTCGGGGTCAAGAAAATCACATTTTTTATCACTCCCGGGGTCAGGAAATTCTGATATTTTTCACACTCCCGGGGTCAGGAAAATCGGATATTTTCACACTCCCGGGGTCAGGAAAATCAGATTTTTTTTCATACTCCCGTGGTCAGGAAAAATCACATTTTTTCACACTCCCAGGGTCAGGAAATTCTGATTTTTTTCACACTCACGGTGTTAGGAAAATCACATTTTTCACACTCCCGGGGTCAGGAAAATTTGATTTTTTCACACTCCCGGGGTCAGGAGTATTTAATTTTTTTCACACTCCCGGGGTCAAGAAAATCACATTTATTCACAGTCCCGGGGTCAGGAAATTCTGATATTTTTCACACTCCCGGGGACAGGAAAATCGGATATTTTCACACTCCCGGGGTCAGGAAAATCAGATTTTTTTCACACTCCCGGGGTCAGGAAAATTGGATATTTTCATACTCCCGGGGTCAGGAAAATCTGATATTTTCACACTCCCTGGGTCAGGAAAATTGGATATTTTCATACTTCCGGGGTCAGGAAAATCACATTTTTTCACACTCCCGGGGTCAGGAGATTCTGATTTTTTTCACACTCCCGGGGTCAAGAAAATCACATTTTTTCACACTCACGGGGTCAGGAAATTCTAATTTTTTTCACACTCCCGGTGTTAGGAAAATCACATTTTTCACACTCCCGGTGTCAGAAAAATTGGGATTTTTCACACTCCCGGGGTCAGGAGAATTTAATTTTTTTCACACTCCCGGGGTCAGGAAAATGGGATTCTTTTAACACTCCCGGGGTCAGGAAAATTGGATTTTTTTCACACTCCTGGGGTCAAGAAAATCACATTTTTTCACACTCCCGGGGTCAGTAGATTCTGATTTTTTTCACACTCCCGGGGTCAAGAAAATCACATTTTTTCACACTCCCGGGGTCAGGAAATTTTCATTTTTTAACACTCCTGGTGTTAGGAAAATCACATTTTTCACACTCCCGGGGTCAAGAAAATCACATTTTTTCACACTCCCGGGGTCAGGAGATTCTGATATTTTTCACACTCCCGGGGTCAGGAAAATCTGATATTTTCACACCCCCGGGGTCAGGAAAATCAGATTTTTTTCATACTCCCGGGGTCAGGAAAATTTGATTTTTTCACACTCCCGGGGTCAGGAGTATTTAATTTTTTTCACACTCCCGGGGTCAAGAAAATCACATTTATTCACAGTCCCGGGGTCAGGAAATTCTGATATTTTTCACACTCCCGGGGACAGGAAAATCGGATATTTTCACACTCCCGGGGTCAGGAAAATCAGATTTTTTTTCACACTCCCGGGGTCAGGAAAATTGTATATTTTCATACTCCCGGGGTCAGGAAAATCTGATATTTTCACACTCCCTGGGTCAGGAAAATTGGATATTTTCATACTTCCGGGGTCAGGAAAATCACATTTTTTCACACTCCCGGGGTCAGGAGATTCTGATTTTTTTCACACTCCCTGGGTCAAGAAAATCACATTTTTTCACACTCACGGGGTCAGGAAATTCTAATTTTTTCACACTCCCGGTGTTAGGAAAATCACATTTTTCACACTCCCGGTGTCAGAAAAATTGGGATTTTTCACACTCCCGGGGTCAGGAGAATTTAATTTTTTTCACACTCCCGGGGTCAGGAAAATGGGATTCTTTTAACACTCCCGGGGTCAGGAAAATTGGATTTTTTTCACACTCCTGGGGTCAGGAAAATCACATTTTTTCACACTCCCGGGGTCAGTAGATTCTGATTTTTTTCACACACCCGGGGTCAAGAAAATCACATTTTTTCACACTCCTGGGGTCAGGAAATTTTCATTTTTTAACACTCCTGGTGTTAGGAAAATCACATTTTTCACACTCCCGGGGTCAAGAAAATCACATTTTTTCACACTCCCGGGGTCAGGAGATTCTGATATTTTTCACACTCCCGGGGTCAGGAAAATCTGATATTTTCACACCCCCGGGGTCAGGAAAATCATATTTTTTTCATACTCCCGGGGTCAGGAAAGTTGGATTTTTTTCACATTCCCGGGGTCATGAAAATTGGATATTTTCACACTCCCGGGGTCAGGAAAATTGGATATTTTCACACTCCCGGGGTCAGGAAAATTGCATTTTTCAGACTCCCGGGGTCAGGAAAATCGCATTTTTCATTCTCCCGGGGTCAGTAAAATTGGATTTTTTAACACTCCCGGGGTCAGGAAAATTGGATATTTTTATATTCCCGGGGTCAGGAAAATTGCATTTTTCAGACTCCCGGGGTCAGGAAAATTGGATTTTTTTAACACTCCTGGGGTCAGGAAAATTGGATTTTTTTCACACTCCCAGGGTCAGGAAAATTGGGTTTTTTTCACACTCCCGGGGTGAAGAAACTCACATTTTTTCACACTCCCGGGGTCAAGAAAATCACATTTTTTCACACTCCCGGGGTCAGTAGATTCTGATTTTTTTCACACTCCCGGGGTCAAGAAAATCACATTTTTTCACACTCCCGGGGTCAGGAGATTCTGATATTTTTCACACTCCCGGGGTCAGGAAAATCTGATATTTTCACACCCCCGGGGTCAGGAAAATCAGATTTTTTTCATACTCCCGGGGTCAGGAAAATTGGAATTTTTTCACATTCCCGGGGTCAGGAAAATTGGATATTTTCACACTCCCGGGGTCAGGAAAATTCGATATTTTCACACTCCCGGGGTCAGGAAAATTGCATTTTTCAGACTCCCGGGGTCAGGAAAATCGCATTTTTCATTCTCCCGGGGTCAGTAAAATTGGATTTTTTTAACACTCCCGGGGTCAGGAAAATTGGATATTTTCATATTCCCGGGGTCAGGAAAATTGCATTTTTCAGACTCCCGGGGTCAGGAAAATTGGATTTTTTTAACACTCCTGGGGTCAGGAAAATTGGATTTTTTTCACACTCCCAGGGTCAGGAAAATTGGGTTTTTTTCACACTCCCGGGGTCAAGAAACTCACATTTTTTCACACTCCCGGGGCCAGGAAATTCTGATTTTTTCACACTCCCGGGGTCAGGAGTTTCTGATTTTTTTCACACTCCCGGGGTCAAGAAAATCACATTTTTTCACACTCCCGGGGTCAGGAAATTCTAAAAAAATTTTCACACTCCCGGTGTTAGGAAAATCACATTTTTCACACTCCCGGGGTCAGAAGAATTGGATTTTTTCACACTCCCGGGGTCAGGAGAATTTAATTTTTTTCAGAATCCCAGGGTCAAGAAAATCACATTTTTTCACACTCCCGGGGTCAGGAAAATTGGATTTTTTTAACACTCCCGGGGTCAGGAAAATTGGATATTTTCATACTCCCGGGGTCAGGAAAATTGCATTTTTCAGACTCCCGGGGTCAGGAAATTCTGATTTTTTCACACTCCCGGGGTCAGGAGTTTCTGATTTTTTTCACACTCCCGGGGTCAAGAAAATCACATTTTTTCACACTCCCGGGGTCAGGAAATTCTAATTTTTTTTTCACACTCCCAGTGTTAGGAAAATCACATTTTTCACACTCCCGGGGTCAGAAGAATTGGATTTTTTCACACTCCCGGGGTCAGGAGAATTGGATTTTTTTAACACTCCCGGGGTCAGGAAAATTGGATTTTTTTCACACTCCCGGAGTCAAGAAAATCACATTTTTTCACACTCCCGGGGTCAGGAGATTCTGATTTTGTTCACACTCCCGGGGTCAAGAAAATCACATTTTTTCACACTCCCGGGGTCAGGAATTTCTGATTTTTTTCACACTCCCGGTGTTAGGAAAATCACATTTTTCACACTCCCGGGGTCAAGAAAATCACATTTTTTATCACTACCGGGGTCAGGAAATTCTGATATTTTTCACACTCCCGGTGGTAGGAAAATCACATTTTTCACACTCCCGGTGTCAGAAAAATTGGGATTTTTCACACTCCCGGGGTCAGGAGAATTTAATTTTTTTCACACTCCCGGGGTCAGGAAAATGGGATTCTTTTAACACTCCCGGGGTCAGGAAAATTGGATTCTTTTCACACTCCCGGGGTCAAGAAAATCACATTTTTTCACACTCCCGGGGTCAGTAGATTCTGATTTTTTTCACACTCCCGGGGTCAAGAAAATCACATTTTTTCACACTCCCGGGGTCAGGAAATTCTGATATTTTTCACACTCCCGGGGTCAGGAAAATCGGATATTTTCACACCCCCGGGGTCAAGAAAATCAGATTTTTTTCAGACTCCCGGGGTCAGGAAAATTGGATTTTTTTAACACTCCTGGGGTCAGGAAAATTGGATTTTTTTCACACTCCCAGGGTCAGGAAAATTGGGTTTTTTTCACACTCCCGGGGTCAAGAAAATCACATTTTTTCACACTCCCGGAGTCAGGAGATTCTGATTTTTTTCACACTCCCGGGGTCAAGAAAATCACATTTTTTCACACTCCCGGGGTCAGGAAATTCTAATTTTTTTCACACTCCCGGTGTTAGGAAAATCACATTTTTCACACTCCCGGGGTCAGAAAAATTGGATTTTTTCACACTCCTGGGGTCAGGAGAATTTAATTTTTTTCAGACTCCTGGGGTCAAGAAAATCACATTTTTTCACACTCCCGGGGTCAGGAAAATTGGATTTTTTTAACACTCCCGGGGTCAGGAAAATTGGATTTTTTTCACACTCCCTTGGTCAGGAAAATTGGGTTTTTTTCACACTCCCGGGGTCAAGAAAATCACATTTTTTCACACGCCCGAGGTCAGGAGAATCTGATTTTGTTCACACTCCCGGGGTCAATAAAATCACATTTTTTCACACTCCCGGGGTCAGGAATTTCTGATTTTTTTCACACTCCCGGTGTTAGGAAAATCACATTTTTCACACTCTCGGGGTCAAGAAAATCACATTTTTTGTCACTCCTGGGGTCAGGAAATTCTGATATTTTTCACACTCCCGGGGTCAGGAAAATCGGATATTTTCACACTCCCGGGGTCAGGAAAATCAGATTTTTTTTCATACTCCCGTGGTCAGGAAAAATCACATTTTTTTCACACTCCCAGGGTCAGGAAATTCTGATTTTTTTCACACTCACGGTGTTAGGAAAATCACATTTTTCACACTCCCGGGGTCAGGAAAATTTGATTTTTTCACACTCCCGGGGTCAGGAGTATTTAATTTTTTTCACACTCCCGGGGTCAAGAAAATCACATTTATTCACAGTCCCGGGGTCAGGAAATTCTGATATTTTTCACACTCCCGGGGACAGGAAAATCGGATATTTTCACACTCCCGGGGTCAGGAAAATCAGATTTTTTTTCACACTCCCGGGGTCAGGAAAATTGTATATTTTCATACTCCCGGGGTCAGGAAAATCTGATATTTTCACACTCCCTGGGTCAGGAAAATTGGATATTTTCATACTTCCGGGGTCAGGAAAATCACATTTTTTCACACTCCCGGGGTCAGGAGATTCTGATTTTTTTCACACTCCCTGGGTCAAGAAAATCACATTTTTTCACACTCACGGGGTCAGGAAATTCTAATTTTTTCACACTCCCGGTGTTAGGAAAATCACATTTTTCACACTCCCGGTGTCAGAAAAATTGGGATTTTTCACACTCCCGGGGTCAGGAGAATTTAATTTTTTTCACACTCCCGGGGTCAGGAAAATGGGATTCTTTTAACACTCCCGGGGTCAGGAAAATTGGATTTTTTTCACACTCCTGGGGTCAAGAAAATCACATTTTTTCACACTCCCGGGGTCAGTAGATTCTGATTTTTTTCACACACCCGGGGTCAAGAAAATCACATTTTTTCACACTCCCGGGGTCAGGAAATTTTCATTTTTTAACACTCCTGGTTTTAGGAAAATCACATTTTTCACACTCCCGGGGTCAAGAAAATCACATTTTTTCACACTCCCGGGGTCAGGAGATTCTGATATTTTTCACACTCCCGGGGTCAGGAAAATCTGATATTTTCACACCCCCGGGGTCAGGAAAATCATATTTTTTTCATACTCCCGGGGTCAGGAAAGTTGGATTTTTTTCACATTCCCGGGGTCATGAAAATTGGATATTTTCACACTCCCGGGGTCAGGAAAATTGGATATTTTCACACTCCCGGGGTCAGGAAAATTGCATTTTTCAGACTCCCGGGGTCAGGAAAATCGCATTTTTCATTCTCCCGGGGTCAGTAAAATTGGATTTTTTAACACTCCCGGGGTCAGGAAAATTGGATATTTTTATATTCCCGGGGTCAGGAAAATTGCATTTTTCAGACTCCCGGGGTCAGGAAAATTGGATTTTTTTAACACTCCTGGGGTCAGGAAAATTGGATTTTTTTCACACTCCCAGGGTCAGGAAAATTGGGTTTTTTTCACACTCCCGGGGTGAAGAAACTCACATTTTTTCACACTCCCGGGGTCAAGAAAATCACATTTTTTCACACTCCCGGGGTCAGTAGATTCTGATTTTTTTCACACTCCCGGGGTCAAGAAAATCACATTTTTTCACACTCCCGGGGTCAGGAAATTTTCATTTTTTAACACTCCTGGTGTTAGGAAAATCACATTTTTCACACTCCCGGGGTCAAGAAAATCACATTTTTTCACACTCCCGGGGTCAGGAGATTCTGATATTTTTCACACTCCCGGGGTCAGGAAAATCTGATATTTTCACACCCCCGGGGTCAGGAAAATCAGATTTTTTTCATACTCCCGGGGTCAGGAAAATTGGAATTTTTTCACATTCCCGGGGTCAGGAAAATTGGATATTTTCACACTCCCGGGGTCAGGAAAATTGGATATTTTCACACTCCCGGGGTCAGGAAAATTGCATTTTTCAGACTCCCGGGGTCAGGAAAATCGCATTTTTCATTCTCCCGGGGTCAGTAAAATTGGATTTTTTTAACACTCCCGGGGTCAGGAAAATTGGATATTTTTATATTCCCGGGGTCAGGAAAATTGCATTTTTCAGACTCCCGGGGTCAGGAAAATTGGATTTTTTTAACACTCCTGGGGTCAGGAAAATTGGATTTTTTTCACACTCCCAGGGTCAGGAAAATTGGTTTTTTTTCACACTCCCGGGGTCAAGAAACTCACATTTTTTCACACTCCCGGGGTCAGGAAATTCTGATTTTTTCACACTCCCGGGGTCAGGAGTTTCTGATTTTTTTCACACTCCCGGGGTCAAGAAAATCACATTTTTTCACACTCCCGGGGTCAGGAAATTCTAAAAAATTTTTCACACTCCCGGTGTTAGGAAAATCACATTTTTCACACTCCCGGGGTCAGAAGAATTGGATTTTTTCACACTCCCGGGGTCAGGAGAATTTAATTTTTTTCAGACTCCCAGGGTCAAGAAAATCACATTTTTTCACACTCCCGGGGTCAGGAGATTCTGATTTTTTTCACACTCCCGGGGTCAAGAAAATCCCATTTTTTCACACTCATGGGGTCAGGAAATTCTAATTTTTTCACACTCCCGGTGTTAGGAAAATCACATTTTTCACACTCCCGGTGTCAGAAAAATTGGGATTTTTCACACTCCCGGGGTCAGGAGAATTTAATTTTTTTCACACTCCCGGGGTCAGGAAAATGGGATTCTTTTAACACTCCCGGGGTCAGGAAAATTGGATTTTTTTCACACTCCTGGGGTCAAGAAAATCACATTTTTTCACACTCCCGGGGTCAGTAGATTCTGATTTTTTTCACACTCCCGGGGTCAAGAAAATCACATTTTTTCACACTCCCGGGGTCAGGAAATTTTCATTTTTTAACACTCCTGGTGTTAGGAAAATCACATTTTTCACACTCCCGGGGTCAAGAAAATCACATTTTTTCACACTCCCGGGGTCAGGAGATTCTGATATTTTTCATACTCCCGGGGTCAGGAAAATCTGATATTTTCACACTCCCTGGGTCAGGAAAATTGGATATTTTCATACTTCCGGGGTCAGGAAAATCACATTTTTTCACACTCCCGGGGTCAGGAGATTCTGATTTTTTTCACACTCCCTGGGTCAAGAAAATCACATTTTTTCACACTCACGGGGTCAGGAAATTCTAATTTTTTCACACTCCCGGTGTTAGGAAAATCACATTTTTCACACTCCCGGTGTCAGAAAAATTGGGATTTTTCACACTCCCGGGGTCAGGAGAATTTAATTTTTTTCACACTCCCGGGGTCAGGAAAATGGGATTCTTTTAACACTCCCGGGGTCAGGAAAATTGGATTTTTTTCACACTCCTGGGGTCAAGAAAATCACATTTTTTCACACTCCCGGGGTCAGTAGATTCTGATTTTTTTCACACACCCGGGGTCAAGAAAATCACATTTTTTCACACTCCCGGGGTCAGGAAATTTTCATTTTTTAACACTCCTGGTGTTAGGAAAATCACATTTTTCACACTCCCGGGGTCAGGAAAATTGGGTTTTTTTCACACTCCCGGGGTCAAGAAAATCACATTTTTTCACACTCCCGGGGTCAAGAAAATCACATTTTTTCACACTCCCGGGGTCAGGAAATTCTGATTTTTTTCACACTCCCGGGGTCAGGAGATTCTGATTTTTTTCACACTCCCGGAGTCAAGAAAATCACATTTTTCCACACTCCCGGGGTCAGGAAATTCTAATTTTTTTCACACTCCCGGTGTTAGGAAAATCACATTTTTCACACTCCCGGGGTCAGAAAAATTGGATTTTTTCACACTCCCGGGGTCAGGAGAATTTAATTTTTTTCACACTCCCGGGGTCAAGAAAATCACATTTTTTCACACTCCCGGGGTCAGGAAAATTGGATTTTTTTAACACTCCCGGGGTCAGGAATATTGGATTTTTTTCACACTCCCGGGGTCAAGAAAATCACATTTTTTCACACTCCCCGGGTCAGGAATTTCTGATTTTTTTCACACTCCTGGTGTTAGGAAACTCACATTTTTCAAACTCCCGGGGTCAAGAAAATCACATATTTATCACTCCCGGGGTCAGGAAATTCTGATATTTTTCACACTCCCGGGGTCAGGAAAATCGGATATTTTCACACTCCCACGGTCAGGAAAATCAGATTTTTTTTCATACTCCCGGGGTCAGGAAAAATCACATTTTTTCACACTCCCAGGGTCAGGAAATTCTGATTTTTTTCACACTCACGGTGTTAGGAAAATCACATGTTTCACACTCCCGGGGTCAGGAAAATTGGATTTTTTCACACTCCCGGGTCAGGAGTATTTAATTTTTTTCACAATCCTGGGGTCAAGAAAATCACATTTATTCACAGTCCCGGGGTCAGGAAATTCTGATATTTTTCACACTCCCGGGGACAGGAAAATCGGATATTTTCACATTCCCGGGGTCAGGAAAATTGGATATTTTCACAATCCCGGGGTCAGGAAAATTGGATATTTTCATACTTCCGGGGTCAGGAAAATTGCATTTTTCAGACTCCCGGGGTCAGGAAAATCGCATTTTTCATTCTCCCGGGGTCAGGAAAATTGGGTTTTTTTCACACTCCCGGGGTCAAGAAAATCACATTTTTCACACTCCCGGGGTCAGGAGATTCTGATTTTTTTCACACTCCCGGGGTCAAGAAAATCACATTTTTTCACACTCACGGGGTCAGTAATTTCTTATTTTTTTCACATTCCCGGTGTTAGGAAAATCACATTTTTCACACTCCCGGGGTCAGAAAAATTGGGTTTTTTCACACTCCCGTGGTCAGGAGAATTTAAATTTTTTCACACTCCCGGGGTCAGGAAAATGGGATTCTTTTAACACGCCCGGGGTCAGGAAAATTGGATTTTTTTCACACTCCCGGGGTCAGGAAAATTGGGTTTTTTTCACACTCCCGGGGTCAAGAAAATCACATTTTTTCACAATCCTGGGGTCAGGAGATTCTGATTTTTTTCACACTCCCGGAGTCAAGAAAATCACATTTTTTCACACTCCCGGGGTCAGGAAATTCTGATTTTTTTCACACTCCCGGTGTTAGGAAAATCACATTTTTCACACTCCCGGGATCAAGAAAATCACATTTTTTCACACTCCCGGGGTCAGGAAATTCTGATATTTTTCAAACTCCCGGGGTCAGGAAAATCGGATATTTTCACACTCACGAGATCAGGAAAATAAGATTTTTTTTTCATACTCCCGGGGTCAGGAAAAATCAAATTTTTTCACACTCCCAGGGTCAGGAAATTCTGCTTTTTTTCACACTCACGGTGTTAGGAAAATCACATTTTTCACACTCCCGGGGTCAGGAAAATTGGATTTTTTCACACTCCCGGGGTCAGGAGTATTTAATTTTTTTCACACTCCCGGGGTCAAGAAAACCACATTTATTCACAGTCCCGGGGTCAGGAAATTGATATTTTTCACAATCCCGGGGACAGGAAAATCGGATATTTTCACACTCCCGGGGTCAGGAAAATCAGATTTTTTTTTCACACTCCCGGGGTCAGGAAAATTGTATATTTTCATACTCCCGGGGTCAGGAAAATCTGATATTTTCACACTCCCTGGGTCAGGAAAATTGGATATTTTCATACTTCCGGGGTCAGGAAAATCACATTTTTTCACACTCCCGGGGTCAGGAGATTCTGATTTTTTTCACACTCCCTGGGTCAAGAAAATCACATTTTTTCACACTCACGGGGTCAGGAAATTCTAATTTTTTCACACTCCCGGTGTTAGGAAAATCACATTTTTCACACTCCCGGTGTCAGAAAAATTGGGATTTTTCACACTCCCGGGGTCAGGAGAATTTAATTTTTTTCACACTCCCGGGGTCAGGAAAATGGGATTCTTTTAACACTCCCGGGGTCAGGAAAATTGGATTTTTTTCACACTCCTGGGGTCAAGAAAATCACATTTTTTCACACTCCCGGGGTCAGTAGATTCTGATTTTTTTCACACACCCGGGGTCAAGAAAATCACATTTTTTCACACTCCCGGGGTCAGGAAATTTTCATTTTTTAACACTCCTGGTGTTAGGAAAATCACATTTTTCACACTCCCGGGGTCAAGAAAATCACATTTTTTCACACTCCCGGGGTCAGGAGATTCTGATATTTTTCACACTCCCGGGGTCAGGAAAATCTGATATTTTCACACCCCCGGGGTCAGGAAAATCATATTTTTTTCATACTCCCGGGGTCAGGAAAGTTGGATTTTTTTCACATTCCCGGGGTCATGAAAATTGGATATTTTCACACTCCCGGGGTCAGGAAAATTGGATATTTTCACACTCCCGGGGTCAGGAAAATTGCATTTTTCAGACTCCCGGGGTCAGGAAAATCGCATTTTTCATTCTCCCGGGGTCAGTAAAATTGGATTTTTTAACACTCCCGGGGTCAGGAAAATTGGATATTTTTATATTCCCGGGGTCAGGAAAATTGCATTTTTCAGACTCCCGGGGTCAGGAAAATTGGATTTTTTTAACACTCCTGGGGTCAGGAAAATTGGATTTTTTTCACACTCCCAGGGTCAGGAAAATTGGGTTTTTTTCACACTCCCGGGGTGAAGAAACTCACATTTTTTCACACTCCCGGGGTCAAGAAAATCACATTTTTTCACACTCCCGGGGTCAGTAGATTCTGATTTTTTTCACACTCCCGGGGTCAAGAAAATCACATTTTTTCACACTCCCGGGGTCAGGAAATTTTCATTTTTTAACACTCCTGGTGTTAGGAAAATCACATTTTTCACACTCCCGGGGTCAAGAAAATCACATTTTTTCACACTCCCGGGGTCAGGAGATTCTGATATTTTTCACACTCCCGGGGTCAGGAAAATCTGATATTTTCACACCCCCGGGGTCAGGAAAATCAGATTTTTTTCATACTCCCGGGGTCAGGAAAATTGGAATTTTTTCACATTCCCGGGGTCAGGAAAATTGGATATTTTCACACTCCCGGGGTCAGGAAAATTGGATATTTTCACACTCCCGGGGTCAGGAAAATTGCATTTTTCAGACTCCCGGGGTCAGGAAAATCGCATTTTTCATTCTCCCGGGGTCAGTAAAATTGGATTTTTTTAACACTCCCGGGGACAGGAAAATTGGATATTTTTATATTCCCGGGGTCAGGAAAATTGCATTTTTCAGACTCCCGGGGTCAGGAAAATTGGATTTTTTTAACACTCCTGGGGTCAGGAAAATTGGATTTTTTTCACACTCCCAGGGTCAGGAAAATTGGTTTTTTTTCACACTCCCGGGGTCAAGAAACTCACATTTTTTCACACTCCCGGGGTCAGGAAATTCTGATTTTTTCACACTCCCGGGGTCAGGAGTTTCTGATTTTTTTCACACTCCCGGGGTCAAGAAAATCACATTTTTTCACACTCCCGGGGTCAGGAAATTCTAAAAAATTTTTCACACTCCCGGTGTTAGGAAAATCACATTTTTCACACTCCCGGGGTCAGAAGAATTGGATTTTTTCACACTCCCGGGGTCAGGAGAATTTAATTTTTTTCAGACTCCCAGGGTCAAGAAAATCACATTTTTTCACACTCCCGGGGTCAGGAGATTCTGATTTTTTTCACACTCCCGGGGTCAAGAAAATCACATTTTTTCACACTCATGGGGTCAGGAAATTCTAATTTTTTCACACTCCCGGTGTTAGGAAAATCACATTTTTCACACTCCCGGTGTCAGAAAAATTGGGATTTTTCACACTCCCGGGGTCAGGAGAATTTAATTTTTTTCACACTCCCGGGGTCAGGAAAATGGGATTCTTTTAACACTCCCGGGGTCAGGAAAATTGGATTTTTTTCACACTCCTGGGGTCAAGAAAATCACATTTTTTCACACTCCCGGGGTCAGTAGATTCTGATTTTTTTCACACTCCCGGGGTCAAGAAAATCACATTTTTTCACACTCCCGGGGTCAGGAAATTTTCATTTTTTAACACTCCTGGTGTTAGGAAAATCACATTTTTCACACTCCCGGGGTCAAGAAAATCACATTTTTTCACACTCCCGGGGTCAGGAGATTCTGATATTTTTCACACTCCCGGGGTCAGGAAAATCTGATATTTTCACACCCCCGGGGTCAGGAAAATCAGATTTTTTTCATACTCCCGGGGTCAGGAAAATTGGAATTTTTTCACATTCCCGGGGTCAGGAAAATTGGATATTTTCACACTCCCGGGGTCAGGAAAATTGGATATTTTCACACTCCCGGGGTCAGGAAAATTGCATTTTTCAGACTCCCGGGGTCAGGAAAATCGCATTTTTCATTCTCCCGGGGTCAGTAAAATTGGATTTTTTTAACACTCCCGGGGTCAGGAAAATTGGATATTTTCATATTCCCGGGGTCAGGAAAATTGCATTTTTCAGACTCCCGGGGTCAGGAAAATTGAATTTTTTTAACACTCCTGGGGTCAGGAAAATTGGATTTTTTTCACACTCCCAGGGTCAGGAAAATTGGGTTTTTTTCACACTCCCGGGGTCAAGAAACTCACATTTTTTCACACTCCCGGGGTCAGGAAATTCTGATTTTTTCACACTCCCGGGGTCAGGAGTTTCTGATTTTTTTCACAGTCCCGGGGTCAAGAAAATCACATTTTTTCACACTCCCGGGGTCAGGAAATTCTAAAAAAGTTTTCACACTCCCGGTGTTAGGAAAATCACATTTTTCACACTCCCGGGGTCAGAAGAATTGGATTTTTTCACACTCCCGGGGTCAGGAAAATTGGATTTTTTTAACACTCTCGGGGTCAGGAAAATTGGATATTTTCATACTCCCGGGGTCAGGAAAATTGCATTTTTCAGACTCCCGGGGTCAGGAAATTCTGATTTTTTCACACTCCCGGGGTCAGGAGTTTCTGATTTTTTTCACACTCCCGGGGTCAAGAAAATCACATTTTTTCACACTCCCGGGGTCAGGAAATTCTAATTTTTTTTCACACTCCCAGTGTTAGGAAAATCACATTTTTCACACTCCCGGGGTCAGAAGAATTGGATTTTTTCACACTCCCGGGGTCAGGAGAATTTGATTTTTTTAACACTCCCGGGGTCAGGAAAATTGGATTTTTTTCACACTCCCGGAGTCAAGAAAATCACATTTTTTCACACTCCCGGGGTCAGGAGATTCTGATTTTGTTCACACTCCCGGGGTCAAGAAAATCACATTTTTTCACACTCCCGGGGTCAGGAATTTCTGATTTTTTTCACACTCCCGGTGTTAGGAAAATCACATTTTTCACACTCCCGGGGTCAAGAAAATCACATTTTTTATCACTACCGGGGTCAGGAAATTCTGATATTTTTCACACTCCCGGTGGTAGGAAAATCACATTTTTCACACTCACGGTGTCAGAAAAATTGGGATTTTTCACACTCCCGGGGTCAGGAAAATTGGATTCTTTTCACACTCCCGGGGTCAAGAAAATCACATTTTTTCACACTCCCGGGGTCAGGAAATTCTGATATTTTTCACACTCCCGGGGTCAGGAAAATCGGATATTTTCACACCCCCGGGGTCAGGAAAATCAGATTTTTTTCAGACTCCCGGGGTCAGGAAAATTGGATTTTTTTAACACTCCTGGGGTCAGGAAAATTGGATTTTTTTCACACTCCCAGGGTCAGGAAAATTGGGTTTTTTTCACACTCCCGGGGTCAAGAAAATCACATTTTTTCACACTCCCGGAGTCAGGAAATTCTGATTTTTTCACACTCCCGGGGTCAGGAGATTCTGATTTTTTTCACACTCCCGGTGTCAAGAAAATCACATTTTTTCACACTCCCGGGGTCAGGAAATTCTAATTTTTTTCACACTCCCGGTGTTAGGAAAATCACATTTTTCACACTCCCGGGGTCAGAAAAATTGGATTTTTTCACACTCCTGGGGTCAGGAGAATTTAATTTTTTTCAGACTCCTGGGGTCAAGAAAATCACATTTTTTCACACTCCCGGGGTCAGGAAAATTGGATTTTTTAACACTCCCGGGGTCAGGAAAATTGGATTTTTTTCACACTCCCTTGGTCAGGAAAATTGGGTTTTTTTCACACTCCCGGGGTCAAGAAAATCACATTTTTTCACACGCCCGAGGTCAGGAGATTCTGATTTTGTTCACACTCCCGGGGTCAAGAAAATCACATTTTTTCACACTCCCGGGGTCAGGAATTTCTGATTTTTTTCACACTCCCGGTGTTAGGAAAATCACATTTTTCACACTCTCGGGGTCAAGAAAATCACATTTTTTATCACTCCCGGGGTCAGGAAATTCTGATATTTTTCACACTCCCGGGGTCAGGAAAATCGGATATTTTCACACTCCCGGGGTCAGGAAAATCAGATTTTTTTTCATACTCCCGTGGTCAGGAAAAATCACATTTTTTCACACTCCCAGGGTCAGGAAATTCTGATTTTTTTCACACTCACGGTGTTAGGAAAATCACATTTTTCACACTCCCGGGGTCAGGAAAATTTGATTTTTTCACACTCCCGGGGTCAGGAGTATTTAATTTTTTTCACACTCCCGGGGTCAAGAAAATCACATTTATTCACAGTCCCGGGGTCAGGAAATTCTGATATTTTTCACACTCCCGGGGACAGGAAAATCGGATATTTTCACACTCCCGGGGTCAGGAAAATCAGATTTTTTTTCACACTCCCGGGGTCAGGAAAATTGTATATTTTCATACTCCCGGGGTCAGGAAAATCTGATATTTTCACACTCCCTGGGTCAGGAAAATTGGATATTTTCATACTTCCGGGGTCAGGAAAATCACATTTTTTCACACTCCCGGGGTCAGGAGATTCTGATATTTTTCACACTCCCGGGGTCAAGAAAATCACATTTTTTCACACTCACGGGGTCAGGAAATTCTAATTTTTTCACACTCCCGGTGTTAGGAAAATCACATTTTTCACACTCCCGGTGTCAGAAAAATTGGGATTTTTCACACTCCCGGGGTCAGGAGAATTTAATTTTTTTCACACTCCCGGGGTCAGGAAAATGGGATTCTTTTAACACTCCCGGGGTCAGGAAAATTGGATTTTTTTCACACTCCTGGGGTCAAGAAAATCACATTTTTTCACACTCCCGGGGTCAGTAGATTCTGATTTTTTTCACACACCCGGGGTCAAGAAAATCACATTTTTTCACACTCCCGGGGTCAGGAATTTCTGATTTTTTTCACACTCCTGGTGTTAGGAAAATCACATTTTTCACACTCCCGGGGTCAAGAAAATCACATTTTTTCACACTCCCGGGGTCAGGAGATTCTGATAATTTTCACACTCCCGGGGTCAGGAAAATCTGATATTTTCACACCCCCGGGGTCAGGAAAATCAGATTTTTTTCATACTCCCGGGGTCAGGAAAATTGGGTTTTTTTTCACACTCCCGGGGTCAAGAAAATCACATTTTTTCACACTCCCGGGGTCAGGAAATTCTGATTTTTTCACACTCCCGGGGTCAGGAAATTCTAAAAAAATTTTCACACTCCCGGTGTTAGGAAAATCACATTTTTCACACTCCCGGGGTCAGAAGAATTGGATTTTTTCACACTCCCGGGGTCAGGAAAATTGGATTTTTTTAACACTCCCGGGGTCAGGAAAATTGGATATTTTCATACTCCCGGGGTCAGGAAAATTGCATTTTTCAGACTCCCGGGGTCAGGAAATTCTGATTTTTTCACACTACCGGGGTCAGGAGTTTCTGATTTTTTTCACACTCCCGGGGTCAAGAAAATCACATTTTTTCACACTCCCGGGGTCAGGAAATTCTAATTTTTTTCACACTCCCAGTGTTAGGAAAATCACATTTTTCACACTCCCGGGGTCAGGAAAATTTGATTTTTTCACACTCCCGGGGTCAGGAGTATTTAATTTTTTTCACACTCCCGGGGTCAAGAAAATCACATTTATTCACAGTCCCGGGGTCAGGAAATTCTGATATTTTTCACACTCCCGGGGACAGGAAAATCGGATATTTTCACACTCCCGGGGTCAGGAAAATCAGATTTTTTTTCACACTCCCGGGGTCAGGAAAATTGGATATTTTCATACTCCCGGGGTCAGGAAAATCTGATATTTTCACACTCCCTGGGTCAGGAAAATTGGATATTTTCATACTTCCGGGGTCAGGAAAATCACATTTTTTCACACTCCCGGGGTCAGGAGATTCTGATTTTTTTCACACTCCCGGGGTCAAGAAAATCACATTTTTTCACACTCACGGGGTCAGGAAATTCTAATTTTTTCACACTCCCGGTGTTAGGAAAATCACATTTTTCACACTCCCGGTGTCAGAAAAATTGGGATTTTTCACACTCCCGGGGTCAGGAGAATTTAATTTTTTTCACACTCCCGGGGTCAGGAAAATGGGATTCTTTTAACACTCCCGGGGTCAGGAAAATTGGATTTTTTTCACACTCCTGGGGTCAAGAAAATCACATTTTTTCACACTCCCGGGGTCAGTAGATTCTGATTTTTTTCACACACCCGGGGTCAAGAAAATCACATTTTTTCACACTCCCGGGGTCAGGAAATTTTCATTTTTTAACACTCCTGGTGTTAGGAAAATAACATTTTTCACACTCCCGGGGTCAAGAAAATCACATTTTTTCACACTCCCGGGGTCAGGAGATTCTGATATTTTTCACACTCCCGGGGTCAGGAAAATCTGATATTTTCACACCCCCGGGGTCAGGAAAATCAGATTTTTTTCATACTCCCGGGGTCAGGAAAGTTGGATTTTTTTCACATTCCCGGGGTCAGGAAAATTGGATATTTTCACACTCCCGGGGTCAGGAAAATTGGATATTTTCACACTCCCGGGGTCAGGAAAATTGCATTTTTCAGACTCCCGGGGTCAGGAAAATCGCATTTTTCATTCTCCCGGGGTCAGTAAAATTGGATTTTTTTAACACTCCCAGGGTCAGGAAAATTGGATATTTTTATATTCCCGGGGTCAGGAAAATTGCATTTTTCAGACTCCCGGGGTCAGGAAAATTGGATTTTTTTAACACTCCTGGGGTCAGGAAAATTGGATTTTTTTCACACTCCCAGGGTCAGGAAAATTGGGTTTTTTTCACACTCCCGGGGTCAAGAAACTCACATTTTTTCACACTCCCGGGGTCAGGAAATTCTGATTTTTTCACACTCCCGGGGTCAGTAGATTCTGATTTTTTTCACACACCCGGGGTCAAGAAAATCACATTTTTTCACACTCCCGGGGTCAGGAATTTCTGATTTTTTTCACACTCCTGGTGTTAGGAAAATCACATTTTTCACACTCCCGGGGTCAAGAAAATCACATTTTTTCACACTCCCGGGGTCAGGAGATTCTGATAATTTTCACACTCCCGGGGTCAGGAAAATCTGATATTTTCACACCCCCGGGGTCAGGAAAATCAGATTTTTTTCATACTCCCGGGGTCAGGAAAATTGGGTTTTTTTTCACACTCCCGGGGTCAAGAAAATCACATTTTTTCACACTCCCGGGGTCAGGAAATTCTGATTTTTTCACACTCCCGGGGTCAGGAAATTCTAAAAAAATTTTCACACTCCCGGTGTTAGGAAAATCACATTTTTCACACTCCCGGGGTCAGAAGAATTGGATTTTTTCACACTCCCGGGGTCAGGAAAATTGGATTTTTTTAACACTCCCGGGGTCAGGAAAATTGGATATTTTCATACTCCCGGGGTCAGGAAAATTGCATTTTTCAGACTCCCGGGGTCAGGAAATTCTGATTTTTTCACACTACCGGGGTCAGGAGTTTCTGATTTTTTTCACACTCCCGGGGTCAAGAAAATCACATTTTTTCACACTCCCGGGGTCAGGAAATTCTAATTTTTTTCACACTCCCAGTGTTAGGAAAATCACATTTTTCACACTCCCGGGGTCAGGAAAATTTGATTTTTTCACACTCCCGGGGTCAGGAGTATTTAATTTTTTTCACACTCCCGGGGTCAAGAAAATCACATTTATTCACAGTCCCGGGGTCAGGAAATTCTGATATTTTTCACACTCCCGGGGACAGGAAAATCGGATATTTTCACACTCCCGGGGTCAGGAAAATCAGATTTTTTTTCACACTCCCGGGGTCAGGAAAATTGGATATTTTCATACTCCCGGGGTCAGGAAAATCTGATATTTTCACACTCCCTGGGTCAGGAAAATTGGATATTTTCATACTTCCGGGGTCAGGAAAATCACATTTTTTCACACTCCCGGGGTCAGGAGATTCTGATTTTTTTCACACTCCCGGGGTCAAGAAAATCACATTTTTTCACACTCACGGGGTCAGGAAATTCTAATTTTTTCACACTCCCGGTGTTAGGAAAATCACATTTTTCACACTCCCGGTGTCAGAAAAATTGGGATTTTTCACACTCCCGGGGTCAGGAGAATTTAATTTTTTTCACACTCCCGGGGTCAGGAAAATGGGATTCTTTTAACACTCCCGGGGTCAGGAAAATTGGATTTTTTTCACACTCCTGGGGTCAAGAAAATCACATTTTTTCACACTCCCGGGGTCAGTAGATTCTGATTTTTTTCACACACCCGGGGTCAAGAAAATCACATTTTTTCACACTCCCGGGGTCAGGAAATTTTCATTTTTTAACACTCCTGGTGTTAGGAAAATAACATTTTTCACACTCCCGGGGTCAAGAAAATCACATTTTTTCACACTCCCGGGGTCAGGAGATTCTGATATTTTTCACACTCCCGGGGTCAGGAAAATCTGATATTTTCACACCCCCGGGGTCAGGAAAATCAGATTTTTTTCATACTCCCGGGGTCAGGAAAGTTGGATTTTTTTCACATTCCCGGGGTCAGGAAAATTGGATATTTTCACACTCCCGGGGTCAGGAAAATTGGATATTTTCACACTCCCGGGGTCAGGAAAATTGCATTTTTCAGACTCCCGGGGTCAGGAAAATCGCATTTTTCATTCTCCCGGGGTCAGTAAAATTGGATTTTTTTAACACTCCCAGGGTCAGGAAAATTGGATATTTTTATATTCCCGGGGTCAGGAAAATTGCATTTTTCAGACTCCCGGGGTCAGGAAAATTGGATTTTTTTAACACTCCTGGGGTCAGGAAAATTGGATTTTTTTCACACTCCCAGGGTCAGGAAAATTGGGTTTTTTTCACACTCCCGGGGTCAAGAAACTCACATTTTTTCACACTCCCGGGGTCAGGAAATTCTGATTTTTTCACACTCCCGGGGTCAGGAGTTTCTGATTTTTTTCACACTCCCGGGGTCAAGAAAATCACATTTTTTCACACTCCCGGGGTCAGGAAATTCTATTTTTTTTCACACTCCCAGTGTTAGGAAAATCACATTTTTCACACTCCCGGGGTCAGAAGAATTGGATTTTTTCACACTCCCGGGGTCAGGAGAATTGGATTTTTTTCACACTCCCGGGGTCAGGAAAATCACATTTTTTCACACTCCCGGGGTCAGGAGATTCTGATTTTGTTCACACTCCCGGGGTCAAGAAAATCACATTTTTTCACACTCCCGGGGTCAGGAATTTCTGATTTTGTTCACACTCCCGGTGTTAGGAAAATCACATTTTTCACACTCCCGGGGTCAAGAAAATCACATTTTTTCACACTCCCGGGGTCAGGAAATTCTGATATTTTTCACACTCCCGGGGTCACGAAAATCGGATATTTTCACACTCCCGGGGTCAGAAAAATCACATTTTTTCACACTCCCGGGGTCAGGAAATTCTAATTTTTTTCACACTCCCGGTGTTAGGAAAATCACATTTTTCACACTCCCGGGGTCAAGAAAATCACATTTTTTATCACTCCCGGGGTCAGGAAATTCTGCTATTTTTCACACTCCCGGGGTCAGGAAAAATCACATTTTTTCACACTCCCAGGGTCAGGAAATTCTGATTTTTTTTCACACTCACGGTGTTAGGAAAATCACATTTTTTACACTCCCGGGGTCAGGAAAATTGGATTTTTTCACACTCCCGGGGTCAGGAGTATTTAATTTTTTTCACACTCCCGGGGTCAAGAAAATCACATTTATTCACAGTCCCGGGGTGAGGAAATTCTGATATTTTTCACACTCCCGGGGACAGGAAAATCGGATATTTTCACACTCCCGGGGTCAGGAAAATCAGATTTTTTTTCACACTCCCGGGGTCAGGAAAATTGGATATTTTCATACTCCTGGGGTCAGGAAAATCTGATATTTTCACACTCCCTGGGTCAGGAAAATTGGATATTTTCATACTTCCGGGGTCACGAAAATTGCATTTTTCAGACTCCCGGGGTCAGGAAAATCGCATTTTTCACACTCCCGGGGTCAAGAAAATCACATTTTTTCACACTCCCGGGGTCAGGAGATTCTGATTTTTTTCACACTCCCGGGGTCAAGAAAATCACATTTTTTCACACTCACGCGGTCAGGAAATTCTAATTTTTTCACACTGCCGGTGTTAGGAAAATCACATTTTTCACACTCCCGGTGTCAGAAAAATTGGGATTTTTCACACTCCCGGGGTCAGGAAAATCGGATATTTTCACACTCCCGGGGTCAGGAAAATCAGATTTTTTTTCATACTCCCGGGGTCAGGACAATCACATTTTTTCACACTCCCTGGGTCAGGAAAATTGGATATTTTCATACTTCCGGGGTCACGAAAATTGCATTTTTCAGACTCCCGGGGTCAGGAAAATCGCATTTTTCACACTCCCGGGGTCAAGAAAATCACATTTTTTCACACTCCCGGGGTCAGGAGATTCTGATTTTTTTCACACTCCCGGGGTCAAGAAAATCACATTTTTTCACACTCACGGGGTCAGGAAATTCTTATTTTTTCCACACTCACGGTGTTAGGAAAATCACATTTTTCACACTCCCGGGGTCAGGAAAATTGGATTTTTTCACACTCCCGGGGTCAGGAGAATTTAATTTTTTTCACACTCCCGGGGTCAAGAAAATCACATTTTTTCACACTCCCGGGGTCAGGAAATTCTGATATTTTTCACACTCCCGAGGTCAGGAAAATCGGATATTTTCACACCCCCGGGGTCAGGAAAATCAGATTTTTTTCATACTCCCGGGGTCAGTAAAATTTGATTTTTTTAACACTCCCGGGGTCAGGAAAATTGGATATTTTCATACTCCCGGGGTCAGGAAAATTGCATTTTTCAGACTCCCGGGGTCAGGAAAATTGCATTTTTTTAACACTCCTGGGGACAGGAAAATTGGATTTTTTTCACACTCCCAGTGTCAGGAAAATTGGGTTTTTTTCACACTCCCGGGGTCAAGAAAATCACATTTTTTCACACTCCCGGGGTCAGGAAATTCTGATTTTTTCACACTCCCGGGGTCAGGAGATTCTGATTTTTTTCACACTCCCGGGGTCAAGAAAATCACATTTTTTCACACTCCCGGGGTCAATAAATTCTAATTTTTTTCACACTCCCGGTGTTAGGAAAATCACATTTTACACACTCCCGGGGTCAAAAAAATTGGATTTTTTCACACTCCCGGGGTCAGGAGAATTTAATTTTTTTCAGACTCCCGGGGTCAAGAAAATCACATTTTTTCACACTCCCGGGGTCAGGAAAATTGGATTTTTTTAACACTCCCGGGGTCAGGAAAATTGGATTTTTTCACACTCCCGGGGTCAAGAAAATCACATTTTTTCACACTCCCGGGGTCAGGAGATTCTGATTTTGTTCACACTCCCGGGGTCAAGAAAATCACATTTTTTCACACTCCCGGGGTCAGGAATTTGTGATTTTTTTCACACTCCTGGTGTTAGGAAAATCACATTTTTCACACTCCCGGGGTCAAGAAAATCACATTTATTCACAGTCCCGGGGTCAGGAAATTCTGATATTTTTCACACTCCCGGGGTCAGGAAAATCGGATATTTTCACACTCCCGGGGTCAGGAAAATCAGATTTTTTTTCACACTCCCAGGGTCAGGAAAATTGGGTTTTTTTCACACTCCCGGGGTCAAGAAAATCACATTTTTTCACACTCCCGGGGTCAGGAAATTCTGATTTTTTCACACTCCCGGGGTCAGGAAATTCTAATTTTTTTCACACTCCCGGTGTTAGGAAAATCACATTTTTCACACTCCCGGGGTCAGAAAAATTGGATTTTTTCACACTCCCGGGGTCAGGAGAATTTAATTTTTTTCAGAATCCCGGGGTCAAGAAAATCACATTTTTTCACACTCCCGGGGTCAGGAAAATTGGTTTTTTTTCACACTCCCGGGGTCAAGAAAATCACATTTTTTCACACTCCCGTGGTCAGGAGATTCTGATTTTTTTCACACTCCTGGGGTCAAGAAAATCACCTTTTTGCACACTCCCAGTGACATGAAATTCTAACTTTTTTTCACACTCCCGGTGTTAGGAAAATCACATTTTTCACACTCCCGGGGTCAAGAAAATCACATTTTTGCACACTCCCGGGGACAGGAAATTCTAACTTTTTTTCACACTCACGGTGTTAGGAAAATCACATTTTTCACACTCCCGGGGTCAGGAAAATTGGATTTTTTCACAATCCCGGGGTCAGGAGTATTTAATTTTTTTCACACTCCCGGGGTCAAGAAAATCACATTTATTTACAGTCCCGGGGTCAGGAAATTCTGATATTTTTCACACTCCCGGGGACAGGAAAATCGGATATTTTCACACTCCCGGGGTCAGGAAAATCAGATTTTTTTTCACACTCCCGGGGTCAGGAAAATTGGATATTTTCATACTCCCGGGGTCAGGAAAATCTGATATTTTCACACTCCCTGGGTCAGGAAAATTGGATATTTTCATACTTCCGGGGTCAGGAAAATTGCATTTTTCAGACTCCCGGGGTCAGGAAAATCGCATTTTTCATACTCCCGGGGTCAGGAAAATTGTTTTTTTTTCACACTCCCGGGGTCAAGAAAATCACATTTTTTCACACTCCCGGGGTCAGGAGATTCTGATTTTTTTCACACTCCCGGGGTCAAGAAAATCACATTTTTTCACACTCCCGGGGTCAGGAAATTCTAATTTTTTCACACTCCCGGTGTTAGGAAAATCACATTTTTCACACTCCCGGTGTCAGAAAAATTGGGATTTTTCACACTCCCGGGGTCAGGAGAATTTAAATTTTTTCACACTCCCGGGGTCAGGAAAATGGGATTCTTTTAACACTCCCGGGGTCAGGAAAATTGGATTTTTTTCACACTCCCGGGGTCAAGAAAATCACATTTTTTCACACTCCCGGGGTCAGGAGATTCTGATTTTTTTCACACTCTCAGGGTCAAGAAAATCACATTTTTTCACACTCCCGGGGTCAGGAAATTTTCATTTTTTTCACACTCCCGGCGTTAGGAAAATCACATTTTTCACACTCCCGGGGTCAAGGAAATCACATTTTTTCACACTCCCGGGGTCAGGAGATTCTGATATTTTTCACACTCCCGGGGTCAGGAAAATCTGATATTTTCACACCCCCGGGGTCAGGAAAATCAGATTTTTTTCATACTCCCGGCGTCAGGAAAATTGGATTTTTTTCACATTCCCGGGGTCAGGAAAATTGGATATTTTCATACTCCCGGGGTCAGGAAAATTGCATTTTTCAGACTCCCGGGGTCAGGAAAATTGGATTTTTTTAACACTCCCGGGGTCAGGAAATTCTAATTTTTTTCACACTCCCGGTGTTAGGAAAATCACATTTTTCACACTCCTGGGTCAGAAAAATTGGATTTTTTCACACTCCCGGGGTCAGGAGAATTTAATTTTTTTCACACTCCCGGGGTCAAGAAAATCACATTTTTTCACACTCCCGGGGTCAGGAAAATTGGATTTTTTAACACTCCCGGTGTCAGGAAAATTGGATTTTTTTCACACTCCTGGGGTCAAGAAAATCACATTTTTTCACACTCCCGGGGTCAGGAGATTATGATTTTGTTCACACTCCCGGGGTCAAGAAAATCACATTTTTTCACACTTCCGGGGTCAGGAATTTCTGATTTTTTTTCACACTCCCGGTGTTAGGAAAATCACATTTTTCACACTCCCGGGGTCAAGAAAATCACATTTTTTATCACTCCCGGAGTCAGGGAATTCTGATATTTTTCACACTGCCGGGGTCAGGAAAATTGGATTTTTTCATACTCCCGGGGTCAGGAGTATTTAATTTTTTTCACACTCCCGGGGTCAAGAATATCACATTTATTCACAGTCCCGGGGTCAGGAAATTCTGATATTTTTCACACTCCCGGGGACAGGAAAATTGGATATTTTCACACTCCCGGGGTCAGGAAAATCAGATTTTTTTTCACACTCCCGGGGACAGGAAAATTGGATATTTTCATACTCCCGGGGTCAGGAAAATCGGATATTTTCACACTCCCGGGGTCAGGAAAATTGGATATTTTCATACTTCCGGGGTCAGGAAAATTGCATTTTTCAGACTCCCGGGGTCAGGAAAATTGCATTTTTCATACTCCCGGGGTCAGGAAAATTGGGTTTTTTTCACACTCCCGGGGTCAAGAAAATCACATTTTTTCACACTCCCGGGGTCAGGAGATTCTGATTTTTTTCACACTCCCGGGGTCAAGAAAATCACATTTTTTCACACTCCCGGGGTCAGGAAATTCTGATTTTTTTCACACTCCCGGTGTTAGGAAAATCACATTTTTCACACTCCCAGGGTCAAGAAAATCACATTTTTTCACACTCCCGGGGTCAGGAGATTCTGATATTTTTCACACTCCCGGGGTCAGGAAAATAGGATTCTTTTAACACTCCCGGGGTCAGGAAAATTGGATTTTTTTCACACTCCCGGGGTCAGGAAAATTGGATTTTTTTCACACTCCTGGGGTCAAGACAATCACATTTTTTCACACTCCCGGGGTCAGGAGATTATGATTTTGTTCACACTCCCGGGGTCAAGAAAATCACATTTTTTCACACTCCCGGGGTCAGGAATTTCTGATTTTTTTCACACTCCCGGTGTTAGGAAAATCACATTTTTCACACTCCCGGGGTCAAGAAAATCACATTTTTTATCACTCCCGGAGTCAGGAAATTCTGATATTTTTCACACTGCCGGGGTCAGGAAAATTGGATTTTTTCATACTCCCGGGGTCAGGAGAATTTAATTTTTTTCACACTCCCGGGGTCAAGAATATCACATTTATTCACAGTCCTGGGGTCAGGAAATTCTGATATTTTTCACACTCCCGGGGACAGGAAAATTGGATATTTTCACACTCCCGGGGTCAAGAAAATCACATTTTTTCACACTCCCGGGGTCAGGAATATTGGATTTTTTTCACACTCCCGGGGTCAAGAAAATCACATTTTTTCACACTCCCGGGGTCAGGAGATTCTGATTTTGTTCACACTCCCGGGGTCAAGAAAATCACATTTTTCACACTCCCGGGGTCAAGAAAACCACATATTTATCACTCCCGGGGTCAGGAAATTCTGATATTTTTCACACTCCCGCGGTCAGGAAAATCAGATTTTTTTTTCATACTCCCGGGGTCAGGAAAAATCACATTTTTTCACACTCCCAGGGTCAGGAAATTCTGATTTTTTTCACACTCACGGTGTTAGGAAAATCACATTTTTCACACTCCCGGGGTCAGGAAAATTGGATTTTTTCACACTCCCGGGGTCAAGAAAATCACATTTATTCACAGTCCCGGGGTCAGGAAATTCTGATATTTTTCGCAGTCCCGGGGACAGGAAAATCGGATATTTTCACACTCCCGGGGTCAGGAAAATCAGATTTTTTTTCACACTCCCGGGGTCAGGAAAATTGGTTATTTTCATACTCCCGGTGTCAGGAAAATCGGATATTATCACACTCCCGGGGTCAGGAAAATTGGATATTTTCATACTTCCGGGGTCAGGAAAATTGCATTTTTCAGACTCCCGGGGTCAGGAAAATCGCATTTTTCATACTCCCGTGGTCAGGAAAATTTGGTTTTTTTAACACTCCCAGGGTCAAGAAAATCACATTTTTTCACACTCCCGGGGTCAGGAGATTCTGATTTTTTTCACACTCACGGGGTCAGAAATTCTAATTTTTTTCACACTCCCGGTGTTAGGAAAATCACATTTTTCACACTCCCGGGGTCAGAAAAATTGGGTTTTTTCACACTCCCGGGGTCAGGAGAATTTAATTATTTTCACACTCCCGGGGTCAGGAAAATGGGATTCTTTTCACACTCCCGGGGTCAGGAAAATTGGGTTTTTTTCACACTCCCGGGGTCAAGAAAATCACATTTTTTCACACTCCCAGGGTCAGGAAATTTTCATTTTTTTCACACTCCCGGTGTTAGGAAAATCACATTTTTCACACTCCCGGGGTCAAGGAAATCACATTTTTTCACACTCCCGGGTCAGGAGATTCTGATATTTTTCACACTCCCGGGGTCAGGAAAATCTGATATTTTCACACCCCCGGGGACAGGAAAATCAGATTTTTTTCATACTCCCAGCGTCAGGAAAATTGGATTTTTTTCACATTCCCGGGGTCAGGAAAATTGGATATTTTCATACTCCCGGGGTCAGGAAAATTGCATTTTTCAGACTCCCGGGGTCAGGAAAATTGGATTTTTTTAACACTCCCGGGGTCAGGAAATTCTAATTTTTTTCACACTCCCGGTGTTAGGAAAATCACATTTTTCACACTCCTGGGTCAGAAAAATTGGATTTTTTCACATTCCCGGGGTCAGGAGAATTTAATTTTTTTCACACTCCCGGGGTCAAGAAAATCACATTTTTTCACACTCCCGGGGTCAGGAAAATTGGATTCTTTTAACACTCCCGGGGTCAGGAAAATTGGATTTTTTTCACACTCCTGGGGTCAAGAAAATCACATTTTTTCACACTCCCGGGGTCAGGAATTTCTGATTTTTTTCACACTCCCGGTGTTAGGAAAATCACATTTTTCACACTCCCGGGGTCAAGAAAATCACATTTTTTATCACTCCCGGAGTCGGGAAATTCTGATATTTTTCACACTGCCAGGGTCAGGAAAATTGGATTTTTTCATACTCCCGGGGTCAGGAGTATTTAATTTTTTTCACACTCCCGGGGTCAAGAATATCACATTTATTCACAGTCCCGGGGTCAGGAAATTCTGATATTTTTCACACTCCCGGGGACAGGAAAATTGGATATTTTCACACTCCCGGGGTCAGGAAAATCAGATTTTTTCCACACTCCCGGGGACAGGAAAATTGGATATTTTCATACTCCCGGGGTCAGGAAAATCGGATATTTTCACACTCCCGGGGTCAGGAAAATTGCATTTTTCAGACTCCCGGGGTCAGGAAAATCGCATTTTTCATACTCCCGGAGTCAGGAAAATTGGGTTTTTTTCACACTCCCGCGGTCAAGAAAATCACATTTTTTCACACTCCCGGGGTCAGGAGATTCTGATTTTTTTCACACTCCCGGGGTCAAGAAAATCACATTTTTTCACACTCACGGGGTCAGGAAATTCTAATTTTTTTCACACTCCCGGTGTTAGGAAAATCACATTTTTCACACTCCCGGGGTCAGAAAAATTGGGTTTTTTCACACTCCCGGGGTCATGAGAATTTAATTATTTTCACACTCCCGGGGTCAGGAAAATGGGATTCTTTTAACACTCCCGGGGTCAGGAAAATTGGATTTTTTTCACACTCCCGGGGTCAAGAAAATCACATTTTTTCATACTCCCGGGGTCAGGAGATTCTGATTTTTTTCACACTCCCGGGGTCAAGAAAATCACATTTTTTCACACTCCCGGGGTCAGGAAATTGTGATTATTTTCACACTCCCGGTGTTAGGAAAATCACATTTTTCACACTCCCGGGGTCAAGAAAATCACATTTTTTCACACTCCCGGGGTCAGGAAATTCTGATTTTTTTCACACTCCCGGTGTTAGGAAAATCACATTTTTCACACTCCCGGGGTCAAGAAAATCACATTTTTTCACACTCCCGGGGTCAGGAGATTCTGATATTTTTCACACTCCCGGGGTCAGGAAAATCTGATATTTTCACACCCCCGGGGTCAGGAAAATCAGATTTTTTTCATACTCCCGGGGTCAGGAAAATTGGATTTTTTTCACATTCCAGGGGTCAGGAAAATTGGATATTTTCATACTCCCAGGGTCAGGAAAATTGCATTTTTCAGACTCCCGGGGTCAGGAAAATAGGATTTTTTAACACTCCCGGGGTCAGGAAAATTGGATTTTTTTCACACTCCCAGGGTCAGGAAAATTGGGTTTTTTTCACACTCCCGGGGTCAAGAAAATCACATTTTTTCACACTCCCGGGGTCAGGAAATTCTGATTTTTTTCACACTCCCGGGGTCAGGAGATTCTGATTTTTTTCACACTCCCGGAGTCAAGAAAATCACATTTTTCCACACTCCCGGGGTCAGGAAATTCTAATTTTTTTCACACTCCCGGTGTTAGGAAAATCACATTTTTCACACTCCCGGGGTCAGAAAAATTGGATTTTTTCACACTCCCGGGGTCAGGAGAATTTAATTTTTTTCACACTCCCGGGGTCAAGAAAATCACATTTTTTCACACTCCCGGGGTCAGGAAAATTGGATTTTTTTAACACTCCCGGGGTCAGGAATATTGGATTTTTTTCACACTCCCGGGGTCAAGAAAATCACATTTTTTCACACTCCCCGGGTCAGGAATTTCTGATTTTTTTCACACTCCCGGTGTTAGGAAAATCACATTTTTCAAACTCCCGGGGTCAAGAAAATCACATATTTATCACTCCCGGGGTCAGGAAATTCTGATATTTTTCACACTCCCGGGGTCAGGAAAATCGGATATTTTCACACTCCCACGGTCAGGAAAATCAGATTTTTTTTCATACTCCCGGGGTCAGGAAAAATCACATTTTTTCACACTCCCAGGGTCAGGAAATTCTGATTTTTTTCACACTCACGGTGTTAGGAAAATCACATTTTTCACACTCCCGGGGTCAGGAAAATTGGATTTTTTCACACTCCCGGGTCAGGAGTATTTAATTTTTTTCACACTCCCGGGGTCAAGAAAATCACATTTATTCACAGTCCCGGGGTCAGGAAATTCTGATATTTTTCGCAGTCCCGGGGACAGGAAAATCGGATATTTTCAAACTCCCGGGGTCAGGAAAATCAGATTTTTTTTTCACACTCCCGGGGTCAGGAAAATTGGTTATTTTCATACTCCCGGGGTCAGGAAAATCGTATATTTTCACACTCCCGGGGTCAGGAAAATTGGATATTTTCATACTTCCGGGGTCAGGAAAATTGCATTTTTCAGACTCCCGGCTCAGGAAAATTGCATTTTTCATACTCCCGTGGTCAGGAAAATCACATTTTTTCACACTCACGGGGTCAGAAATTCTAATTTTTTTCACACTCCCGGTGTTAGGAAAATCACATTTTTCACACTCCCGGGGTCAGGAGATTCTGATTTTTTTCACACTCCCGGGGTCAAGAAAATCACATTTTTTTCACACTCACGGGGTCAGAAATTCTAATTTTTTTCACACTCCCGGTGTTAGGAAAATCACATTTTTCACACTCCCGGGGTCAGAAAAATTGGGTTTTTTGACACTCCCGGGGTCAGGAGAATTTAATTATTTTCACACTCCCGGGGTCAGGAAAATGGGATTCTTTTAACACTCCCGGGGTCAGGAAAATTGGATTTTTTTCACACTCCCGGGGTCAGGAAAATCACATTTTTTCACACTCCCAGGGTCAGGAAATTCTGATTTTTTTCACACTCCCAGGGTCAGGAAATTCTGATTTTTTTCACACTCCCAGGGTCAGGAAATTCTGATTTTTTTCACACTCACGGTGTTAGGAAAATCACATTTTTCACACTCCCGGGGTCAAGAAAATCACATATTTTCACCCGCCCGGGGTCAGGAAATTCTGATTTTTTTCACACTCCCAGGGTCAGGAAATTCTGATTTTTTTCACACTCCCAGGGTCAGGAAATTCTGATTTTTTTCACACTCACGGTGTTAGGAAAATCACATTTTTCACACTCCCGGGGTCAGGAAAATTGGATATTTTCATACTTCCGGGGTCAGGAAAATTGCATTTTTCAGACTCCCGGGGTCAGGAAAATCGCATTTTTCATACTCCCGTGGTCAGGAAAATTTGGTTTTTTTTAACACTCCCGGGGTCAAGAAAATCACATTTTTTCACACTCCCGGGGTCAGAAAAATTGGGTTTTTTCACACTCCCGGGGTCAGGAGAATTTAATTATTTTCACACTCCCGGGGTCAAGAAAATGGGATTCTTTTAACACTCCCGGGGTCAGGAAAATTGGATTTTTTTCACACTCCCGGGGTCAGGAAAATTGGGTTTTTTTCACACTCCCGGGGTCAAGAAAATCACATTTTTTCACACTCCCGGGGTCAGGAAATTCTTATTTTTTTTCACACTCCCGGTGTTAGGAAAATCACATTTTTTCACACTCCCGGGGTCAAGAAAATCACATTTTTTCACCCTCCCGGGGTCAGGAAATTCTGATGTTTTTCACACTCCCGGGGTCAGGAAAATCGGATATTTTCACACTCTCGGGGTCAGGAAAATCAGATTTTTTCATACTCCCGGGGTCAGGAAAATCACATTTTTTCACACTCCCAGGGTCAGGAAATTCTGATTTTTTTCACACTCCCAGGGTCAGGAAATTCTGATTTTTTTCACACTCCCAGGGTCAGGAAATTCTGATTTTTTTCACACTCCCGGTGTTAGGAAAATCACATTTTTCACACTCCCGGGGTCAAGAAAATCACATTTTTTCACCCTCCCGGGGTCAGGAAATTCTGATTTTTTTCACACTCCCAGGGTCAGGAAATTCTGATTTTTTCACACTCCCGGTGTTAGGAAAATCACATTTTTCACACTCCCGGGGTCAGGAAAATTGGATATTTTCAGACTCCCGGGGTCAGGAAAATTGCATTTTTCATACTCCCGTGGTCAGGAAAATTTGGTTTTTTTAACACTCCCGGGGTCAAGAAAATCACATTTTTTCACACTCCCGGGGTCAGGAGATTCTGATTTTTTTCACACTCCCGGGGTCAAGAAAATCACATTTTTTCACACTCACGGGGTCAGAAATTCTAATTTTTTTCACACTCCCGGTGTTAGGAAAATCACATTTTTCACACTCCCGGGGTCAGGAAAATTGGATTTTTTTCACACTCCCGGGGTCAGGAAAATTGGGTTTTTTTCACACTCCCGGGATCAAGAAAATCACATTTTTTCACACTCCCGGGGTCAGGAAATTCTGATTTTTTTTCACACTCCCGGTGTTAGGAAAATCACATTTTTCACACTCCCGGGGTCAAGAAAATCACATTTTTTCACCCTCCCGGGGTCAGGAAATTCTGATGTTTTTCACACTCCCGGGGTCAGGAAAATTGGATATTTTCATACTTCCGGGGTCAGGAAAATTGCATTTTTCAGACTCCCGGGGTCAGGAAAATCGCATTTTTCATACTCCCGTGGTCAGGAAAATTTGGTTTTTTTAACACTCCCGGGGTCAAGAAAATCACATTTTTTCACACTCCCGGGGTCAGGAAAATTGGATTCTTTTAACACTCCCGGGGTCAGGAAAATTGGATTTTTTTCACACACCGAGGGTTAGGAAAATTGGTTTTTTTTTCACAATCCCGGGGTCAAGAAAATCACATTTTTTCACACTCCCGGGGTCAGGAATTTCTGATTTTTTTCACACTGCTGGGGTCAAGAAAATCACATTTGTTCACACTTCCGGGGTCAGGAAATTCTGATTTTTTCACACTCCTGATGTTAGGAAAACCACATTTTTCACACTCCCGGGGTCAAGAAAATCACATTTTTTCACACTCCCGGGGTCAGGAAATTGTGATATTTTTCACACTCCCGGGGTCAGGAAAATCGGATATTTTCACACTCCCGGGGTCAGGAAAATCAGATTTTTTCATACTCCCGGGGTCAGGAAAATCACATTTTTTCACACTCCCAGGGTCAGGAAATTCTGATTTTTTTTCACACTCACGGTGTTAGGAAAATCACATTTTTCACACTCCCGGGGTCAGGAGAATTTAATTTTTTTCAGACTCCCGGGGTCAAGAAAATCACATTTTTTCACACTCCCGGGGTCAGGAAATTCTGATATTTTTCACACTCCCGGGGTCAGGAAAATCAGATTTTTTCACACTCCCGGGGTCAGGAGATTCTGATTTTTTCACACTCTCGGGGTCAAGAAAATCACATTTTTTCACACTCCCGGGGTCAGGAAAATCAGATTTTTTTTCACACTCCCGGGGTCAGGAAAATTGGTTATTTTCATACTCCCGGGGTCAGGAAAATCGGATATTTTCACACTCCCGGGGTCAGGAAAATTGGATATTTTCATACTTCCGGGGTCAGGAAAATTGCATTTTTCAGACTCCCGGGGTCAGGAAAATCGCATTTTTCATACTCCCGTGGTCAGGAAAATCACATTTTTTCACACTCACGGGGTCAGAAATTCTAATTTTTTTCACACTCCCGGTGTTAGGAAAATCACATTTTTCACACTCCCGGGGTCAGGAGATTCTGATTTTTTTCACACTCCCGGGGTCAAGAAAATCACATTTTTTCACACTCACGGGGTCAGAAATTCTAATTTTTTTCACACTCCCGGTGTTAGGAAAATCACATTTTTCACACTCCCGGGGTCAGAAAAATTGGGTTTTTTCACACTCCCGGGGTCAGGAGAATTTAATTATTTTCACACTCCCGGGGTCAGGAAAATGGGATTCTTTTAACACTCCCGGGGTCAGGAAAATTGGATTTTTTTCACACTCCCGGGGTCAGGAAAATTGGGTTTTTTTCACACTCCCGGGGTCAAGAAAATCACATTTTTTCACACTCCCGGGGTCAGGAAATTCTTATTTTTTTTCACACTCCCGGTGTTAGGAAAATCACATTTTTCACACTCCCGGGGTCAAGAAAATCACATTTTTTCACCCTCCCAGGGTCAGGAAATTCTGATGTTTTTCACACTCCTGGGGTCAGGAAAATCGGATATTTTCACACTCTCGGGGTCAGGAAAATCAGATTTTTTCATACTCCCGGGGTCAGGAAAATCACATTTTTTCACACTCCCAGGGTCAGGAAATTCTGATTTTTTTCACACTCCCAGGGTCAGGAAATTCTGATTTTTTTCACACTCCCAGGGTCAGGAAATTCTGATTTTTTTCACACTCACGGTGTTAGGAAAATCACATTTTTCACACTCCCGGGGTCAAGAAAATCACATTTTTTCACCCGCCCGGGGTCAGGAAATTCTGATTTTTTTCACACTCCCAGGGTCAGGAAATTCTGATTTTTTCACACTCCCAGGGTCAGGAAATTCTGATTTTTTTCACACTCACGGTGTTAGGAAAATCACATTTTTCACACTCCCGGGGTCAGGAAAATTGGATATTTTCATACTTCCGGGGTCAGGAAAATTGCATTTTTCAGACTCCCGGGGTCAGGAAAATCGCATTTTTCATACTCCCGGGGTCAGGAAAATTTGGTTTTTTTAACACTCCCGGGGTCAAGAAAATCACATTTTTTCACACTCCCGGGGTCAGAAAAATTGGGTTTTTTCACACTCCCGGGGTCAGGAGAATTTAATTATTTTCACACTCCCGGGGTCAGGAAAATGGGATTCTTTTAACACTCCCGGGGTCAGGAAAATTGGATTTTTTTCACACTCCCGGGGTCAGGAAAATTGGGTTTTTTTCACACTCCCGGGGTCAAGAAAATCACATTTTTTCACACTCCCGGGGTCAGGAAATTCTTATTTTTTTTCACACTCCCAGTGTTAGGAAAATCACATTTTTCACACTCCCGGGGTCAAGAAAATCACATTTTTTCACCCTCCCGGGGTCAGGAAATTCTGATGTTTTTCACACTCCCGGGGTCAGGAAAATCGGATATTTTCACACTCTCGGGGTCAGGAAAATCAGATTTTTTCATACTCCCGGGGTCAGGAAAATCACATTTTTTCACACTCCCAGGGTCAGGAAATTCTGATTTTTTTCACACTCCCAGGGTCAGGAAATTCTGATTTTTTTCACACTCCCAGGGTCAGGAAATTCTGATTTTTTTCACACTCCCGGTGTTAGGAAAATCACATTTTTCACACTCCCGGGGTCAAGAAAATCACATTTTTTCACCCTCCCGGGGTCAGGAAATTCTGATTTTTTTCACACTCCCAGGGTCAGGAAATTCTGATTTTTTTCACACTCCCAGGGTCAGGAAATTCTGATTTTTTTCACACTCCCAGGGTCAGGAAATTCTGATTTTTTTCACACTCCCAGGGTCAGGAAATTCTGATTTTTTTCACACTCCCGGTGTTAGGAAAATCACATTTTTCACACTCCCGGGGTCAAGAAAATCACATTTTTTCACCCTCCCGGGGTCAGGAAATTCTGATTTTTTTCACACTCCCAGGGTCAGGAAATTCTGATTTTTTTCACACTCCCAGGGTCAGGAAATTCTGATTTTTTTCACACTCACGGTGTTAGGAAAATCACATTTTTCACACTCCCGGGGTCAGGAAAATTGGATATTTTCATACTTCCGGGGTCAGGAAAATTGCATTTTTCAGACTCCCGGGGTCAGGAAAATCGCATTTTTCATACTCCCGTGGTCAGGAAAATTTGGTTTTTTTAACACTCCCGGGGTCAAGAAAATCACATTTTTTCACACTCCCAGGGTCAGGAAATTTTCATTTTTTTCACACTCCCGGTGTTAGGAAAATCACATTTTTCACACTCCCGGGGTCAAGGAAATCACATTTTTTCACACTCCCGGGGTCAGGAGATTCTGATATTTTTCACACTCCCGGGTTCAGGAAAATCTGATATTTTCACACACCCGGGGTCAGGAAAATCAGATTTTTTTCATACTCCCGGCGTCAGGAAAATTGGATTTTTTTCACATTCCCGGGGTCAGGAAAATTGGATATTTTCATACTCCCGGGGTCAGGAAAATTGGATTTTTTTAACACTCCCGGGGTCAGGAAATTCTAATTTTTTTCACACTCCCGGTGTTAGGAAAATCACATTTTTCACACTCCCGGGGTCAAGGAAATCACATTTTTTCACACTCCCGGGGTCAGGAGATTCTGATATTTTTCACACTCCCGGGTTCAGGAAAATCTGATATTTTCACACCCCCGGGGTCAGGAAAATCAGATTTTTTTCATACTCCCGGCGTCAGGAAAATTGGTTTTTTTTCACATTCCCGGGGTCAGGAAAATTGGATATTTTCATACTCCCGGGGTCAGGAAAATTGGATTTTTTTAACACTCCCGGGGTCAGGAAATTCTAATTTTTTTCACACTCCCGGTGTTAGGAAAATCACATTTTTCACACTCCTGGGTCAGAAAAATTGGATTTTTTCACACTCCCGGGGTCAGGAGAATTTAATTTTTTTCACACTCCCGGGGTCAAGAAAATCACATTTTTTCACACTCCCGGGGTCAGGAAAATTGGATTCTTTTAACACTCCCGGGGTCAGGAAAATTGGATTTTTTTCACACTCCTGGGGTCAAGAAAATCACATTTTTTCACACTCCCGGGGTCAGGAGATTATGATTTTGTTCACACTCCCGGGGTCAAGAAAATCACATTTTTTCACACTCCCGGGGTCAGGAATTTCTGATTTTTTTCACACTCCCGGTGTTAGGAAAATCACATTTTTCACACTCCCGGTGTCAGAAAAATTGGGATTTTTCACACTCCCGGGGTCAGGAAAATCGGATATTTTCACACTCCCGGGGTCAGGAAAATCAGATTTTTTTTCATACTCCCGGGGTCAGGACAATCACATTTTTTCACACTCCCTGGGTCAGGAAAATTGGATATTTTCATACTTCCGGGGTCACGAAAATTGCATTTTTCAGACTCCCGGGGTCAGGAAAATCGCATTTTTCACACTCCCGGGGTCAAGAAAATCACATTTTTTCACACTCCCGGGGTCAGGAGATTCTGATTTTTTTCACACTCCCGGGGTCAAGAAAATCACATTTTTCACACTCCCGGGGTCAGAAAAATTGGGTTTTTTCACACTCCCGGGGTCAGGAGAATTTAATTATTTTCACACTCCCGGGGTCAGGAAAATGGGATTCTTTTAACACTCCCGGGGTCAGGAAAATTGGATTTTTTTCACACTCCCGGGGTCAGGAAAATTGGGTTTTTTTCACACTCCCGGGGTCAAGAAAATCACATTTTTTCACACTCCCGGGGTCAGGAAATTCTTATTTTTTTTCACACTCCCGGTGTTAGGAAAATCACATTTTTCACACTCCCGGGGTCAAGAAAATCACATTTTTTCACCCTCCCAGGGTCAGGAAATTCTGATGTTTTTCACACTCCTGGGGTCAGGAAAATCGGATATTTTCACACTCTCGGGGTCAGGAAAATCAGATTTTTTCATACTCCCGGGGTCAGGAAAATCACATTTTTTCACACTCCCAGGGTCAGGAAATTCTGATTTTTTTCACACTCCCAGGGTCAGGAAATTCTGATTTTTTTCACACTCCCAGGGTCAGGAAATTCTGATTTTTTCCACACTCACGGTGTTAGGAAAATCACATTTTTCACACTCCCGGGGTCAAGAAAATCACATTTTTTCACCCGCCCGGGGTCAGGAAATTCTGATTTTTTTCACACTCCCAGGGTCAGGAAATTCTGATTTTTTCACACTCCCAGGGTCAGGAAATTCTGATTTTTTTCACACTCACGGTGTTAGGAAAATCACATTTTTCACACTCCCGGGGTCAGGAAAATTGGATATTTTCATACTTCCGGGGTCAGGAAAATTGCATTTTTCAGACTCCCGGGGTCAGGAAAATCGCATTTTTCATACTCCCGGGGTCAGGAAAATTTGGTTTTTTTAACACTCCCGGGGTCAAGAAAATCACATTTTTTCACACTCCCGGGGTCAGAAAAATTGGGTTTTTTCACACTCCCGGGGTCAGGAGAATTTAATTATTTTCACACTCCCGGGGTCAGGAAAATGGGATTCTTTTAACACTCCCGGGGTCAGGAAAATTGGATTTTTTTCACACTCCCGGGGTCAGGAAAATTGGGTTTTTTTCACACTCCCGGGGTCAAGAAAATCACATTTTTTCACACTCCCGGGGTCAGGAAATTCTTATTTTTTTTCACACTCCCAGTGTTAGGAAAATCACATTTTTCACACTCCCGGGGTCAAGAAAATCACATTTTTTCACCCTCCCGGGGTCAGGAAATTCTGATGTTTTTCACACTCCCGGGGTCAGGAAAATCGGATATTTTCACACTCTCGGGGTCAGGAAAATCAGATTTTTTCATACTCCCGGGGTCAGGAAAATCACATTTTTTCACACTCCCAGGGTCAGGAAATTCTGATTTTTTTCACACTCCCAGGGTCAGGAAATTCTGATTTTTTTCACACTCCCAGGGTCAGGAAATTCTGATTTTTTTCACACTCCCGGTGTTAGGAAAATCACATTTTTCACACTCCCGGGGTCAAGAAAATCACATTTTTTCACCCTCCCGGGGTCAGGAAATTCTGATTTTTTTCACACTCCCAGGGTCAGGAAATTCTGATTTTTTTCACACTCCCAGGGTCAGGAAATTCTGATTTTTTTCACACTCCCAGGGTCAGGAAATTCTGATTTTTTTCACACTCCCAGGGTCAGGAAATTCTGATTTTTTTCACACTCCCGGTGTTAGGAAAATCACATTTTTCACACTCCCGGGGTCAAGAAAATCACATTTTTTCACCCTCCCGGGGTCAGGAAATTCTGATTTTTTTCACACTCCCAGGGTCAGGAAATTCTGATTTTTTTCACACTCCCAGGGTCAGGAAATTCTGATTTTTTTCACACTCACGGTGTTAGGAAAATCACATTTTTCACACTCCCGGGGTCAGGAAAATTGGATATTTTCATACTTCCGGGGTCAGGAAAATTGCATTTTTCAGACTCCCGGGGTCAGGAAAATCGCATTTTTCATACTCCCGTGGTCAGGAAAATTTAGTTTTTTTAACACTCCCGGGGTCAAGAAAATCACATTTTTTCACACTCCCAGGGTCAGGAAATTTTCATTTTTTTCACACTCCCGGTGTTAGGAAAATCACATTTTTCACACTCCCGGGGTCAAGGAAATCACATTTTTTCACACTCCCGGGGTCAGGAGATTCTGATATTTTTCACACTCCCGGGTTCAGGAAAATCTGATATTTTCACACCCCCGGGGTCAGGAAAATCAGATTTTTTTCATACTCCCGGCGTCAGGAAAATTGGATTTTTTTCACATTCCCGGGGTCAGGAAAATTGGATATTTTCATACTCCCGGGGTCAGGAAAATTGGATTTTTTTTAACACTCCCGGGGTCAGGAAATTCTAATTTTTTTCACACTCCCGGTGTTAGGAAAATCACATTTTTCACACTCCCGGGGTCAAGGAAATCACATTTTTTCACACTCCCGGGGTCAGGAGATTCTGATATTTTTCACACTCCCGGGTTCAGGAAAATCTGATATTTTCACACCCCCGGGGTCAGGAAAATCAGATTTTTTTCATACTCCCGGCGTCAGGAAAATTGGATTTTTTTCACATTCCCGGGGTCAGGAAAATTGGATATTTTCATACTCCCGGGGTCAGGAAAATTGGATTTTTTTAACACTCCCGGGGTCAGGAAATTCTAATTTTTTTCACACTCCCGGTGTTAGGAAAATCACATTTTTCACACTCCTGGGTCAGAAAAATTGGATTTTTTCACACTCCCGGGGTCAGGAGAATTTAATTTTTTTCACACTCCCGGGGTCAAGAAAATCACATTTTTTCACACTCCCGGGGTCAGGAAAATTGGATTCTTTTAACACTCCCGGGGTCAGGAAAATTGGATTTTTTTCACACTCCTGGGGTCAAGAAAATCACATTTTTTCACACTCCCGGGGTCAGGAGATTATGATTTTGTTCACACTCCCGGGGTCAAGAAAATCACATTTTTTCACACTCCCGGGGTCAGGAATTTCTGATTTTTTTCACACTCCCGGTGTTAGGAAAATCACATTTTTCACACTCCCGGGGTCAAGAAAATCACATTTTTTATCACTCCCGGAGTCGGGAAATTCTGATATTTTTCACACTGCCAGGGTCAGGAAAATTGGATTTTTTCATACTCCCGGGGTCAGGAGTATTTAATTTTTTTCACACTCCCGGGGTCAAGAATATCACATTTATTCACAGTCCCGGGGTCAGGAAATTCTGATATTTTTCACACTCCCGGGGACAGGAAAATTGGATATTTTCACACTCCCGGGGTCAGGAAAATCAGATTTTTTTCCACACTCCCGGAGACAGGAAAATTGGATATTTTCATACTCCCGGGGTCAGGAAAATCGGATATTTTCACACTCCCGGGGTCAGGAAAATTGCATTTTTCAGACTCCCGGGGTCAGGAAAATCGCATTTTTCATACTCCCGGGGTCAGGAAAATTGGGTTTTTTTCACACTCCCGCGGTCAAGAAAATCACATTTTTTCACACTCACGGGGTCAGGAGATTCTGATTTTTTTCACACTCCCGGGGTCAAGAAAATCACATTTTTTCACACTCACGGGGTCAGGAAATTCTAATTTTTTTCACACTCCCGGTGTTAGGAAAATCACATTTTTCACACTCCCGGGGTCAGAAAAATTGGGTTTTTTCACACTCCCGGGGTCATGAGAATTTAATTTTTTTCACACTCCCGGGGTCAGGAAAATGGGATTCTTTTAACACTCCCGGGGTCAGGAAAATTGGATTTTTTTCACACTCCCGGGGTCAAGAAAATCACATTTTTTCACACTCCCGGGGTCAGGAGATTCTGATTTTTTTCACACTCCCGGGGTCAAGAAAATCATATTTTTTTCACACTCCCGGGGTCAGGAAATTGTGATTTTTTTCACACTCCCGGTGTTAGGAAAATCACATTTTTCACACTCCAGGGGTCAAGAAAATCACATTTTTTCACACTCCCGGGGTCAGGAAATTCTGATTTTTTTCACACTCCCGGTGTTAGGAAAATCACATTTTTCACACTCCCGGGGTCAAGAAAATCACATTTTTTCACACTCCCGGGGTCAGGAGATTCTGATATTTTTCACACTCCCGGGGTCAGGAAAATCTGATATTTTCACACCCCCGGGGTCAGGAAAATCAGATTTTTTTCATACTCCCGGGGTCAGGAAAATTGGATTTTTTTCACATTCCAGGGGTCAGGAAAATTGGATATTTTCATACTCCCAGGGTCAGGAAAATTGCATTTTTCAGACTCCCGGGGTCAGGAAAATAGGATTTTTTAACACTCCCGGGGTCAGGAAAATTGGATTTTTTTCACACTCCCAGGGTCAGGAAAATTGGGTTTTTTTCACACTCCCGGGGTCAAGAAAATCACATTTTTTCACACTCCCGGGGTCAAGAAAATCACATTTTTTCACACTCCCGGGGTCAGGAAATTCTGATTTTTTTCACACTCCCGGGGTCAGGAGATTCTGATTTTTTTCACACTCCCGGAGTCAAGAAAATCACATTTTTCCACACTCCCGGGGTCAGGAAATTCTAATTTTTTTCACACTCCCGGTGTTAGGAAAATCACATTTTTCACACTCCCGGGGTCAGAAAAATTGGATTTTTTCACACTCCCGGGGTCAGGAGAATTTAATTTTTTTCACACTCCCGGGGTCAAGAAAATCACATTTTTTCACACTCCCGGGGTCAGGAAAATTGGATTTTTTTAACACTCCCGGGGTCAGGAATATTGGATTTTTTTCACACTCCCGGGGTCAAGAAAATCACATTTTTTCACACTCCCCGGGTCAGGAATTTCTGATTTTTTTCACACTCCTGGTGTTAGGAAACTCACATTTTTCAAACTCCCGGGGTCAAGAAAATCACATATTTATCACTCCCGGGGTCAGGAAATTCTGATATTTTTCACACTCCCGGGGTCAGGAAAATCGGATATTTTCACACTCCCACGGTCAGGAAAATCAGATTTTTTTTCATACTCCCGGGGTCAGGAAAAATCACATTTTTTCACACTCCCAGGGTCAGGAAATTCTGATTTTTTTCACACTCACGGTGTTAGGAAAATCACATGTTTCACACTCCCGGGGTCAGGAAAATTGGATTTTTTCACACTCCCGGGTCAGGAGTATTTAATTTTTTTCACAATCCTGGGGTCAAGAAAATCACATTTATTCACAGTCCCGGGGTCAGGAAATTCTGATATTTTTCACACTCCCGGGGACAGGAAAATCGGATATTTTCACATTCCCGGGGTCAGGAAAATTGGATATTTTCACAATCCCGGGGTCAGGAAAATTGGATATTTTCATACTTCCGGGGTCAGGAAAATTGCATTTTTCAGACTCCCGGGGTCAGGAAAATCGCATTTTTCATTCTCCCGGGGTCAGGAAAATTGGGTTTTTTTCACACTCCCGGGGTCAAGAAAATCACATTTTTCACACTCCCGGGGTCAGGAGATTCTGATTTTTTTCACACTCCCGGGGTCAAGAAAATCACATTTTTTCACACTCACGGGGTCAGTAATTTCTAATTTTTTTCACATTCCCGGTGTTAGGAAAATCACATTTTTCACACTCCCGGGGTCAGAAAAATTGGGTTTTTTCACACTCCCGTGGTCAGGAGAATTTAAATTTTTTCACACTCCCGGGGTCAGGAAAATGGGATTCTTTTAACACGCCCGGGGTCAGGAAAATTGGATTTTTTTCACACTCCCGGGGTCAGGAAAATTGGGTTTTTTTCACACTCCCGGGGTCAAGAAAATCACATTTTTTCACAATCCTGGGGTCAGGAGATTCTGATTTTTTTCACACTCCCGGAGTCAAGAAAATCACATTTTTTCACACTCCCGGGGTCAGGAAATTCTGATTTTTTTCACACTCCCGGTGTTAGGAAAATCACATTTTTCACACTCCCGGGATCAAGAAAATCACATTTTTTCACACTCCCGGGGTCAGGAAATTCTGATATTTTTCAAACTCCCGGGGTCAGGAAAATCGGATATTTTCACACTCACGAGATCAGGAAAATAAGATTTTTTTTTCATACTCCCGGGGTCAGGAAAAATCAAATTTTTTCACACTCCCAGGGTCAGGAAATTCTGCTTTTTTTCACACTCACGGTGTTAGAAAAATCACATTTTTCACACTCCCGGGGTCAGGAAAATTGGATTTTTTCACACTCCCGGGGTCAGGAGTATTTAATTTTTTTCACACTCCCGGGGTCAAGAAAACCACATTTATTCACAGTCCCGGGGTCAGGAAATTGATATTTTTCACAATCCCGGGGACAGGAAAATCGGATATTTTCACACTCCCGGGGTCAGGAAAATCAGATTTTTTTTCACACTCCCGGGGTCAGGAAAATTGGATATTTTCATACTCCCGGGGTCAGGAAAATCTGATATTTTCACACTCCCTGGGTCACGAAAATTGGATATTTTCATACTTCCGGGGTCAGGAAAATTGCATTTTTCAGACTCCCGGGGTCAGGAAAATCGCATTTTTCATACTCCCGGGGTCAGGAAAATCACATTTTTTCACACTCCCGGGGTCAGGAGATTCTGATTTTTTTCACACTCCCGGGGTCAAGAAAATCACATTTTTTCACACTCACGGGGTCAGGAAATTCTAATTTTTTCACACTACCGGTGGTAGGAAAATCACATTTTTCACACTCCCGGTGTCAGAAAAATTGGGATTTTTCACACTCCCGGGGTCAGGAGAATTTAATTTTTTTCACACTCCCGGGGTCAGGAAAATGGGATTCTTTTAACACTCCCGGGGTCAGGAAAATTGGATTCTTTTCACACTCCGGGGGTGAAGAAAATCACATTTTTTCACACTCCCGGGGTCAGTAGGTTCTGATTTTTTTCACACTCCCGGGGTCAAGAAAATCACATTTTTTCACACTCCCGGGGTCAGGAAATTCTGATATTTTTCACACTCCCGGGGTCAGGAAAATCGGATATTTTCACACCCCCGGGGTCAGGAAAATCAGATTTTTTTCAGACTCCCGGGGTCAGGAAAATTGGATTTTTTTAACACTCCTGGGGTCAGGAAAATTGGGTTTTTTTCACACTCCCAGGGTCAGGAAAATTGGGTTTTTTTCACACTCCCGGGGTCAAGAAAATCACATTTTTTCACACTCCCGGAGTCAGGAAATTCTGATTTTTTCACACTCCCGGGGTCAGGAGATTCTGATTTTTTTCACACTCCCGGGGTCAAGAAAATCACATTTTTTCACACTCCCGGGGTCAGGAAATTCTAATTTTTTTCACACTCCCGGTGTTAGGAAAATCACATTTTTCACACTCCCGGGGTCAGAAAAATTGGATTTTTTCACACTCCTGGGGTCAGGAGAATTTAATTTTTTTCAGACTCCCGGGGTCAAGAAAATCACATTTTTTCACACTCCCGGGGTCAGGAAAATTGGATTTTTTTAACACTCCCGGGGTCAGGAAAATTGGATTTTTTTCACACTCCCTTGGTCAGGAAAATTGGGTTTTTTTCACACTCCCGGGGTCAAGAAAATCACATTTTTTCACACGCCCGGGGTCAGGAGATTCTGATTTTGTTCACACTCCCGGGGTCAAGAAAATCACATTTTTTCACACTCCCGGGGTCAGGAATTTCTGATTTTTTTCACACTCCCGGGGTCAGGAAAATCGGATATTTTCACACTCCCGGGGTCAGGAAAATCAGATTTTTTTCATACTCCCGTGGTCAGGAAAAATCACATTTTTTCACACTCCCAGGGTCAGGAAATTCTGATTTTTTCCACACTCACGGTGTTAGGAAAATCACATTTTTCACACTCCCGGGGTCAGGAAAATTTGATTTTTTCACACTCCCGGGGTCAGGAGTATTTAATTTTTTTCACATTCCCGGGGTCAAGAAAATCACATTTATTCACAGTCCCGGGGTCAGGAAATTCTGATATTTTTCACACTCCCGGGGACAGGAAAATCGGATATTTTCACACTCCCGGGGTCAGGAAAATCAGATTTTTTTTCACACTCCCGGGGTCAGGAAAATGGGATTCTTTTAACACTCCCGGGGTCAGGAAAATTGGATTCTTTTCACACTCCCGGGGTCAAGAAAATCACATTTTTTCACACTCCCGGGGTCAGTAGGTTCTGATTTTTTTCACACTCCCGGGGTCAAGAAAATCACATTTTTTCACACTCCCGGGGTCAGGAAATTCTGATATTTTTCACACTCCCGGGGTCAGGAAAATCGGATATTTTCACACCCCCGGGGTCAGGAAAATCAGATTTTTTTCAGACTCCCGGGGTCAGGAAAATTGGATTTTTTTAACACTCCTTGGGTCAGGAAAATTGGATTTTTTTCACACTCCCAGGGTCAGGAAAATTGGGTTTTTTTCACACTCCCGGGGTCAAGAAAATCACATTTTTTCACACTCCCGGAGTCAGGAAATTCTGATTTTTTCACACTCCCGGGGTCAGGAGATTCTGATTTTTTTCACACTCCCGGGGTCAAGAAAATCACATTTTTTCACACTCCCGGGGTCAGGAAATTCTAATTTTTTTCACACTCCCGGTGTTAGGAAAATCACATTTTTCACACTCCCGGGGTCAGGAGAATTTAATTTTTTTCAGACTCCCGGGGTCAAGAAAATCACATTTTTTCACACTCCCGGGGTCAGGAAAATTGGATTTTTTTAACACTCCCGGGGTCAGGAAAATTGGATTTTTTTCACACTCCCTTGGTCAGGAAAATTGGGTTTTTTTCACACTCCCGGGGTCAAGAAAATCACATTTTTTCACACGCCCGGGGTCAGGAGATTCTGATTTTGTTCACACTCCCGGGGTCAAGAAAATCACATTTTTTCACACTCCCGGGGCCAGGAATTTCTGATTTTTTTCACACTCCCGGGGTCAGGAAAATTGGATATTTTCACACTCCCGGGGTCAGGAAAATCAGATTTTTTTTCATACTCCCGTGGTCAGGAAAAATCACATTTTTTCACACTCCCAGGGTCAGGAAATTCTGATTTTTTTCACACTCACGGTGTTAGGAAAATCACATTTTTCACACTCCCGGGGTCAGGAAAATTTGATTTTTTCACACTCCCGGGGTCAGGAGTATTTAATTTTTTTCACATTCCCGGGGTCAAGAAAATCACATTTATTCACAGTCCCGGGGTCAGGAAATTCTGATATTTTTCACACTCCCGGGGACAGGAAAATCGGATATTTTCACACTCCCAGGGTCAGGAAAATCAGATTTTTTTTCACACTCCCGGGGTCAGGAAAATTGGATATTTTCATACTCCCGGGGTCAGGAAAATCTGATATTTTCACACTCCCTGGGTCAGGAAAATTGGATATTTTCATACTTCCGGGGTCAGGAAAATCACATTTTTTCACACTCCCGGGGTCAGGAGATTCTGATTTTTTTCACACTCCCGGGGTCAAGAAAATCACATTTTTTCACACTCACGGGGTCAGGAAATTCTAATTTTTTCACACTCCCGGTGTTAGGAAAATCACATTTTTCACACTCCCAGTGTCAGGAAAATTGGATTTTTTTAACACTCCCGGGGTCAGGAAAATTGGATTTTTTTCACACTCCTGGGGTCAAGAAAATCACATTTTTTCACACTCCCGGGGTCAGTAGATTCTGATTTTTTTCACACTCCCGGGGTCAAGAAAATCACATTTTTTCACACTCCCGGGGTCAGGAAATTTTCATTTTTTAACACTCCTGGTGTTAGGAAAATCACATTTTTCACACTCCCGGGGTCAGGAGATTCTGATATTTTTCACACTCCCGGGGTCAGGAAAATCTGATATTTTCACACCCCCGGGGTCAGGAAAATCAGATTTTTTTCATACTCCCGGGGTCAGGAAAATTGGATTTTTTTCACATTCCCGGGGTCAGGAAAATTGGATATTTTCACACTCCCGGGGTCAGGAAAATTGGATATTTTCACACTCCCGGGGTCAGGAAAATTGCATTTTTCAGACTCCCGGGGTCAGGAAAATCGCATTTTTCTTTCTCCCGGGGTCAGTAAAATTGGATTTTTTTAACACTCCCGGGGTCAGGAAAATTGGATATTTTCATATTCCCGGGGTCAGGAAAATTGCATTTTTCAGACTCCCGGGGTCAGGAAAATTGGATTTTTTTAACATTCCTGGGGTCAGGAAAATTGGATTTTTTTCACACTCCCAGGGTCAGGAAAATTGGGTTTTTTTCACACTCCCGGGGTCAAGAAACTCACATTTTTTCACACTCCCGGGGTCAGGAAATTCTGATTTTTTCACACTCCCGGGGTCAGGAGTTTCTGATTTTTTTCACACTCCCGGGGTCAAGAAAATCACATTTTTTCACACTCCCGGGGTCAGGAAATTCTAATTTTTTTCACACTCCCGGTGTTAGGAAAATCACATTTTTCACACTCCCGGGGTCAGAAGAATTGGATTTTTTCACACTCCCGGGGTTAGGAGAATTTAATTTTTTTCAGACTCCCGGGGTCAAGAAAATCACATTTTTTCACACTCCCGGGGTCAGGAAAATTGGATTTTTTTAACACTCCCGGGGTCAGGAAAATTGGATATTTTCATACTCCCGGGGTCAGGAAAATTGCATTTTTCAGACTCCCGGGGTCAGGAAAATTGGATTTTTTTAATACTCCTGGGGTCAGGAAAATTGGATTTTTTTCACACTCCCAGGGTCAGGAAAATTGGGTTTTTTTCACACTCCCGGGGTGAAGAAACTCACATTTTTTCACACTCCCGGGGTCAGGAAATTCTGATTTTTTCACACTCCCGGGGTCAGGAGTTTCTGATTTTTTTCACACTCCCGGGGTCAAGAAAATCACATTTTTTCACACTCCCGGGGTCAGGAAATTCTGATATTTTTCACACTCTCGGGGTCAGGAAAATCGGATATTTTCACACCCCCGGGGTCAGGAAAATCAGATTTTTTTCAGACTCCCGGGGTCAGGAAAATTGGATTTTTTTAACACTCCCGGGGTCAGGAAAATTGGGTTTTTTTCACACTCCCGGGGTCAAGAAAATCACATTTTTTCACACTCCCGGGGTCAGGAAAATTGGATGTTTTTAACACTCCCGGGGTCAGGAAAATTGGGTTTTTTTCACACTCCCGGGGTCAAGAAAATCACATTTTTTCACACTCCCGGGGTCAGGAGATTCTGATTTTTTTCACTCTCCCGGGGTCAAGAAAATCACATTTTTTCACACTCCCGGGGTCAGGAATTTCTGATTTTTTTCACACTCCTGTTGTTAGGAAAATCACATTTTCACACTCCCGGGGTCTAGAAAATCACATTTTTTATCACTCCCGGGGTCAGGAAATTCTGATATTTTTCACACTCCCAGGGTCAGGAAAATCGGATATTTTCACACTCCCGGGGTCAGGAAAATCAGATTTTTTTCATACTCCCGGGGTCAGGAAAAATCACATTTTTTCACACTCCCAGGGTCAGGAAATTCTGATTTTTTTCACACTCACGGTGTTAGGAAAATCACATTTTTCACACTCCCAGGGTCAGGAAAATTGGATTTTTTCACACTCCCGGGGTCAGGAGTATTTAATTTTTTTCACACTCCTGGGGTCAAGAAAATCACATTTATTCACAGTCCCGGGGTCAGGAAATTCTGATATTTTTCACACTCCCGGGGACAGGAAAATCAGATATTTTCACACTCACGGGGTCAGGAAAATCAGATTTTTTTTCACACTCCCGGGGTCAGGAAAATTGGATATTTTCATACTCCCGTGGTCAGGAAAATCGGATATTTTCACACTCCCGGGGTCAGGAAAATTGGATATTTTCATACTTCCGGGGTCAGGAAAATTGTATTTTTCAGAGTCCCGGGGTCAGGAAAATCGCATTTTTCATTCTCCCGGGGTCAGAAAAATTGGGTTTTTTTCACACTCCTGGGGTCAAGAAAATCACATTTTTCACACTCCCGGGGTCAGGAGATTCTGATTTTTTTCACACTCCCGGGGTCAAGAAAATCACATTTTTTCACACTCACGGGGTCAGGAATTTCTAATTTTTTTCACATTCCAGGTATTAGGAAAATCACATTTTTCACACGCCCGGGGTCAGAAAAATTGGGTTTTTTCACACTCCCGGGGTCAGGAGAATTTAATTTTTTTCACACTCCCGGGGTCAAAAAAATCACATTTTTTCACACTCCCGGGGTCAGGAAATTCTGATATTTTTCACACTCCCGGGGTCAGGAAAATCAGATTTTTTTTCACACTCCCGCGGTCAGGAAAATTGGATATTTTCATACTCCCGGGGTCAGGAAAATCGCATTTTTCATACTCCCGGGGTCAGGAAAATCAAAAAAATTTCACATTCCCGGGGTCAGGAAAATCAGATTTTTTTCATACTCCCGGGGTCAGGAAAATGGGATTTTTTTCACACTCCCGGTGTCAGGAAAATTGGATTTTTTTAACACTCCCGGGGTCAGGAAAATTGGGTTTTTTCACACTTCCGGGGTCAAGAAAATCACATTTTTTCACACTCCCGGGGTCAGGAGATTCTGATTTTTTTCACACTCCCGGGGTCAAGAAAATCACATTTTTTCACACTCCCGGGGTCAGGAATTTCTGATTTTTTTCACACTCCCGGTGTTAGGAAAATCACATTTTTCACACTCCTGGGGTCAAGAAAATCACATTTTTTATCACTCCCGGGGTCAGGAAATTCTGATATTTTTCACACTCCCAGGGTCAGGAAAATCGGATATTTTCACACTCCCGGAGTCAGGGAAATCAGATTTTTTTTCATACTCCCGGGGTCAGGAAAAATCACATTTTTTCACACTCCCGCGGTCAGGAAAATTGGATATTTTCATACTCCCGGGGTCAGGAAAATCGCATTTTTCATACTCCCGGGGTCAGGAAAATAAAAAAAAAATTCACATTCCCGGGGTCAGGAAAATCAGATTTTTTTCATACTCCCGGGGTCAGGAAAATTGGATTTTTTTCACACTCCCGGTGTCAGGAAAATTGGATATTTTCATACTCCCGGGGTCAGGAAAATCGCATTTTTCATACTCCCGGGGTCAGGAAAATTGGGTTTTTTTCACACTCCCGGGGTCAAGAAAATCACATTTTTTCACACTCCCGGGGTCAGGAGATTCTGATTTTTTTCACACTCCCGGGGTCAAGAAAATCACATTTTTTCACACTCCCGGGATCAGGAAATTCTGATTTTTTCACACTCCCGGGGTCAGGAGATTCTGATTTTTTTCACACTCCCGGGGTCAAGAAAATCACATTTTTTCACACTCCCGGGGTCAGGAAATTCTAATTTTTTTCACACTCCCGGTGTTAGGAAAATCACATTTTTCACACTCCCGGGGTCAGAAAAATTGGATTTTTTCACACTCCCGGGGTCAAGAAAATCACATTTTTCACACTCCCGGGGTCAGGAGATTCTGATTTTTTTCACACTCCCGGGGTCAAGAAAATCACATTTTTTCACACTCACGGGGTCAGGAATTTCTAATTTTTTTCACATTCCAGGTGTTAGGAAAATCACATTTTTCACACGCCCGGGGTCAGAAAAATTGGGTTTTTTCACACTCCCGGGGTCAGGAGAATTTAATTTTTTTCACACTCCCGAGGTCAGGAAAATGGGATTCTTTTAACACTCCCGGGGTCAGGAAAATTGGATTTTTTTCACACTCCCGGGGTCAGGAAAATTGGGTTTTTTTTTTCACACTCCCGGGGTCAAGAAAATCACATTTTTTCTCACTCCCAGGGTCAGGAGATTCTGATTTTTTTCACACTCCCGGGGTGTAGAAAATCACATTTTTTCACACTCCCGGGGTCAGGAAATTCTGATATTTTTCACACTCCCGGGGTCAGGAAAATCAGATTTTTTTTCACACTCCCGCGGTCAGGAAAATTGGATATTTTCATACTCCCGGGGTCAGGAAAATCGCATTTTTCATACTCCCGGGGTCAGGAAAATCAAAAAAATTTCACATTCCCGGGGTCAGGAAAATCAGATTTTTTTCATACTCCCGGGGTCAGGAAAATGGGATTTTTTTCACACTCCCGGTGTCAGGAAAATTGGATTTTTTTAACACTCCCGGGGTCAGGAAAATTGGGTTTTTTTCACACTTCCGGGGTCAAGAAAATCACATTTTTTCACACTCCCGGGGTCAGGAGATTCTGATTTTTTTCACACTCCCGGGGTCAAGAAAATCACATTTTTTCACACTCCCGGGGTCAGGAATTTCTGATTTTTTTCACACTCCCGGTGTTAGGAAAATCACATTTTTCACACTCCCGGGGTCAAGAAAATCACATTTTTTATCACTCCCGGGGTCAGGAAATTCTGATATTTTTCACACTCCCAGGGTCAGGAAAATCGGATATTTTCACACTCCCGGAGTCAGGGAAATCAGATTTTTTTTCATACTCCCGGGGTCAGGAAAAATCACATTTTTTCACACTCCCGCGGTCAGGAAAATTGGATATTTTCATACTCCCGGGGTCAGGAAAATCGCATTTTTCATACTCCCGGGGTCAGGAAAATCAAAAAAAAAATTCACATTCCCGGGGTCAGGAAAATCAGATTTTTTTCATACTCCCGGGGTCAGGAAAATTGGATTTTTTCACACTCCCGGTGTCAGGAAAATTGGATATTTTCATACTCCCGGGGTCAGGAAAATCGCATTTTTCATACTCCCGGGGTCAGGAAAATTGGTTTTTTTTCACACTCCCGGGGTCAAGAAAATCACATTTTTTCACACTCCCGGGGTCAGGAGACTCTGATTTTTTTCACACTCCCGGGGTCAAGAAAATCACATTTTTTCACACTCCCGGGATCAGGAAATTCTGATTTTTTCACACTCCCGGGGTCAGGAGATTCTGATTTTTTTCACACTCCCGGGGTCAAGAAAATCACATTTTTTCACACTCCCGGCGTCAGGAAATTGTAATTTTTTTCACACTCCCGGTGTTAGGAAAATCACATTTTTCACACTCCCGGGGTCAGAAAAATTGGATTTTTTCACACTCCCGGGGTCAAGAAAATCACATTTTTCACACTCCCGGGGTCAGGAGATTCTGATTTTTTTCACACTCCCGGGGTCAAGAAAATCACATTTTTTCACACTCACGGGGTCAGAAAAATTGGGTTTTTTCACACTCCCGGGGTCAGGAGAATTTAATTTTTTTCACACTCCCGAGGTCAGGAAAATGGGATTCTTTTAACACTCCCGGGGTCAGGAAAATTGGATTTTTTTCACACTCCCGGGGTCAGGAGAATTTAATTTTTTTCACACTCCCGGGGTCAAGAAAATCACATTTTTTCACACTCCCGGGGTCAGGAAAATTGGATATTTTCATACTCCCGGGGTCAGGAAAATCGGATATTTTCACACTCCCGGGGTCAGGAAAATTGGATATTTTCATACATCCGGGGTCAGGAAAATTGTATTTTTCAGAGTCCCGGGGTCAGGAAAATCGCATTTTTCATTCTCCCGGGGTCAGAAAAATTGGGTTTTTTTCACACTCCTGGGGTCAAGAAAATCACATTTTTCACACTCCCGGGGTCAGGAGATTCTGATTTTTTTCACACTCCCGGGGTCAAGAAAATCACATTTTTTCACACTCACGGGGTCAGGAATTTCTAATTTTTTTCACATTCCAGGTGTTAGGAAAATCACATTTTTCACACGCCCGGGGTCAGAAAAATTGGGTTTTTTCACACTCCCGGGGTCAGGAGAATTTAATTTTTTTCACACTCCCGAGGTCAGGAAAATCACATTTTTTCTCACTCCCAGGGTCAGGAGATTCTGATTTTTTTCACACTCCCGGGGTGTAGAAAATCACATTTTTTCACACTCCCGGGGTCAGGAAATTCTGATATTTTTCACACTCCCGGGGTCAGGAAAATCAGATTTTTTTTCACACTCCCGCGGTCAGGAAAATTGGATATTTTCATACTCCCGGGGTCAGGAAAATCGCATTTTTCATACTCCCGGGGTCAGGAAAATCAAAAAAATTTCACATTCCCGGGGTCAGGAAAATCAGATTTTTTTCATACTCCCGGGGTCAGGAAAATGGGATTTTTTTCACACTCCCGGTGTCAGAAAATTGGATTTTTTTTAACACTCCCGGGGTCAGGAAAATTGGGTTTTTTTCACACTTCCGGGGTCAAGAAAATCACATTTTTTCACACTCCCGGGGTCAGGAGATTCTGATTTTTTTCACACTCCTGGGGTCAAGAAAATCACATTTTTTCACACTCCCGGGGTCAGGAATTTCTGATTTTTTTCACACTCCCGGTGTTAGGAAAATCACATTTTTCACACTCCCGGGGTCAAGAAAATCACATTTTTATCACTCCCGGGGTCAGGAAATTCTGATATTTTTCACACTCCCAGGGTCAGGAAAATCGGATATTTTCACACTCCCGGAGTCAGGGAAATCAGATTTTTTTTCATACTCCCGGGGTCAGGAAAAATCACAATTTTTTTCACACTCCCGCGGTCAGGAAAATTGGATATTTTCATACTCCCGGGGTCAGGAAAATCGCATTTTTCATACTCCCGGGGTCAGGAAAATCAAAAAAAATTCACATTCCCGGGGTCAGGAAAATCAGATTTTTTTCATACTCCCGGGGTCAGGAAAATTGGATTTTTTTCACACTCCCGGTGTCAGGAAAATTGGATATTTTCATACTCCCGGGGTCAGGAAAATCGCATTTTTCATACTCCCGGGGTCAGGAAAATCCAAAATTTTTCACATTCCCGGTGTTTAGGAAAATCACATTTTTCACACTCCTGGGGTCAGGAGATTCTGATTTTTTTCACACTCCCGGGGTCAAGAAAATCACATTTTTTCACACTCCCGGGATCAGGAAATTCTGATTTTTTCACACTCCCGGGGTCAGGAGATTCTGATTTTTTTCACACTCCCGGGGTCAAGAAAATCACATTTTTTCACACTCCCGGGGTCAGGAAATTCTAATTTTTTTCACACTCCCGGTGTTAGGAAAATCACATTTTTCACACTCCCGGGGTCAGAAAAATTGGATTTTTTCACACTCCCGGGGTCAGGAGAATTTAATTTTTTTCACACTCCCGGGGTCAAGAAAATCACATTTTTTCACACTCCCGGGGTCAGGAAAATTGGATTTTTTAACACTCCCGGGGTCAGGAAAATTGGATTTTTTTCACACTCCCGGGGTCAGGAAAATTGGTGTTTTTTTCACACTCCCGGGGTGAAGAAAATCACATTTTTTCACACTACCGGGGTCAGGAATTTCTGATTTTTTTCACACTCCCGGTGTTAGGAAAATCACATTTTTCACACTCCCGGGGTAAAGAAAATCACATTTTTTCACACTCCCGGGGTCAGGAGATTCTGATTTCTTTCACACTCCCGGGGTCACGAAAATCACATTTTTTCACACTCCCGGGGTCAGGAAATTCTAATTTTTTTTCACACTCCCGGTGTTAGGAAAATGACATTTTTCACACTCCCGGGGTCAAAAAAATTGGATTTTTTCACACTCCCGGGGTCAGGAGAATTTAATTTTTTTCACACTCCCGGGGTCAAGAAAATCACTTTTTTTCACATTCCCGGGGTCAGGAGATTCTGATTTTTTTCACACTCCCGGGGTCAAGAAAATCACATTTTTTCACACTCCCGGGGTCAGGAATTTGTGATTTTTTTCACACTCCCGGTGTTAGGAAAATCACATTTTTCACACTCCCGGGGTAAAGAAAATCACATTTTTTCACACTCCCGGGGTCAGGAGATTCTGATTTCTTTCACACTCCTGGGGTCAAGAAAATCACATTTTTTCACACTCCCTTGGTCAGGAAATTCTATTTTTTTTTCACACTCCCGGTGTTAGGAAAATCACATTTTTCACACTCCCGGGGTCAGAAAAATTGGATGTTTTCACACTCCCGGGGTTAGGAGATTTTAAATTTTTTCACACCCGGGGTCAAGAAAATCACATTTTTTCACACTCCCGGGGTCAGGAGATTTTGATTTTTTCACACTCCCGGGGTCAAGAAAATCACATTTTTCACACTCCCGGGGTCTGGAAATTCTGATTTTTTTTCACACTCCCGGTGTTAGGAAAATCACATTTTTCACACTCCCGGGGTCAAGAAAATCACATTTTTTCACACTCCCGGGGTCAGGAAATTCTGATATTTTTCACACTCCTTGGTCAGGAAAATCGGATATTTTCACACTCCCGGGGTCAGGAAAATCAGATTTTTTTTCATACTCCCGGGGTCAGGACAATCACATTTTTTCACACTCCCTGGGTCAGGAAAATCTTATTTTTTCCATACTCACGGTGTTAGGAAAATCACATTTTTCACACTCCCGGGGTCAGGAAAATTGGATTTTTTCCCACTCCCAGGGTCAGGAGAATTTAATTTTTTTCACAGTCCCGGGGTCAAGAAAATCACATTTTTTCACACTCCCGGGGTCAGGAAATTCTGATATTTTTACACTCCCGGGGTCAGGAAAATCGGATATTTTCACACCCCCGGGGTCAGGAAAATCAGATTTTTTTCAGACTCCCGGGGTCAGGAAAATTGGATTTTTTAACACTCCTGGGGTCAGGAAAATTGGATTTTTTTCACACTCCCAGGGTCAGGAAAATTGGGTTTTTTTCACACTCCCGGGGTCAAGAAAATCACATTTTTTCACACACCCGGGGTCAGGAAATTCTGATTTTTTCACACTCCCGTGGTCAGGAGATTCTGATTTTTTTCATACTCCCGGGGTCAAGAAAATCACATTTTTTCACACTCCCGGGGTCAGGAAATTCTAATTTTTTTCACACTCCCGGTGTTAGGAAAATCACATTTTTCACACTCCCGGGGTCAGAAAAATTAGATTTTTTCACACTCCCGGGGTCAGGAGAATTTAATTTTTTTCAGACTCCCGGGTTCAAGAAAATCACATTTTTTCACACTCCCGGGGTCAGGAAAATTGGATTTTTTTAACACTCCCGGGGTCAGGAAAATTGGATTTTTTTCACACTCCCGGGGTCAGGAAAATTGGTTTTTTTTCACACTCCCGGGGTCAAGAAAATCACATTTTTTCACACTCCCGGGGTCAGGAGATTCTGATTTTGTTCACACTCCCGGGGTCAAGAAAATCACATTTTTTCACACTCCCGGGGTCAGGAATTTCTGATTTTTTTCACACTCCCGGTGTTAGGAAAATCACATTTTTCACACTCCCGGGGTCAGGAAAATCACATTTTTTATCACTCCCGGGGTCAGGAAATTCTGATATTTTTCACACTCCCGGGGTCAGGAGAATCGGATATTTTCACACTCCCGGGGTCAGGAAAATCAGATTTTTTTTCATACTCCCGGGGTCAGGAAAAATCACATTTTTTCACACTCCCAGGGTCAGGAAATTCTGATTTATTCACACTCCCGGGGTCAGGAAAATCTGATATTTTTCACACTCCCGGGGACAGGAAAATCGGATATTTTCACACTCCCGGGGTCAGGAAAATCAGATTTTTTTTCACACTCCCGGGGTCAGGAAAATTGGATATTTTCATACTCCCGGGGTCAGGAAAATCTGATATTTTCACACTCCCTGGGTCAGGAAAATTGGATATTTTCATACTTCCGGGGTCAGGAAAATTGCATTTTTCAGACTCCCGGGGTCAGGAAAATCGCATTTTTCATACTCCCGGGGTCAAGAAAATCACATTTTTTCACACTCCCGGGGTCAGGAGATTCTGATTTTTTTCACACTCCCGGGGTCAAGAAAATCACATTTTTTCACACTCACGGGGTCAGGAAATTCTAATTTTTTCACACTCCCGGTGTTAGGAAAATCGGATATTTTCACACTCCCGGGGTCAGGAAAATCAGATTTTTTTTCATACTCCCGGGGTCAGGACAATCACATTTTTTCACACTCCCTGGGTCAGGAAATTCTTATTTTTTCCACACTCACGGTGTTAGGAAAATCACATTTTTCACACTCCCGGGGTCAGGAAAATTGGATTTTTTCACACTCCCGGGGTCAGGAGAATTTAATTTTTTTCACACTCCCGGGGTCAAGAAAATCACATTTTTTCACACTCCCGGGGTCAGGAAATTCTGATATTTTTCACACTCCCGGGGTCAGGAAAATCGGATATTTTCACTCCCCCGGGGTCAGGAAAATCAGATTTTTTTCAGACTCCCGGGGTCAGGAAAATTGGATTTTTTTAACACTCCTGGGGTCAGGAAAATTGGATTTTTTTCACACTCCCAGGGTCAGGAAAATTGGGTTTTTTCACACTTCCAGGGTCAAGAAAATCACATTTTTTCACACTCCTGGGGTCAGGAAATTCTGATTTTTCACACTCCCGGGGTCAGGAGATTCTGATTTTTTTCACACTCCCAGGGTCAAGAAAATCACATTTTTTCACACTCCCGGGGTCAAGAAAATCACATTTTTTCACACTCCCGGGGTCAGGAAATTCTGATATTTTTCACACTCCTTGGTCAGGAAAATCGGATATTTTCACACTCTCGGGGTCAGGAAAATCAGATTTTTTTTCATACTCCCGGGGTCAGGACAATCACATTTTTTCACACTCCCTGGGTCAGGAAAATCTTATTTTTTCCACACTCACGGTGTTAGGAAAATCACATTTTTCACACTCCCGGGGTCAGGAAAATTGGATTTTTTCCCACTCCCAGGGTCAGGAGAATTTAATTTTTTTCACAGTCCCGGGGTCAAGAAAATCACATTTTTTCACACTCCCGGGGTCAGGAAATTCTGATATTTTTACACTCCCGGGGTCAGTAAAATCGGATATTTTCACACCCCCGGGGTCAGGAAAATCAGATTTTTTTCAGACTCCCGGGGTCAGGAAAATTGGATTTTTTAACACTCCTGGGGTCAGGAAAATTGGATTTTTTTCACACTCCCAGGGTCAGGAAAATTGGGTTTTTTTCACACTCCCGGGGTCAAGAAAATCACATTTTTTCACACAGCCGGGGTCAGGAAATTCTGATTTTTTCACACTCCCGGGGTCAGGAGATTCTGATTTTTTTCACACTCCCGGGGTCAAGAAAATCACATTTTTTCACACTCCCGGGGTCAGGAAATTCTAATTTTTTTCACACTCCCGGTGTTAGGAAAATCACATTTTTCACACTCCCGGGGTCAGAAAAATTGGATTTTTTCACACTCCCGGGGTCAGGAGAATTTAATTTTTTCAGACTCCCGGGTTCAAGAAAATCACATTTTTTCACACTCCCGGGGTCAGGAAAATTGGATTTTTTTAACACTCCCGGGGTCAGGAAAATTGGTTTTTTTTTCACACTCCCGGGCTCAAGAAAATCACATTTTTTCACACTCCCGGGGTCAGGAGATTCTGATTTTGTTCACACTCCCGGGGTCAAGAAAATCACATTTTTTCACACTCCCGGGGTCAGGAATTTCTGATTTTTTTCACACTCCCGGTGTTAGGAAAATCACATTTTTCACACTCCCGGGGTCAGGAAAATCACATTTTTTATCACTCCCGGGGTCAGGAAATTCTGATATTTTTCACACTCCCGGGGTCAGGAGAATCGGATATTTTCACACTCCCGGGGTCAGGAAAATCAGATTTTTTTTCATACTCCCGGGGTCAGGAAAAATCACATTTTTTCACACTCCCAGGGTCAGGAAATTCTGATTTATTCACACTCCCGGGGTCAGGAAAATCTGATATTTTTCACACTCCCGGGGACAGGAAAATCGGATATTTTCACACTCCCGGGGTCAGGAAAATCAGATTTTTTTTCACACTCCCGGGGTCAGGAAAATCACATTTTTTCACACTCACGGGGTCAGGAAATTCTAATTTTTTCACACTCCCGGTGTTAGGAAAATCGGATATTTTCACACTCCCGGGGTCAGGAAAATCAGATTTTTTTTCATACTCCCGGGGTCAGGACAATCACATTTTTTCACACTCCCTGGGTCAGGAAATTCTTATTTTTTCCACACTCACGGTGTTAGGAAAATCACATTTTTCACACTCCCGGGGTCAGGAAAATTGGATTTTTTCACACTCCCGGGGTTAGGAGAATTTAATTTTTTTCACACTCCCGGGGTCAAGAAAATCACATTTTTTCACACTCCCGGGGTCAGGAAATTCTGATATTTTTCACACTCCCGGGGTCAGGAAAATCGGATATTTTCACACCCCCGGGGTCAGGAAAATCAGATTTTTTTCAGACTCCCGGGGTCAGGAAAATTGGATTTTTTTAACACTCCTGGGGTCAGGAAAATTGGATTTTTTTCACATTCCCAGGGTCAGGAAAATTGGGTTTTTTTCACACTTCCGGGGTCAAGAAAATCACATTTTTTCACACTCCCGGGGTCAGGAGATTCTGATTTTTTTCACACTCCCGGGGTCAAGAAAATCACATTTTTTCACCCTCCCGGGGTCAGGAAATTCTAATTTTTTTCACACTCCCGGTGTTAGGAAAATCACATTTTTCACACTCCCGGGGTCAGAAAAATTGGATTTTTTCACACTCCTGGGGTCAGGAGAATTTAATTTTTTTCAGACTCCCGGGGTCAAGAAAATCACATTTTTTCACACTCCCGGGGTCAGGAAAATTGGATTTTTTTAACACTCCCGGGGTCAGATAAATTGGGTTTTTTTCACACTCCCGGGGTCAAGAAAATCACATTTTTTCACACTCCCGGGATCAGGAGATTCTGATTTTGTTCACATTCCCGGGGTCAAGAAAATCACATTTTTTCACACTCCCGGGGTCAGGAATTTCTGATTTTTTTCACACTCCCGGTGTTAGGAAAATCACATTTTTCACACTCTCGGGGTCAAAATCACATTTTTTATCACTCCCGGGGTCAGGAAATTCTGATATTTTTCACACTCCCGGGGTCAGGAAAATCGGATATTTTCACACTCCCGGGGTCAGGAAAATCAGATTTTTTTTCATAATCCCGTGGTCAGGAAAAATCACATTTTTTTCACACTCCCAGGGTCAGGAAATTCTGATTTTTTTCACACTCACGGTGCTAGGAAAATCACATTTTTCACACTCCCGGGGTCATGAAAATTTGATTTTTTCACACTCCCGGGGTCAGGAGTATTTAATTTTTTTCACACTCCCGGGGTCAAGAAAATCACATTTATTCACAGTCCCGGGGTCAGGAAATTCAGATATTTTTCACACTCCCTGGGACAGGAAAATCGGATATTTTCACACTCCCGGGGTCAGGAAAATCAGATTTTTTTTCACACTCCCGGGGTCAGGAAAATTGCATTTTTCAGACTCCCGGGGTCAGGAAAATCGCATTTTTCATACTCCCGGGGTCAGGAAAATCACATTTTCACACTCCCGGGGTCAGGAGATTCTGATTTTTTTCACACTCCCGGGGTCAAGAAAATCACATTTTTTCACACTCACGGGGTCAGGAAATTCTAATTTTTTCACACTCCCGGTGTTAGGAAAATCACATTTTTCACACTCCCGGTGTCAGAAAAATTGGGATTTTTCACACTCCCGGGGTCAGGAGAATTTAATTTTTTTCACACTCCCGGGGTCAGGAAAATGGGATTCTTTTAACACTCCCGGGGTCAGGAAAATTGGATTTTTTTCACACTCCCGGGGTCAAGAAAATCACATTTTTTCACACTCCCGGGGTCAGTAGATTCTGATTTTTTTTCACACTCCCGGGGTCAAGAAAATCACATTTTTTCACACTCCCGGGGTCAGGAAATTTTCATTTTTTTAACACTCCCGGTGTTAGGAAAATCACATTTTTCACACTCCCGGGGTCAAGAAAATCGGATATTTTCACACTCCCGGGGTCAGGAAAATCAGATTTTTTTTCACACTCCCGCGGTCAGGAAAATTGGATATTTTCATACTCCCGGGGTCAGGAAAATCGCATTTTTCATTCTCCCGGGGTCAGGAAAATTGGGTTTTTTTCACACTCCCGGGGTCAAGAAAATCACATTTTTCACACTCCCGGGTTCAGGAGATTCTGATTTTTTTCACACTCCCGGGGTCAAGAAAATCACATTTTTTCACACTCACGGGGTCAGGAATTTCTAATTTTTTTCACATTCCCGGTGTTAGGAAAATCACATTTTTCACACTCCCGGGGTCAGAAAAATTGGGATTTTTCACACTCCCATGGTCAGGAGAATTTAATTTTTTTCACACTCCCGGGGTCAGGAAAATGGGATTCTTTTAACACTCCCGGGGTCAGGAAAATTGGATTTTTTTCACACTCCCGGGGTCAGGAAAATTGGGTTTTTTTCACACTCCCGGGGTCAAGAAAATCACATTTTTTCACACTCCCGGGGTCAGGAGATTCTGATTTTTTTCACACTCCCGGGGTCAAGAAAATCACATTTTTTCACACTCCCGGGGTCAGGAAATTCTGATTTTTTTCACACTCCCGGTGTTAGGAAAATCACATTTTTCACACTCCCGGGATCAAGAAAATCACATTTTTTCAAACTCCCGGGGTCAGGAAATTCTGATATTTTTCACACTCCCGGGGTCAGGAAAATCGGATATTTTCACACTCCCGGGGTCAGGAAAATCAGATTTTTTTTCATACTCCCGGGGTCAGGAAAAATCACATTTTTTCACACTCCCGCGGTCAGGAAAATTGGATTTTTTCACACTCCCGGGGTCAGGAGTATTTAATTTTTTTCACACTTCCGGGGTCAAGAAAATCACATTTATTCACAGTCCCGGGGTCAGGAAATTCTGATATTTTTCACACTCCCGGGGTCAGGAAAATCAGATTTTTTTTCACACTCACGGTGTTAGGAAAATCACATTTTTCACACTCCCGGGGTCAGGAAAATTGGATTTTTTCACACTCCCGGGGTCAGGAGTATTTAATTTTTTTCACACTTCCGGGGTCAAGAAAATCACATTTATTCACAGTCCCGGGGTCAGGAAATTCTGATATTTTTCACAATCCCGGGGACAGGAAAATCGGATATTTTCACACTCCCGGGGTCAGGAAAATCAGATTTTTTTTCACAGTCCCGGGGTCAGGAAAATTGGATATTTTCATACTCCCGGGGTCAGGAAAATCTGATATTTTCACACTCCCTGGGTCACGAAAATTGGATATTTTCATACTTCCGGGGTCAGGAAAATTGCATTTTTCAGACTCCCGGGTTCAGGAAAATCGCATTTTTAATACTCGCGGGGTCAGGAAAATCACATTTTTTCACACTCCCGGGGTCAGGAGATTCTGATTTTTTTCACACTCCCGGGGTCAAGAAAATCACATTTTTTCACACTCACGGGGTCAGGAAATTCTAATTTTTTCACACTCCCGGTGGTAGGAAAATCACATTTTTCACACTCCCGGTGTCAGAAAAATTGGGATTTTTCACACTCCTGGGGTCAGGAGAATTTAATTTTTTTCACACTCCCGGGGTCAGGAAAATGGGATTCTTTTAACACTCCCGGGGTCAGGAAAATTGGATTTTTTTCACACTCCCGGGGTCAAGAAAACCACATTTTTTCACACTCCCGGGGTCAGTAGATTCTGATTTTTTTCACACTCCCAGGGTCAAGAAAATCACATTTTTTCACACTCCCAGGGTCAGGAAATTTTCATTTTTTTAACACTCCCGGTGTTATGAAAATCACATTTTTCACACTCCCGGGGTCAAGAAAATCACATTTTTTCACACTCCCGGGGTCAGGAGATTCTGATATTTTTCACACTCCCGGGGTCAGGAAAATCTGATATTTTCACACCCCCGGGGTCAGGAAAATCAGATTTTTTTCATACTCCCGGGGTCAGGAAAATTGGATTTTTTTCACATTCCCGGGGTCAGGAAAATTGGATATTTTCACACTCCCGAGGTCAGGAAAATTGGATATTTTCATACTTCCGGGGTCAGGAAAATTGCATTTTTCAGACTCCCAGGGTCAGGAAAATCGCATTTTTCATTCTCCCGGGGTCAGGAAAATTGGGTTTTTTTCACACTCCCGGGGTCAAGAAAATCACATTTTTCACACTCCCGGGGTCTGGAGATTCTGATTTTTTTCACACTCCCGGGGTCAAGAAAATCACATTTTTTCACACTCACGGGGTCAGGAATTTCTAATTTTTTTCACATTCCCGGTGTTAGGAAAATCACATTTTTCACAATCCCGGGGTCAGAAAAATTGGGTTTTTTCACACTCCCGGGGTCAGGAGAATTTAATTTTTTTCACAGTCCCGGGGTCAGGAAAATGGGATTCTTTTAACACTCCCGGGGTCAGGAAAATTGGATTTTTTTCACACTCCCGGGGTCAGGAAAATTGGTTTTTTTTCACACTCCCGGGGTCAAGAAAATCACATTTTTTCACACTCCCGGGGTCAGGAGATTCTGATTTTTTTCACACTCCCGGGGTCAAGAAAATCACATTTTTTCACACTCCCGGGGTCAGGAAATTCTGATATTTTTCACACTCCCGGTGTTAGGAAAATCACATTTTTCACACTCCCAGGATCAAGAAAATCACATTTTTTCACACTCCCGGGGTCAGGAAATTCTGATATTTTTCACACTCCCGGGGTCAGGAAAATCGGATATTTTCACACTCCCTGGGTCAGGAAAATTGGATATTTTCATACTTCCGGGGTCAGGAAAATTGCATTTTTCAGACTCCCGGGGTCAGGAAAATCGCATTTTTCATACTCCCGGGGTCAGGAAAATCACATTTTTTCACACTCCCGGGGTCAGGAGATTCTGATTTTTTTCACACTCCCGGGGTCAAGAAAATTACATTTTTTCACACTCACGGGGTCAGGAAATTCTAATTTTTTCACACTCCCGGTGTAAGGAAAATCACATTTTTCACACTCCCGGTGTCAGAAAAATTGGGATTTTTCACACTCCCGGGGTCAGTAGAATTTAATTTTTTTCACACTCCCGGGGTCAGGAAAATGGGATTCTTTTAACACTCCCGGGGTCAAGGAAAATTGGATTTTTTTCACACTCCCGGGGTCAAGAAAATCACATTTTTTCACACTCCCGGGGTCAGTAGATTCTGATTTTTTTCACACTCCCGGGGTCAAGAAAATCACATTTTTTCACACTCCCGTGGTCAGGAAATTTTCATTTTTTTAACACTCCTGGTGTTAGGAAAATCACATTTTTCACACTCCCGGGGTTAAGAAAATCACATTTTTTCACACTCCCGGGGTCAGGAGATTCTGATATTTTTCACACTCCCGGGGTCAGGAAAATCTGATATTTTCACACCCCCGGGGTCAGGAAAATCAGATTTTTTTCATACTCCCGTGGTCAGGAAAATTGGATTTTTTTCACATTCCCGGGGTCAGGAAAATTGGATATTTTCACACTCCCGGGGTCAGGAAAATTGGATATTTTCATACTTCCGGGGTCAGGAAAATTGCATTTTTCAGACTCCCGGGGTCAGGAAAATCGCATTTTTCATTCTCCCGGGGTCAGGAAAATTGGGTTTTTTTCACACTCCCGGGGTCAGGAGTATTTAATTTTTTTCACACTTCCGGGGTCAAGAAAATCACATTTATTCACAGTCCCGGGGTCAGGAAATTCTGATATTTTTCACAATCCCGGGGACAGGAAAATCGGATATTTTCACACTCCCGGGGTCAGGAAAATCAGATTTTTTTTCACAGTCCCGGGGTCAGGAAAATTGGATATTTTCATACTCCCGGGGTCAGGAAAATCTGATATTTTCACACTCCCTGGGTCACGAAAATTGGATATTTTCATACTTCCGGGGTCAGGAAAATTGCATTTTTCAGACTCCCGGGTTCAGGAAAATCGCATTTTTAATACTCGCGGGGTCAGGAAAATCACATTTTTTCACACTGCCGGGGTCAGGAGATTCTGATTTTTTTCACACTCCCGGGGTCAAGAAAATCACATTTTTTCACACTCACGGGGTCAGGAAATTCTAATTTTTTCACACTCCCGGTGGTAGGAAAATCACATTTTTCACACTCCCGGTGTCAGAAAAATTGGGATTTTTCACACTCCTGGGGTCAGGAGAATTTAATTTTTTTCACACTCCCGGGGTCAGGAAAATGGGATTCTTTTAACACTCCCGGGGTCAGGAAAATTGGATTTTTTTCACACTCCCGGGGTCAAGAAAATCACATTTTTTCACACTCCCGGGGTCAGTAGATTCTGATTTTTTTCACACTCCCGGGGTCAAGAAAATCACATTTTTTCACACTCCCGGGGTCAGGAAATTTTCATTTTTTTAACACTCCCGGTGTTATGAAAATCACATTTTTCACACTCCCGGGGTCAAGAAAATCACATTTTTTCACACTCCCGGGGTCAGGAGATTCTGATATTTTTCACACTCCCGGGGTCAGGAAAATCTGCTATTTTCACACCCCCGGGGTCAGGAAAATCAGATTTTTTTCATACTCCCGGGGTCAGGAAAATTGGATTTTTTTCACATTCCCGGGGTCAGGAAAATTGGATATTTTCACACTCCTGAGGTCAGGAAAATTGGATATTTTCATACTTCCGGGGTCAGGAAAATTGCATTTTTCAGACTCCCAGGGTCAGGAAAATCGCATTTTTCATTCTCCCGGGGTCAGGAAAATTGGGTTTTTTTCACACTCCCGGGGTCAAGAAAATCACATTTTTCACACTCCCGGGGTCTGGAGATTCTGATTTTTTTCACACTCCCGGGGTCAAGAAAATCACATTTTTTCACACTCACGGGGTCAGGAATTTCTAATTTTTTTCACATTCCCGGTGTTAGGAAAATCACATTTTTCACAATCCCGGGGTCAGAAAAATTGGGTTTTTTCACACTCCCGGGGTCAGGAGAATTTAATTTTTTTCACAGTCCCGGGGTCAGGAAAATGGGATTCTTTTAACACTCCCGGGGTCAGGAAAATTGGATTTTTTTCACACTCCCGGGGTCAGGAAAATTGGTTTTTTTTCACACTCCCGGGGTCAAGAAAATCACATTTTTTCACACTCCCGGGGTCAGGAGATTCTGATTTTTTTCACACTCCCGGGGTCAAGAAAATCACATTTTTTCACACTCCCGGGGTCAGGAAATTCTGATATTTTTCACACTCCCGGTGTTAGGAAAATCACATTTTTCACACTCCCAGGATCAAGAAAATCACATTTTTTCACACTCCCGGGGTCAGGAAATTCTGATATTTTTCACACTCCCGGGGTCAGGAAAATCGGATATTTTCACACTCCCTGGGTCAGGAAAATCGGATATTTTCACACTCCCTGGGTCAGGAAAATTGGATATTTTCATACTTCCGGGGTCAGGAAAATTGCATTTTTCAGACTCCCGGGGTCAGGAAAATCGCATTTTTCATACTCCCGGGGTCAGGAAAATCACATTTTTTCACACTCCCGGGGTCAGGAGATTCTGATTTTTTTCACACTCCCGGGGTCAAGAAAATTACATTTTTTCACACTCACGGGGTCAGGAAATTCTAATTTTTTCACACTCCCGGTGTAAGGAAAATCACATTTTTCACACTCCCGGTGTCAGAAAAATTGGGATTTTTCACACTCCCGGGGTCAGTAGAATTTAATTTTTTTCACACTCCCGGGGTCAGGAAAATGGGATTCTTTTAACACTCCCGGGGTCAAGGAAAATTGGATTTTTTTCACACTCCCGGGGTCAAGAAAATCACATTTTTTCACACTCCCGGGGTCAGTAGATTCTGATTTTTTTCACACTCCCGGGGTCAAGAAAATCACATTTTTTCACACTCCCGTGGTCAGGAAATTTTCATTTTTTTAACACTCCTGGTGTTAGGAAAATCACATTTTTCACACTCCCGGGGTTAAGAAAATCACATTTTTTCACACTCCCGGGGTCAGGAGATTCTGATATTTTTCACACTCCCGGGGTCAGGAAAATCTGATATTTTCACACCCCCGGGGTCAGGAAAATCAGATTTTTTTCATACTCCCGTGGTCAGGAAAATTGGATTTTTTTCACATTCCCGGGGTCAGGAAAATTGGATATTTTCACACTCCCGGGGTCAGGAAAATTGGATATTTTCATACTTCCGGGGTCAGGAAAATTGCATTTTTCAGACTCCCGGGGTCAGGAAAATCGCATTTTTCATTCTCCCGGGGTCAGGAAAATTGGGTTTTTTTCACACTCCCGGGGTCAGGAGTATTTAATTTTTTTCACACTTCCGGGGTCAAGAAAATCACATTTATTCACAGTCCCGGGGTCAGGAAATTCTGATATTTTTCACAATCCCGGGGACAGGAAAATCGGATATTTTCACACTCCCGGGGTCAGGAAAATCAGATTTTTTTTCACAGTCCCGGGGTCAGGAAAATTGGATATTTTCATACTCCCGGGGTCAGGAAAATCTGATATTTTCACACTCCCTGGGTCACGAAAATTGGATATTTTCATACTTCCGGGGTCAGGAAAATTGCATTTTTCAGACTCCCGGGTTCAGGAAAATCGCATTTTTAATACTCGCGGGGTCAGGAAAATCACATTTTTTCACACTGCCGGGGTCAGGAGATTCTGATTTTTTTCACACTCCCGGGGTCAAGAAAATCACATTTTTTCACACTCACGGGGTCAGGAAATTCTAATTTTTTCACACTCCCGGTGGTAGGAAAATCACATTTTTCACACTCCCGGTGTCAGAAAAATTGGGATTTTTCACACTCCTGGGGTCAGGAGAATTTAATTTTTTTCACACTCCCGGGGTCAGGAAAATGGGATTCTTTTAACACTCCCGGGGTCAGGAAAATTGGATTTTTTTCACACTCCCGGGGTCAAGAAAATCACATTTTTTCACACTCCCGGGGTCAGTAGATTCTGATTTTTTTCACACTCCCGGGGTCAAGAAAATCACATTTTTTCACACTCCCGGGGTCAGGAAATTTTCATTTTTTTAACACTCCCGGTGTTATGAAAATCACATTTTTCACACTCCCGGGGTCAAGAAAATCACATTTTTTCACACTCCCGGGGTCAGGAGATTCTGATATTTTTCACACTCCCGGGGTCAGGAAAATCTGCTATTTTCACACCCCCGGGGTCAGGAAAATCAGATTTTTTTCATACTCCCGGGGTCAGGAAAATTGGATTTTTTTCACATTCCCGGGGTCAGGAAAATTGGATATTTTCACACTCCCGAGGTCAGGAAAATTGGATATTTTCATACTTCCGGGGTCAGGAAAATTGCATTTTTCAGACTCCCAGGGTCAGGAAAATCGCATTTTTCATTCTCCCGGGGTCAGGAAAATTGGTTTTTTTTCACACTCCCGGGGTCAAGAAAATCACATTTTTTCACACTCCCGGGGTCAGGAGATTCTGATTTTTTTCACACTCCCGGGGTCAAGAAAATCACATTTTTTCACACTCCCGGGGTCAGGAAATTCTGATATTTTTCACACTCCCGGTGTTAGGAAAATCACATTTTTCACACTCCCAGGATCAAGAAAATCACATTTTTTCACACTCCCGGGGTCAGGAAATTCTGATATTTTTCACACTCCCGGGGTCAGGAAAATCGGATATTTTCACACTCCCTGGGTCAGGAAAATTGGATATTTTCATACTTCCGGGGTCAGGATAATTGCATTTTTCAGACTCCCGGGGTCAGGAAAATCGCATTTTTCATACTCCCGGGGTCAGGAAAATCACATTTTTTCACACTCCCGGGGTCAGGAGATTCTGATTTTTTTCACACTCCCGGGGTCAAGAAAATTACATTTTTTCACACTCACGGGGTCAGGAAATTCTAATTTTTTCACACTCCTGGTGTAAGGAAAATCACATTTTTCACACTCCCGGTGTCAGAAAAATTGGGATTTTTCACACTCCCGGGGTCAGTAGAATTTAATTTTTTTCACACTCCCGGGGTCAGGAAAATGGGATTCTTTTAACACTCCCGGGGTCAAGGAAAATTGGATTTTTTTCACACTCCCGGGGTCAAGAAAATCACATTTTTTCACACTCCCGGGGTCAGTAGATTCTGATTTTTTTCACACTCCCGGGGTCAAGAAAATCACATTTTTTCACACTCCCGTGGTCAGGAAATTTTCATTTTTTTAACACTCCTGGTGTTAGGAAAATCACATTTTTCACACTCCCGGGGTTAAGAAAATCACATTTTTTCACACTCCCGGGGTCAGGAGATTCTGATATTTTTCACACTCCCGGGGTCAGGAAAATCTGATATTTTCACACCCCCAGGGTCAGGAAAATCAGATTTTTTTCATACTCCCGTGGTCAGGAAAATTGGATTTTTTTCACATTCCCGGGGTCAGGAAAATTGGATATTTTCACACTCCCGGGGTCAGGAAAATTGGATATTTTCATACTTCCGGGGTCAGGAAAATTGCATTTTTCAGACTCCCGGGGTCATGAAAATCGCATTTTTCATTCTCCCGGGGTCAGGAAAATTGGGTTTTTTTCACACTCCCGGGGTCAGGAGTATTTAATTTTTTTCACACTTCCGGGGTCAAGAAAATCACATTTATTCACAGTCCCGGGGTCAGGAAATTCTGATATTTTTCACAATCCCGGGGACAGGAAAATCGGATATTTTCACACTCCCGGGGTCAGGAAAATCAGATTTTTTTTCACACTCCCGGGGTCAGGAAAATTGGATATTTTCATACTCCCGGGGTCAGGAAAATCTGATATTTTCACACTCCCTGGGTCACGAAAATTGGATATTTTCATACTTCCGGGGTCAGGAAAATTGCATTTTTCAGACTCCCGGGTTCAGGAAAATCGCATTTTTAATACTCCCGGGGTCAGGAAAATCACATTTTTTCACACTGCCGGGGTCAGGAGATTCTGATTTTTTTCACACTCCCGGGGTCAAGAAAATCACATTTTTTCACACTCACGGGGTCAGGAAATTCTAATTTTTTCACACTCCCGGTGGTAGGAAAATCACATTTTTCACACTCCCGGTGTCAGAAAAATTGGGATTTTTCACACTCCTGGGGTCAGGAGAATTTAATTTTTTTCACACTCCCGGGGTCAGGAAAATGGGATTCTTTTAACACTCCCGGGGTCAGGAAAATTGGATTTTTTTCACACTCCCGGGGTCAAGAAAATCACATTTTTTCACACTCCCGGGGTCAGTAGATTCTGATTTTTTTCACACTCCCGGGGTCAAGAAAATCACATTTTTTCACACTCCCGGGGTCAGGAAATTTTCATTTTTTTAACACTCCCGGTGTTAGGAAAATCACATTTTTCACACTCCCGGGGTCAAGAAAATCACATTTTTTCACACTCCCGGGGTCAGGAGATTCTGATATTTTTCACACTCCCGGGGTCAGGAAAATTTGATATTTTCATACTTCCGGGGTCAGGAAAATTGCATTTTTCAGACTCCCAGGGTCAGGAAAATCGCATTTTTCATTCTCCCGGGGTCAGGAAAATTGGGTTTTTTTCACACTCCCGGGGTCAAGAAAATCACATTTTTCACACTCCCGGGGTCAGGAGATTCTGATTTTTTTCACACTCCCGGGGTCAAGAAAATCACATTTTTTCACACTCATGGGGTCAGGAATTTCTAATTTTTTTCACATTCCCGGTGTTAGGAAAATCACATTTTTCACAATCCTGGGGTCAGAAAAATTGGGTTTTTTCACACTCCCGGGGTCAGGAGAATTTAATTTTTTTCACAGTCCCGGGGTCAGGAAAATGGGATTCTTTTAACACTCCTGGGGTCAGGAAAATTGGATTTTTTTCACACTCCCGGGGTCAGGAAAATTGGTTTTTTTTTCACACTCCCGGGGTCAAGAAAATCACATTTTTTCACACTCCCGGGGTCAGGAGATTCTGATTTTTTTCACACTCCCGGGGTCAAGAAAATCACATTTTTTCACACTCCCGGGGTCAGGAAATTCTGATATTTTTCACACTCCCGGTGTTAGGAAAATCACATTTTTCACACTCCCAGGATCAAGAAAATCACATTTTTTCACACTCCCGGGGTCAGGAAATTCTGATATTTTTCACACTCCCGGGGTCAGGAAAATCGGATATTTTCACACTCCCTGGGTCAGGAAAATTGGATATTTTCATACTTCCGGGGTCAGGAAAATTGCATTTTTCAGACTCCCGGGGTCAGGAAAATCGCATTTTTCATACTCCCGGGGTCAGGAAAATCACATTTTTTCACACTCCCGGGGTCAGGAGATTCTGATTTTTTTCACACTCCCGGGGTCAAGAAAATCACATTTTTTCACACTCACGGGGTCAGGAAATTCTAATTTTTTCACACTCCCGGTGTAAGGAAAATCACATTTTTCACACTCCCGGTGTCAGAAAAATTGGGATTTTTCACACTCCCGGGGTCAGTAGAATTTAATTTTTTTCACACTCCCGGGGTCAGGAAAATGGGATTCTTTTAACACTCCCGGGGTCAGGAAAATTGGATTTTTTTCACACTCCCGGGGTCAGTAGATTCTGATTTTTTTCACACTCCCGGGGTCAAGAAAATCACATTTTTTCACACTCCCGTGGTCAGGAAATTTTCATTTTTTTAACACTCCTGGTGTTAGGAAAATCACATTTTTCACACTCCCGGGGTCAAGAAAATCACATTTTTTCACACTCCCGGGGTCAGGAGATTCTGATATTTTTCACACCCCCGGGGTCAGGAAAATCAGATTTTTTTCATACTCCCGTGGTCAGGAAAATTGGATTTTTTTCACATTCCCGGGGTCAGGAAAATTGGATATTTTCACACTCCCGGGGTCAGGAAAATTGGATATTTTCATACTTCCGGGGTCAGGAAAATTGCATTTTTCAGACTCCCGGGGTCAGGAAAATCGCATTTTTCATTCTCCCGGGGTCAGGAAAATTGGGTTTTTTCACACTCCCGGGGTCAAGAAAATCACATTTTTCACACTCCCGGGGTCAGGAGATTCTGATTTTTTTCACACTCCCGGGGTCAAGAAAATCACATTTTTTTATAGTCACGGGGTCAGGAATTTCTAATTTTTTTCACATTCCCGGTGTTAGGAAAATCACATTTTTCACACTCCCGTGGTCAGGAGAATTTAATTTTTTTCACACTCCCGGGGTCAGGAAAATGGGATTCTTTTAACACTCCCGGGGTCAGGAAAATTGGATTTTTTTCACACTCCCGGGGTCAGGAAAATTGGGTTTTTTTCACACTCCCGGGGTCAAGAAAATCACATTTTTCCACACTCCCTGGGTCAGGAGATTCTGATTTTTTTCACACTCCCGGGGTCAAGAAAATCACATTTTTTCACACTCCCGGGGTCAGGAAATTCTGATTTTTTTCACACTCCCGGTGTTAGGAAAATCACATTTTTCACACTCCCGGGATCAAGAAAATCACATTTTTTCAAACTCCCGGGGTCAGGAAATTCTGATATTTTTCACACTCCCGGTGTCAGGAAAATCGGATATTTTCACACTCCCGGGGTCAGGAAAATCAGATTTTTTTTCATACTCCCGGGGTCAGGAAAAATCACATTTTTTCACACTCCCAGGGTCAGGAAATTCTGATTTTTTTCACACTCACGGCGTTAGGAAAATCACATTTTTCACACTCCCGGGGTCAGGAGTATTTAATTTTTTTCACACTCCCGGGGTCAAGAAAATCACATTTATTCACAGTCCCGGGGTCAGGAAATTCTGATATTTTTCACAATCCCGGGGACAGGAAATTCTGATATTTTTCACACTCCCGGTGTTAGGAAAATCACATTTTTCACACTCCCGGGATCAAGAAAATCACATTTTTTCAAACTCCCGGTGTCAGGAAATTCTGATATTTTTCACACTCCCGGTGTCAGGAAAATTGGATATTTTCATACTTCCGGGGTCAGGAAAATTGCATTTTTCAGACTCCCGGGGTCAGGAAAATCGCATTTTTCATACTCCCGGGGTCAGGAAAATCACATTTTTTCACACTCCCGGGGTCAGGAGATTCTGATTTTTTTCACACTCCCGGGGTCAAGAAAATCACATTTTTTCACACTCACGGGGTCAGGAAATTCTAATTTTTTCACACTCCCGGTGGTAGGAAAATCACATTTTTCACACTCCCGGTGTCAGAAAAATTGGGATTTTTCACACTCCCGGGGTCAGGAGAATTTAATTTTTTTCACACTCCCGGGGTCAGGAAAATGGGATACTTTTAACACTCCCGGGGTCAGGAAAATTGGATTTTTTTCACACTCCCGGGGTCAAGAAAATCACATTTTTTCACACTCCCGGGGTCAGTAGATTCTGATTTTTTTCACACTCCCGGGGTCAAGAAAATCACATTTTTTCACACTCCCGGGGTCAGGAAATTTTCATTTTTTTAACACTCCCGGTGTTAGGAAAATCACATTTTTCACACTCCCGGGGTCAAGAAAATCACATTTTTTCACATTCCCGGGGTCAGGAGATTCTGATATTTTTCACACTCCCGGGGTCAGGAAAATCTGATATTTTCACACCCCCGGGGTCAGGAAAATCAGATTTTTTTCATACTCCCTGGGTCAGGAAAATTGGATTTTTTTCACATTCCCGGGGTCAGGAAAATTGGATATTTTCACACTTACGGGGTCAGGAATTTCTAATTTTTTTCACATTCCCGGTGTTAGGAAAATCACATTTTTCACACTCCCGGGGTCAGAAAAATTGGGTTTTTTCACACTCCCGGGGTCAGGAGAATTTAATTTTTTTCACACTCCCGGGGTCAGGAAAATGGGATTCTTTTAACACTCCCGGGGTCAGGAAAATTGGATTTTTTTCACACTCCCGGGGTCAGGAAAATTGGGTTTTTTTCACACTCCCGGGGTCAAGAAAATCACATTTTTTCACACTCCCGGGGTCAGGAGATTCTGATTTTTTTCACACTCCCGGGGTCAAGAAAATCACATTTTTTCACACTCCCGGGGTCAGGAAATTCTGATATTTTTCACACTCCCGGTGTTAGGAAAATCACATTTTTCACACTCCCGGGGTCAGGAAAATCAGATTTTTTTCATACTCCCGGGGTCAGGAAATTCTGATTTTTTTCACACTCACGGTGTTAGGAAAATCACATTTTTCACACTCCCGGGGTCAGGAATATTGGATTTTTTCACACTCCCGGGGTCAGGAGAATTTAATTTTTTTCAGACTCCTGGGGTCAAGAAAATCACATTTTTTCACACTCCCGGGGTCAGGAAATTCTGATATTTTTCACACTAGCGGGGTCAGGAAAATCGGATATTTTCACACTCCCGGGGTCAGGAAAATCAGATTTTTTTTCACACTCCCGTGGTCAAGAAAATCACATTTTTTCACACTCTCGGGGTCAGGAAATTCTGATTTTTTTCACACTCCCGGTGTTAGGAAAATCACATTTTTCACACTCCCGGGATCAAGAAAATCACATTTTTTCGCACTCCCGGGGTCAGGAAATTCTGATATTTTTCACACTCCCGGGGTCAGTCAAATCGGATATTTTCACACTCCCGGGGTCAGGAGAATTTAATTTTTTTCACATTCCCGGGGTCAAGAAAATCACATTTTTCACACTCCCGGGGTCAGGAAATTCTGATATTTTTCACACTCCCGGTGGAAGGAAAATCACATTTTTCACACTCCCGGGGTCAGGAGATTCTGATTTCTTTCACACTCCCGGGGTCAAGAAAATCACATTTGTTCACACTCCCGGGGTCAGGAAATTCTAATTTTTTTTCACACTCCCGGTGTTAGGAAAATCACATTTTTCACACTCCCGGGGTCAGAAAAATTGACTTTTTTCACACTCCCGGGGTCAGGAGAATTTAATTTTTTAACACTCCCGGGGTCAAGAAAATCACATTTTTTCACACTCCCGGGGTCAGGAAAATTGGATTCTTTTAACACTCCCGGGGTCAGGAAAATTGGATTTTTTTCACACTCCCGGGGTCAGGAAAATTGGGTTTTTTTCACACTCCCGGGGTCAAGAAAATCACATTTTTTCACACTCCCGGGGTCAGGAGATTCTGATTTTTTTCACACTCCCGGGGTCAAGAAAATCACATTTTTTCACACTCCCGGGGTCAGGAAATTCTGATATTTTTCACACTCCCGGTGTTAGGAAAATCACATTTTTCACACTCCCAGGATCAAGAAAATCACATTTTTTCACACTCCCGGGGTCAGGAAATTCTGATATTTTTCACACTCCCGGGGTCAGGAAAATCGGATATTTTCACACTCCCGGGGTCAGGAAAATCAGATTTTTTTCATACTCCCGGGGTCAGGAATATCACATTTTTTCACACTCCCAGGGTCAAAGGAAATTCTGATTTTGTTCACACTCACGGTGTTAGGAAAATCACATTTTTCACACTCCCGGGGTCAGGAATATTGGATTTCTTCACACTCCCGGGGTCAGGAGAATTTAATTTTTTTCAGACTCCTGGGGTCAAGAAAATCACATTTTTTCACACTCCCGGGGTCAGGAAATTCTGATATTTTTCACACTCCCGGGGTCAGGAAAATCGGATATTTTCACACTCCCGGGGTCAGGAAAATCGGATATTTTCACACTCCCGGGGTCAGGAAAATCAGATTTTTTTTCACACTCCCGCGGTCAGGAAAATTGGATATTTTCATACTCCCGGGATCAGGAAAATCGCATTTTTCATACTCCCGGGGTCAGGAAAATCAAAAAAAATTCACATTCCCGGGGTCAGGAAAATCAGATTTTTTTCACACTCCCGGGGTCAAGAAAATCACATTTTTTCACACTCCCGGGGTCAGGAAATTTTGATTTTTTTCACACTCCCGGTGTTAGGAAAATCACATTTTTCACACTCCCGGGGTCAAGAAAATCACATTTTTTCACACTCCCGGGGTCAGGAAATTCTGATATTTTTCACACTCCCGGGGTCAGGAAAATCGGATATTTTCACACTCCCGGGGTCAGGAAAATCAGATTTTTTTTCATACTCCCGGGGTCAGGACAATCACATTTTTTCACACTCCCTGGGTCAGGAAATTCTTATTTTTTCCACACTCACGGTGTTAGGAAAATCACATTTTTCACACTCCCGGGGTCAGGAGAATTTAATTTTTTTCACACTCCCGGGGTCAAGAAAATCACATTTTTTCACACTCCCGGGGTCAGACAATTCTGATATTTTTCACACTCCCGGGGTCAGGAAAATCAGATTTTTTTTCACACTCCCGCGGTCAGGAAAATTGGATATTTTCATACTCCCGGGATCAGGAAAATCGCATTTTTCATACTCCCGGGGTCAGGAAAATCAAAAAATATTCACATTCCCGGGGTCAGGAAAATCAGATTTTTTTCATACTCCCGGGGTCAGGAAAATTGGATTTTTTTCACACTCCCGGTGTCAGGAAAATTAGATATTTTCACACTCCCGGGGTCAGGAAAATCAGATTTTTTTCATACTCCCGGGATCAAGAAAATCACATTTTTTCACACTCCTGGGGTCAGGAAATTCTGATATTTTTCACACTCCCGGGGTCAGGAAAATCGGATATTTTCACACTCCCGGGGTCGGGAAAATCAGATTTTTTTTCACACTCCCGCGGTCAGGAAAATTGGATATTTTCATACTCCCGGGATCAGGAAAATCGCATTTTTCATACTCCCGGGGTCAGGAAAATCAAAAAAAATTCACACTCCCGGGGTCAGGAAATTCTGATATTTTTCACACTCCCGGGGTCAGGAAAATCGGATATTTTCACACTCCCGCGGTCAGGAAAATCAGATTTTTTTCATACTCCCGGGGTCAGGAAAACTGGATATTTTCACACTCCTGGGGTCAGGAAAATCAGATTTTTTTCATACTCCCGGGGTCAGGAAAACTGGATATTTTCACACTCCTGGGGTCAGGAAAATTGGGTTTTTTTCACACTCCCGGGGTCAAGAAAATCACATTTTTTCACACTCCCGGGGTCAGGAGATTCTGATTTTTTTCACACTCCCGGGGTCAAGAAAATCACATTTTTTCACACTCCCGGGGTCAGGAAATTCTGATATTTTTCACACTCCCGGTGTTAGAAAAATCACATTTTTCACACTCCCAGGATCAAGAAAATCACATTTTTTCACACTCCCGGGGTCAGGAAATTCTGATATTTTTCACACTCCCGGGGTCAGGAAAATCGGATATTTTCACACTCCTGGGGTCAGGAAAATCAGATTTTTTTCATACTCCCGGGGTCAGGAAAATCACATTTTTTCACACTCCCAGGGTCAAAGGAAATTCTGATTTTTTTCACACTCACGGTGTTAGGAAAATCACATTTTTCACACTCCCGGGGTCAGGAATATTGGATTTCTTCACACTCCCGGGGTCAGGAGAATTTAATTTTTTTCAGACTCCTGGGGTCAAGAAAATCACATTTTTTCACACTCCCGGGGTCAGGAAATTCTGATATTTTTCACACTCACGGGGTCAGGAAAATCAGATATTTTCACACTCCCGGGGTCAGGAAAATCAGATTTTTTTTCACACTCCCGGGGTCAAGAAAATCACATTTTTTCACACTCCCGGGGTCAGGAAATTCTGATTTTTTTCACACTCCCGGTGTTAGGAAAATCACATTTTTCACACTCCCAGGATCAAGAAAATCACATTTTTTCGCACTCCCGGGGTCAGGAAATTCTGATATTTTTCACACTCCCGGGGTCAGGAAAATCGGATATTTTCACACTCCCGGGGTCAGGAAAATCAGATTTTTTTTCACACTCCCGCGGTCAGGAAAATTGGATATTTTCATACTCCCGGGATCAGGAAAATCGCATTTTTCATACTCCCGGGGTCAGGAAAATCAGATTTTTTTCATACTCCCGGGGTCAGGAAAACTGGATATTTTCATACTCCCGGGGTCAGGAAAATTGCATTTTTCAGACTCCCGGGGTCAGGAAAATCGCATTTTTCATACTCCCGGGGTCAGGAAATTTTGATTTTTTTCACACACCCGGTGTTAGGAAAATCACATTTTTCACACTCCCGGGGTCAAGAAAATCACATTTTTTCACACTCCCGGGGTCAGGAAATTCTGATATTTTTCACACTCCCGGGGTCAGGAAAATCGGATATTTTCACACTCCCGGGGTCAGGAAAATCAGATTTTTTTTCATACTCCCGGGGTCAGGACAATCACATTTTTTCACACTCCCTGGGTCAGGAAATTCTTATTTTTTCCACACTCACGGTGTTAGGAAAATCACATTTTTCACACTCCCGGGGTCAGGAGAATTTAATTTTTTTCACACTCCCGGGGTCAAGAAAATCACATTTTTTCACACTCCCGGGGTCAGGAAATTCTGATATTTTTCACACTCCCGGGGTCAGGAAAATCAGATTTTTTTTCACACTCCCGGGGTCAGGAAAATCAGATTTTTTTCACACTCCCGCGGTCAGGAAAATTGGATATTTTCATACTCACGGGATCAGGAAAATCGCATTTTTCATACTCCCGGGGTCAGGAAAATCAAAAAAAATTCACATTCCCGGGGTCAGGAAAATCAGATTTTTTTCACACTCCCGGTGTCAGGAAAATTGGATATTTTCACACTCCCGGGGTCAGGAAAATCAGATTTTTTTCATACTCCCGGGATCAAGAAAATCACATTTTTTCACACTCCCGGGGTCAGGAAATTCTGATATTTTTCACACTCCCGGGGTCAGGAAAATCGGATATTTTCACACTCCCGGGGTCAGGAAAATCAGATTTTTTTCCACACTCCCGCGGTCAGGAAAATTGGATATTTTCATACTCCCGGGATCAGGAAAATCGCATTTTTCATACTCCCGGGGTCAGGAAAATCAAAAAAAATTCACACTCCCGGGGTCAGGAAATTCTGATATTTTTCACACTCCCGGGGTCAGGAAAATCGGATATTTTCACACTCCCGGGGTCAGGAAAATCAGATTTTTTTTCACACTCCCGGGGTCAGGAAATTCTGATATTTTTCACACTCCCGGTGTTAGGAAAATCACATTTTTCACACTCCCAGGATCAAGAAAATCACATTTTTTCACACTCCCGGGGTCAGGAAATTCTGATATTTTTCACACTCCCGGGGTCAGGAAAATCGGATATTTTCACACTCCCGGGGTCAGGAAAATCAGATTTTTTTCATACTCCCGGGGTCAGGAAAATCACATTTTTTCACAATCCCAGGGTCAGGAAATTCTGATTTTTTTCACACTCACGGTGTTAGGAAAATCACATTTTTCACACTCCCGGGGTCAGGAATATTGGATTTTTTCACACTCCCGGGGTCAGGAGAATTTAATTTTTTTCAGAATCCTGGGGTCAAGAAAATCACATTTTTTCACACTCCCGGGGTCAGGAAATTCTGATATTTTTCACACTCCCGGGGTCAGGAAAATCGGATATTTTCACACTCCCGGGGTCAGGAAAATCAGATTTTTTTTCACACTCCCGTGGTCAAGAAAATCACATTTTTTTCACACTCCCGGGGTCAGGAAATTCTGATTTTTTTCACACTCCCGGTGTTAGGAAAATCACATTTTTCACACTCCCGGGATCAAGAAAATCACATTTTTTCGCACTCCCGGGGTCAGGAAATTCTGATATTTTTCACACTCCCGGGGTCAGGAAAATCGGATATTTTCACACTCCCGGGGTCAGGAAATTCTTATTTTTTCCACACTCACGGTGTTAGGAAAATCACATTTTTCACACTCCCGGGGTCAGGAGAATTTAATTTTTTTCACACTCCCGGGGTCAAGAAAATCACATTTTTTCACACTCTTGGGGTCAGGAAATTCTGATATTTTTCACACTCCCGGTGGAAGGAAAATCACATTTGTTCACACTCCCGGGGTCAGGAAATTCTAATTTTTTTTCACACTCCCGGTGTTAGGAAAATCACATTTTTCACACTCCCGGGGTCAGGAGAATTTAATTTTTTTCACACTCCCGGGGTCAAGAAAATCACATTTTTTCACACTCTTGGGGTCAGGAAATTCTGATATTTTTCACACTCCCAGTGGAAGGAAAATCACATTTTTCACACTCCCGGGGTCAGGAGATTCTGATTTCTTTCACACTCCCGGGGTCAAGAAAATCACATTTGTTCACACTCCCGGGGTCAGGAAATTCTAATTTTTTTTCACACTCCCGGTGTTAGGAAAATCACATTTTTCACACTCCCGGGGTCAGAAAAATTGGGTTTTTTTCACACTCCCGGGGTCAATAAAATCACATTTTTTCACACTCCCGGGGTCAGGAGATTCTGATTTTTTCACACTCCCGGGGTCAGGAGAATTTAATTTTTTTAACACTCCCGGCGTCAAGAAAATCACATTTTTTCACACTCCCGGGGTCATGAAAATTGGATTCTTTTAACACTCCCGGGGTCAGGAAAATTGGATTTTTTTCACACTCCCGGGGTCAGGAAAATTGGGTTTTTTTCACACTCCCGGGGTCAAGAAAATCACATTTTTTCACACTCCCGGGGTCAGGAGATTCTGATTTTTTCACACTCCCGGGGTCAAGAAAATCACATTTTTTCACACTCCCGGGGTCAGGAAATTCTAGTATTTTTCACACTCCCGGTGTTAGGAAAATCACATTTTTCACACTCCCAGGATCAAGAAAATCACATTTTTTCACACTCCCGGGGTCAGGAAATTCTGATATTTTTCACACTCCCGGGGTCAGGAAAATCGGATATTTTCACACTCCCGGGGTCAGGAAAATCAGATTTTTTTCATACTCCCGGGGTCAGGAAAATCACATTTTTTCACACTCCCAGGGTCAAAGGAAATTCTGATTTTTTTCACACTCACGGTGTTAGGAAAATCACATTTTTCACACTCCCGGGGTCAGGAATATTGGATTTCTTCACACTCCCGGGGTCAGGAGAATTTAATTTTTTTCAGACTCCTGGGGTCAAGAAAATCACATTTTTTCACACTCCCGGGGTCAGGAAATTCTGATATTTTTCACACTCCCGGGGTCAGGAAAATCGGATATTTTCACACTCCCGGGGTCAGGAAAATCAGATTTTTTTTCACACTCCCGGGGTCAAGAAAATCACATTTTTTCACACTCCCGGGGTCAGGAAATTCTGATTTTTTTCACACTCCCGGTGTTAGGAAAATCACATTTTTCACACTCCCAGGATCAAGAAAATCACATTTTTTCGCACTCCCGGGGTCAGGAAATTCTGATATTTTTCACACTCCCGGGGTCAGAAAAATCGGATATTTTCACACTCCCGGGGTCAGGAAAATCAGATTTTTTTTCACACTCCCGCGGTCAGGAAAATTGGATATTTTCATACTCCCGGGATCAGGAAAATCGCATTTTTCATACTCCCGGGGTCAGGAAAATCAAAAAAAATTCACATTCCCGGGGTCAGGAAAATCAGATTTTTTTCATACTCCCGGGGTCAGGAAAACTGGATTTTTTTCACACTCCCGGTGTCAGGAAAATTGGATATTTTCATACTCCCGGGGTCAGGAAAATTGCATTTTTCAGACTCCCGGGGTCAGGAAAATCACATTTTTCATACTCCCGGGGTCAGGAAATTTTGATTTTTTTCACACTCCCGGTGTTAGGAAAATCACATTTTTCACACTCACGGGGTCAAGAAAATCACATTTTTTCACACTCCCGGGGTCAGGAAATTCTGATATTTTTCACACTCCCGGGGTCAGGAAAATCGGATATTTTCACACTCCCGGGGTCAGGAAAATCAGATTTTTTTTCATACTCCCGGGGTCAGGACAATCACATTTTTTCACACTCCCTGGGTCAGGAAATTCTTATTTTTTCCACACTCACGGTGTTAGGAAAATCACATTTTTCACACTCCCGGGGTCAGGAGAATTTAATTTTTTTCACACTCCCGGGGTCAAAAAAATCACATTTTTTCACACTCCCGGGGTCAGGAAATTCTGATATTTTTCACACTCCCGGGGTCAGGAAAATCAGAATTTTTTTCACACTCCCGCGGTCAGGAAAATTGGATATTTTCATACTCCCAGGATCAGGAAAATCGCATTTTTCATACTCCCGGGGTCAGGAAAATCAAAAAAAATTCACATTCCCGGGGTCAGGAAAATCAGATTTTTTTCATACTCCCGGGGTCAGGAAAATTGGATTTTTTTCACACTCCCGGTGTCAGGAAAATTGGATATTTTCACACTCCCGGGGTCAGGAAAATCAGATTTTTTTTCACACTCCCGTGGTCAAGAAAATCACATTTTTTCACACTCCCGGGGTCAGGAAATTCTGATTTTTTTCACACTCCTGGTGTTAGGAAAATCACATTTTTCACACTCCCGGGATCAAGAAAATCACATTTTTTCGCACTCCCGGGGTCAGGAAATTCTGATATTTTTCACACTCCCGGGGTCAGGAAAATCGGATATTTTCACACTCCCGGGGTCAGGAAAATCAGATTTTTTTCATACTCCCGGGATCAAGAAAATCACATTTTTTCACACTACCGGGGTCAGGAAATTCTGATATTTTTCACACTCCCGGGGTCAGGAAAATCGGATAATTTCACACTCCCGGGGTCAGGAAAATCAGATTTTTTTTCACACTCCCGCGGTCAGGAAAATTGGATATTTTCATACTCCCGGGATCAGGAAAATTGCATTTTTCATACTCCCGGGGTCAGGAAAATAAAAAAAAAATTCACATTCCCGGGGTCAGGAAAATCAGATTTTTTTCATACTCCCGGGGTCAGGAAAACTGGATTTTTTTCACACTCCCGGTGTCAGGAAAATTGGATATTTTCATACTCCCGGGGTCAGGAAAATTGCATTTTTCAGACTCCCGGGGTCAGGAAAATCGCATTTTTCATACTCCCGGGGTCAGGAAATTTTGATTTTTTTCACACTCCCGGTGTTAGGAAAATCACATTTTTCACACTCCCGGGATCAAGAAAATCACATTTTTTCGCACTCCCGGGGTCAGGAAATTCTGATATTTTTCACACTCCCGGGGTCAGGAAAATCGGATATTTTCACACTCCCGGGGTCAGGAAATTCTTATTTTTTCCACACTCACGGTGTTAGGAAAATCACATTTTTCACACTCCCGGGGTCAGGAGAATTTAATTTTTTTCACACTCCCGGGGTCAAGAAAATCACATTTTTTCACACTCTTGGGGTCAGGAAATTCTGATATTTTTCACACTCCCGGTGGAAGGAAAATCACATTTGTTCACACTCCCGGGGTCAGGAAATTCTAATTTTTTTTCACACTCCCGGTGTTAGGAAAATCACATTTTTCACACTCCCGGGGTCAGGAGAATTTAATTTTTTTCACACTCCCGGGGTCAAGAAAATCACATTTTTTCACACTCTTGGGGTCAGGAAATTCTGATATTTTTCACACTCCCGGTGGAAGGAAAATCACATTTTTCACACTCCCGGGGTCAGGAGATTCTGATTTCTTTCACACTCCCGGGGTCAAGAAAATCACATTTGTTCACACTCCCGGGGTCAGGAAATTCTAATTTTTTTTCACACTCCCGGTGTTAGGAAAATCACATTTTTCACACTCCCGGGGTCAGAAAAATTGGGTTTTTTTCACACTCCCGGGGTCAATAAAATCACATTTTTTCACACTCCCGGGGTCAGGAGATTCTGATTTTTTCACACTCCCGGGGTCAGGAGAATTTAATTTTTTTAACACTCCCGGCGTCAAGAAAATCACATTTTTTCACACTCCCGGGGTCATGAAAATTGGATTCTTTTAACACTCCCGGGGTCAGGAAAATTGGATTTTTTTCACACTCCCGGGGTCAGGAAAATTGGGTTTTTTTCACACTCCCGGGGTCAAGAAAATCACATTTTTTCACACTCCCGGGGTCAGGAGATTCTGATTTTTTCACACTCCCGGGGTCAAGAAAATCACATTTTTTCACACTCCCGGGGTCAGGAAATTCTAGTATTTTTCACACTCCCGGTGTTAGGAAAATCACATTTTTCACACTCCCAGGATCAAGAAAATCACATTTTTTCACACTCCCGGGGTCAGGAAATTCTGATATTTTTCACACTCCCGGGGTCAGGAAAATCGGATATTTTCACACTCCCGGGGTCAGGAAAATCAGATTTTTTTCATACTCCCGGGGTCAGGAAAATCACATTTTTTCACACTCCCAGGGTCAAAGGAAATTCTGATTTTTTTCACACTCACGGTGTTAGGAAAATCACATTTTTCACACTCCCGGGGTCAGGAATATTGGATTTCTTCACACTCCCGGGGTCAGGAGAATTTAATTTTTTTCAGACTCCTGGGGTCAAGAAAATCACATTTTTTCACACTCCCGGGGTCAGGAAATTCTGATATTTTTCACACTCCCGGGGTCAGGAAAATCGGATATTTTCACACTCCCGGGGTCAGGAAAATCAGATTTTTTTTCACACTCCCGGGGTCAAGAAAATCACATTTTTTCACACTCCCGGGGTCAGGAAATTCTGATTTTTTTCACACTCCCGGTGTTAGGAAAATCACATTTTTCACACTCCCAGGATCAAGAAAATCACATTTTTTCGCACTCCCGGGGTCAGGAAATTCTGATATTTTTCACACTCCCGGGGTCAGAAAAATCGGATATTTTCACACTCCCGGGGTCAGGAAAATCAGATTTTTTTTCACACTCCCGTGGTCAGGAAAATTGGATATTTTCATACTCCCGGGATCAGGAAAATCGCATTTTTCATACTCCCGGGGTCAGGAAAATCAAAAAAAATTCACATTCCCGGGGTCAGGAAAATCAGATTTTTTTCATACTCCCGGGGTCAGGAAAACTGGATTTTTTTCACACTCACGGTGTCAGGAAAATTGGATATTTTCATACTCCCGGGGTCAGGAAAATTGCATTTTTCAGACTCCCGGGGTCAGGAAAATCACATTTTTCATACTCCCGGGGTCAGGAAATTTTGATTTTTTTCACACTCCCGGTGTTAGGAAAATCACATTTTTCACACTCCCGGGGTCAAGAAAATCACATTTTTTCACACTCCCGGGGTCAGGAAATTCTGATATTTTTCACACTCCCGGGGTCAGGAAAATCGGATATTTTCACACTCCCGGGGTCAGGAAAATCAGATTTTTTTTCATACTCCCGGGGTCAGGACAATCACATTTTTTCACACTCCCTGGGTCAGGAAATTCTTATTTTTTCCACACTCACGGTGTTAGGAAAATCACATTTTTCACACTCCCGGGGTCAGGAGAATTTAATTTTTTTCACACTCCCGGGGTCAAAAAAATCACATTTTTTCACACTCCCGGGGTCAGGAAATTCTGATATTTTTCACACTCCCGGGGTCAGGAAAATCAGATTTTTTTTCACACTCCCGCGGTCAGGAAAATTGGATATTTTCATACTCCCAGGATCAGGAAAATCGCATTTTTCATACTCCCGGGGTCAGGAAAATCAGATTTTTTTCATACTCCCGGGGTCAGGAAAATTGGATTTTTTTCACACTCCCGGTGTCAGGAAAATTGGATATTTTCACACTCCCGGGGTCAGGAAAATCAGATTTTTTTTCACACTCCCGTGGTCAAGAAAATCACATTTTTTCACACTCCCGGGGTCAGGAAATTCTGATTTTTTTCACACTCCTGGTGTTAGGAAAATCACATTTTTCACACTCCCGGGATCAAGAAAATCACATTTTTTCGCACTCCCGGGGTCAGGAAATTCTGATATTTTTCACACTCCCGGGGTCAGGAAAATCGGATATTTTCACACTCCCGGGGTCAGGAAAATCAGATTTTTTTCATACTCCCGGGATCAAGAAAATCACATTTTTTCACACTACCGGGGTCAGGAAATTCTGATATTTTTCACACTCCCGGGGTCAGGAAAATCGGATAATTTCACACTCCCGGGGTCAGGAAAATCAGATTTTTTTTCACACTCCCGCGGTCAGGAAAATTGGATATTTTCATACTCCCGGGATCAGGAAAATTGCATTTTTCATACTCCCGGGGTCAGGAAAATCAAAAAAAAATTCACATTCCCGGGGTCAGGAAAATCAGATTTTTTTCATACTCCCGGGGTCAGGAAAACTGGATTTTTTTCACACTCCCGGTGTCAGGAAAATTGGATATTTTCATACTCCCGGGGTCAGGAAAATTGCATTTTTCAGACTCCCGGGGTCAGGAAAATCGCATTTTTCATACTCCCGGGGTCAGGAAATTTTGATTTTTTTTCACACTCCCGGTGTTAGGAAAATCACATTTTTCACACTCCCGGGGTCAAGAAAATCACATTTTTTCACACTCCCGGGGTCAGGAAATTCTGATATTTTTCACACTCCCGGGGTCAGGAAAATCGGATATTTTCACAATCCCGGGGTCAGGAAAATCAGATTTTTTTTCATACTCCCGGGGTCAGGACAATCACATTTTTTCACACTCCCTGCGTCAGGAAATTCTTATTTTTTCCACACTCACGGTGTTAGGAAAATCACATTTTTCACACTCCCGGGGTCAGGAGAATTTAATTTTTTTCACACTCCCGGGGTCAAGAAAATCACATTTTTTCACACTCCCGGGGTCAGGAAATTCTGATATTTTTCACACTCCCGGGGTCAGGAAAATCGGATATTTTCACACCCCCAGGGTCAGGAAAATCAGATTTGTTTCAGACTCCCGGGGTCAGGAAAATTGGATTTTTTTAACACTCCTGGGGTCAGGAAAATTGGATTTTTTTCACACTCCCAGGGTCCGGAAAATTGGGTTTTTTTCACACTCCCGGGGTCAAGAAAATCACATTTTTTCACACTCCCGGGGTCAGGAAATTCTGATTTTTTCACACTTCCGGGTTCAGGAGATTCTGATTTTTTTCACACTCCTTGGGTCAAGAAAATCACATTTTTTCACACTCTCGGGGTCAGGAAATTCTAATTTTTTTCACACTCCCGGTGTTAGGAAAATCACATTTTTCACACTCCCGGGGTCAGAAAAATTGGATTTTTTCACACTCCTGGGGTCAGTAGAATTTAATTTTTTTCAGACTCCCGGGGTCAAGAAAATCACATTTTTTCACACTCCCGGGGTCAGGAGATTCTGATTTTGTTCACACTCCCGGGGTCAGGAAAATCGGATATTTTCACACTCCCGGGGTCAGGAAAATCAGATTTTTTTCATACTCCCGGGGTCAGGAAAATCACATTTTTTCACACTCCCAGGGTCAAAGGAAATTCTGATTTTTTTCACACTCACGGTGTTAGGAAAATCACATTTTTCACACTCCCGGGGTCAGGAATATTGGATTTCTTCACACTCCCGGGGTCAGGAGAATTTATTTTTTTCAGACTCCTGGGGTCAAGAAAATCACATTTTTTCACACTCCCGGGGTCAGGAAATTCTGATATTTTTCACACTCCCGGGGTCAGGAAAATCGGATATTTTCACACTCCCGGGGTCAGGAAAATCAGATTTTTTTCACACTCCCGGGGTCAAGAAAATCACATTTTTTCACACTCCCGGGGTCAGGAAATTCTGATTTTTTTCACACTCCCGGTGTTAGGAAAATCACATTTTTCACACTCCCAGGATCAAGAAAATCACATTTTTTCACACTCCCGGGGTCAGGAAATTCTGATATTTTTCACACTCCCGGGGTCAGGAAAATCGGATATTTTCACACTCCCGGGGTCAGGAAAATCAGATTTTTTTTCATACTCCCGGGGTCAGGACAATCACATTTTTTCACACTCCCTGGGTCAGGAAATTCTTATTTTTTCCACACTCACGGTGTTAGGAAAATCACATTTTTCACACTCCCGGGGTCAGGAGAATTTAATTTTTTTCACACTCCCGGGGTCAAGAAAATCACATTTTTTCACACTCCCGGGGTCAGGAAATTCTGATATTTTTCACACTCCCGGTGTCAGGAAAATCAGATTTTTTTTCACACTCCCGCGGTCAGGAAAATTGGATATTTTCATACTCCCAGGATCAGGAAAATCGCATTTTTCATACTCCCGGGGTCAGGAAAATCAAAAAAAATTCACATTCCCGGGGTCAGGAAAATCAGATTTTTTTCATACTCCCGGGGTCAGGAAAATTGGATTTTTTTCACACTCCCGGTGTCAGGAAAATTGGATATTTTCACACTCCCGGGGTCAGGAAAATCAGATTTTTTTCACACTCCCGTGGTCAAGAAAATCACATTTTTTCACACTCCCGGGGTCAGGAAATTCTGATTTTTTTCACACTCCTGGTGTTAGGAAAATCACATTTTTCACACTCCCGGGATCAAGAAAATCACATTTTTTCGCACTCCCGGGGTCAGGAAATTCTGATATTTTTCACACTCCCGGGGTCAGGAAAATCGGATATTTTCACACTCCCGGGGTCAGGAAAATCAGATTTTTTTTCATACTCCCGGGATCAAGAAAATCACATTTTTTCACACTACCGGGGTCAGGAAATTCTGATATTTTTCACACTCCCGGGGTCAGGAAAATCGGATAATTTCACACTCCCGGGGTCAGGAAAATCAGATTTTTTTTCACACTCCCGCGGTCAGGAAAATTGGATATTTTCATACTCCCGGGATCAGGAAAATTGCATTTTTCATACTCCCGGGGTCAGGAAAATCAAAAAAAAATTCACATTCCCGGGGTCAGGAAAATCAGATTTTTTTCATACTCCCGGGGTCAGGAAAACTGGATTTTTTTCACACTCCCGGTGTCAGGAAAATTGCATTTTTCAGACTCCCGGGGTCAGGAAAATCGCATTTTTCATACTCCCGGGGTCAGGAAATTTTGATTTTTTTCACACTCCCGGTGTTAGGAAAATCACATTTTTCACACTCCCGGGGTCAAGAAAATCACATTTTTTCACACTCCCGGGGTCAGGAAATTCTGATATTTTTCACACTCCCGGGGTCAGGAAAATCGGATATTTTCACAATCCCGGGGTCAGGAAAATCAGATTTTTTTTCATACTCCCGGGGTCAGGAAAATCACATTTTTTCACACTCCCGGGGTCAGGAGAATTTAATTTTTTTCACACTCCCGGGGTCAAGAAAATCACATTTTTTCACACTCTTGGGGTCAGGAAATTCTGATATTTTTCACACTCCCGGTGGAAGGAAAATCACATTTTTCACACTCCCGGGGTCAGGAGATTCTGATTTCTTTCACACTCCCGGGGTCAAGAAAATCACATTTGTTCACACTCCCGGGGTCAGGAAATTCTAATTTTTTTTCACACTCCCGGTGTTAGGAAAATCACATTTTTCACACTCCCGGGGTCAGAAAAATTGGGTTTTTTTCACACTCCCGGGGTCAATAAAATCACATTTTTTCACACTCCCGGGGTCAGGAGATTCTGATTTTTTCACACTCCCGGGGTCAGGAGAATTTAATTTTTTTAACACTCCCGGGGTCAAGAAAATCACATTTTTTCACACTCCCGGGGTCATGAAAATTGGATTCTTTTAACACTCCCGGGGTCAGGAAAATTGGATTTTTTTCACACTCCCGGGGTCAGAAAATTGGGTTTTTTTCACACTCCCGGGGTCAAGAAAATCACATTTTTTCACACTCCCGGGGTCAGGAGATTCTGATTTTTTCACACTCCCGGGGTCAAGAAAATCACATTTTTTCACACTCCCGGGGTCAGGAAATTCTGATATTTTTCACACTCCCGGTGTTAGGAAAATCACATTTTTCACACTCCCAGGATCAAGAAAATCACATTTTTTCACACTCCCGGGGTCAGGAAATTCTGATATTTTTCACACTCCCGGGGTCAGGAAAATCGGATATTTTCACACTCCCGGGGTCAGGAAAATCAGATTTTTTTCATACTCCCGGGGTCAGGAAAATCACATTTTTTCACACTCCCAGGGTCAAAGGAAATTCTGATTTTTTTCACACTCACGGTGTTAGGAAAATCACATTTTTCACACTCCCGGGGTCAGGAATATTGGATTTCTTCACACTCCCGGGGTCAGGAGAATTTAATTTTTTTCAGACTCCTGGGGTCAAGAAAATCACATTTTTTCACACTCCCGGGGTCAGGAAATTCTGATATTTTTCACACTCCCGGGGTCAGGAAAATCGGATTTTTTTAACACTCCCAGGGTCAGGAAAATTGGGTTTTTTTCACACTCCCGGGGTCAAGAAAATCACATTTTTTCACACTCCCGGGGTCAGGAAATTCTGATTTTTTCACACTTCCGGGTTCAGGAGATTCTGATTTTTTTCACACTCCTTGGGTCAAGAAAATCACATTTTTTCACACTCTCGGGGTCAGGAAATTCTAATTTTTTTCACACTCCCGGTGTTAGGAAAATCACATTTTTCACACTCCCGGGGTCAGAAAAATTGGATTTTTTCACACTCCTGGGGTCAGTAGAATTTAATTTTTTTCAGACTCCCGGGGTCAAGAAAATCACATTTTTTCACACTCCCGGGGTCAGGAGATTCTGATTTTGTTCACACTCCCGGGGTCAGGAAAATCGGATATTTTCACACTCCCGGGGTCAGGAAAATCAGATTTTTTTCATACTCCCGGGGTCAGGAAAATCACATTTTTTCACACTCCCAGGGTCAAAGGAAATTCTGATTTTTTTCACACTCACGGTGTTAGGAAAATCACATTTTTCACACTCCCGGGGTCAGGAATATTGGATTTCTTCACACTCCCGGGGTCAGGAGAATTTATTTTTTTCAGACTCCTGGGGTCAAGAAAATCACATTTTTTTCACACTCCCGGGGTCAGGAAATTCTGATATTTTTCACACTCCCGGGGTCAGGAAAATCGGATATTTTCACACTCCCGGGGTCAGGAAAATCAGATTTTTTTCACACTCCCGGGGTCAAGAAAATCACATTTTTTCACACTCCCGGGGTCAGGAAATTCTGATTTTTTTCACACTCCCGGTGTTAGGAAAATCACATTTTTCACACTCCCAGGATCAAGAAAATCACATTTTTTCACACTCCCGGGGTCAGGAAATTCTGATATTTTTCACACTCCCGGGGTCAGGAAAATCGGATATTTTCACACTCCCGGGGTCAGGAAAATCAGATTTTTTTTCATACTCCCGGGGTCAGGACAATCACATTTTTTCACACTCCCTGGGTCAGGAAATTCTTATTTTTTCCACACTCACGGTGTTAGGAAAATCACATTTTTCACACTCCCGGGGTCAGGAGAATTTAATTTTTTTCACACTCCCGGGGTCAAGAAAATCACATTTTTTCACACTCCCGGGGTCAGGAAATTCTGATATTTTTCACACTCCCGGGGTCAGGAAAATCAGATTTTTTTTCACACTCCCGCGGTCAGGAAAATTGGATATTTTCATACTCCCAGGATCAGGAAAATCGCATTTTTCATACTCCCGGGGTCAGGAAAATCAAAAAAAATTCACATTCCCGGGGTCAGGAAAATCAGATTTTTTTCATACTCCCGGGGTCAGGAAAATTGGATTTTTTTCACACTCCCGGTGTCAGGAAAATTGGATATTTTCACACTCCCGGGGTCAGGAAAATCAGATTTTTTTTCACACTCCCGTGGTCAAGAAAATCACATTTTTTCACACTCCCGGGGTCAGGAAATTCTGATTTTTTTCACACTCCTGGTGTTAGGAAAATCACATTTTTCACACTCCCGGGATCAAGAAAATCACATTTTTTCGCACTCCCGGGGTCAGGAAATTCTGATATTTTTCACACTCCCGGGGTCAGGAAAATCGGATATTTTCACACTCCCGGGGTCAGGAAAATCAGATTTTTTTTCATACTCCCGGGATCAAGAAAATCACATTTTTTCACACTACCGGGGTCAGGAAATTCTGATATTTTTCACACTCCCGGGGTCAGGAAAATCGGATAATTTCACACTCCCGGGGTCAGGAAAATCAGATTTTTTTTCACACTCCCGCGGTCAGGAAAATTGGATATTTTCATACTCCCGGGATCAGGAAAATTGCATTTTTCATACTCCCGGGGTCAGGAAAATCAAAAAAAAATTCACATTCCCGGGGTCAGGAAAATCAGATTTTTTTCATACTCCCGGGGTCAGGAAAACTGGATTTTTTTCACACTCCCGGTGTCAGGAAAATTGGATATTTTCATACTCCCGGGGTCAGGAAAATTGCATTTTTCAGACTCCCGGGGTCAGGAAAATCGCATTTTTCATACTCCCGGGGTCAGGAAATTTTGATTTTTTTCACACTCCCGGTGTTAGGAAAATCACATTTTTCACACTCCCGGGGTCAAGAAAATCACATTTTTTCACACTCCCGGGGTCAGGAAATTCTGATATTTTTCACACTCCCGGGGTCAGGAAAATCGGATATTTTCACAATCCCGGGGTCAGGAAAATCAGATTTTTTTCATACTCCCGGGGTCAGGAAAATCACATTTTTTCACACTCCCGGGGTCAGGAGAATTTAATTTTTTTCACACTCCCGGGGTCAAGAAAATCACATTTTTTCACACTCTTGGGGTCAGGAAATTCTGATATTTTTCACACTCCCGGTGGAAGGAAAATCACATTTTTCACACTCCCGGGGTCAGGAGATTCTGATTTCTTTCACACTCCCGGGGTCAAGAAAATCACATTTGTTCACACTCCCGGGGTCAGGAAATTCTAATTTTTTTTCACACTCCCGGTGTTAGGAAAATCACATTTTTCACACTCCCGGGGTCAGAAAAATTGGGTTTTTTTCACACTCCCGGGGTCAATAAAATCACATTTTTTCACACTCCCGGGGTCAGGAGATTCTGATTTTTTCACACTCCCGGGGTCAGGAGAATTTAATTTTTTTAACACTCCCGGGGTCAAGAAAATCACATTTTTTCACACTCCCGGGGTCATGAAAATTGGATTCTTTTAACACTCCCGGGGTCAGGAAAATTGGATTTTTTTCACACTCCCGGGGTCAGAAAATTGGGTTTTTTTCACACTCCCGGGGTCAAGAAAATCACATTTTTTCACACTCCCGGGGTCAGGAGATTCTGATTTTTTCACACTCCCGGGGTCAAGAAAATCACATTTTTTCACACTCCCGGGGTCAGGAAATTCTGATATTTTTCACACTCCCGGTGTTAGGAAAATCACATTTTTCACACTCCCAGGATCAAGAAAATCACATTTTTTCACACTCCCGGGGTCAGGAAATTCTGATATTTTTCACACTCCCGGGGTCAGGAAAATCGGATATTTTCACACTCCCGGGGTCAGGAAAATCAGATTTTTTTCATACTCCCGGGGTCAGGAAAATCACATTTTTTCAGACTCCCGGGGTCAAAGGAAATTCTGATTTTTTTCACACTCACGGTGTTAGGAAAATCACATTTTTCACACTCCCGGGGTCAGGAATATTGGATTTCTTCACACTCCCGGGGTCAGGAGAATTTAATTTTTTTCAGACTCCTGGGGTCAAGAAAATCACATTTTTTCACACTCCCGGGGTCAGGAAATTCTGATATTTTTCACACTCCCGGGGTCAGGAAAATCGGATATTTTCACACTCCCGGGGTCAGGAAAATCAGATTTTTTTTCACACTCCCGGGGTCAAGAAAATCACATTTTTTCACACTCCCGGGGTCAGGAAATTCTGATTTTTTTCACACTCCCGGTGTTAGGAAAATCACATTTTTCACACTCCCAGGATCAAGAAAATCACATTTTTTCGCACTCCCGGGGTCAGGAAATTCTGATATTTTTCACACTCCCGGGGTCAGAAAAATCGGATATTTTCACACTCCCGGGGTCAGGAAAATCAGATTTTTTTTCACACTCCCGCGGTCAGGAAAATTGGATATTTTCATACTCCCGGGATCAGGAAAATCGCATTTTTCATACTCCCGGGGTCAGGAAAATCAAAAAAAATTCACATTCCCGGGGTCAGGAAAATCAGATTTTTTTCATACTCCCGGGGTCAGGAAAACTGGATTTTTTTCACACTCCCGGTGTCAGGAAAATTGGATATTTTCATACTCCCGGGGTCAGGAAAATTGCATTTTTCAGACTCCCGGGGTCAGGAAAATCACATTTTTCATACTCCCGGGGTCAGGAAATTTTGATTTTTTTCACACTCCCGGTGTTAGGAAAATCACATTTTTCACACTCCCGGGGTCAAGAAAATCACATTTTTTCACACTCCCGGGGTCAGGAAATTCTGATATTTTTCACACTCCCGGGGTCAGGAAAATCGGATATTTTCACACTCCCGGGGTCAGGAAAATCAGATTTTTTTTCATACTCCCGGGGTCAGGACAATCACATTTTTTCACACTCCCTGGGTCAGGAAATTCTTATTTTTTCCACACTCACGGTGTTAGGAAAATCACATTTTTCACACTCCCGGGGTCAGGAGAATTTAATTTTTTTCACACTCCCGGGGTCAAGAAAATCACATTTTTTCACACTCCCGGGGTCAGGAAATTCTGATATTTTTCACACTCCCGGGGTCAGGAAAATCAGATTTTTTTTCACACTCCCGCGGTCAGTAAAATTGGATATTTTCATACTCCCAGGATCAGGAAAATCGCATTTTTCATACTCCCGGGGTCAGGAAAATCAAAAAAAATTCACATTCCCGGGGTCAGGAAAATCAGATTTTTTTCATACTCCCGGGGTCAGGAAAATTGGATTTTTTTCACACTCCCGGTGTCAGGAAAATTGGATATTTTCACACTCCCGGGGTCAGGAAAATCAGATTTTTTTTCACACTCCCGTGGTCAAGAAAATCACATTTTTTCACACTCCCGGGGTCAGGAAATTCTGATTTTTTTCACACTCCTGGTGTTAGGAAAATCACATTTTTCACACTCCCGGGATCAAGAAAATCACATTTTTTCGCACTCCCGGGGTCAGGAAATTCTGATATTTTTCACACTCCCGGGGTCAGGAAAATCGGATATTTTCACACTCCCGGGGTCAGGAAAATCAGATTTTTTTCATACTCCCGGGATCAAGAAAATCACATTTTTTCACACTACCGGGGTCAGGAAATTCTGATATTTTTCACACTCCCGGGGTCAGGAAAATCGGATAATTTCACACTCCCGGGGTCAGGAAAATCAGATTTTTTTTCACACTCCCGCGGTCAGGAAAATTGGATATTTTCATACTCCCGGGATCAGGAAAATTGCATTTTTCATACTCCCGGGGTCAGGAAAATCAAAAAAAAATTCACATTCCCGGGGTCAGGAAAATCAGATTTTTTTCATACTCCCGGGGTCAGGAAAACTGGATTTTTTTCACACTCCCGGTGTCAGGAAAATTGGATATTTTCATACTCCCGGGGTCAGGAAAATTGCATTTTTCAGACTCCCGGGGTCAGGAAAATCGCATTTTTCATACTCCCGGGGTCAGGAAATTTTGATTTTTTTCACACTCCCGGTGTTAGGAAAATCACATTTTTCACACTCCCGGGGTCAAGAAAATCACATTTTTTCACACTCCCGGGGTCAGGAAATTCTGATATTTTTCACACTCCCGGGGTCAGGAAAATCGGATATTTTCACAATCCCGGGGTCAGGAAAATCAGATTTTTTTTCATACTCCCGGGGTCAGGACAATCACATTTTTTCACACTCCCTGGGTCAGGAAATTCTTATTTTTTCCACACTCACGGTGTTAGGAAAATCACATTTTTCACACTCCCGGGGTCAGGAGAATTTAATTTTTTTCACACTCCCGGGGTCAAGAAAATCACATTTTTTCACACTCCCGGGGTCAGGAAATTCTGATATTTTTCACACTCCCGGGGTCAGGAAAATTGGATATTTTCACACCCCCAGGGTCAGGAAAATCAGATTTGTTTCAGACTCCCGGGGTCAGGAAAATTGGATTTTTTTAACACTCCTGGGGTCAGGAAAATTGGATTTTTTTCACACTCCCAGGGTCAGGAAAATTGGGTTTTTTTCACACTCCCGGGGTCAAGAAAATCACATTTTTTCACACTCCCGGGGTCAGGAAATTCTGATTTTTTCACACTTCCGGGTTCAGGAGATTCTGATTTTTTTCACACTCCTTGGGTCAAGAAAATCACATTTTTTCACACTCTCGGGGTCAGGAAATTCTAATTTTTTTCACACTCCCGGTGTTAGGAAAATCACATTTTTCACACTCCCGGGGTCAGAAAAATTGGATTTTTTCACACTCCTGGGGTCAGTAGAATTTAATTTTTTTCAGACTCCCGGGGTCAAGAAAATCACATTTTTTCACACTCCCGGGGTCAGGAGATTCTGATTTTGTTCACACTCCCGGGGTCAGGAAAATCGGATATTTTCACACTCCCGGGGTCAGGAAAATCAGATTTTTTTCATACTCCCGGGGTCAGGAAAATCACATTTTTTCACACTCCCAGGGTCAAAGGAAATTCTGATTTTTTTCACACTCACGGTGTTAGGAAAATCACATTTTTCACACTCCCGGGGTCAGGAATATTGGATTTCTTCACACTCCCGGGGTCAGGAGAATTTATTTTTTTCAGACTCCTGGGGTCAAGAAAATCACATTTTTTCACACTCCCGGGGTCAGGAAATTCTGATATTTTTCACACTCCCGGGGTCAGGAAAATCGGATATTTTCACACTCCCGGGGTCAGGAAAATCAGATTTTTTTCACACTCCCGGGGTCAAGAAAATCACATTTTTTCACACTCCCGGGGTCAGGAAATTCTGATTTTTTTCACACTCCCGGTGTTAGGAAAATCACATTTTTCACACTCCCAGGATCAAGAAAATCACATTTTTTCGCACTCCCGGGGTCAGGAAATTCTGATAATTTTCACACTCCCGGGGTCAGGAAAATCGGATATTTTCACACTCCCGGGGTCAGGAAAATCAGATTTTTTTTCACACTCCCGCGGTCAGGAAAATTGGATATTTTCATACTCCCGGGATCAGGAAAATCGCATTTTTCATACTCCCGGGGTCAGGAAAATAAAAAAAAATTCACATTCCCGGGGTCAGGAAAATCAGATTTTTTTCATACTCCCGGGGTCAGGAAAACTGGATTTTTTTCACACTCCCGGTGTCAGGAAAATTGGATATTTTCATACTCCCGGGGTCAGGAAAATTGCATTTTTCAGACTCCCGGGGTCAGGAAAATCGCATTTTTCATACTCCCGGGGTCAGGAAATTTTGATTTTTTTCACACTCCCGGTGTTAGGAAAATCACATTTTTCACACTCCCGGGGTCAAGAAAATCACATTTTTTCACACTCCCGGGGTCAGGAAATTCTGATATTTTTCACACTCCCGGGGTCAGGAAAATCGGATATTTTCACACTCCCGGGGTCAGGAAAATCAGATTTTTTTTCATACTCCCGGGGTCAGGACAATCACATTTTTTCACACTCCCTGGGTCAGGAAATTCTTATTTTTTCCACACTCACGGTGTTAGGAAAATCACATTTTTCACACTCCCGGGGTCAGGAGAATTTAATTTTTTTCACACTCCCGGGGTCAAGAAAATCACATTTTTTCACACTCCCGGGGTCAGGAAATTCTGATATTTTTCACACCCCCGGGGTCAGGAAAATCAGATTTTTTTTCACACTCCCGCGGTCAGGAAAATTGGATATTTTCATACTCCCGGGATCAGGAAAATCGCATTTTTCATACTCCCGGGGTCAGGAAAATCAAAAAAAATTCACATTCCCGGGGTCAGGAAAATCAGATTTTTTTCATACTCCCGGGGTCAGGAAAATTGGATTTTTTTCACACTCCCGGTGTCAGGAAAATTGGATATTTTCACACTCCCGGGGTCAGGAAAATCAGATTTTTTTTCACACTCCCGTGGTCAAGAAAATCACATTTTTTCACACTCCCGGGGTCAGGAAATTCTGATTTTTTTCACACTCCCGGTGTTAGGAAAATCACATTTTTCACACTCCCGGGATCAAGAAAATCACATTTTTTCGCACTCCCGGGGTCAGGAAATTCTGATATTTTTCACACTCCCGGGGTCAGGAAAATTGGATATTTTCACACTCCCGGGGTCAGGAAAATCAGATTTTTTTCATACTCCCGGGATCAAGAAAATCACATTTTTTCACACTACCGGGGTCAGGAAATTCTGATATTTTTCACACTCCCGGGGTCAGGAAAATCGGATATTTTCACACTCCCGGGGTCAGGAAAATCAGATTTTTTTTCACACTCCCGCGGTCAGGAAAATTGGATATTTTCATACTCCCGGGATCAGGAAAATCGCATTTTTCATACTCCCGGGGTCAGGAAAATCAAAAAAAATTCACATTCCCGGGGTCAGGAAAATCAGATTTTTTTCATACTCCCGGGGTCAGGAAAACTGGATTTTTTTCACACTCCCGGTGTCAGGAAAATTGGATATTTTCATACTCCCGGGGTCAGGAAAATTGCTTTTTTCAGACTCCCGGGGTCAGGAAAATCGCATTTTTCATACTCCCGGGGTCAGGAAATTTTGATTTTTTTCACACTCCCGGTGTTAGGAAAATCACATTTTTCACACTCCCGGGGTCAAGAAAATCACATTTTTTCACACTCCCGGGGTCAGGAAATTCTGATATTTTTCACACTCCCGGGGTCAGGAAAATCGGATATTTTCACACTCCCGGGGTCAGGAAAATCAGATTTTTTTTCATACTCCCGGGGTCAGGACAATCACATTTTTTCACACTCCCTGGGTCAGGAAATTCTTATTTTTTCCACACTCACGGTGTTAGGAAAATCACATTTTTCACACTCCCGGGGTCAGAAGAATTTAATTTTTTTCACACTCCCGGGGTCAAGAAAATCACATTTTTTCACACTCCCGGGGTCAGGAAATTCTGATATTTTTCACACTCCCGGGGTCAGGAAAATCGGATATTTTCACACCCCCGGGGTCAGGAAAATCAGATTTGTTTCAGACTCCCGGGGTCAGGAAAATTGGATTTTTTTAACACTCCTGGGGTCAGGAAAATCACATTTTTTCACACTCCCGGGGTCAGGAAATTCTGATTTTTTCACACTTCCGGGTTCAGGAGATTCTGATTTTTTTCACACTCCTTGGGTCAAGAAAATCACATTTTTTCACACTCCCGGGGTCAGGAAATTCTAATTTTTTTCACACTCCCGGTGTTAGGAAAATCACATTTTTCACACTCCCGGGGTCAGAAAAATTGGATTTTTTCACACTCCTGGGGTCAGTAGAATTTAATTTTTTTCAGACTCCCGGGGTCAAGAAAATCACATTTTTTCACACTCCCGGGGTCAGGAAAATTGGATTTTTTTAACACTCCCGGGGTCAGGAAAATCACATTTTTTCACACTCCTGGGGTCAGGAGATTCTGATTTTGTTCACACTCGCGGGGTCAAGAAAATCACATTTTTTCACACTCCCGGGGTCAGGAATTTCTGATTTTTGTCACACTCCCGGTGTTAGGAAAATCACATTTTTCACACTCCCGGGATCAAGAAAATCACATTTTTTCACACTCCCGGGGTCAGGAAATTCTGATATTTTTCACACTCCCGGGGTCAGGAAAATCGGATATTTTCACACCCCCGGGGTCAGGAAAATCAGATTTTTTTCAGACTCCCAGGGTCAGGAAAATTGGATTTTTTAACACTCCTGGGGTCAGGAAAATTGGATTTTTTTCACACTCCCAGGGTCTGGAAAATTGGGTTTTTTTCACACTCCCGGGGTCAAGAAAATCACATTTTTTCACACTCCCGGGGTCAGGAAATTCTGATTTTTTCACACTCCCGGGTTCAGGAGATTCTGATTTTTTTCACACTCCTTGTGTCAAGAAAATCACTTTTTTCACACTCCCGGGGTCAGGAAATTCTAATTTTTTTCACACTCCCGGTGTTAGGAAAATCACATTTTTCACACTCCCGGGGTCAGAAAAATTGGATTTTTTCACACTCCTGGGGTCAGGAGAATTTAATTTTTTTCAGACTCCCGGGGTCAAAAAAATCACATTTTTTCACACTCCCGGGGTCAGGAAAATTGGATTTTTTTAACACTCCCGGGGTCAGGAAAATTGGATTTTTTTCACACTCCCGGGGTCAGGAAAATTGGGTTTTTTTCACACTCCCGGGGTCAAGAAAATCACATTTTTTCACACTCCCGGGATCAGGAGATTCTGATTTTGTTCACACTCCCGGGGTCAAGAAAATCACATTTTTTCACACTCCCGGGGTCAGGAATTTCTGATTTTTTTCACACTCCCGGTGTTAGGAAAATCACATTTTTCACACTCTCGGGGTCAAGAAAATCACATTTTTTATCACTACCGGGGTCAGGAAATTCTGATATTTTTCACACTCCCGGGGTCAGGAAAATCGGATATTTTCACACTCCCGGGGTCAGGAAAATCAGATTTTTTTTCATACTCCTGTGGTCAGGACAATCACATTTTTTCACACTCCCTGGGTCAGGAAATTCTTATTTTTTCCACACACACGGTGTTAGGAAAATCACATTTTTCACACTCCCGGGGTCAGGAGAATTTAATTTTTTTCACACTCCCGGGGTCAAGAAAATCACATTTTTTCACACTTCCGGGGTCAGGAAATTCTGATATTTTTCACACTCCCGGGGTCAGGAAAATCGGATATTTTCACACTCCCGGGGTCAGGAAAATCAGATTTTTTTTCATACTCCCGAGGTCAGGACAATCACATTTTTTCACACTCCCTGGGTCAGGAAATTCTTATTTTTTCCACACTCACGGTGTTAGGAAAATCACATTTTTCACACTCCCGGGGTCAGGAGAATTTAATTTTTTTCACACTCCCGGGGTCAAGAAAATCACATTTTTTCACACTCCCGGGGTCAGGAAATTCTGATATTTTTCACACTCCCGGGGTCACGAAAATCGGATATTTTCACACCCCCGGGGTCAGGAAAATCAGATTTGTTTCAGACTCCCGGGGTCAGGAAAATTGGATTTTTTTAACACTCCTGGGGTCAGGAAAATTGGATTTTTTTCACACTCCCAGGGTCAGGAAAATTGGGTTTTTTTCACACTCCCGGGGTCAAGAAAATCACATTTTTTCACACTCCCGGGGTCAGGAAATTCTGATTTTTTCACACTTCCGGGTTCAGGAGATTCTGATTTTTTTCACACTCCTTGGGTCAAGAAAATCACATTTTTTCACACTCCCGGGGTCAGGAAATTCTAATTTTTTTCACACTCCCGGTGTTAGGAAAATCACATTTTTCACACTCCCGGGGTCAGAAAAATTGGATTTTTTCACACTCCTGGGGTCAGTAGAATTTAATTTTTTTCAGACTCCCGGGGTCAAGAAAATCACATTTTTTCACACTCCCGGGGTCAGGAAAATTGGATTTTTTTAACACTCCCGGGGTCAGGAAAATTGGATTTTTTTCACACTCCCGCGGTCAGGAAAATTGGGTTTTTTTCACACTCCCGGGGTCAGGAGATTCTGATTTTGTTCACACTCCCGGGGTCAAGAAAATCACATTTTTTCACACTCCCGGGGTCAGGAATTTCTGATTTTTTCACACTCCCGGTGTTACGAAAATCACATTTTTCACACTCCCGGGATCAAGAAAATCACATTTTTTCACACTCCCGGGGTCAGGAAATTCTGATATTTTTCACACTCCCGGGGTCAGGAAAATCGGATATTTTCACACTCCCGGGGTCAGGAAAATCAGATTTTTTTTCATACTCCTGTGGTCAGGACAATCACATTTTTTCACACTCCCTGGGTCAGGAAATTCTTATTTTTTCCACACTCACGGTGTTAGGAAAATCACATTTTTCACACTCCCGGGGTCAGGAGAATTTAATTTTTTTCACACTCCCGGGGTCAAGAAAATCACATTTTTTCACACTCCCAGGGTCAGGAAATTCTGATATTTTTCACACTCCCGGGGTCAGGAAAATCGGATATTTTCACACCCCGGGGTCAGGAAAATCAGATTTTTTTCAGACTCCCAGGGTCAGGAAAATTGGATTTTTTTAACACTCCTGGGGTCAGGAAAATTGGATTTTTTTCACACTCCCAGGGTCTGGAAAATTGGGTTTTTTTCACACTCCCGGGGTCAAGAAAATCACATTTTTTCACACTCCCGGGGTCAGGAAATTCTGATTTTTTCACACTCCCGGGTTCAGGAGATTCTGATTTTTTTCACACTCCTTGTGTCAAGAAAATCACATTTTTTCACACTCCCGGGGTCAGGAAATTCTAATTTTTTTCACACTCCCGGTGTTAGGAAAATCACATTTTTCACACTCCCGGGGTCAGAAAAATTGGATTTTTTCACACTCCTGGGGTCAGGAGAATTTAATTTTTTTCAGACTCCCGGGGTCAAGAAAATCACATTTTTTCACACTCCCGGGGTCAGGAAAATTGGATTTTTTTAACACTCCCGGGGTCAGGAAAATTGGATTTTTTTCACACTCCCGGGGTCAGGAAAATTGGGTTTTTTTCACACTCCCGGGGTCAAGAAAATCACATTTTTTCACACTCCCGGGGTCAGGAGATTCTGATTTTGTTCACACTCCCGGGGTCAAGAAAATCACATTTTTTCACACTCCCGGGGTCAGGAATTTCTGATTTTTTTTCACACTCCCGGTGTTAGGAAAATCACATTTTTCACACTCTCGGGGTCAAGAAAATCACATTTTTTATCACTACCGGGGTCAGGAAATTCTGATATTTTTCACACTCCCGGGGTCAGGAAAATCGGATATTTTCACACTCCCGGGGTCAGGAAAATCAGATTTTTTTTCATACTCCTGTGGTCAGGACAATCACATTTTTTCACACTCCCTGGGTCAGGAAATTCTTATTTTTTCCACACTCACGGTGTTAGGAAAATCACATTTTCACACTCCCGGGGTCAGGAGAATTTAATTTTTTTCACACTCCTGGGGTCAAGAAAATCACATTTTTTCACACTCCCGGGGTCAGGAAATTCTGATATTTTTCACACTCCCGGGGTCAGGAAAATCGGATATTTTCACACCCCCGGGGTCAGGAAAATCAGATTTTTTTCAGACTCCCAGGGTCAGGAAAATTGGATTTTTTTAACACTCCTGGGGTCGGGAAAATTGGATTTTTTTCACACTCCCAGGGTCAGGAAAATTGGGTTTTTTTCACACTCCCGGGGTCAAGAAAATCACATTTTTTCACATTCCCGGGGTCAGGAAATTCTGATTTTTTCACACTCCCGGGTTCAGGAGATTCTGATTTTTTTAACACTCCTTGTGTCAAGAAAATCACATTTTTCACACTCCCGGGGTCAGGAAATTCTAATTTTTTTCACACTCCCGGTGTTAGGAAAATCACATTTTTCACACTCCCGGGGTCAGAAAAATTGGATTTTTTCACACTCCTGGGGTCAGGAGAATTTAATTTTTTTCAGACTCCCGGGGTCAAGAAAATCACATTTTTTCACACTCCCGGGGTCAGGAAAATTGGATTTTTTTAACACTCCCGGGGTCAGGAAAATTGGATTTTTTTCACACTCCCGGGGTCAGGAAAATTGGGTTTTTTTCACACTCCCGGGGTCAAGAAAATCACATTTTTTCACACTCCCGGGGTCAGGAGATTCTGATTTTGTTCACACTCCCGGGGTCAAGAAAATCACATTTTTTCACACTCCCGGGGTCAGGAATTTCTGATTTTTTTCACACTCCCGGTGTTAGGAAAATCACATTTTTCACACTCTCGGGGTCAAGAAAATCACATTTTTTATCACTACCGGGGTCAGGAAATTCTGATATTTTTCACACTCCCGGGGTCAGGAAAATCGGATATTTTCACACTCCCGGGGTCAGGAAAATCAGATTTTTTTTCATACTCCTGTGGTCAGGACAATCACATTTTTTCACACTCCCTGGGTCAGGAAATTCTTATTTTTTCCACACACACGGTGTTAGGAAAATCACATTTTTCACACTCCCGGGGTCAGGAGAATTTAATTTTTTTCACACTCCCGGGGTCAAGAAAATCACATTTTTTCACACTCCCGGGGTCAGGAAATTCTGATATTTTTCACACTCCCGGGGTCAGGAAAATCGGATATTTTCACACCCCCGGGGTCAGGAAAATCAGATTTTTTTCAGACTCCCAGGGTCAGGAAAATTGGATATTTTTAACACTCCTGGGGTCAGGAAAATTGGATTTTTTTCACACTCCCAGGGTCAGGAAAATTGGGTTTTTTTCACACTCCCGGGGTCAAGAAAATCACATTTTTTCACACTCCCGGGGTCAGGAAATTCTGATTTTTTCACACTCCCGGGTTCAGGAGATTCTGATTTTTTTCACACTCCTTGTGTCAAGAAAATCACATTTTTTCACACTCCCGGGGTCAGGAAATTCTAATTTTTTTCACACTCCCGGTGTTAGGAAAATCACATTTTTCACACTCCCGGGGTCAGAAAAATTGGATTTTTTCACACTCCTGCGGTCAGGAGAATTTAATTTTTTTCAGACTCCCGGGGTCAAGAAAATCACATTTTTTCACACTCCCGGGGTCAGGAAAATTGGATTTTTTAACACTCCCGGGGTCAGGAAAATTGGATTTTTTTCACACTCCCGGGGTCAGGAAAATTGGGTTTTTTTCACACTCCCGGGGTCAAGAAAATCACATTTTTTCACACTCCCGGGGTCAGGAGATTCTGATTTTGTTCACACTCCCGGGGTCAAGAAAATCACATTTTTTCACATTCCCGGGGTCAGGAGATTCTGATTTTGTTCACACTCCCGGGGTCAAGAAAATCACATTTTTTCACACTCCCGGGGTCAGGAATTTCTGATTTTTTTTCACACTCCCGGTGTTAGGAAAATCACATTTTTCACACTCTCGGGGTCAAGAAAATCACATTTTTTATCACTCCCGGGGTCAGGAAATTCTGATATTTTTCACACTCCCGGGGTCAGGAAAATCGAATATTTTCACACTCCCGGGGTCAGGAAAATCAGATTTTTTTTCATACTCCCGTGGTCAGGAAAAATCACATTTTTTCACACTCCCAGGGTGAGGAAATTCTGATTTTTTTCACACTCACGGTGTTAGGAAAATCACATTTTTCACACTCCCGGCGTCAGGAAAATTGGATTTTTTCACACTCCCGGGGTCAGGAGTATTTAATTTTTTTCACACTCCCGGGGTCAAGAAAATCACATTTATTCACAGTCCCGGGGTCTGGAAATTCTGATATTTTTCACACTCCCGGGGACAGGAAAATCGGATATTTTCACACTCCCGGGGTCAGGAAAATCAGATTTTTTTCACACTCCCGGGGTCAGGAAAATTGGATATTTTCATACTCCCGGGGTCAGGAAAATCTGATATTTTCACAATCCCTGGGTCAGGAAAATTGGATATTTTCATACTTCCGGGGTCAGGAAAATTGCATTTTTCAGACTCCCGGGGTCAGGAAAATCGCATTTTTCATACTCCCGGGGTCAGGAAAATCACATTTTTTCACACTCCCGGGGTCAGGAGATTCTGATTTTTTTCACACTCCCGGGGTCAAGAAAATCACATTTTTTCACACTCCCGGGGTCAGGAGATTCTGATATTTTTCACACTCCCGGGGTCAGGAAAATCTGATATTTTCACACCCCCGGGGTCAGGAAAATCAGATTTTTTTCATACTCCCGGGGTCAGGAAAATTGGATTTTTTTCACATTCCCGGGGTCAGGAAAATTGGATATTTTCACAATCCCGGGGTCAGGAAAATTGGATATTTTCATACTTCCGGGGTCAGGAAAATTGCATTTTTCAGACTCCCGGGGTCAGGAAAATCGCATTTTTCATTCTCCCGGGGTCAGGAAAATTGGGTTTTTTTCACACTCCCGGGGTCAAGAAAATCACATTTTTCACACTCCCGGGGTCAGGAGATTCTGATTTTTTTCACACTCCCGGGGTCAAGAAAATCACATTTTTTCACACTCACGGGGTCAGGAATTTCTAATTTTTTTCACATTCCCGGTGTTAGGAAAATCACATTTTTCACACTCCCGGGGTCAGAAAAATTGGGTTTTTTCACACTCCCGGGGTCAGGAAAATGGGATTCTTTTAACACTCCCGGGGTCAGGAAAATTGGATTTTTTCACACTCCCGGGGTCAGGAAAATTGGGTTTTTTTCACACTCCCGGGGTCAAGAAAATCACATTTTTTCACACTCCCGGGGTCAGGAGATTCTGATTTTTTTCCCACTCCCGGGGTCAAGAAAATCACATTTTTTCACACTCCCGGGTTCAGGAAATTCTGATTTTTTTCACACTCCCGGTGTTAGGAAAATCATATTTTTCACACTCCCGGGATCAAGAAAATCACATTTTTTCACACTCCCGGGGTAAGGAAATTCTGATATTTTTCACACTCCCGGGGTCAGGAAAATCGGATATTTTCACACTCACGGGGTCAGGAAAATCAGATTTTTTTTTCATACTCCCGGGGTCAGGAAAAATCACATTTTTTCACACTCCCAGGGTCAGGAAATTCTTCTTTTTTTCACACTCACGGAGTTAGGAAAATCACATTTTTCACACTCCCGGGGTCAGGAAAATTGGATTTTTTCACACTCCCGGGGTCAGGAGTATTTAATTTTTTTCACACTCCCGGGGTCAAGAAAATCACATTTATTCACAGTCCCGGGGTCAGGAAATTCTAATTTTTTTCACACTCCCGGTGTTAGGAAAATCACATTTTTCACACTCCCTGGGTCAGAAAAATTGGATTTTTTCACACTCTTGGGGTCAGGAGAATTTAATTTTTTTCAGACTCCCGGGGTCAAGAAAATCACATTTTTTCACACTCCCGGGGTCAGGAAAATTGGATTTTTTTAACACTCCCGGGGTCAGGAAAATTGGATTTTTTTTCACACTCCCGGGGTCAAGAAAATCACATTTTTTCACACTCCCGGGGTCAGGAATTTCTGATTTTTTTCACACTCCCGGTGTTAGGAAAATCACATTTTTCACACTCTCGGGGTCAAGAAAATCACATTTTTATCACTCCCGGGGTCAGGAAATTCTGATATTTTTCACAATCCCGGGGACAGGAAAATCGGATATTTTAACACTCCCGGGGTCAGGAAAATCAGATTTTTTTTCACACTCCCGGGGTCAGGAAAATTAGATATTTTCATACTCCCGGGGTCAGGAAAATCTGATATTTTCACACTCCCTGGGTCAGGAAAATTGGATATTTTCATACTTCAGGGGTCAGGAAAATTGCATTTTTCAGACTCCCGGGGTCAGGAAAATCGCATTTTTCATACTCCCGGGGTCAGGAAAATCACATTTTTTCACACTCCCGGGGTCAGGAGATTCTGATTTTTTTCACACTCCCGGGGTCAAGAAAATCACATTTTTTCACACTCACGGGGTCAGGAAATTCTAATTTTTTCACACTCCCGGTGGTAGGAAAATCACATTTTTCACACTCCCGGTGTCAGAAAAATTGGGATTTTTCACACTCCCGGGGTCAGGAGAATTTAATTTTTTTCACACTCCCGGGGTCAGGAAAATGGGATTCTTTTAACACTCCCGGGGTCAGGAAAATTGGATTTTTTTCACACTCCCGGGGTCAAGAAAATCACATTTTTTCACACTCCCGGGGTCAGTAGATTCTGATTTTTTTCACACTCCCGGGTTCAAGAAAATCACATTTTTTCACACTCCCGGGGTCAGGAAATTTTCATTTTTTTAACACTCCCGGTGTTAGGAAAATCACATTTTTCACACTCCCGGGGTCAAGAAAATCTGATATTTTCACACCCCCGGGGTCAGGAAAATCAGATTTTTTTCATACTCCCGTGGTCAGGAAAATTGGATTTTTTTCACATTCCCGGGGTCAGGAAAATTGGATATTTTCACACTCCCGGGGTAAGGAAAATTGGATATTTTCATACTTCCGGGGTCAGGAAAATTGCATTTTTCAGACTCCAGGGGTCAGGAAAATCGCATTTTTCATTCTCCCGGGGTCAGGAAAATTGGGTTTTTTTCACACTCCCGGGGTCAAGAAAATCACATTTTTCACACTCCCGGGGTCAGGAGATTCTGATTTTTTTCACACTCCCGGGGTCAAGAAAATCACATTTTTTCACACTCACGGGGTCAGAAAAATTGGGTTTTTTCACACTCCCGGGGTCAGGAGAATTTAATTTTTTTCACACTCCCGGGGTCAGGAAAATGGGATTCTTTTAACACTCCCGGGGTCAGGAAAATTGGATTTTTTTCACACTCCCGGGGTCAGGAAAATTGGGGTTTTTTCACACTCCCGGGGTCAAGAAAATCACATTTTTTCACACTCCCGGGGTCAGGAGATTCTGATTTTTTTCACACTCCCAGGGTCAAGAAAATCACATTTTTTCACACTCCCGGGGTCAGGAAATTCTGATTTTTTTCACACTCCCGGTGTTAGGAAAATCACATTTTTCACACTCCCGGGATCAAGAAAATCACATTTTTTCACACTCCCGGGGTCAGGAAATTCTGATATTTTTCACACTCCCGGGGTCAGGAAAATCGGATATTTTCACACTATCGGGGTCAGGAAAATCAGATTTTTTTCATACTCCCGGGGTCAGGAAAATCACATTTTTTCACACTCCCAGGGTCAGGAAATTCTGATTTTTTTTCACACTCACGGTGTTAGGAAAATCACATTTTTCACACTCCCGGGGTCAGGAATATTGGAATTTTTCACACTCCCGGGGTCAGGAAAATCGGATATTTTCACACTCCCGGGGTTAGGAAAATCAGATTTTTTTTCACACTCCCGCGGTCAGGAAAATTGGATATTTTCATACTCCCGGGATCAGGAAAATTGAATTTTTCAGACTCCCGGGGTCAGGAAAATCGCATTTTTCATACTCCCGGGGTCAGGAAAATCAAATATTTCACATTCCCGGTGTTAGGAAAATCACATTTTTCACACTCGAGGGGTCAGGAAAATTGGGTTTTTTTCACACTCCCGGGGTCAAGAAAATCACATTTTTTTCACACTCCCGGGGTCAGGAGATTCTGATTTTTTTCACACTCCCGGGGTCAGGAAAATCACATTTTTTCACACTCCCGGGGTCAGGAAATTCTAATTTTTTTCACACTCCCGGTGTTAGGAAAATCACATTTTTCACACTCCCGGGGTCAGAAAAATTGGATTTTTTCACACTCCCGGGGTCAGGAGAATTTAATTTTTTTCACACTCCCGGGGTCAAGAAAATCACATTTTTTCACACTCCCGGGGTCAGGAAAATTGGATTTTTTAACACTCCCGGGGTCAGGAAAATTAGATTTTTTTCACACTCCCGGGGTCAGGAAAATTGGGTTTTTTTCACACTCCCGGGGTCAAGAAAATCACATTTTTTCACACTACCGGGGTCAGGAATTTCTGATTTTTTCACACTCCCGGTGTTAGGAAAATCACATTTTTCACACTCCCGGGGTAAAGAAAATCACATTTTTTCACGCTCCCGGGGTCAGGAAATTCTGATTTTTTTCACACTCCCAGGGTCAAGAAAATCACATTTTTTCACACTCCCGGGGTCAGGAAATTCTGATTTTTTTCACACTCCCGGTGTTAGGAAAATCACATTTTTCACACTCCCGGGATCAAGAAAATCACATTTTTTCACACTCCCGGGGTCAGGAAATTCTGATATTTTTCACACTCCCGGGGTCAGGAAAATCGGATATTTTCACACTATCGGGGTCAGGAAAATCAGATTTTTTTCATACTCCCGGGGTCAGGAAAATCACATTTTTTCACACTCCCAGGGTCAGGAAATTCTGATTTTTTTTCACACTCACGGTGTTAGGAAAATCACATTTTTCACACTCCCGGGGTCAGGAATATTGGAATTTTTCACACTCCCGGGGTCAGGAAAATCGGATATTTTCACACTCCCGGGGTTAGGAAAATCAGATTTTTTTTCACACTCCCGCGGTCAGGAAAATTGGATATTTTCATACTCCCGGGATCAGGAAAATTGAATTTTTCAGACTCCCGGGGTCAGGAAAATCGCATTTTTCATACTCCCGGGGTCAGGAAAATCAAATATTTCACATTCCCGGTGTTAGGAAAATCACATTTTTCACACTCGAGGGGTCAGGAAAATTGGGTTTTTTTCACACTCCCGGGGTCAAGAAAATCACATTTTTTTCACACTCCCGGGGTCAGGAGATTCTGATTTTTTTCACACTCCCGGGGTCAGGAAAATCACATTTTTTCACACTCCCGGGGTCAGGAAATTCTAATTTTTTTCACACTCCCGGTGTTAGGAAAATCACATTTTTCACACTCCCGGGGTCAGAAAAATTGGATTTTTTCACACTCCCGGGGTCAGGAGAATTTAATTTTTTTCACACTCCCGGGGTCAAGAAAATCACATTTTTTCACACTCCCGGGGTCAGGAAAATTGGATTTTTTAACACTCCCGGGGTCAGGAAAATTAGATTTTTTTCACACTCCCGGGGTCAGGAAAATTGGGTTTTTTTCACACTCCCGGGGTCAAGAAAATCACATTTTTTCACACTACCGGGGTCAGGAATTTCTGATTTTTTTCACACTCCCGGTGTTAGGAAAATCACATTTTTCACACTCCCGGGGTAAAGAAAATCACATTTTTTCACGCTCCCGGGGTCAGGAGATTCTGATTTCTTTCACACTCCCGGGGTCAAGAAAATCACATTTTTTCACACTCCCGGGGTCAGGAAATTCTAATTTTTTTCACACTCCCGGTGTTAGGAAAATCACATTTTTCACACTCCCGGGGTCAGAAAAATTGGATTTTTTCACACTCCCGGGGTCAGGAGAATTTAATTTTTTTCACACTCCCGGGGTCAAGAAAATCACTTTTTTTCACACTCCCGGGGTCAGGAGATTCTGATTTTTTTCACACTCCCAGGGTCAAGAAAATCACATTTTTTCACACTCCCGGGGTCAGGAATTTCTGATTTTATTCACACTCCCGGTGTTAGGAAAATCACATTTTTCACACTCCCGGGGTAAAGAAAATCACATTTTTTCACACTCCCGGGGTCAGGAGATTCTGATTTCTTTCACACTCCCGGGGTCAAGAAAATCACATTTTTTCACACTCCCGGGGTCAGGAAATTCTAATTTTTTTCACACTCCCAGTGTTAGGAAAATCACATTTTTCACACTCCTGGGGTGAGAAAAATTGGATTTTTTCACACTCCCGGGGTCAGGAGAATTTAATTTTTTTCACACTCCCGGGGTCAAGAAAATCACATTTTTTCACACTCCCGGGGTCAGGAGATTCTGATTTTTTTCACACTCCCGGGGTCAAGAAAATCACATTTTTCACACTCCCGGGGTCAGGAAATTCTGATTTTTTTCACACTCCCGGTATTAGGAAAATCACATTTTTCACACTCCCCGGGTCAAGAAAATCACATTTTTTCACACTCCCGGGGTCAGTAAATTCTGATATTTTTCACACTCCCGGGGTCAGGAAAATCAGATTTTTTTTCATACTCCTGGGGTCAGGACAATCACATTTTTTCACACTCCCTGGGTCAGGAAATTCTTATTTTTTCCACACTCTCGGTGTTAAGAAAATCACATTTTTCACACTCCCGGGGACAGGAAAATTGGATTTTTTCACACTCCCGGGGTCAGGAGAATTTAATTTTTTTCACACTCCCGGGGTCAAGAAAATCACATTTTTTCACACTCCCGGGGTCAGGAAATTCTGATATTTTTCACACTCCCGGGGTCAGGAAAATCGGATATTTTCACACCCCCGGGTTCAGGAAAATCAGATTTTTTTCATACTCCTGGGGTCAGGAAAATTGGATTTTTTTCACACTCCCAGGGTCAGGAAAATTGGGTTTTTTTCACACTCCCGGGGTCAAGAAACTCACATTTTTTCACACTCCCGGGGTCAGGAAATTCTGATTTTTTCACACTCCCGGGGTCAGGAGTTTCTGATTTTTTTCACACTCCCGGGGTCAAGAAAATCACATTTTTTTCACACTTCCGGGGTCAGGAAATTCTAATTTTTTTTCACACTCCCGGTGTTAGGAAAATCACATTTTTCACACTCCCGGGGTCAGAAGAATTTGATTTTTTCACACTCCCGCGGTCAGGAGAATTTAATTTTTTTCAGACTCCCGGGGTCAAGAAAATCACATTTTTTCACACTCCCGGGGTCAGGAAAATTGGATTTTTTTCACACTCCCGGGGTCAGGAAAATCACATTTTTTCACACTCCCGGGGTCAGGAGATTCTGATTTTGTTCACACTCCCGGGGTCAAGAAAATCACATTTTTTCACACTCCCGGGGTCAGGAATTTCTGATTTTTTTCACACTCCCGGTGTTAGGAAAATCACATTTTTCACACTCCCGGGGTCAAGAAAATCACATTTTTTATCACTCCCGGGGTCAGGAAATTCTGATATTTTTCACACTCCCGGGGTCAGGAAAATCGGATATTTTCACACTCCCGGGGTCAGAAAAATCAGATTTTTTTTTCACACTCCCAGGGTCAGGAAAATTGGGTTTTTTTCACACTCCCGGGGTCAAGAAAATCACATTTTTTCACACTCCCGGGGTCAGGAAATTCTAATTTTTTTTTCACACTCCCGGTGTTAGGAAAATCACATTTTTCACACTCCCGGGGTCAGAAGAATTGGATTTTTTCACACTCCCGGGGTCAGGAGAATTTAATTTTTTTCAGACTCCCGGGGTCAAGAAAATCACATTTTTTCACACTCCCGGGGTCAGGAAAATTGGTTTTTTTTCACACTCCCGGGGTCAAGAAAATCACATTTTTTCACACTCCCGGGGTCAGGAGATTCTGATTTTTTCACACTCCTGGGGTCAAGAAAATCACATTTTTTCACACTCCCGGGGACAGGAAATTCTAATTTTTTCACACTCCCGGTGTTAGGACAATCACATTTTTCACACTCCCGGGGTCAAGAAAATCACATTTTTTATCACTCCCGGGGTCAGGAAATGCTGCTATTTTTCACACTCCCGGGGTCAGGAAAATCGGATATTTTCACACTCCCGGGGTCAGGAAAATCAGATTTTTTTTCATACTCCCGGGGTCAGGAAAAATCACATTTTTTCACACTCCTGGGGTCAGGAATTTCTGATTTTTTTCACACTCCCGGTGTTAGGAAAATCACATTTTTCACACTCCCGGGGTCAAGAAAATCACATTTTTTATCACTCCCGGGGTCAGGAAATTTTGATATTTTTCACACTCCCGGGGTCAGGAAAATCGGATATTTTCACACTCCCGGGGTCAGAAAAATCAGATTTTTTTTCACACTCCCAGGGTCAGGAAAATTGGGTTTTTTTCACACTCCCGGGGTCAAGAAAATCACATTTTTTCACACTCCCGGGGTCAGGAAATTCTAATTTTTTTCACAATCCCGGTGTTAGGAAAATCACATTTTTCACACTCCCGGGGTCAGGAGAATTTAATTTTTTTCAGACTCCCGGGGTCAGGAAAATCGGATATTTTCACACTCCCGGGGTCAGAAAAATCAGATTTTTTTTCACACTCCCAGGGTCAGGAAAATTGGGTTTTTTTCACACTCCCGGGGTCAAGAAAATCACATTTTTTCACACTCCCGGGGTCAGGAAAATTGGATTTTTTCACACTCCCGGGGTCAGGAAAATTGGGTTTTTTTCACACTCCCGGGGTCAAGAAAATCACATTTTTTCACACTCCCGGGGTCAGGAAAATTGGATTCTTTTAACACTCCCGGGGTCAGGAAAATTGGATTTTTTCACACTCCCGGGGTCAGGAAAATTGGGTTTTTTTCACACTCCCGGGGTCAAGAAAATCACATTTTTTCACACTCCCGGGGTCAGGAGATTCTGATTTTTTTCCCACTCCCGGGGTCAAGAAAATCACATTTTTTCACACTCCCGGGTTCAGGAAATTCTGATTTTTTTCACACTCCCGGTGTTAGGAAAATCATATTTTTCACACTCCCGGGATCAAGAAAATCACATTTTTTCACACTCCCGGGGTAAGGAAATTCTGATATTTTTCACACTCCCGGGGTCAGGAAAATCGGATATTTTCACACTCACGGGGTCAGGAAAATCAGATTTTTTTTTCATACTCCCGGGGTCAGGAAAAATCACATTTTTTCACACTCCCAGGGTCAGGAAATTCTTCTTTTTTTCACACTCACGGAGTTAGGAAAATCACATTTTTCACACTCCCGGGGTCAGGAAAATTGGATTTTTTCACACTCCCGGGGTCAGGAGTATTTAATTTTTTTCACACTCCCGGGGTCAAGAAAATCACATTTATTCACAGTCCCGGGGTCAGGAAATTCTAATTTTTTTCACACTCCCGGTGTTAGGAAAATCACATTTTTCACACTCCCTGGGTCAGAAAAATTGGATTTTTTCACACTCTTGGGGTCAGGAGAATTTAATTTTTTTCAGACTCCCGGGGTCAAGAAAATCACATTTTTTCACACTCCCGGGGTCAGGAAAATTGGATTTTTTTAACACTCCCGGGGTCAGGAAAATTGGATTTTTTTTCACACTCCCGGGGTCAAGAAAATCACATTTTTTCACACTCCCGGGGTCAGGAATTTCTGATTTTTTTCACACTCCCGGTGTTAGGAAAATCACATTTTTCACACTCTCGGGGTCAAGAAAATCACATTTTTATCACTCCCGGGGTCAGGAAATTCTGATATTTTTCACAATCCCGGGGACAGGAAAATCGGATATTTTAACACTCCCGGGGTCAGGAAAATCAGATTTTTTTTCACACTCCCGGGGTCAGGAAAATTAGATATTTTCATACTCCCGGGGTCAGGAAAATCTGATATTTTCACACTCCCTGGGTCAGGAAAATTGGATATTTTCATACTTCAGGGGTCAGGAAAATTGCATTTTTCAGACTCCCGGGGTCAGGAAAATCGCATTTTTCATACTCCCGGGGTCAGGAAAATCACATTTTTTCACACTCCCGGGGTCAGGAGATTCTGATTTTTTTCACACTCCCGGGGTCAAGAAAATCACATTTTTTCACACTCACGGGGTCAGGAAATTCTAATTTTTTCACACTCCCGGTGGTAGGAAAATCACATTTTTCACACTCCCGGTGTCAGAAAAATTGGGATTTTTCACACTCCCGGGGTCAGGAGAATTTAATTTTTTTCACACTCCCGGGGTCAGGAAAATGGGATTCTTTTAACACTCCCGGGGTCAGGAAAATTGGATTTTTTTCACACTCCCGGGGTCAAGAAAATCACATTTTTTCACACTCCCGGGGTCAGTAGATTCTGATTTTTTTCACACTCCCGGGTTCAAGAAAATCACATTTTTTCACACTCCCGGGGTCAGGAAATTTTCATTTTTTTAACACTCCCGGTGTTAGGAAAATCACATTTTTCACACTCCCGGGGTCAAGAAAATCTGATATTTTCACACCCCCGGGGTCAGGAAAATCAGATTTTTTTCATACTCCCGTGGTCAGGAAAATTGGATTTTTTTCACATTCCCGGGGTCAGGAAAATTGGATATTTTCACACTCCCGGGGTAAGGAAAATTGGATATTTTCATACTTCCGGGGTCAGGAAAATTGCATTTTTCAGACTCCAGGGGTCAGGAAAATCGCATTTTTCATTCTCCCGGGGTCAGGAAAATTGGGTTTTTTTCACACTCCCGGGGTCAAGAAAATCACATTTTTCACACTCCCGGGGTCAGGAGATTCTGATTTTTTTCACACTCCCGGGGTCAAGAAAATCACATTTTTTCACACTCACGGGGTCAGAAAAATTGGGTTTTTTCACACTCCCGGGGTCAGGAGAATTTAATTTTTTTCACACTCCCGGGGTCAGGAAAATGGGATTCTTTTAACACTCCCGGGGTCAGGAAAATTGGATTTTTTTCACACTCCCGGGGTCAGGAAAATTGGGGTTTTTTCACACTCCCGGGGTCAAGAAAATCACATTTTTTCACACTCCCGGGGTCAGGAGATTCTGATTTTTTTCACACTCCCAGGGTCAAGAAAATCACATTTTTTCACACTCCCGGGGTCAGGAAATTCTGATTTTTTTCACACTCCCGGTGTTAGGAAAATCACATTTTTCACACTCCCGGGATCAAGAAAATCACATTTTTTCACACTCCCGGGGTCAGGAAATTCTGATATTTTTCACACTCCCGGGGTCAGGAAAATCGGATATTTTCACACTATCGGGGTCAGGAAAATCAGATTTTTTTCATACTCCCGGGGTCAGGAAAATCACATTTTTTCACACTCCCAGGGTCAGGAAATTCTGATTTTTTTTCACACTCACGGTGTTAGGAAAATCACATTTTTCACACTCCCGGGGTCAGGAATATTGGAATTTTTCACACTCCCGGGGTCAGGAAAATCGGATATTTTCACACTCCCGGGGTTAGGAAAATCAGATTTTTTTTCACACTCCCGCGGTCAGGAAAATTGGATATTTTCATACTCCCGGGATCAGGAAAATTGAATTTTTCAGACTCCCGGGGTCAGGAAAATCGCATTTTTCATACTCCCGGGGTCAGGAAAATCAAATATTTCACATTCCCGGTGTTAGGAAAATCACATTTTTCACACTCGAGGGGTCAGGAAAATTGGGTTTTTTTCACACTCCCGGGGTCAAGAAAATCACATTTTTTCACACTCCCGGGGTCAGGAGATTCTGATTTTTTTCACACTCCCGGGGTCAGGAAAATCACATTTTTTCACACTCCCGGGGTCAGGAAATTCTAATTTTTTTCACACTCCCGGTGTTAGGAAAATCACATTTTTCACACTCCCGGGGTCAGAAAAATTGGATTTTTTCACACTCCCGGGGTCAGGAGAATTTAATTTTTTTCACACTCCCGGGGTCAAGAAAATCACATTTTTTCACACTCCCGGGGTCAGGAAAATTGGATTTTTTAACACTCCCGGGGTCAGGAAAATTAGATTTTTTTCACACTCCCGGGGTCAGGAAAATTGGGTTTTTTTCACACTCCCGGGGTCAAGAAAATCACATTTTTTCACACTACCGGGGTCAGGAATTTCTGATTTTTTTCACACTCCCGGTGTTAGGAAAATCACATTTTTCACACTCCCGGGGTAAAGAAAATCACATTTTTTCACGCTCCCGGGGTCAGGAAATTCTGATTTTTTTCACACTCCCAGGGTCAAGAAAATCACATTTTTTCACACTCCCGGGGTCAGGAAATTCTGATTTTTTTCACACTCCCGGTGTTAGGAAAATCACATTTTTCACACTCCCGGGATCAAGAAAATCACATTTTTTCACACTCCCGGGGTCAGGAAATTCTGATATTTTTCACACTCCCGGGGTCAGGAAAATCGGATATTTTCACACTATCGGGGTCAGGAAAATCAGATTTTTTTCATACTCCCGGGGTCAGGAAAATCACATTTTTTCACACTCCCAGGGTCAGGAAATTCTGATTTTTTTTCACACTCACGGTGTTAGGAAAATCACATTTTTCACACTCCCGGGGTCAGGAATATTGGAATTTTTCACACTCCCGGGGTCAGGAAAATCGGATATTTTCACACTCCCGGGGTTAGGAAAATCAGATTTTTTTTCACACTCCCGCGGTCAGGAAAATTGGATATTTTCATACTCCCGGGATCAGGAAAATTGAATTTTTCAGACTCCCGGGGTCAGGAAAATCGCATTTTTCATACTCCCGGGGTCAGGAAAATCAAATATTTCACATTCCCGGTGTTAGGAAAATCACATTTTTCACACTCGAGGGGTCAGGAAAATTGGGTTTTTTTCACACTCCCGGGGTCAAGAAAATCACATTTTTTCACACTCCCGGGGTCAGGAGATTCTGATTTTTTTCACACTCCCGGGGTCAGGAAAATCACATTTTTTCACACTCCCGGGGTCAGGAAATTCTAATTTTTTTCACACTCCCGGTGTTAGGAAAATCACATTTTTCACACTCCCGGGGTCAGAAAAATTGGATTTTTTCACACTCCCGGGGTCAGGAGAATTTAATTTTTTTCACACTCCCGGGGTCAAGAAAATCACATTTTTTCACACTCCCGGGGTCAGGAAAATTGGATTTTTTAACACTCCCGGGGTCAGGAAAATTAGATTTTTTTCACACTCCCGGGGTCAGGAAAATTGGGTTTTTTTCACACTCCCGGGGTCAAGAAAATCACATTTTTTCACACTACCGGGGTCAGGAATTTCTGATTTTTTTCACACTCCCGGTGTTAGGAAAATCACATTTTTCACACTCCCGGGGTAAAGAAAATCACATTTTTTCACGCTCCCGGGGTCAGGAGATTCTGATTTCTTTCACACTCCCGGGGTCAAGAAAATCACATTTTTTCACACTCCCGGGGTCAGGAAATTCTAATTTTTTTCACACTCCCGGTGTTAGGAAAATCACATTTTTCACACTCCCGGGGTCAGAAAAATTGGATTTTTTCACACTCCCGGGGTCAGGAGAATTTAATTTTTTTCACACTCCCGGGGTCAAGAAAATCACTTTTTTTCACACTCCCGGGGTCAGGAGATTCTGATTTTTTTCACACTCCCAGGGTCAAGAAAATCACATTTTTTCACACTCCCGGGGTCAGGAATTTCTGATTTTATTCACACTCCCGGTGTTAGGAAAATCACATTTTTCACACTCCCGGGGTAAAGAAAATCACATTTTTTCACACTCCCGGGGTCAGGAGATTCTGATTTCTTTCACACTCCCAGGGTCAAGAAAATCACATTTTTTCACACTCCCGGGGTCAGGACAATCACATTTTTTCACACTCCCTGGGTCAGGAAATTCTTATTTTTTCCACACTCACGGTGTTAAGAAAATCACATTTTTCACACTCCCGGGGTCAGGAAAATTGGATTTTTTCACACTCCCGGGGTCAGGAGAATTTAATTTTTTTCACACTCCCGGGGTCAAGAAAATCACATTTTTTCACACTCCCGGGGTCAGGAAATTCTGATATTTTTCACACTCCCGGGGTCAGGAAAATCGGATATTTTCACACCCCCGGGTTCAGGAAAATCAGATTTTTTTCATACTCCCGGGGTCAGTAAAATTGGATTTTTTTAACACTCCCGGGGTCAGGAAAATTGGATATTTTCATACTCCCGGGGTCAGGAAAATTGCATTTTTCAGACTCCCGGGGTCAGGAAAATTGGATTTTTTAAACACTCCTGGGGTCAGGAAAATTGGATTTTTTTCACACTCCCAGGGTCAGGAAAATTGGGTTTTTTTCACACTCCCGGGGTCAAGAAACTCACATTTTTTCACACTCCCGGGGTCAGGAAATTCTGATTTTTTCACACTCCCGGGGTCAGGAGTTTCTGATTTTTTTCACACTCCCGGGGTCAAGAAAATCACATTTTTTTCACACTCCCGGGGTCAGGAAATTCTAATTTTTTTTCACACTCCCGGTGTTAGGAAAATCACATTTTTCACACTCCCGGGGTCAGAAGAATTTGATTTTTTCACACTCCCGCGGTCAGGAGAATTTAATTTTTTTCAGACTCCCGGGGTCAAGAAAATCACATTTTTTCACACTCCCGGGGTCAGGAAAATTGGATTTTTTTCACACTCCCGGGGTCAGGAAAATCACATTTTTTCACACTCCCGGGGTCAGGAGATTCTGATTTTGTTCACACTCCCGGGGTCAAGAAAATCACATTTTTTCACACTCCCGGGGTCAGGAATTTCTGATTTTTTTCACACTCCCGGTGTTAGGAAAATCACATTTTTCACACTCCCGGGGTCAAGAAAATCACATTTTTTATCACTCCCGGGGTCAGGAAATTCTGATATTTTTCACACTCCCGGGGTCAGGAAAATCGGATATTTTCACACTCCCGGGGTCAGAAAAATCAGATTTTTTTTTCACACTCCCAGGGTCAGGAAAATTGGGTTTTTTTCACACTCCCGGGGTCAAGAAAATCACATTTTTTCACACTCCCGGGGTCAGGAAATTCTAATTTTTTTTTCACACTCCCGGTGTTAGGAAAATCACATTTTTCACACTCCCGGGGTCAGAAGAATTGGATTTTTTCACACTCCCGGGGTCAGGAGAATTTAATTTTTTTCAGACTCCCGGGGTCAAGAAAATCACATTTTTTCACACTCCCGGGGTCAGGAAAATTGGTTTTTTTTCACACTCCCGGGGTCAAGAAAATCACATTTTTTCACACTCCCGGGGTCAGGAGATTCTGATTTTTTCACACTCCTGGGGTCAAGAAAATCACATTTTTTCACACTCCCGGGGACAGGAAATTCTAATTTTTTCACACTCCCGGTGTTAGGACAATCACATTTTTCACACTCCCGGGGTCAAGAAAATCACATTTTTTATCACTCCCGGGGTCAGGAAATGCTGCTATTTTTCACACTCCCGGGGTCAGGAAAATCGGATATTTTCACACTCCCGGGGTCAGGAAAATCAGATTTTTTTTCATACTCCCGGGGTCAGGAAAAATCACATTTTTTCACACTCCCGGGGTCAGGAATTTCTGATTTTTTTCACACTCCCGGTGTTAGGAAAATCACATTTTTCACACTCCCGGGGTCAAGAAAATCACATTTTTTATCACTCCCGGGGTCAGGAAATTTTGATATTTTTCACACTCCCGGGGTCAGGAAAATCGGATATTTTCACACTCCCGGGGTCAGAAAAATCAGATTTTTTTTCACACTCCCAGGGTCAGGAAAATTGGGTTTTTTTCACACTCCCGGGGTCAAGAAAATCACATTTTTTCACACTCCCGGGGTCAGGAAATTCTAATTTTTTTCACAATCCCGGTGTTAGGAAAATCACATTTTTCACACTCCCGGGGTCAGGAGAATTTAATTTTTTTCAGACTCCCGGGGTCAAGAAAATCACATTTTTTCACACTCCCGGGGTCAGGAAAATTGGTTTTTTTTTCACACTCCCGGGGTCAAGAAAATCACATTTTTTCACACTCCCGGGGTCAGGAGATTCTGATTTTTTCACACTCCTGGGGTCAAGAAAATCACATTTTTTCACACTCCCGGGGACAGGAAATTCTAATTTTTTCACACTCCCGGTGTTAGGACAATCACATTTTTCACACTCCCGGGGTCAAGAAAATCACATTTTTTATCACTCCCGGGGTCAGGAAATTCTGCTATTTTTCACACTCCCGGGGTCAGGAAAATCGGATATTTTCACACTCCCGGGGTCAGGAAAATCAGATTTTTTTTCATACTCCCGGGGTCAGGAAAAATCACATTTTTTCACACTCCCAGGGTCAGGAAATTCTAATTTTTTTCACACTCCCGGTGTTAGGAAAATCACATTTTTCACACTCCCAGGGTCAGGAGAATTTAATTTTTTTCAGACTCCCGGGGTCAAGAAAATCACATTTTTTCACACTCCCGGGGTCAGGAAAATTGGTTTTTTTTCACACTCCCGGGGTCAAGAAAATCACATTTTTTCACACTCCCGGGGTCAGGAGATTCTGATTTTTTCACACTCCTGGGGTCAAGAAAATCACATTTTTTCACACTCCCGGGGACAGGAAATTCTAATTTTTTCACACTCCCGGTGTTAGGACAATCACATTTTTCACACTCCCGGGGTCAAGAAAATCACATTTTTTATCACTCCCGGGGTCAGGAAATTCTGCTATTTTTCACACTCCCGGGGTCAGGAAAATCGGATATTTTCACACTCCCGGGGTCAGGAAAATCAGATTTTTTTTCATACTCCCGGGGTCAGGAAAAATCACATTTTTTCACACTCCCAGGGTCAGGAAATTCTGATTTTTTTCACACTCACGGTGTTAGGAAAATCACATTTTTCACACTCCCGGGGTCAGGAAAATTGGATTTTTTCACACTCCCGGGGTCAGGAGTATTTAATTTTTTTCACACTCCCGGGGTCAAGAAAATCACATTTATTCACAGTCCCGGGGTCAGGAAATTCTGATATTTTTCACACTCCTGGGGACAGGAAAATCGGATATTTTCACACTCCCGGGGTCAGGAAAATTGGGTTTTTTTCACACTCCCGGGGTCAAGAAAATCACATTTTTTCACACTACCGGGGTCAGGAATTTCTGATTTTTTTCACACTCCCGGTGTTAGGAAAATCACATTTTTCACACTCCCGGGGTAAAGAAAATCACATTTTTTCACACTCCCGGGGTCAGGAGATTCTGATTTCTTTCACACTCCCGGGGTCAAGAAAATCACATTTTTTCACACTCCCGGGGTCAGGAGATTCTGATTTTTTTCACACTCCCAGGGTCAAGAAAATCACATTTTTTCACACTCCCGGGGTCAGGAATTTCTGATTTTATTCACACTCCCGGTGTTAGGAAAATCACATTTTTCACACTCCCGGGGTAAAGAAAATCACATTTTTTCACACTCCCGGGGTCAGGAGATTCTGATTTCTTTCACACTCCCGGGGTCAAGAAAATCACATTTTTTCACACTCCCGGGGTCAGGAAATTCTAATTTTTTTCACACTCCCAGTGTTAGGATAATCACATTTTTCACACTCCCGGGGTGAGAAAAATTGGATTTTTTCACACTCCCGGGGTCAGGAGAATTTAATTTTTTTCACACTCCCGGGGTCAAGAAAATCACATTTTTTCACACTCCCGGGGTCAGGAGATTCTGATTTTTTTCACACTCCCGGGGTCAAGAAAATCACATTTTTCACACTCCCGGGGTCAGGAAATTCTGATTTTTTTCACACTCCCGGTATTAGGAAAATCACATTTTTCACACTCCCCGGGTCAAGAAAATCACATTTTTTCACACTCCCGGGGTCAGGAAATTCTGATATTTTTCACACTCCCGGGGTCAGGAAAATCAGATTTTTTTTCATACTCCTGGGGTCAGGACAATCACATTTTTTCACACTCCCTGGGTCAGGAAATTCTTATTTTTTCCACACTCACGGTGTTAAGAAAATCACATTTTTCACACTCCCGGGGTCAGGAAAATTGGATTTTTTCACACTCCCGGGGTCAGGAGAATTTAATTTTTTTCACACTCCCGGGGTCAAGAAAATCACATTTTTTCACACTCCCGGGGTAAGGAAATTCTGATATTTTTCACACTCCCGGGGTCAGGAAAATCGGATATTTTCACACCCCCGGGTTCAGGAAAATCAGATTTTTTTCATACTCCCGGGGTCAGTAAAATTGGATTTTTTTAACACTCCCGGGGTCAGGAAAATTGGATATTTTCATACTCACGGGGTCAGGAAAATTGCATTTTTCAGACTCCCGGGGTCAGGAAAATTGGATTTTTTAAACACTCCTGGGGTCAGGAAAATTGGATTTTTTTCACACTCCCAGGGTCAGGAAAATTGGTTTTTTTTTCACACTCCCGGGGTCAAGAAACTCACATTTTTTCACACTCCCGGGGTCAGGAAATTCTGATTTTTTCACACTCCCGGGGTCAGGAGTTTCTGATTTTTTTCACACTCCCGGGGTCAAGAAAATCACATTTTTTTCACACTCCCGGGGTCAGGAAATTCTAATTTTTTTTCACACTCCCGGTGTTAGGAAAATCACATTTTTCACACTCCCGGGGTCAGAAGAATTGGATTTTTTCACACTCCCGCGGTCAGGAGAATTTAATTTTTTTCAGACTCCCGGGGTCAAGAAAATCACATTTTTTCACACTCCCGGGGTCAGGAAAATCACATTTTTTCACACTCCCGGGGTCAGGAGATTCTGATTTTGTTCACACTCCCGGGGTCAAGAAAATCACATTTTTTCACACTCCCGGGGTCAGGAATTTCTGATTTTTTTCACACTCCCGGTGTTAGGAAAATCACATTTTTCACACTCCCGGGGTCAAGAAAATCACATTTTTTATCACTCCCGGGGTCAGGAAATTCTGATATTTTTCACACTCCCGGGGTCAGGAAAATCGGATATTTTCACACTCCCGGGGTCAGAAAAATCAGATTTTTTTTCACACTCCCAGGGTCAGGAAAATTGGCTTTTTTTCACACTCCCGGGGTCAAGAAAATCACATTTTTTCACACTCCCGGGGTCAGGAAATTCTGATTTTTTCACACTCCCGGGGTCAGGAGATTCTGATTTTTTTCACACTCCCGGGATCAAGAAAATCACATTTTTTCACACTCCCTGGGTCAGGAAATACTAATTTTTTTCACACTCCCGGTGTTAGGAAAATCACATTTTTCACACTCCCGGGGTCAGGAGAATTTAATTTTTTTCAGACTCCCGGGGTCAAGAAAATCACATTTTTTCACACTCCCGGGGTCAGGAAAATTGGTTTTTTTTCACACTCCCGGGGTCAAGAAAATCACATTTTTTCACACTCCCGGGGTCAGGAGATTCTGATTTTTTCACACTCCTGGGGTCAAGAAAATCACATTTTTTCACACTCCCGGGGACAGGAAATTCTAATTTTTTCACACTCCCGGTGTTAGGAAAATCACATTTTTCACACTCCCGGGGTCAAGAAAATCACATTTTTTATCACTCCCGGGGTCAGGAAATTCTGCTATTTTTCACACTCCCGGGGTCAGGAAAATCGGATATATTCACACTCCCGGGGTCAGGAAAATCAGATTTTTTTTCATACTCCCGGGGTCAGGAAAAATCACATTTTTTCACACTCCCAGGGTCAGGAAATTCTGATTTTTTTCACACTCACGGTGTTAGGAAAATCACATTTTTCACACTCCCGGGGTCAGGAAAATTGGATTTTTTCACACTCCCGGGGTAAGGAGTATTTAATTTTTTTCACACTCCCGGGGTCAAGAAACTCACATTTTTTCACAGTCCCGGGGTCAGGAAATTCTGATTTTTTCACACTCCCGGGGTCAGGAGTTTCTGATTTTTTTCACACTCCCGGGGTCAAGAAAATCACATTTTTTTCATACTCCCGGGGTCAGGAAATTCTAATTTTTTTTCACACTCCCGGTGTTAGGAAAATCACATTTTTCACACTCCCGGGGTCAGAAGAATTGGATTTTTTCACACTCCCGGGGTCAGGAGAATTTAATTTTTTTCAGACTCCCGGGGTCAAGAAAATCACATTTTTTCACACTCCCGGGGTCAGGAAAATCACATTTTTTCACACTCCCGGGGTCAGGAGATTCTGATTTTGTTCACACTCCCGGGGTCAAGAAAATCACATTTTTTCACACTCCCGGGGTCAGGAATTTCTGATTTTTTTCACACTCCCGGTGTTAGGAAAATCACATTTTTCACACTCCCGGGGTCAAGAAAATCACATTTTTTATCACTCCCGGGGTCAGGAAATTTTGATATTTTTCACACTCCCGGGGTCAGGAAAATCGGATATTTTCACACTCCCGGGGTCAGAAAAATCAGATTTTTTTTCACACTCCCAGGGACAGGAAAATTGGGTTTTTTTCACACTCCCGGGGTCAAGAAAATCACATTTTTTCACACTCCCGGGGTCAGGAAATTCTAATTTTTTTCACAATCCCGGTGTTAGGAAAATCACATTTTTCACACTCCCGGGGTCAGGAGAATTTAATTTTTTTCAGACTCCCGGGGTCAAGAAAATCACATTTTTTCACACTCCCGGGGTCAGGAAAATTGGTTTTTTTTCACACTCCCGGGGTCAAGAAAATCACATTTTTTCACACTCCCGGGGTCAGGAGATTCTGATTTTTTCACACTCCTGGGGTCAAGAAAATCACATTTTTTCACACTCCCGGGGACAGGAAATTCTAATTTTTTCACACTCCCGGTGTTAGGACAATCACATTTTTCACACTCCCGGGGTCAAGAAAATCACATTTTTTATCACTCCCGGGGTCAGGAAATTCTGCTATTTTTCACACTCCCGGGGTCAGGAAAATCGGATATTTTCACACTCCCGGGGTCAGGAAAATCAGATTTTTTTTCATACTCCCGGGGTCAGGAAAAATCACATTTTTTCACACTCCCAGGGTCAGGAAATTCTGATTTTTTTCACACTCACGGTGTTAGGAAAATCACATTTTTCACACTCCCGGGGTCAGGAAAATTGGATTTTTTCACACTCCCGGGGTCAGGAGTATTTAATTTTTTTCACACTCCCGGGGTCAAGAAAATCACATTTATTCACAGTCCCGGGGTCAGGAAATTCTGATATTTTTCACACTCCTGGGGACAGGAAAATCGGATATTTTCACACTCCCGGGGTCAGGAAAATCAAATTTTTTTTCACACTCCCGGGGTCAGGAAAATTGGATATTTTCATACTCCCGGGGTCAGGAAAATCTGATATTTTCACACTCCCTGGGTCAGGAAAATTGGATTTTTTCACACTCCCGGGGTCAGGAGATTCTGATTTTTTTCACACTCCCGGGGTCAAGAAAATCACATTTTTTCACACTCCGGGGGTCAGGAAATTCTAATTTTTTTCACACTCCCGGTGTTAGGAAAACCACAATTTTCACACTCCCGGGGTCAGAAAAATTGGATTTTTTCACACTCCCGGGGTCAGGAGAATTTAATTTTTTTCAGACTCCCGGGGTCAAGAAAATCACATTTTTCACACTCCCGGGGTCAGGAAAATTGGTTTTTTTTCACACTCCCGGGGTCAAGAAAATCACATTTTTTCACACTCCCGGGGTCAGGAGATTCTGATTTTTTTCACACTCCTGGGGTCAAGAAAATCACATTTTTTCACACTCCCGGGGACAGGAAATTCTAATTTTTTTCACACTCCCGGTGTTAGGAAAATCACATTTTTCACACTCCCGGGGTCAAGAAAATCACATTTTTTATCATTCCCGGGGTCAGGAAATTCTGATATTTTTCACACTCCCGGGGTCAGGAAAATCGGATATTTTCACACTCCCGGGGTCAGGAATATTGGATTTTTTCACACTCCCGGGGTCAGGAGAATTTAATTTTTTTCAGACACCTGGGGTCAATAAAATCACATTTTTTCACACTCCCGGGGTCAGGAAATTCTGATATTTTTCACACTCCCGGGGTCAGGAAAATCGGATATTTTAACACTCCCGGGGTCAGGAAAATCAGATTTTTTTTCACACTCCCGGGGTCAAGAAAATCACATTTTTTCACACTCACGGGGTCAGGAAATTCTGATTTTTTTAACACTCCCGGTGTTAGGAAAATCACATTTTTCACACTCCCGGGGTAAAGAAAATCACATTTTTTCACACTCCCGGGGACAGGAGATTCTGATATTTTTCACACTCCCGGGGTCAGGAAAATCTGATATTTTCACACTCCCGGGGTCAGGAAAATCAGATTTTTTTTCATACTCCCGTGGTCAGGAAAAATCACATTTTTTCACACTCCCAGGGTCAGGAAATTCTGATTTTTTTCACACTCACGGTGTTAGGAAAATCACATTTTTCACTCTCCCGGGGTCAGGAAAATTTGATTTTTTCACACTCCCGGGGTCAGGAGTATTTAATTTTTTTCACACTCCTGGGGTCAAGAAAATCACATTTATTCACAGTCCCGGGGTCAGGAAATTCTGATATTTTTCACACTCCCGGGGACAGGAAAATCGGATATTTTCACACTCCCGGGGTCAGGAAAATCAGATTTTTTTCACACTCCCGGGGTCAGGAAAATTGGATATTTTCATACTCCCGGGGTCAGGAAAATCTGATATTTTCACACTCCCTGGGTCAGGAAAATTGGATTTTTTTCACACTCCCGGGGTCAAGAAAATCACATTTTTTCACACTCCCGGGGTCAGGAAATTTTCATTTTTTAACACTCCCGGTGTTAGGAAAATCACATTTTTCACACTCCCGGGGTAAAGAAAATCACATTTTTTCACACTCCCGGGGTCAGGAGATTCTGATATTTTTCACACTCCCGGGGTCAGGAAAATCTGATATTTTCACACCCCCGGGGTCAGGAAAATCAGATTTTTTTCATACTCCCGGGGTCAGGAAAAATCACATTTTTTCACACTCCCAGGGTCAGGAAATTCTGATTTTTTTCACACTCACGGTGTTAGGAACATCACATTTTTCACTCTCCCGGGGTCAGGAAAATTTGATTTTTTCACACTCCCGGGGTCAGGAGTATTTAATTTTTTTCACACTCCTGGGGTCAAGAAAATCACATTTATTCACAGTCCCGGGGTCAGGAAATTCTGATATTTTTCACACTCCCGGGGACAGGAAAATCGGATATTTTCACATTCCCGGGGTCAGGAAAATTGGATATTTTCACAATCCCGGGGTCAGGAAAATTGGATATTTTCATACTTCCGGGGTCAGGAAAATTGCATTTTTCAGACTCCCGGGGTCAGGAAAATCGCATTTTTCATTCTCCCGGGGTCAGGAAAATTGGGTTTTTTTCACACTCCCGGGGTCAAGAAAATCACATTTTTCACACTCCCGGGGTCAGGAGATTCTGATTTTTTTCACACTCCCGGGGTCAAGAAAATCACATTTTTTCACACTCACGGGGTCAGTAATTTCTAATTTTTTTCACATTCCCGGTGTTAGGAAAATCACATTTTTCACACTCCCGGGGTCAGAAAAATTGGGTTTTTTCACACTCCCGTGGTCAGGAGAATTTAAATTTTTTCACACTCCCGGGGTCAGGAAAATGGGATTCTTTTAACACGCCCGGGGTCAGGAAAATTGGATTTTTTTCACACTCCCGGGGTCAGGAAAATTGGGTTTTTTTCACACTACCGGGGTCAAGAAAATCACATTTTTTCACAATCCTGGGGTCAGGAGATTCTGATTTTTTTCACACTCCCGGAGTCAAGAAAATCACATTTTTTCACACTCCCGGGGTCAGGAAATTCTGATTTTTTTCACACTCCCGGTGTTAGGAAAAACACATTTTTCACACTCCCGGGATCAAGAAAATCACATTTTTTCACACTCCCGGGGTCAGGAAATTCTGATATTTTTCAAACTCCCGGGGTCAGGAAAATCGGATATTTTCACACTCACGAGATCAGGAAAATAAGATTTTTTTTCATACTCCCGGGGTCAGGAAAAATCACATTTTTTCACACTCCCAGGGTCAGGAAATTCTGCTTTTTTTCACACTCACGGTGTTAGGAAAATCACATTTTTCACACTCCCGGGGTCAGGAAAATTGGATTTTTTCACACTCCCGGGGTCAGGAGTATTTAATTTTTTTCACACTCCCGGGGTCAAGAAAATCACATTTATTCACAGTCCCGGGGTCAGGAAATTGATATTTTTCACAATCCCGGGGACAGGAAAATCGGATATTTTCACACTCCCGGGGTCAGGAAAATCAGATTTTTTTTCACACTCCCGGGGTCAGGAAAATCGGATATTTTCATACTCCTGGGGTCAGGAAAATCTGATATTTTCACACTCCCTGGGTCAGGAAAATTGGATATTTTCATACTTCCGGGGTCAGGAAAATTGCATTTTTCAGACTCCCGGGGTCAGGAAAATCGCATTTTTCATACTCCCGGGGTCAGGAAAATCACATTTTTTCACACTCCCGGGGTCAGGAGATTCTGATTTTTTTCACACTCCCGGGGTCAAGAAAATCACATTTTTTCACACTCACGGGGTCAGGAAATTCTAATTTTTTCACACTACCGGTGGTAGGAAAATCACATTTTTCACACTCCCGGTGTCAGAAAAATTGGGATTTTTCACACTCCCGGGGTCAGGAGAATTTAATTTTTTTCACACTCCCGGGGTCAGGAAAATGGGATTCTTTTAACACTCCCGGGGTCAGGAAAATTGGATTCTTTTCACACTCCGGGGGTCAAGAAAATCACATTTTTTCACACTCCCGGGGTCAGTAGGTTCTGATTTTTTTCACACTCCCGGGGTCAAGAAAATCACATTTTTTCACACTCCCGGGGTCAGGAAATTCTGATTTTTTTCACACTCCCGGGGTCAGGAAAATCGGATATTTTCACACCCCCGGGGTCAGGAAAATCAGATTTTTTTCAGACTCCCGGGGTCAGGAAAATTGGATTTTTTTAACACTCCTGGGGTCAGGAAAATTGGGTTTTTTTCACACTCCCAGGGTCAGGAAAATTGGGTTTTTTTCACACTCCCGGGGTCAAGAAAATCACATTTTTTCACACTCCCGGAGTCAGGAAATTCTGATTTTTTCACACTCCCGGGGTCAGGAGATTCTGATTTTTTTCACACTCCCGGGGTCAAGAAAATCACATTTTTTCACACTCCCGGGGTCAGGAAATTCTAATTTTTTTCACACTCCCGGTGTTAGGAAAATCACATTTTTCACACTCCCGGGGTCAGAAAAATTGGATTTTTTCACACTCCTGGGGTCAGGAGAATTTAATTTTTTTCAGACTCCCGGGGTCAAGAAAATCACATTTTTTCACACTCCCGGGGTCAGGAAAATTGGATTTTTTTAACACTCCCGGGGTCAGGAAAATTGGATTTTTTTCACACTCCCTTGGTCAGGAAAATTGGGTTTTTTCACACTCCCGGGGTCAAGAAAATCACATTTTTTCACACACCCGGGGTCAGGAGATTCTGATTTTGTTCACACTCCCGGGGTCAAGAAAATCACATTTTTTCACACTCCCGGGGTCAGGAATTTCTGATTTTTTTCACACTCCCGGGGTCAGGAAAATCGGATATTTTCACACTCCCGGGGTCAGGAAAATCAGATTTTTTTCATACTCCCGTGGTCAGGAAAAATCACATTTTTTCACACTCCCAGGGTCAGGAAATTCTGATTTTTTTCACACTCACGGTGTTAGGAAAATCACATTTTTCACACTCCCGGGGTCAGGAAAATATGATTTTTTCACACTCCCGGGGTCAGGAGTATTTAATTTTTTTCACATTCCCGGGGTCAAGAAAATCACATTTATTCACAGTCCCGGGGTCAGGAAATTCTGATATTTTTCACACTCCCGGGGACAGGAAAATCGGATATTTTCACACTCCCGGGGTCAGGAAAATCAGATTTTTTTTCACACTCCCGGGGTCAGGAAAATGGGATTCTTTTAACACTCCCGGGGTCAGGAAAATTGGATTCTTTTCACACTCCCGGGGTCAAGAAAATCACATTTTTTCACACTCCCGGGGTCAGTAGGTTCTGATTTTTTTCACACTCCCGGGGTCAAGAAAATCACATTTTTTCACACTCCCGGGGTCAGGAAATTCTGATATTTTTCACACTCCCGGGGTCAGGAAAATCGGATATTTTCACACCCCCGGGGTCAGGAAAATCAGATTTTTTTCAGACTCCCGGGGTCAGGAAAATTGGATTTTTTTAACACTCCTGGGGTCAGGAAAATTGGGTTTTTTTCACACTCCCAGGGTCAGGAAAATTGGGTTTTTTTCACACTCCCGGGGTCAAGAAAATCACATTTTTTCACACTCCCGGAGTCAGGAAATTCTGATTTTTTCACACTCCCGGGGTCAGGAGATTCTGATTTTTTTCACACTCCCGGGGTCAAGAAAATCACATTTTTTCACACTCCCGGGGTCAGGAAATTCTAATTTTTTTCACACTCCCGGTGTTAGGAAAATCACATTTTTCACACTCCCGGGGTCAGAAAAATTGGATTTTTTCACACTCCTGGGGTCAGGAGAATTTAATTTTTTTCAGACTCCCGGGGTCAAGAAAATCACATTTTTTCACACTCCCGGGGTCAGGAAAATTGGATTTTTTTAACACTCCCGGGGTCAGGAAAATTGGATTTTTTTCACACTCCCTTGGTCAGGAAAATTGGGTTTTTTTCACACTCCCGGGGTCAAGAAAATCACATTTTTTCACACGCCCGGGGTCAGGAGATTCTGATTTTGTTCACACTCCCGGGGTCAAGAAAATCACATTTTTTCACACTCCCGGGGTCAGGAATTTCTGATTTTTTTCACACTCCCGGGGTCAGGAAAATCGGATATTTTCACACTCCCGGGGTCAGGAAAATCAGATTTTTTTCATACTCCCGTGGTCAGGAAAAATCACATTTTTTCACACTCCCAGGGTCAGGAAATTCTGATTTTTTTCACACTCACGGTGTTAGGAAAATCACATTTTTCACACTCCCGGGGTCAGGAAAATATGATTTTTTCACACTCCCGGGGTCAGGAGTATTTAATTTTTTTCACATTCCCGGGGTCAAGAAAATCACATTTATTCACAGTCCCGGGGTCAGGAAATTCTGATATTTTTCACACTCCCGGGGACAGGAAAATCGGATATTTTCACACTCCCAGGGTCAGGAAAATCAGATTTTTTTTCACACTCCCGGGGTCAGGAAAATTGGATATTTTCATACTCCCGGGGTCAGGAAAATCTGATATTTTCACACTCCCTGGGTCAGGAAAATTGGATATTTTCATACTTCCGGGGTCAGGAAAATCACATTTTTTCACACTCCCGGGGTCAGGAGATTCTGATTTTTTTCACACTCCCGGGGTCAAGAAAATCACATTTTTTCACACTCACGGGGTCAGGAAATTCTAATTTTTTCACACTCACGGTGTTAGGAAAATCACATTTTTCACACTCCCAGTGTCAGGAAAATTGGATTTTTTTAACACTCCCGGGGTCAGGAAAATTGGATTTTTTTCACACTCCTGGGGTCAAGAAAATCACATTTTTTCACACTCCCGGGGTCAGTAGATTCTGATTTTTTTCACACTCCCGGGGTCAAGAAAATCACATTTTTTCACACTCCCGGGGTCAGGAAATTTTCATTTTTTAACACTCCTGGTGTTAGGAAAATCACATTTTTCACACTCCCGGGGTCAAGAAAATCACATTTTTTCACACTCCCGGGGTCAGGAGATTCTGATATTTTTCACACTCCCGGGGTCAGGAAAATCTGATATTTTCACACCCCCGGGGTCAGGAAAATCAGATTTTTTTCATACTCCCGGGGTCAGGAAAATTGGATTTTTTTCACATTCCCGGGGTCAGGAAAATTGGATATTTTCACACTCCCGGGGTCAGGAAAATTGGATATTTTCACACTCCCGGGGTCAGGAAAATTGCATTTTTCAGACTCCCGGGGTCAGGAAAATCGCATTTTTCTTTCTCCCGGGGTCAGTAAAATTGGATTTTTTTAACACTCCCGGGGTCAGGAAAATTGGATATTTTCATATTCCCGGGGTCAGGAAAATTGCATTTTTCAGACTCCCGGGGTCAGGAAAATTGGATTTTTTTAACATTCCTGGGGTCAGGAAAATTGGATTTTTTTCACACTCCCAGGGTCAGGAAAATTGGGTTTTTTTCACACTCCCGGGGTCAAGAAACTCACATTTTTTCACACTCCCGGGGTCAGGAAATTCTGATTTTTTCACACTCCCGGGGTCAGGAGTTTCTGATTTTTTTCACACTCCCGGGGTCAAGAAAATCACATTTTTTCACACTCCCGGGGTCAGGAAATTCTAATTTTTTTCACACTCCCGGTGTTAGGAAAATCACATTTTTCACACTCCCGGGGTCAGAAGAATTGGATTTTTTCACACTCCCGGGGTTAGGAGAATTTAATTTTTTTCAGACTCCCGGGGTCAAGAAAATCACATTTTTTCACACTCCCGGGGTCAGGAAAATTGGATTTTTTTAACACTCCCGGGGTCAGGAAAATTGGATATTTTCATACTCCCGGGGTCAGGAAAATTGCATTTTTCAGACTCCCGGGGTCAGGAAAATTGGATTTTTTTAATACTCCTGGGGTCAGGAAAATTGGATTTTTTCACACTCCCAGGGTCAGGAAAATTGGGTTTTTTTCACACTCCCGGGGTGAAGAAACTCACATTTTTTCACACTCCCGGGGTCAGGAAATTCTAATTTTTTTTTTCACACTCCCGGTGTTAGGAAAATCACATTTTTCACACTCCCGGGGTCAGAAGAATTGGATTTTTTGACACTCCCGGGGTCAGGAGAATTTAATTTTGTTCAGACACCCGGGGTCAAGAAAATCACATTTTTTCACACTCCCGGGATCAGGAAAATTGGATTTTTTTAACACTCCCGGGGTCAGGAAAATTGGATTTTTTTCACACTCCCGGAGTCAAGAAAATCACATTTTTTCAGACTCCCGGGGTCAGGAAAATCGCATTTTTCATACTCCCGGGGTCAGGAAAATCACATTTTTTCACACTCCCGGGGTCAGGAGATTCTGATTTTTTTCACACTCCCGGGGTCAGGAAAATCGGATATTTTCACACTCCCGGGGTCAGGAAAATCACATTTTTTTCACACTCCCGGGGTCAGGAAAATTGGATATTTTCATACTCCCGGGGTCAGGAAAATCGCATTTTTCATACTCCCGGGGTCAGGAAAATTGGATATTTTCATACTCCCGGGGTCAGGAAAATCTGATATTTTCACACTCCCTGGGTCAGGAAAATTGGATATTTTCATACTTCCGGGGTCAGGAAAATTGCATTTTTCAGACTCCCGGGGTCAGGAAAATCGCATTTTTCATACTCCCGGGGTCAGGAAAATCACATTTTTCACACTCCCGGGGTCAGGAGATTCTGATTTTTTTCACACTCCCGGGGTCAAGAAAATCACATTTTTTCACACTCACGGGTTCGGGAAATTCTAATTTTTTCACACTACCGGTGGTAGGAAAATCACATTTTTCACACTCCCGGTGTCAGAAAAATTGGGATTTTTCACACTCCCGGGGTCAGGAGAATTTAATTTTTTTCACACTCCCGGGGTCAGGAAAATGGGATTCTTTTAACACTCCCGGGGTCAGGAAAATTGGATTCTTTTCACACTCCCGGGGTCAAGAAAATCACATTTTTTCACACTCCCGGGGTCAGTAGATTCTGATTTTTTTCACACTTCCGGGGTCAAGAAAATCACATTTTTTCACACTCCCGGGGTCAGGAAATTCTGATATTTTTCACACTCCCGGGGTCAGGAAAATCGGATATTTTCACACCCCCGGGGTCAGGAAAATCAGATTTTTTTCAGACTCCCGGGGTCAGGAAAATTGAATTTTTTTAACACTCCTGGGGTCAGGAAAATTGGATTTTTTTCACACTCCCAGGTTCAGGAAAATTGGGTTTTTTTCACACTCCCGGGGTCAAGAAAATCACATTTTTTCACACTCCCGGAGTCAGGAAATTCTGATTTTTTCACACTCCCGGGGTCAGGAGATTCTGATTTTTTTCACACTCCCGGGGTCAAGAAAATCACATTTTTTCACACTCCCGGGGTCAGGAAATTCTAATTTTTTTCACACTCCCGGTGTTAGGAAAATCACATTTTTCACACTCCCGGGGTCAGAAAAATTGGATTTTTTCACACTCCTGGGGTCAGGAGAATTTAATTTTTTTCATTCTCCCGGGGTCAAGAAAATCACATTTTTTCACACTCCCGGAGTCAGGAAAATTGGATTTTTTTAACACTCCCGGGGTCAGGAAAATTGGATTTTTTTCACACTCCCTTGGTCAGGAAAATTGGGTTTTTTTCACACTCCCGGGGTCAAGAAAATCACATTTTTTCACACGCCCGGGGTCAGGAGATTCTGATTTTGTGCACACTCCCGGGGTCAAGAAAATCACATTTTTTCACACTCCCGGGGTCAGGAATTTCTGATTTTTTTCACACTCCCGGTGTTAGGAAAATCACATTTTTCACACTCTCGGGGTCAAGAAAATCACATTTTTTATCACTCCCGGGGTCAGGAAATTCTGATATTTTTCACACTCCCGGGGTCAGGAAAATCGGATATTTTCACACTCCCGGGGTCAGGAAAATCAGATTTTTTTTCATACTCCCGTGGTCAGGAAAAATCACATTTTTTCACACTCCCAGGGTCAGGAAATTCTGATTTTTTTCACACTCACGGTGTTAGGAAAATCACATTTTTCACACTCCCGGGGTCAGGAAAATTTGATTTTTTCACACTCCCGGGGTCAGGAGTATTTAATTTTTTTCACACTCCCGGGGTCAAGAAAATCACATTTATTCACAGTCCCGGGGTCAGGAAATTCTGATATTTTTCACACTCCCGGGGACAGGAAAATCGGATATTTTCACACTCCCGGGGTCAGGAAAATCAGATTTTTTTCACACTCCCGGGGTCAGGAAAATTGGATATTTTCATACTCCCGGGGTCAGGAAAATCTGATATTTTCACACTCCCTGGGTCAGGAAAATTGGATATTTTCATACTTCCGTGGTCAGGAAAATCACATTTTTTCACACTCCCGGGGTCAGGAGATTCTGATTTTTTTCACACTCCCGGGGTCAAGAAAATCACATTTTTTCACACTCACGGGGTCAGGAAATTCTAATTTTTTCACACTCCCGGTGTTAGGAAAATCACATTTTTCACACTCCCGGTGTCAGAAAAATTGGGATTTTTCACACTCCCGGGGTCAGGAGAATTTAATTTTTTTCACACTCCCGGGGTCAGGAAAATGGGATTCTTTTAACACTCCCGGGGTCAGGAAAATTGGATTTTTTTCACACTCCTGGGGTCAAGAAAATCACATTTTTTCACACTCCCGGGGTCAGTAGATTCTGATTTTTTTCACACTCCCGGGGTCAAGAAAATCACATTTTTTCACACTCCCGGGGTCAGGAAATTTTCATTTTTTAACACTCCTGGTGTTAGGAAAATCACATTTTTCACACTCCCGGGGTCAAGAAAATCACATTTTTTCACACTCCCGGGGTCAGGAGATTCTGATATTTTTCACACTCCCGGGGTCAGGAAAATCTGATATTTTCACACCCCCGGGGTCAGGAAAATCAGATTTTTTTCATACTCCCGGGGTCAGGAAAATTGGAATTTTTTCACATTCCCGGGGTCAGGAAAATTGGATATTTTCACACTCCCGGGGTCAGGAAAATTGGATATTTTCACACTCCCGGGGTCAGGAAAATTGCATTTTTCAGACTCCCGGGGTCAGGAAAATCGCATTTTTCATTCTCCCGGGGTCAGTAAAATTGGATTTTTTTAACACTCCCGGGGTCAGGAAAATTGGATATTTTCATATTCCCGGGGTCAGGAAAATTGCATTTTTCAGACTCCCGGGGTCAGGAAAATTGGATTTTTTTAACACTCCTGGGGTCAGGAAAATTGGATTTTTTTCACACTCCCAGGGTCAGGAAAATTGGGTTTTTTTCACACTCCCAGGGTCAAGAAAATCACATTTTTTCACACTCCCGGGGTCAGGAAAATTGGATTTTTTTAACACTCCCGGGGTCAGGAAAATTGGATATTTTCATACTCCCGGGGTCAGGAAAATTGCATTTTTCAGACTCCCGGGGTCAGGAAATTCTGATTTTTTCACACTCCCGGGGTCAGGAGTTTCTGATTTTTTTCACACTCCCGGGGTCAAGAAAATCACATTTTTTCACACTCCCGGGGTCAGGAAATTCTAATTTTTTTTTCACACTCCCAGTGTTAGGAAAATCACATTTTTCACACTCCCGGGGTCAGAAGAATTGGATTTTTTCACACTCCCGGGGTCAGGAGAATTGGATTTTTTTAACACTCCCGGGGTCAGGAAAATTGGATTTTTTTCACACTCCCGGAGTCAAGAAAATCACATTTTTTCACACTCCCGGGGTCAGGAGATTCTGATTTTGTTCACACTCCCGGGGTCAAGAAAATCACATTTTTTCACACTCCCGGGGTCAGGAATTTCTGATTTTTTTCACACTCCCGGTGTTAGGAAAATCACATTTTTCACACTCCCGGGGTCAAGAAAATCACATTTTTTATCACTACCGGGGTCAGGAAATTCTGATATTTTTCACACTCCCGGTGGTAGGAAAATCACATTTTTCACACTCCCGGTGTCAGAAAAATTGGGATTTTTCACACTCCCGGGGTCAGGAGAATTTAATTTTTTTCACACTCCCGGGGTCAGGAAAATGGGATTCTTTTAACACTCCCGGGGTCAGGAAAATTGGATTCTTTTCACACTCCCGGGGTCAAGAAAATCACATTTTTTCACACTCCCGGGGTCAGTAGATTCTGATTTTTTTCACACTCCCGGGGTCAAGAAAATCACATTTTTTCACACTCCCGGGGTCAGGAAATTCTGATATTTTTCACACTCCCGGGGTCAGGAAAATCGGATATTTTCACACCCCCGGGGTCAAGAAAATCAGATTTTTTTCAGACTCCCGGGGTCAGGAAAATTGGATTTTTTTAACACTCCTGGGGTCAGGAAAATTGGATTTTTTTCACACTCCCAGGGTCAGGAAAATTGGGTTTTTTTCACACTCCCGGGGTCAAGAAAATCACATTTTTTCACACTCCCGGAGTCAGGAGATTCTGATTTTTTTCACACTCCCGGTGTTAGGAAAATCACATTTTTCACACTCCCGGGGTCAGAAAAATTGGATTTTTTCACACTCCTGGGGTCAGGAGAATTTAATTTTTTTCAGACTCCTGGGGTCAAGAAAATCACATTTTTTCACACTCCCGGGGTCAGGAAAATTGGATTTTTTTAACACTCCCGGGGTCAGGAAAATTGGATTTTTTTCACACTCCCTTGGTCAGGAAAATTGGGTTTTTTTCACACTCCCGGGGTCAAGAAAATCACATTTTTTCACACGCCCGAGGTCAGGGGAATCTGATTTTGTTCACACTCCCGGGGTCAATAAAATCACATTTTTTCACACTCCCGTGGTCAGGAATTTCTGATTTTTTTCACACTCCCGGTGTTAGGAAAATCACATTTTTCACACTCTCGGGGTCAAGAAAATCACATTTTTTGTCACTCCTGGGGTCAGGAAATTCTGATATTTTTCACACTCCCGGGGTCAGGAAAATCGGATATTTTCACACTCCCGGGGTCAGGAAAATCAGATTTTTTTTCATACTCCCGTGGTCAGGAAAAATCACATTTTTTTCACACTCCCAGGGTCAGGAAATTCTGATTTTTTTCACACTCACGGTGTTAGGAAAATCACATTTTTCACACTCCCGGGGTCAGGAAAATTTGATTTTTTCACACTCCCGGGGTCAGGAGTATTTAATTTTTTTCACACTCCCGGGGTCAAGAAAATCACATTTATTCACAGTCCCGGGGTCAGGAAATTCTGATATTTTTCACACTCCCGGGGACAGGAAAATCGGATATTTTCACACTCCCGGGGTCAGGAAAATCAGATTTTTTTTCACACTCCCGGGGTCAGGAAAATTGTATATTTTCATACTCCCGGGGTCAGGAAAATCTGATATTTTCACACTCCCTGGGTCAGGAAAATTGGATATTTTCATACTTCCGGGGTCAGGAAAATCACATTTTTTCACACTCCCGGGGTCAGGAGATTCTGATTTTTTTCACACTCCCTGGGTCAAGAAAATCACATTTTTTCACACTCACGGGGTCAGGAAATTCTAATTTTTTCACACTCCCGGTGTTAGGAAAATCACATTTTTCACACTCCCGGTGTCAGAAAAATTGGAATTTTTCACACTCCCGGGGTCAGGAGAATTTAATTTTTTTCACACTCCCGGGGTCAGGAAAATGGGATTCTTTTAACACTCCCGGGGTCAGGAAAATTGGATTTTTTTCACACTCCTGGGGTCAAGAAAATCACATTTTTTCACACTCCCGGGGTCAGTAGATTCTGATTTTTTTCACACACCCGGGGTCAAGAAAATCACATTTTTTCACACTCCCGGGGTCAGGAAATTTTCATTTTTTAACACTCCTGGTGTTAGGAAAATCACATTTTTCACACTCCCGGGGTCAAGAAAATCACATTTTTTCACACTCCCGGGGTCAGGAGATTCTGATATTTTTCACACTCCCGGGGTCAGGAAAATCTGATATTTTCACACCCCCGGGGTCAGGAAAATCATATTTTTTTCATACTCCCGGGGTCAGGAAAGTTGGATTTTTTTCACATTCCCGGGGTCATGAAAATTGGATATTTTCACACTCCCGGGGTCAGGAAAATTGGATATTTTCACACTCCCGGGGTCAGGAAAATTGCATTTTTCAGACTCCCGGGGTCAGGAAAATCGCATTTTTCATTCTCCCGGGGTCAGTAAAATTGGATTTTTTAACACTCCCGGGGTCAGGAAAATTGGATATTTTTATATTCCCGGGGTCAGGAAAATTGCATTTTTCAGACTCCCGGGGTCAGGAAAATTGGATTTTTTTAACACTCCTGGGGTCAGGAAAATTGGATTTTTTTCACACTCCCAGGGTCAGGAAAATTGGGTTTTTTTCACACTCCCGGGGTGAAGAAACTCACATTTTTTCACACTCCCGGGGTCAAGAAAATCACATTTTTTCACACTCCCGGGGTCAGTAGATTCTGATTTTTTTCACACTCCCGGGGTCAAGAAAATCACATTTTTTCACACTCCCGGGGTCAGGAAATTTTCATTTTTTAACACTCCTGGTGTTAGGAAAATCACATTTTTCACACTCCCGGGGTCAAGAAAATCACATTTTTTCACACTCCCGGGGTCAGGAGATTCTGATATTTTTCACACTCCCGGGGTCAGGAAAATCTGATATTTTCACACCCCCGGGGTCAGGAAAATCAGATTTTTTTCATACTCCCGGAGTCAGGAAAATTGGAATTTTTTCACATTCCCGGGGTCAGGAAAATTGGATATTTTCACACTCCCGGGGTCAGGAAAATTGGATATTTTCACACTCCCGGGGTCAGGAAAATTGCATTTTTCAGACTCCCGGGGTCAGGAAAATCGCATTTTTCATTCTCCCGGGGTCAGTAAAATTGGATTTTTTTAACACTCCCGGGGTCAGGAAAATTGGATATTTTTATATTCCCGGGGTCAGGAAAATTGCATTTTTCAGACTCCCGGGGTCAGGAAAATTGGATTTTTTTAACACTCCTGGGGTCAGGAAAATTGGATTTTTTTCACACTCCCAGGGTCAGGAAAATTGGTTTTTTTTCACACTCCCGGGGTCAAGAAACTCACATTTTTTCACACTCCCGGGGTCAGGAAATTCTGATTTTTTCACACTCCCGGGGTCAGGAGTTTCTGATTTTTTTCACACTCCCGGGGTCAAGAAAATCACATTTTTTCACTCTCCCGGGGTCAGGAAATTCTAAAAAATTTTTCACACTCCCGGTGTTAGGAAAATCACATTTTTCACACTCCCGGAGTCAGAAGAATTGGATTTTTTCACACTCCCGGGGTCAGGAAAATTGGATTTTTTTAACACTCCCGGGGTCAGGAAAATTGGATATTTTCATACTCCCGGGGTCAGGAAAATTGCATTTTTCAGACTCCCGGGGTCAGGAAATTCTGATTTTTTCACACTCCCGGGGTCAGGAGTTTCGGATTTTTTTCACACTCCCGGGGTCAAGAAAATCACATTTTTTCACACTCACGGGGTCAGGAAATTCTAATTTTTTCACACTCCCGGTGTTAGGAAAATCACATTTTTCACACTCCCGGTGTCAGAAAAATTGGAATTTTTCACACTCCCGGGGTCAGGAGAATTTAATTTTTTTCACACTCCCGGGGTCAGGAAAATGGGATTCTTTTAACACTCCCGGGGTCAGGAAAATTGGATTTTTTTCACACTCCTGGGGTCAAGAAAATCACATTTTTTCACACTCCCGGGGTCAGTAGATTCTGATTTTTTTCACACACCCGGGGTCAAGAAAATCACATTTTTTCACACTCCCGGGGTCAGGAAATTTTCATTTTTTAACACTCCTGGTGTTAGGAAAATCACATTTTTCACACTCCCGGGGTCAAGAAAATCACATTTTTTCACACTCCCGGGGTCAGGAGATTCTGATATTTTTCACACTCCCGGGGTCAGGAAAATCTGATATTTTCACACCCCCGGGGTCAGGAAAATCATATTTTTTTCATACTCCCGGGGTCAGGAAAGTTGGATTTTTTTCACATTCCCGGGGTCATGAAAATTGGATATTTTCACACTCCCGGGGTCAGGAAAATTGGATATTTTCACACTCCCGGGGTCAGGAAAATTGCATTTTTCAGACTCCCGGGGTCAGGAAAATCGCATTTTTCATTCTCCCGGGGTCAGTAAAATTGGATTTTTTAACACTCCCGGGGTCAGGAAAATTGGATATTTTTATATTCCCGGGGTCAGGAAAATTGCATTTTTCAGACTCCCGGGGTCAGGAAAATTGGATTTTTTTAACACTCCTGGGGTCAGGAAAATTGGATTTTTTTCACACTCCCAGGGTCAGGAAAATTGGGTTTTTTTCACACTCCCGGGGTGAAGAAACTCACATTTTTTCACACTCCCGGGGTCAAGAAAATCACATTTTTTCACACTCCCGGGGTCAGTAGATTCTGATTTTTTTCACACTCCCGGGGTCAAGAAAATCACATTTTTTCACACTCCCGGGGTCAGGAAATTTTCATTTTTTAACACTCCTGGTGTTAGGAAAATCACATTTTTCACACTCCCGGGGTCAAGAAAATCACATTTTTTCACACTCCCGGGGTCAGGAGATTCTGATATTTTTCACACTCCCGGGGTCAGGAAAATCTGATATTTTCACACCCCCGGGGTCAGGAAAATCAGATTTTTTTCATACTCCCGGAGTCAGGAAAATTGGAATTTTTTCACATTCCCGGGGTCAGGAAAATTGGATATTTTCACACTCCCGGGGTCAGGAAAATTGGATATTTTCACACTCCCGGGGTCAGGAAAATTGCATTTTTCAGACTCCCGGGGTCAGGAAAATCGCATTTTTCATTCTCCCGGGGTCAGTAAAATTGGATTTTTTTAACACTCCCGGGGTCAGGAAAATTGGATATTTTTATATTCCCGGGGTCAGGAAAATTGCATTTTTCAGACTCCCGGGGTCAGGAAAATTGGATTTTTTTAACACTCCTGGGGTCAGGAAAATTGGATTTTTTTCACACTCCCAGGGTCAGGAAAATTGGTTTTTTTTCACACTCCCGGGGTCAAGAAACTCACATTTTTTCACACTCCCGGGGTCAGGAAATTCTGATTTTTTCACACTCCCGGGGTCAGGAGTTTCTGATTTTTTTCACACTCCCGGGGTCAAGAAAATCACATTTTTTCACTCTCCCGGGGTCAGGAAATTCTAAAAAATTTTTCACACTCCCGGTGTTAGGAAAATCACATTTTTCACACTCCCGGAGTCAGAAGAATTGGATTTTTTCACACTCCCGGGGTCAGGAAAATTGGATTTTTTTAACACTCCCGGGGTCAGGAAAATTGGATATTTTCATACTCCCGGGGTCAGGAAAATTGCATTTTTCAGACTCCCGGGGTCAGGAAATTCTGATTTTTTCACACTCCCGGGGTCAGGAGTTTCGGATTTTTTTCACACTCCCGGGGTCAAGAAAATCACATTTTTTCACACTCCCGGGGTCAGGAAATTCTAATTTTTTTTCACACTCCCAGTGTTAGGAAAATCACATTTTTCACACTCCCGGGGTCAGAAGAATTGGATTTTTTCACACTCCCGGGGTCAGGAGAATTGGATTTTTTTAACACTCCCGGGGTCAGGAAAATTGGATTTTTTTCACACTCCCGGAGTCAAGAAAATCACATTTTTTCACACTCCCGGGGTCAGGAGATTCTGATTTTGTTCACACTCCCGGGGTCAAGAAAATCACATTTTTTCACACTCCCGGGGTCAGGAATTTCTGATTTTTTTCACACTCCCGGTGTTACGAAAATCACATTTTTCACACTCCCGGGGTCAAGAAAATCACATTTTTTATCACTACCGGGGTCAGGAAATTCTGATATTTTTCACACTCCCGGTGGTAGGAAAATCACATTTTTCACACTCACGGTGTCAGAAAAATTGGGATTTTTCACACTCCCGGGGTTAGGAGAATTTAATTTTTTTCACACTCCCGGGGTCAGGAAAATGGGATTCTTTTAACACTCCCGGGGTCAGGAAAATTGGATTCTTTTCACACTCCCGGGGTCAAGAAAATCACATTTTTTCACACTCCCGGGGTCAGGAAATTCTGATATTTTTCACACTCCCGGGGTCAGGAAAATCGGATATTTTCACACTCCCGGGGTCAGGAAAATCAGATTTTTTTTCACACTCCCGGGGTCAGGAAAATTGTATATTTTCATACTCCCGGGGTCAGGAAAATCTGATATTTTCACACTCCCTGGGTCAGGAAAATTGGATATTTTCATACTTCCGGGGTCAGGAAAATCACATTTTTTCACACTCCCGGGGTCAGGAGATTCTGATTTTTTTCACACTCCCGGGGTCAAGAAAATCACATTTTTTCACACTCACGGGGTCAGGAAATTCTAATTTTTTCACACTCCCGGTGTTAGGAAAATCACATTTTTCACACTCCCGGTGTCAGAAAAATTGGGATTTTTCACACTCCCGGGGTCAGGAGAATTTAATTTTTTTCACACTCCCGGGGTCAGGAAAATGGGATTCTTTTAACACTCCCGGGGTCAGGAAAATTGGATTTTTTTCACACTCCTGGGGTCAAGAAAATCACATTTTTTCACACTCCCGGGGTTAGTAGATTCTGATTTTTTTCACACACCCGGGGTCAAGAAAATCACATTTTTTCACACTCCCGGGGTCAGGAAATTTTCATTTTTTAACACTCCTGGTGTTAGGAAAATCACATTTTTCACACTCCCGGGGTCAAGAAAATCACATTTTTTCACACTCCCGGGGTCAGGAGATTCTGATAATTTTCACACTCCCGGGGTCAGGAAAATCTGATATTTTCACACCCCCGGGGTCAGGAAAATCAGATTTTTTTCATACTCCCGGGGTCAGGAAAATTGGGTTTTTTTTCACACTCCCGGGGTCAAGAAAATCACATTTTTTCACACTCCCGGGGTCAGGAAATTCTGATTTTTTCACACTCCCGGGGTCAGGAAATTCTAAAAAAATTTTCACACTCCCGGTGTTAGGAAAATCACATTTTTCACACTCCCGGGGTCAGAAGAATTGGATTTTTTCACACTCCCGGGGTCAGGAAAATTGGATTTTTTTAACACTCCCGGGGTCAGGAAAATTGGATATTTTCATACTCCCGGGGTCAGGAAAATTGCATTTTTCAGACTCCCGGGGTCAGGAAATTCTGATTTTTTCACACTACCGGGGTCAGGAGTTTCTGATTTTTTTCACACTCCCGGGGTCAAGAAAATCACATTTTTTCACACTCCCGGGGTCAGGAAATTCTAATTTTTTTCACACTCCCAGTGTTAGGAAAATCACATTTTTCACACTCCCGGGGTCAGGAAAATTTGATTTTTTCACACTCCCGGGGTCAGGAGTATTTAATTTTTTTCACACTCCCGGGGTCAAGAAAATCACATTTATTCACAGTCCCGGGGTCAGGAAATTCTGATATTTTTCACACTCCCGGGGACAGGAAAATCGGATATTTTCACACTCCCGGGGTCAGGAAAATCAGATTTTTTTTCACACTCCCGGGGTCAGGAAAATTGGATATTTTCATACTCCCGGGGTCAGGAAAATCTGATATTTTCACACTCCCTGGGTCAGGAAAATTGGATATTTTCATACTTCCGGGGTCAGGAAAATCACATTTTTTCACACTCCCGGGGTCAGGAGATTCTGATTTTTTTCACACTCCCGGGGTCAAGAAAATCACATTTTTTCACACTCACGGGGTCAGGAAATTCTAATTTTTTCACACTCCCGGTGTTAGGAAAATCACATTTTTCACACTCCCGGTGTCAGAAAAATTGGGATTTTTCACACTCCCGGGGTCAGGAGAATTTAATTTTTTTCACACTCCCGGGGTCAGGAAAATGGGATTCTTTTAACACTCCCGGGGTCAGGAAAATTGGATTTTTTTCACACTCCTGGGGTCAAGAAAATCACATTTTTTCACACTCCCGGGGTCAGGAAATTTTCATTTTTTAACACTCCTGGTGTTAGGAAAATCACATTTTTCACACTCCCGGGGTCAAGAAAATCACATTTTTTCACACTCCCGGGGTCAGGAGATTCTGATATTTTTCACACTCCCGGGGTCAGGAAAATCTGATATTTTCACACCCCCGGGGTCAGGAAAATCAGATTTTTTTCATACTCCCGGGGTCAGGAAAGTTGGATTTTTTTCACATTCCCGGGGTCAGGAAAATTGGATATTTTCACACTCCCGGGGTCAGGAAAATTGGATATTTTCACACTCCCGGGGTCAGGAAAATTGCATTTTTCAGACTCCCGGGGTCAGGAAAATCGCATTTTTCATTCTCCCGGGGTCAGTAAAATTGGATTTTTTTTACACTCCCAGGGTCAGGAAAATTGGATATTTTTATATTCCCGGGGTCAGGAAAATTGCATTTTTCAGACTCCCGGGGTCAGGAAAATTGGATTTTTTTAACACTCCTGGGGTCAGGAAAATTGGATTTTTTTCACACTCCCAGGGTCAGGAAAATTGGGTTTTTTTCACACTCCCGGGGTCAAGAAACTCACATTTTTTCACACTCCCGGGGTCAGGAAATTCTGATTTTTTCACACTCCCGGGGTCAGGAGTTTCTGATTTTTTTCACACTCCCGGGGTCAAGAAAATCACATTTTTTCACACTCCCGGGGTCAGGAAATTCTATTTTTTTTCACACTCCCAGTGTTAGGAAAATCACATTTTTCACACTCCCGGGGTCAGAAGAATTGGATTTTTTCACACTCCCGGGGTCAGGAGAATTGGATTTTTTTTCACACTCCCGGGGTCAGGAAAATCACATTTTTTCACACTCCCGGGGTCAGGAGATTCTGATTTTGTTCACACTCCCGGGGTCAAGAAAATCACATTTTTTCACACTCCCGGGGTCAGGAATTTCTGATTTTGTTCACACTCCCGGTGTTAGGAAAATCACATTTTTCACACTCCCGGGGTCAAGAAAATCACATTTTTTCACACTCCCGGGGTCAGGAAATTCTGATATTTTTCACACTCCCGGGGTCACGAAAATCGGATATTTTCACACTCCCGGGGTCAGAAAAATCACATTTTTTCACACTCCCGGGGTCAGGAAATTCTAATTTTTTTCACACTCCCGGTGTTAGGAAAATCACATTTTTCACACTCCCGGGGTCAAGAAAATCACATTTTTTATCACTCCCGGGGTCAGGAAATTCTGCTATTTTTCACACTCCCGGGGTCAGGAAAAATCACATTTTTTCACACTCCCAGGGTCAGGAAATTCTGATTTTTTTTCACACTCACGGTGTTAGGAAAATCACATTTTTTACACTCCCGGGGTCAGGAAAATTGGATTTTTTCACACTCCCGGGGTCAGGAGTATTTAATTTTTTTCACACTCCCGGGGTCAAGAAAATCACATTTATTCACAGTCCCGGGGTGAGGAAATTCTGATATTTTTCACACTCCCGGGGACAGGAAAATCGGATATTTTCACACTCCCGGGGTCAGGAAAATCAGATTTTTTTTCACACTCCCGGGGTCAGGAAAATTGGATATTTTCATACTCCTGGGGTCAGGAAAATCTGATATTTTCACACTCCCTGGGTCAGGAAAATTGGATATTTTCATACTTCCGGGGTCACGAAAATTGCATTTTTCAGACTCCCGGGGTCAGGAAAATCGCATTTTTCACACTCCCGGGGTCAAGAAAATCACATTTTTTCACACTCCCGGGGTCAGGAGATTCTGATTTTTTTCACACTCCCGGGGTCAAGAAAATCACATTTTTTCACACTCACGCGGTCAGGAAATTCTAATTTTTTCACACTGCCGGTGTTAGGAAAATCACATTTTTCACACTCCCGGTGTCAGAAAAATTGGGATTTTTCACACTCCCGGGGTCAGGAAAATCGGATATTTTCACACTCCCGGGGTCAGGAAAATCAGATTTTTTTTCATACTCCCGGGGTCAGGACAATCACATTTTTTCACACTCCCTGGGTCAGGAAAATTGGATATTTTCATACTTCCGGGGTCACGAAAATTGCATTTTTCAGACTCCCGGGGTCAGGAAAATCGCATTTTTCACACTCCCGGGGTCAAGAAAATCACATTTTTTCACACTCCCGGGGTCAGGAGATTCTGATTTTTTTCACACTCCCGGGGTCAAGAAAATCACATTTTTTCACACTCACGGGGTCAGGAAATTCTTATTTTTTCCACACTCACGGTGTTAGGAAAATCACATTTTTCACACTCCCGGGGTCAGGAAAATTGGATTTTTTCACACTCCCGGGGTCAGGAGAATTTAATTTTTTTCACACTCCCGGGGTCAAGAAAATCACATTTTTTCACACTCCCGGGGTCAGGAAATTCTGATATTTTTCACACTCCCGAGGTCAGGAAAATCGGATATTTTCACACCCCCGGGGTCAGGAAAATCAGATTTTTTTCATACTCCCGGGGTCAGTAAAATTTGATTTTTTTAACACTCCCGGGGTCAGGAAAATTGGATATTTTCATACTCCCGGGGTCAGGAAAATTGCATTTTTCAGACTCCCGGGGTCAGGAAAATTGGATTTTTTTAACACTCCTGGGGACAGGAAAATTGGATTTTTTTCACACTCCCAGGGTCAGGAAAATTGGGTTTTTTTCACACTCCCGGGGTCAAGAAAATCACATTTTTTCACACTCCCGGGGTCAGGAAATTCTGATTTTTTCACACTCCCGGGGTCAGGAGATTCTGATTTTTTTCACACTCCCGGGGTCAAGAAAATCACATTTTTTCACACTCCCGGGGTCAATAAATTCTAATTTTTTTCACACTCCCGGTGTTAGGAAAATCACATTTTACACACTCCCGGGGTCAAAAAAATTGGATTTTTTCACACTCCCGGGGTCAAGAAAATCACATTTTTTCACACTCCCGGGGTCAGGAGATTCTGATTTTGTTCACACTCCCGGGGTCAAGAAAATCACATTTTTTCACACTCCCGGGGTCAGGAATTTGTGATTTTTTTCACACTCCTGGTGTTAGGAAAATCACATTTTTCACACTCCCGGGGTCAAGAAAATCACATTTATTCACAGTCCCGGGGTCAGGAAATTCTGATATTTTTCACACTCCCGGGGTCAGGAAAATCGGATATTTTCACACTCCCGGGGTCAGGAAAATCAGATTTTTTTTCACACTCCCAGGGTCAGGAAAATTGGGTTTTTTTCACACTCCCGGGGTCAAGAAAATCACATTTTTTCACACTCCCGGGGTCAGGAAATTCTGATTTTTTCACACTCCCGGGGTCAGGAAATTCTAATTTTTTTCACACTCCCGGTGTTAGGAAAATCACATTTTTCACACTCCCGGGGTCAGAAAAATTGGATTTTTTCACACTCCCGGGGTCAGGAGAATTTAATTTTTTTCAGAATCCCGGGGTCAAGAAAATCACATTTTTTCACACTCCCGGGGTCAGGAAAATTGGTTTTTTTTCACACTCCCGGGGTCAAGAAAATCACATTTTTTCACACTCCCGTGGTCAGGAGATTCTGATTTTTTTCACACTCCTGGGGTCAAGAAAATCACCTTTTTGCACACTCCCGGTGACATGAAATTCTAACTTTTTTTCACACTCCCGGTGTTAGGAAAATCACATTTTTCACACTCCCGGGGTCAAGAAAATCACATTTTTGCACACTCCCGGGGACAGGAAATTCTAACTTTTTTTCACACTCACGGTGTTAGGAAAATCACATTTTTCACACTCCCGGGGTCAGGAAAATTGGATTTTTTCACAATCCCGGGGTCAGGAGTATTTAATTTTTTTCACACTCCCGGGGTCAAGAAAATCACATTTATTTACAGTCCCGGGGTCAGGAAATTCTGATATTTTTCACACTCCCGGGGACAGGAAAATCGGATATTTTCACACTCCCGGGGTCAGGAAAATCAGATTTTTTTTCACACTCCCGGGGTCAGGAAAATTGGATATTTTCATACTCCCGGGGTCAGGAAAATCTGATATTTTCACACTCCCTGGGTCAGGAAAATTGGATATTTTCATACTTCCGGGGTCAGGAAAATTGCATTTTTCAGACTCCCGGGGTCAGGAAAATCGCATTTTTCATACTCCCGGGGTCAGGAAAATTGTTTTTTTTTTCACACTCCCGGGGTCAAGAAAATCACATTTTTTCACACTCCCGGGGTCAGGAGATTCTGATTTTTTTCACACTCCCGGGGTCAAGAAAATCACATTTTTTCACACTCCCGGGGTCAGGAAATTCTAATTTTTTCACACTCCCGGTGTTAGGAAAATCACATTTTTCACACTCCCGGTGTCAGAAAAATTGGGATTTTTCACACTCCCGGGGTCAGGAGAATTTAAATTTTTTCACACTCCCGGGGTCAGGAAAATGGGATTCTTTTAACACTCCCGGGGTCAGGAAAATTGGATTTTTTTCACATTCCCGGGGTCAAGAAAATCACATTTTTTCACACTCCCGGGGTCAGGAGATTCTGATTTTTTTCACACTCTCAGGGTCAAGAAAATCACATTTTTTCACACTCCCGGGGTCAGGAAATTTTCATTTTTTTCACACTCCCGGCGTTAGGAAAATCACATTTTTCACACTCCCGGGGTCAAGGAAATCACATTTTTTCACACTCCCGGGGTCAGGAGATTCTGATATTTTTCACACTCCCGGGGTCAGGAAAATCTGATATTTTCACACCCCCGGGGTCAGGAAAATCAGATTTTTTTCATACTCCCGGCGTCAGGAAAATTGGATTTTTTTCACATTCCCGGGGTCAGGAAAATTGGATATTTTCATACTCCCGGGGTCAGGAAAATTGCATTTTTCAGACTCCCGGGGTCAGGAAAATTGGATTTTTTTAACACTCCCGGGGTCAGGAAATTCTAATTTTTTTCACACTCCCGGTGTTAGGAAAATCACATTTTTCACACTCCTGGGTCAGAAAAATTGGATTTTTTCACACTCCCGGGGTCAGGAGAATTTAATTTTTTTCACACTCCCGGGGTCAAGAAAATCACATTTTTTCACACTCCCGGGGTCAGGAAAATTGGATTTTTTAACACTCCCGGGGTCAGGAAAATTGGATTTTTTTTCACACTCCTGGGGTCAAGAAAATCACATTTTTTCACACTCCCGGGGTCAGGAGATTATGATTTTGTTCACACTCCCGGGGTCAAGAAAATCACATTTTTTCACACTTCCGGGGTCAGGAATTTCTGATTTTTTTTCACACTCCCGGTGTTAGGAAAATCACATTTTTCACACTCCCGGGGTCAAGAAAATCACATTTTTTATCACTCCCGGAGTCAGGGAATTCTGATATTTTTCACACTGCCGGGGTCAGGAAAATTGGATTTTTTCATACTCCCGGGGTCAGGAGTATTTAATTTTTTTCACACTCCCGGGGTCAAGAATATCACATTTATTCACAGTCCCGGGGTCAGGAAATTCTGATATTTTTCACACTCCCGGGGACAGGAAAATTGGATATTTTCACACTCCCGGGGTCAGGAAAATCAGATTTTTTTTCACACTCCCGGGGACAGGAAAATTGGATATTTTCATACTCCCGGGGTCAGGAAAATCGGATATTTTCACACTCCCGGGGTCAGGAAAATTGGATATTTTCATACTTCCGGGGTCAGGAAAATTGCATTTTTCAGACTCCCGGGGTCAGGAAAATTGCATTTTTCATACTCCCGGGGTCAGGAAAATTGGGTTTTTTTCACACTCCCGGGGTCAAGAAAATCACATTTTTTCACACTCCCGGGGTCAGGAGATTCTGATTTTTTTCACACTCCCGGGGTCAAGAAAATCACATTTTTTCACACTCCCGGGGTCAGGAAATTCTGATTTTTTTCACACTCCCGGTGTTAGGAAAATCACATTTTTCACACTCCCAGGGTCAAGAAAATCACATTTTTTCACACTCCCGGGGTCAGGAGATTCTGATATTTTTCACACTCCCGGGGTCAGGAAAATAGGATTCTTTTAACACTCCCGGGGTCAGGAAAATTGGATTTTTTTCACACTCCCGGGGTCAGGAAAATTGGATTTTTTTCACACTCCTGGGGTCAAGACAATCACATTTTTTCACACTCCCGGGGTCAGGAGATTATGATTTTGTTCACACTCCCAGGGTCAAGAAAATCACATTTTTTCACACTCCCGGGGTCAGGAATTTCTGATTTTTTTCACACTCCCGGTGTTAGGAAAATCACATTTTTCACACTCCCGGGGTCAAGAAAATCACATTTTTTATCACTCCCGGAGTCAGGAAATTCTGATATTTTTCACACTGCCGGGGTCAGGAAAATTGGATTTTTTCATACTCCCGGGGTCAGGAGAATTTAATTTTTTTCACACTCCCGGGGTCAAGAATATCACATTTATTCACAGTCCTGGGGTCAGGAAATTCTGATATTTTTCACACTCCCGGGGACAGGAAAATTGGATATTTTCACACTCCCGGGGTCAAGAAAATCACATTTTTTCACACTCCCGGGGTCAGGAATATTGGATTTTTTTCACACTCCCGGGGTCAAGAAAATCACATTTTTTCACACTCCCGGGGTCAGGAGATTCTGATTTTGTTCACACTCCCGGGGTCAAGAAAATCACATTTTTCACACTCCCGGGGTCAAGAAAACCACATATTTATCACTCCCGGGGTCAGGAAATTCTGATATTTTTCACACTCCCGGGGTCAGGAAAATCGGATATTTTCACACTCCCGCGGTCAGGAAAATCAGATTTTTTTTTCATACTCCCGGGGTCAGGAAAAATCACATTTTTTCACACTCCCAGGGTCAGGAAATTCTGATTTTTTTCACACTCACGGTGTTAGGAAAATCACATTTTTCACACTCCCGGGGTCAGGAAAATTGGATTTTTTCACACTCCCGGGGTCAAGAAAATCACATTTATTCACAGTCCCGGGGTCAGGAAATTCTGATATTTTTCGCAGTCCCGGGGACAGGAAAATCGGATATTTTCACACTCCCGGGGTCAGGAAAATTGGTTATTTTCATACTCCCGGTGTCAGGAAAATCGGATATTATCACACTCCCGGGGTCAGGAAAATTGGATATTTTCATACTTCCGGGGTCAGGAAAATTGCATTTTTCAGACTCCCGGGGTCAGGAAAATCGCATTTTTCATACTCCCGTGGTCAGGAAAATTTGGTTTTTTTAACACTCCCAGGGTCAAGAAAATCACATTTTTTCACACTCCCGGGGTCAGGAGATTCTGATTTTTTTCACACTCACGGGGTCAGAAATTCTAATTTTTTTCACACTCCCGGTGTTAGGAAAATCACATTTTTCACACTCCCGGGGTCAGAAAAATTGGGTTTTTTCACACTCCCGGGGTCAGGAGAATTTAATTATTTTCACACTCCCGGGGTCAGGAAAATGGGATTCTTTTCACACTCCCGGGGTCAGGAAAATTGGGTTTTTTTCACACTCCCGGGGTCAAGAAAATCACATTTTTTCACACTCCCAGGGTCAGGAAATTTTCATTTTTTTCACACTCCCGGTGTTAGGAAAATCACATTTTTCACACTCCCGGGGTCAAGGAAATCACATTTTTTCACACTCCCGGGGTCAGGAGATTCTGATATTTTTCACACTCCCGGGGTCAGGAAAATCTGATATTTTCACACCCCCGGGGACAGGAAAATCAGATTTTTTTCATACTCCCGGCGTCAGGAAAATTGGATTTTTTTCACATTCCCGGGGTCAGGAAAATTGGATATTTTCATACTCCCGGGGTCAGGAAAATTGCATTTTTCAGACTCCCGGGGTCAGGAAAATTAGATTTTTTTAACACTCCCGGGGTCAGGAAATTCTAATTTTTTTCACACTCCCGGTGTTAGGAAAATCACATTTTTCACACTCCTGGGTCAGAAAAATTGGATTTTTTCACACTCCCGGGGTCAGGAGAATTTAATTTTTTTCACACTCCCGGGGTCAAGAAAATCACATTTTTTCACACTCCCGGGGTCAGGAAAATTGGATTCTTTTAACACTCCCGGGGTCAGGAAAATTGGATTTTTTTCACACTCCTGGGGTCAAGAAAATCACATTTTTTCACACTCCCGGGGTCAGGAGATTATGATTTTGTTCACACTCCCGGGGTCAAGAAAATCACATTTTTTCACACTCCCGGGGTCAGGAATTTCTGATTTTTTTCACACTCCCGGTGTTAGGAAAATCACATTTTTCACACTCCCGGGGTCAAGAAAATCACATTTTTTATCACTCCCGGAGTCGGGAAATTCTGATATTTTTCACACTGCCAGGGTCAGGAAAATTGGATTTTTTCATACTCCCGGGGTCAGGAGTATTTAATTTTTTTCACACTCCCGGGGTCAAGAATATCACATTTATTCACAGTCCCGGGGTCAGGAAATTCTGATATTTTTCACACTCCCGGGGACAGGAAAATTGGATATTTTCACACTCCCGGGGTCAGGAAAATCAGATTTTTTCCACACTCCCGGGGACAGGAAAATTGGATATTTTCATACTCCCGGGGTCAGGAAAATCGGATATTTTCACACTCCCGGGGTCAGGAAAATTGCATTTTTCAGACTCCCGGGGTCAGGAAAATCGCATTTTTCATACTCCCGGAGTCAGGAAAATTGGGTTTTTTTCACACTCCCGCGGTCAAGAAAATCACATTTTTTCACACTCCCGGGGTCAGGAGATTCTGATTTTTTTCACACTCCCGGGGTCAAGAAAATCACATTTTTTCACACTCACGGGGTCAGGAAATTCTAATTTTTTTCACACTCCCGGTGTTAGGAAAATCACATTTTTCACACTCCCGGGGTCAGAAAAATTGGGTTTTTTCACACTCCCGGGGTCATGAGAATTTAATTATTTTCACACTCCCGGGGTCAGGAAAATGGGATTCTTTTAACACTCCCGGGGTCAGGAAAATTGGATTTTTTTCACACTCCCGGGGTCAAGAAAATCACATTTTTTCACACTCCCGGGGTCAGGAGATTCTGATTTTTTTCACACTCCCGGGGTCAAGAAAATCACATTTTTTCACACTCCCGGGGTCAGGAAATTGTGATTTTTTTCACACTCCCGGTGTTAGGAAAATCACATTTTTCACACTCCCGGGGTCAAGAAAATCACATTTTTTCACACTCCCGGGGTCAGGAAATTCTGATTTTTTTCACACTCCCGGTGTTAGGAAAATCACATTTTTCACACTCCCGGGGTCAAGAAAATCACATTTTTTCACACTCCCGGGGTCAGGAGATTCTGATATTTTTCACACTCCCGGGGTCAGGAAAATCTGATATTTTCACACCCCCGGGGTCAGGAAAATCAGATTTTTTTCATACTCCCGGGGTCAGGAAAATTGGATTTTTTTCACATTCCAGGGGTCAGGAAAATTGGATATTTTCATACTCCCAGGGTCAGGAAAATTGCATTTTTCAGACTCCCGGGGTCAGGAAAATAGGATTTTTTAACACTCCCGGGGTCAGGAAAATTGGATTTTTTTCACACTCCCAGGGTCAGGAAAATTGGGTTTTTTTCACACTCCCGGGGTCAAGAAAATCACATTTTTTCACACTCCCGGGGTCAGGAAATTCTGATTTTTTTCACACTCCCGGGGTCAGGAGATTCTGATTTTTTTCACACTCCCGGAGTCAAGAAAATCACATTTTTCCACACTCCCGGGGTCAGGAAATTCTAATTTTTTTCACACTCCCGGTGTTAGGAAAATCACATTTTTCACACTCCCGGGGTCAGAAAAATTGGATTTTTTCACACTCCCGGGGTCAGGAGAATTTAATTTTTTTCACACTCCCGGGGTCAAGAAAATCACATTTTTTCACACTCCCGGGGTCAGGAAAATTGGATTTTTTTAACACTCCCGGGGTCAGGAATATTGGATTTTTTTCACACTCCCGGGGTCAAGAAAATCACATTTTTTCACACTCCCCGGGTCAGGAATTTCTGATTTTTTTCACACTCCCGGTGTTAGGAAAATCACATTTTTCAAACTCCCGGGGTCAAGAAAATCACATATTTATCACTCCCGGGGTCAGGAAATTCTGATATTTTTCACACTCCCGGGGTCAGGAAAATCGGATATTTTCACACTCCCACGGTCAGGAAAATCAGATTTTTTTTCATACTCCCGGGGTCAGGAAAAATCACATTTTTTCACACTCCCAGGGTCAGGAAATTCTGATTTTTTTCACACTCACGGTGTTAGGAAAATCACATTTTTCACACTCCCGGGGTCAGGAAAATTGGATTTTTTCACACTCCCGGGTCAGGAGTATTTAATTTTTTTCACACTCCCGGGGTCAAGAAAATCACATTTATTCACAGTCCCGGGGTCAGGAAATTCTGATATTTTTCGCAGTCCCGGGGACAGGAAAATCGGATATTTTCAAACTCCCGGGGTCAGGAAAATCAGATTTTTTTTTCACACTCCCGGGGTCAGGAAAATTGGTTATTTTCATACTCCCGGGGTCAGGAAAATCGTATATTTTCACACTCCCGGGGTCAGGAAAATTGGATATTTTCATACTTCCGGGGTCAGGAAAATTGCATTTTTCAGACTCCCGGCTCAGGAAAATTGCATTTTTCATACTCCCGTGGTCAGGAAAATCACATTTTTTCACACTCACGGGGTCAGAAATTCTAATTTTTTTCACACTCCCGGTGTTAGGAAAATCACATTTTTCACACTCCCGGGGTCAGGAGATTCTGATTTTTTTCACACTCCCGGGGTCAAGAAAATCACATTTTTTTCACACTCACGGGGTCAGAAATTCTAATTTTTTTCACACTCCCGGTGTTAGGAAAATCACATTTTTCACACTCCCGGGGTCAGAAAAATTGGGTTTTTTCACACTCCCGGGGTCAGGAGAATTTAATTATTTTCACACTCCCGGGGTCAGGAAAATGGGATTCTTTTAACACTCCCGGGGTCAGGAAAATTGGATTTTTTTCACACTCCCGGGGTCAGGAAAATCACATTTTTTCACACTCCCAGGGTCAGGAAATTCTGATTTTTTTCACACTCCCAGGGTCAGGAAATTCTGATTTTTTTCACACTCCCAGGGTCAGGAAATTCTGATTTTTTTCACACTCACGGTGTTAGGAAAATCACATTTTTCACACTCCCGGGGTCAAGAAAATCACATTTTTTCACCCGCCCGGGGTCAGGAAATTCTGATTTTTTTCACACTCCCAGGGTCAGGAAATTCTGATTTTTTTCACACTCCCAGGGTCAGGAAATTCTGATTTTTTTCACACTCACGGTGTTAGGAAAATCACATTTTTCACACTCCCGGGGTAAGGAAAATTGGATATTTTCATACTTCCGGGGTCAGGAAAATTGCATTTTTCAGACTCCCGGGGTCAGGAAAATCGCATTTTTCATACTCCCGTGGTCAGGAAAATTTGGTTTTTTTTAACACTCCCGGGGTCAAGAAAATCACATTTTTTCACACTCCCGGGGTCAGAAAAATTGGGTTTTTTCACACTCCCGGGGTCAGGAGAATTTAATTATTTTCACACTCCCGGGGTCAAGAAAATGGGATTCTTTTAACACTCCCGGGGTCAGGAAAATTGGATTTTTTTCACACTCCCGGGGTCAGGAAAATTGGGTTTTTTTCACACTCCCGGGGTCAAGAAAATCACATTTTTTCACACTCCCGGGGTCAGGAAATTCTTATTTTTTTTCACACTCCCGGTGTTAGGAAAATCACATTTTTTCACACTCCCGGGGTCAAGAAAATCACATTTTTTCACCCTCCCGGGGTCAGAAAATTCTGATGTTTTTCACACTCCCGGGGTCAGGAAAATCGGATATTTTCACACTCTCGGGGTCAGGAAAATCAGATTTTTTCATACTCCCGGGGTCAGGAAAATCACATTTTTTCACACTCCCAGGGTCAGGAAATTCTGATTTTTTTCACACTCCCAGGGTCAGGAAATTCTGATTTTTTTCACACTCCCAGGGTCAGGAAATTCTGATTTTTTTCACACTCCCGGTGTTAGGAAAATCACATTTTTCACACTCCCGGGGTCAAGAAAATCACATTTTTTCACCCTCCCGGGGTCAGGAAATTCTGATTTTTTTCACACTCCCAGGGTCAGGAAATTCTGATTTTTTTCACACTCCCAGGGTCAGGAAATTCTGATTTTTTCACACTCCCGGTGTTAGGAAAATCACATTTTTCACACTCCCGGGGTCAGGAAAATTGGATATTTTCATACTTCCGGGGTCAGGAAAATTGCATTTTTCAGACTCCCGGGGTCAGGAAAATTGCATTTTTCATACTCCCGTGGTCAGGAAAATTTGGTTTTTTTAACACTCCCGGGGTCAAGAAAATCACATTTTTTCACACTCCCGGGGTCAGGAGATTCTGATTTTTTTCACACTCCCGGGGTCAAGAAAATCACATTTTTTCACAATCACGGGGTCAGAAATTCTAATTTTTTTCACACTCCCGGTGTTAGGAAAATCACATTTTTCACACTCCCGGGGTCAGGAAAATTGGATTTTTTTCACACTCCCGGGGTCAGGAAAATTGGGTTTTTTTCACACTCCCGGGATCAAGAAAATCACATTTTTTCACACTCCCGGGGTCAGGAAATTCTGATTTTTTTTCACACTCCCGGTGTTAGGAAAATCACATTTTTCACACTCCCGGGGTCAAGAAAATCACATTTTTTCACCCTCCCGGGGTCAGGAAATTCTGATGTTTTTCACACTCCCGGGGTCAGGAAAATTGGATATTTTCATACTTCCGGGGTCAGGAAAATTGCATTTTTCAGACTCCCGGGGTCAGGAAAATCGCATTTTTCATACTCCCGTGGTCAGGAAAATTTGGTTTTTTTAACACTCCCGGGGTCAAGAAAATCACATTTTTTCACACTCCCGGGGTCAGGAAAATTGGATTCTTTTAACACTCCCGGGGTCAGGAAAATTGGATTTTTTTCACACACCGAGGGTTAGGAAAATTGGTTTTTTTTTCACAATCCCGGGGTCAAGAAAATCACATTTTTTCACACTCCCGGGGTCAGGAATTTCTGATTTTTTTCACACTGCTGGGGTCAAGAAAATCACATTTGTTCACACTTCCGGGGTCAGGAAATTCTGATTTTTTCACACTCCTGATGTTAGGAAAACCACATTTTTCACACTCCCGGGGTCAAGAAAATCACATTTTTTCACACTCCCGGGGTCAGGAAATTGTGATATTTTTCACACTCCCGGGGTCAGGAAAATCGGATATTTTCACACTCCCGGGGTCAGGAAAATCAGATTTTTTCATACTCCCGGGGTCAGGAAAATCACATTTTTTCACACTCCCAGGGTCAGGAAATTCTGATTTTTTTTCACACTCACGGTGTTAGGAAAATCACATTTTTCACACTCCCGGGGTCAGGAGAATTTAATTTTTTTCAGACTCCCGGGGTCAAGAAAATCACATTTTTTCACACTCCCGGGGTCAGGAAATTCTGATATTTTTCACACTCCCGGGGTCAGGAAAATCAGATTTTTTCACACTCCCGGGGTCAGGAGATTCTGATTTTTTCACACTCTCGGGGTCAAGAAAATCACATTTTTTCACACTCCCGGGGTCAGGAAAATCAGATTTTTTTTCACACTCCCGGGGTCAGGAAAATTGGTTATTTTCATACTCCCGGGGTCAGGAAAATCGGATATTTTCACACTCCCGGGGTCAGGAAAATTGGATATTTTCATACTTCCGGGGTCAGGAAAATTGCATTTTTCAGACTCCCGGGGTCAGGAAAATCGCATTTTTCATACTCCCGTGGTCAGGAAAATCACATTTTTTCACACTCACGGGGTCAGAAATTCTAATTTTTTTCACACTCCCGGTGTTAGGAAAATCACATTTTTCACACTCCCGGGGTCAGGAGATTCTGATTTTTTTCACACTCCCGGGGTCAAGAAAATCACATTTTTTCACACTCACGGGGTCAGAAATTCTAATTTTTTTCACACTCCCGGTGTTAGGAAAATCACATTTTTCACACTCCCGGGGTCAGAAAAATTGGGTTTTTTCACACTCCCGGGGTCAGGAGAATTTAATTATTTTCACACTCCCGGGGTCAGGAAAATGGGATTCTTTTAACACTCCCGGGGTCAGGAAAATTGGATTTTTTTCACACTCCCGGGGTCAGGAAAATTGGGTTTTTTTCACACTCCCGGGGTCAAGAAAATCACATTTTTTCACACTCCCGGGGTCAGGAAATTCTTATTTTTTTTCACACTCCCAGTGTTAGGAAAATCACATTTTTCACACTCCCGGGGTCAAGAAAATCACATTTTTTCACCCTCCCAGGGTCAGGAAATTCTGATGTTTTTCACACTCCTGGGGTCAGGAAAATCGGATATTTTCACACTCTCGGGGTCAGGAAAATCAGATTTTTTCATACTCCCGGGGTCAGGAAAATCACATTTTTTCACACTCCCAAGGTCAGGAAATTCTGATTTTTTTCACACTCCCAGGGTCAGGAAATTCTGATTTTTTTCACACTCCCAGGGTCAGGAAATTCTGATTTTTTTCACACTCACGGTGTTAGGAAAATCACATTTTTCACACTCCCGGGGTCAAGAAAATCACATTTTTTCACCCGCCCGGGGTCAGGAAATTCTGATTTTTTTCACACTCCCAGGGTCAGGAAATTCTGATTTTTTCACACTCCCAGGGTCAGGAAATTCTGATTTTTTTCACACTCACGGTGTTAGGAAAATCACATTTTTCACACTCCCGGGGTCAGGAAAATTGGATATTTTCATACTTCCGGGGTCAGGAAAATTGCATTTTTCAGACTCCCGGGGTCAGGAAAATCGCATTTTTCATACTCCCGGGGTCAGGAAAATTTGGTTTTTTTAACACTCCCGGGGTCAAGAAAATCACATTTTTTCACACTCCCGGGGTCAGAAAAATTGGGTTTTTTCACACTCCCGGGGTCAGGAGAATTTAATTATTTTCACACTCCCGGGGTCAGGAAAATGGGATTCTTTTAACACTCCCGGGGTCAGGAAAATTGGATTTTTTTCACACTCCCGGGGTCAGGAAAATTGGGTTTTTTTCACACTCCCGGGGTCAAGAAAATCACATTTTTTCACACTCCCGGGGTCAGGAAATTCTTATTTTTTTTCACACTCCCAGTGTTAGGAAAATCACATTTTTCACACTCCCGGGGTCAAGAAAATCACATTTTTTCACCCTCCCGGGGTCAGGAAATTCTGATGTTTTTCACACTCCCGGGGTCAGGAAAATCGGATATTTTCACACTCTCGGGGTCAGGAAAATCAGATTTTTTCATACTCCCGGGGTCAGGAAAATCACATTTTTTCACACTCCCAGGGTCAGGAAATTCTGATTTTTTTCACACTCCCAGGGTCAGGAAATTCTGATTTTTTTCACACTCCCAGGGTCAGGAAATTCTGATTTTTTTCACACTCCCGGTGTTAGGAAAATCACATTTTTCACACTCCCGGGGTCAAGAAAATCACATTTTTTCACCCTCCCGGGGTCAGGAAATTCTGATTTTTTTCACACTCCCAGGGTCAGGAAATTCTGATTTTTTTCACACTCCCAGGGTCAGGAAATTCTGATTTTTTTCACACTCCCAGGGTCAGGAAATTCTGATTTTTTTCACACTCCCAGGGTCAGGAAATTCTGATTTTTTTCACACTCCCGGTGTTAGGAAAATCACATTTTTCACACTCCCGGGGTCAAGAAAATCACATTTTTTCACCCTCCCGGGGTCAGGAAATTCTGATTTTTTTCACACTCCCAGGGTCAGGAAATTCTGATTTTTTTCACACTCCCAGGGTCAGGAAATTCTGATTTTTTTCACACTCACGGTGTTAGGAAAATCACATTTTTCACACTCCCGGGGTCAGGAAAATTGGATATTTTCATACTTCCGGGGTCAGGAAAATTGCATTTTTCAGACTCCCGGGGTCAGGAAAATCGCATTTTTCATACTCCCGTGGTCAGGAAAATTTGGTTTTTTTAACACTCCCGGGGTCAAGAAAATCACATTTTTTCACACTCCCAGGGTCAGGAAATTTTCATTTTTTTCACACTCCCGGTGTTAGGAAAATCACATTTTTCACACTCCCGGGGTCAAGGAAATCACATTTTTTCACACTCCCGGGGTCAGGAGATTCTGATATTTTTCACACTCCCGGGTTCAGGAAAATCTGATATTTTCACACCCCCGGGGTCAGGAAAATCAGATTTTTTTCATACTCCCGGCGTCAGGAAAATTGGATTTTTTTCACATTCCCGGGGTCAGGAAAATTGGATATTTTCATACTCCCGGGGTCAGGAAAATTGGATTTTTTTAACACTCCCGGGGTCAGGAAATTCTAATTTTTTTCACACTCCCGGTGTTAGGAAAATCACATTTTTCACACTCCCGGGGTCAAGGAAATCACATTTTTTCACACTCCCGGGGTCAGGAGATTCTGATATTTTTCACACTCCCGGGTTCAGGAAAATCTGATATTTTCACACCCCCGGGGTCAGGAAAATCAGATTTTTTTCATACTCCCGGCGTCAGGAAAATTGGATTTTTTTCACATTCCCGGGGTCAGGAAAATTGGATATTTTCATACTCCCGGGGTCAGGAAAATTGGATTTTTTTAACACTCCCGGGGTCAGGAAATTCTAATTTTTTTCACACTCCCGGTGTTAGGAAAATCACATTTTTCACACTCCTGGGTCAGAAAAATTGGATTTTTTCACACTCCCGGGGTCAGGAGAATTTAATTTTTTTCACACTCCCGGGGTCAAGAAAATCACATTTTTTCACACTCCCGGGGTCAGGAAAATTGGATTCTTTTAACACTCCCGGGGTCAGGAAAATTGGATTTTTTTCACACTCCTGGGGTCAAGAAAATCACATTTTTTCACACTCCCGGGGTCAGGAGATTATGATTTTGTTCACACTCCCGGGGTCAAGAAAATCACATTTTTTCACACTCCCGGGGTCAGGAATTTCTGATTTTTTTCACACTCCCGGTGTTAGGAAAATCACATTTTTCACACTCCCGGGGTCAAGAAAATCACATTTTTTATCACTCCCGGAGTCGGGAAATTCTGATATTTTTCACACTGCCAGGGTCAGGAAAATTGGATTTTTTCATACTCCCGGGGTCAGGAGTATTTAATTTTTTTCACACTCCCGGGGTCAAGAATATCACATTTATTCACAGTCCCGGGGTCAGGAAATTCTGATATTTTTCACACTCCCGGGGACAGGAAAATTGGATATTTCCACACTCCCGGAGACAGGAAAATTGGATATTTTCATACTCCCGGGGTCAGGAAAATCGGATATTTTCACACTCCCGGGGTCAGGAAAATTGCATTTTTCAGACTCCCGGGGTCAGGAAAATCGCATTTTTCATACTCCCGGGGTCAGGAAAATTGGGTTTTTTTCACACTCCCGCGGTCAAGAAAATCACATTTTTTCACACTCACGGGGTCAGGAGATTCTGATTTTTTTCACACTCCCGGGGTCAAGAAAATCACATTTTTTCACACTCACGGGGTCAGGAAATTCTAATTTTTTTCACACTCCCGGTGTTAGGAAAATCACATTTTTCACACTCCCGGGGTCAGAAAAATTGGGTTTTTTCACACTCCCGGGGTCATGAGAATTTAATTTTTTTCACACTCCCGGGGTCAGGAAAATGGGATTCTTTTAACACTCCCGGGGTCAGGAAAATTGGATTTTTTTCACACTCCCGGGGTCAAGAAAATCACATTTTTTCACACTCCCGGGGTCAGGAGATTCTGATTTTTTTCACACTCCCGGGGTCAAGAAAATCATATTTTTTCACACTCCCGGGGTCAGGAAATTGTGATTTTTTTCACACTCCCGGTGTTAGGAAAATCACATTTTTCACACTCCAGGGGTCAAGAAAATCACATTTTTTCACACTCCCGGGGTCAGGAAATTCTGATTTTTTTCACACTCCCGGTGTTAGGAAAATCACATTTTTCACACTCCCGGGGTCAAGAAAATCACATTTTTTCACACTCCCGGGGTCAGGAGATTCTGATATTTTTCACACTCCCGGGGTCAGGAAAATCTGATATTTTCACACCCCCGGGGTCAGGAAAATCAGATTTTTTTCATACTCCCGGGGTCAGGAAAATTGGATTTTTTTCACATTCCAGGGGTCAGGAAAATTGGATATTTTCATACTCCCAGGGTCAGGAAAATTGCATTTTTCAGACTCCCGGGGTCAGGAAAATAGGATTTTTTAACACTCCCGGGGTCAGGAAAATTGGATTTTTTTCACACTCCCAGGGTCAGGAAAATTGGGTTTTTTTCACACTCCCGGGGTCAAGAAAATCACATTTTTTCACACTCCCGGGGTCAAGAAAATCACATTTTTTCACACTCCCGGGGTCAGGAAATTCTGATTTTTTTCACACTCCCGGGGTCAGGAGATTCTGATTTTTTTCACACTCCCGGAGTCAAGAAAATCACATTTTTCCACACTCCCGGGGTCAGGAAATTCTAATTTTTTTCACACTCCCGGTGTTAGGAAAATCACATTTTTCACACTCCCGGGGTCAGAAAAATTGGATTTTTTCACACTCCCGGGGTCAGGAGAATTTAATTTTTTTCACACTCCCGGGGTCAAGAAAATCACATTTTTTCACACTCCCGGGGTCAGGAAAATTGGATTTTTTTAACACTCCCGGGGTCAGGAATATTGGATTTTTTTCACACTCCCGGGGTCAAGAAAATCACATTTTTTCACACTCCCCGGGTCAGGAATTTCTGATTTTTTTCACACTCCTGGTGTTAGGAAACTCACATTTTTCAAACTCCCGGGGTCAAGAAAATCACATATTTATCACTCCCGGGGTCAGGAAATTCTGATATTTTTCACACTCCCGGGGTCAGGAAAATCGGATATTTTCACACTCCCACGGTCAGGAAAATCAGATTTTTTTTCATACTCCCGGGGTCAGGAAAAATCACATTTTTTCACACTCCCAGGGTCAGGAAATTCTGATTTTTTTCACACTCACGGTGTTAGGAAAATCACATGTTTCACACTCCCGGGGTCAGGAAAATTGGATTTTTTCACACTCCCGGGTCAGGAGTATTTAATTTTTTTCACAATCCTGGGGTCAAGAAAATCACATTTATTCACAGTCCCGGGGTCAGGAAATTCTGATATTTTTCACACTCCCGGGGACAGGAAAATCGGATATTTTCACATTCCCGGGGTCAGGAAAATTGGATATTTTCACAATCCCGGGGTCAGGAAAATTGGATATTTTCATACTTCCGGGGTCAGGAAAATTGCATTTTTCAGACTCCCGGGGTCAGGAAAATCGCATTTTTCATTCTCCCGGGGTCAGGAAAATTGGGTTTTTTTCACACTCCCGGGGTCAAGAAAATCACATTTTTCACACTCCCGGGGTCAAGAAAATCACATTTTTTCACCCTCCCGGGGTCAGGAAATTCTGATTTTTTTCACACTCCCAGGGTCAGGAAATTCTGATTTTTTTCACACTCCCAGGGTCAGGAAATTCTGATTTTTTTCACACTCACGGTGTTAGGAAAATCACATTTTTCACACTCCCGGGGTCAGGAAAATTGGATATTTTCATACTTCCGGGGTCAGGAAAATTGCATTTTTCAGACTCCCGGGGTCAGGAAAATCGCATTTTTCATACTCCCGTGGTCAGGAAAATTTGGTTTTTTTAACACTCCCGGGGTCAAGAAAATCACATTTTTTCACACTCCCAGGGTCAGGAAATTTTCATTTTTTTCACACTCCCGGTGTTAGGAAAATCACATTTTTCACACTCCCGGGGTCAAGGAAATCACATTTTTTCACACTCCCGGGGTCAGGAGATTCTGATATTTTTCACACTCCCGGGTTCAGGAAAATCTGATATTTTCACACCCCCGGGGTCAGGAAAATCAGATTTTTTTCATACTCCCGGCGTCAGGAAAATTGGATTTTTTTCACATTCCCGGGGTCAGGAAAATTGGATATTTTCATACTCCCGGGGTCAGGAAAATTGGATTTTTTTAACACTCCCGGGGTCAGGAAATTCTAATTTTTTTCACACTCCCGGTGTTAGGAAAATCACATTTTTCACACTCCCGGGGTCAAGGAAATCACATTTTTTCACACTCCTGGGGTCAGGAGATTCTGATATTTTTCACACTCCCGGGTTCAGGAAAATCTGATATTTTCACACCCCCGGGGTCAGGAAAATCAGATTTTTTTCATACTCCCGGCGTCAGGAAAATTGGATTTTTTTCACATTCCCGGGGTCAGGAAAATTGGATATTTTCATACTCCCGGGGTCAGGAAAATTGGATTTTTTTAACACTCCCGGGGTCAGGAAATTCTAATTTTTTTCACACTCCCGGTGTTAGGAAAATCACATTTTTCACACTCCTGGGTCAGAAAAATTGGATTTTTTCACACTCCCGGGGTCAGGAGAATTTAATTTTTTTCACACTCCCGGGGTCAAGAAAATCACATTTTTTCACACTCCCGGGGTCAGGAAAATTGGATTCTTTTAACACTCCCGGGGTCAGGAAAATTGGATTTTTTTCACACTCCTGGGGTCAAGAAAATCACATTTTTTCACACTCCCGGGGTCAGGAGATTATGATTTTGTTCACACTCCCGGGGTCAAGAAAATCACATTTTTTCACACTCCCGGGGTCAGGAATTTCTGATTTTTTTCACACTCCCGGTGTTAGGAAAATCACATTTTTCACACTCCCGGGGTCAAGAAAATCACATTTTTTATCACTCCCGGAGTCGGGAAATTCTGATATTTTTCACACTGCCAGGGTCAGGAAAATTGGATTTTTTCATACTCCCGGGGTCAGGAGTATTTAATTTTTTTCACACTCCCGGGGTCAAGAATATCACATTTATTCACAGTCCCGGGGTCAGGAAATTCTGATATTTTTCACACTCCCGGGGACAGGAAAATTGGATATTTTCACACTCCCGGGGTCAGGAAAATCAGATTTTTTTCCACACTCCCGGAGACAGGAAAATTGGATATTTTCATACTCCCGGGGTCAGGAAAATCGGATATTTTCACACTCCCGGGGTCAGGAAAATTGCATTTTTCAGACTCCCGGGGTCAGGAAAATCGCATTTTTCATACTCCCGGGGTCAGGAAAATTGGGTTTTTTTCACACTCCCGCGGTCAAGAAAATCACATTTTTTCACACTCACGGGGTCAGGAGATTCTGATTTTTTTCACACTCCCGGGGTCAAGAAAATCACATTTTTTCACACTCACGGGGTCAGGAAATTCTAATTTTTTTCACACTCCCGGTGTTAGGAAAATCACATTTTTCACACTCCCGGGGTCAGAAAAATTGGGTTTTTTCACACTCCCGGGGTCATGAGAATTTAATTTTTTTCACACTCCCGGGGTCAGGAAAATGGGATTCTTTTAACACTCCCGGGGTCAGGAAAATTGGATTTTTTTCACACTCCCGGGGTCAAGAAAATCACATTTTTTCACACTCCCGGGGTCAGGAGATTCTGATTTTTTTCACACTCCCGGGGTCAAGAAAATCATATTTTTTCACACTCCCGGGGTCAGGAAATTGTGATTTTTTTCACACTCCCGGTGTTAGGAAAATCACATTTTTCACACTCCAGGGGTCAAGAAAATCACATTTTTTCACACTCCCGGGGTCAGGAAATTCTGATTTTTTTCACACTCCCGGTGTTAGGAAAATCACATTTTTCACACTCCCGGGGTCAAGAAAATCACATTTTTTCACACTCCCGGGGTCAGGAGATTCTGATATTTTTCACACTCCCGGGGTCAGGAAAATCTGATATTTTCACACCCCCGGGGTCAGGAAAATCAGATTTTTTTCATACTCCCGGGGTCAGGAAAATTGGATTTTTTTCACATTCCAGGGGTCAGGAAAATTGGATATTTTCATACTCCCAGGGTCAGGAAAATTGCATTTTTCAGACTCCCGGGGTCAGGAAAATAGGATTTTTTAACACTCCCGGGGTCAGGAAAATTGGATTTTTTTCACACTCCCAGGGTCAGGAAAATTGGGTTTTTTTCACACTCCCGGGGTCAAGAAAATCACATTTTTTCACACTCCCGGGGTCAAGAAAATCACATTTTTTCACACTCCCGGGGTCAGGAAATTCTGATTTTTTTCACACTCCCGGGGTCAGGAGATTCTGATTTTTTTCACACTCCCGGAGTCAAGAAAATCACATTTTTCCACACTCCCGGGGTCAGGAAATTCTAATTTTTTTCACACTCCCGGTGTTAGGAAAATCACATTTTTCACACTCCCGGGGTCAGAAAAATTGGATTTTTTCACACTCCCGGGGTCAGGAGAATTTAATTTTTTTCACACTCCCGGGGTCAAGAAAATCACATTTTTTCACACTCCCGGGGTCAGGAAAATTGGATTTTTTTAACACTCCCGGGGTCAGGAATATTGGATTTTTTTCACACTCCCGGGGTCAAGAAAATCACATTTTTTCACACTCCCCGGGTCAGGAATTTCTGATTTTTTTCACACTCCTGGTGTTAGGAAACTCACATTTTTCAAACTCCCGGGGTCAAGAAAATCACATATTTATCACTCCCGGGGTCAGGAAATTCTGATATTTTTCACACTCCCGGGGTCAGGAAAATCGGATATTTTCACACTCCCACGGTCAGGAAAATCAGATTTTTTTTCATACTCCCGGGGTCAGGAAAAATCACATTTTTTCACACTCCCAGGGTCAGGAAATTCTGATTTTTTTCACACTCACGGTGTTAGGAAAATCACATGTTTCACACTCCCGGGGTCAGGAAAATTGGATTTTTTCACACTCCCGGGTCAGGAGTATTTAATTTTTTTCACAATCCTGGGGTCAAGAAAATCACATTTATTCACAGTCCCGGGGTCAGGAAATTCTGATATTTTTCACACTCCCGGGGACAGGAAAATCGGATATTTTCACATTCCCGGGGTCAGGAAAATTGGATATTTTCACAATCCCGGGGTCAGGAAAATTGGATATTTTCATACTTCCAGGGTCAGGAAAATTGCATTTTTCAGACTCCCGGGGTCAGGAAAATCGCATTTTTCATTCTCCCGGGGTCAGGAAAATTGGGTTTTTTTCACACTCCCGGGGTCAAGAAAATCACATTTTTCACACTCCCGGGGTCAGGAGATTCTGATTTTTTTCACACTCCGGGGGTCAAGAAAATCACATTTTTTCACACTCACGGGGTCAGTAATTTCTAATTTTTTTCACATTCCCGGTGTTAGGAAAATCACATTTTTCACACTCCCGGGGTCAGAAAAATTGGGTTTTTTCACACTCCCGTGGTCAGGAGAATTTAAATTTTTTCACACTCCCGGGGTCAGGAAAATGGGATTCTTTTAACACGCCCGGGGTCAGGAAAATTGGATTTTTTTCACACTCCCGGGGTCAGGAAAATTGGGTTTTTTTCACACTCCCGGGGTCAAGAAAATCACATTTTTTCACAATCCTGGGGTCAGGAAATTCTGATTTTTTTCACACTCCCGGAGTCAAGAAAATCACATTTTTTCACACTCCCGGGGTCAGGAAATTCTGATTTTTTTCACACTCCCGGTGTTAGGAAAATCACATTTTTCACACTCCCGGGATCAAGAAAATCACATTTTTTCACACTCCCGGGGTCAGGAAATTCTGATATTTTTCAAACTCCCGGGGTCAGGAAAATCGGATATTTTCACACTCACGAGATCAGGAAAATAAGATTTTTTTTTCATACTCCCGGGGTCAGGAAAAATCAAATTTTTTCACACTCCCAGGGTCAGGAAATTCTGCTTTTTTTCACACTCACGGTGTTAGGAAAATCACATTTTTCACACTCCCGGGGTCAGGAAAATTGGATTTTTTCACACTCCCGGGGTCAGGAGTATTTAATTTTTTTCACACTCCCGGGGTCAAGAAAATCACATTTATTCACAGTCCCGGGGTCAGGAAATTGATATTTTTCACAATCCCGGGGACAGGAAAATCGGATATTTTCACACTCCCGGGGTCAGGAAAATCAGATTTTTTTTCACACTCCCGGGGTCAGGAAAATTGGATATTTTCATACTCCCGGGGTCAGGAAAATCTGATATTTTCACACTCCCTGGGTCAGGAAAATTGGATATTTTCATACTTCCGGGGTCAGGAAAATTGCATTTTTCAGACTCCCGGGGTCAGGAAAATCGCATTTTTCATACTCCCGGGGTCAGGAAAATCACATTTTTTCACACTCCCGGGGTCAGGAGATTCTGATTTTTTTCACACTCCCGGGGTCAAGAAAATCACATTTTTTCACACTCACGGGGTCAGGAAATTCTAATTTTTTCACACTACCGGTGGTAGGAAAATCACATTTTTCACACTCCCGGTGTCAGAAAAATTGGGATTTTTCACACTCCCGGGGTCAGGAGAATTTAATTTTTTTCACACTCCCGGGGTCAGGAAAATGGGATTCTTTTAACACTCCCGGGGTCAGGAAAATTGGATTCTTTTCACACTCCGGGGGTCAAGAAAATCACATTTTTTCACACTCCCGGGGTCAGTAGGTTCTGATTTTTTTCACACTCCCGGGGTCAAGAAAATCACATTTTTTCACACTCCCGGGGTCAGGAAATTCTGATATTTTTCACACTCCCGGGGTCAGGAAAATCGGATATTTTCACACCCCCGGGGTCAGGAAAATCAGATTTTTTTCAGACTCCCGGGGTCAGGAAAATTGGATTTTTTTAACACTCCTGGGGTCAGGAAAATTGGGTTTTTTTCACACTCCCAGGGTCAGGAAAATTGGGTTTTTTTCACACTCCCGGGGTCAAGAAAATCACATTTTTTCACACTCCCGGAGTCAGGAAATTCTGATTTTTTCACACTCCCGGGGTCAGGAGATTCTGATTTTTTTCACACTCCCGGGGTCAAGAAAATCACATTTTTTCACACTCCCGGGGTCAGGAAATTCTAATTTTTTTCACACTCCCGGTGTTAGGAAAATCACATTTTTCACACTCCCGGGGTCAGAAAAATTGGATTTTTTCACACTCCTGGGGTCAGGAGAATTTAATTTTTTTCAGACTCCCGGGGTCAAGAAAATCACATTTTTTCACACTCCCGGGGTCAGGAAAATTGGATTTTTTTAACACTCCCGGGGTCAGGAAAATTGGATTTTTTTCACACTCCCTTGGTCAGGAAAATTGGGTTTTTTTCACACTCCCGGGGTCAAGAAAATCACATTTTTTCACACGCCCGGGGTCAGGAGATTCTGATTTTGTTCACACTCCCGGGGTCAAGAAAATCACATTTTTTCACACTCCCGGGGTCAGGAATTTCTGATTTTTTCACACTCCCGGGGTCAGGAAAATCGGATATTTTCACACTCCCGGGGTCAGGAAAATCAGATTTTTTTCATACTCCCGTGGTCAGGAAAAATCACATTTTTTCACACTCCCAGGGTCAGGAAATTCTGATTTTTTTCACACTCACGGTGTTAGGAAAATCACATTTTTCACACTCCCGGGGTCAGGAAAATTTGATTTTTTCACACTCCCGGGGTCAGGAGTATTTAATTTTTTTCACATTCCCGGGGTCAAGAAAATCACATTTATTCACAGTCCCGGGGTCAGGAAATTCTGATATTTTTCACACTCCCGGGGACAGGAAAATCGGATATTTTCACACTCCCGGGGTCAGGAAAATCAGATTTTTTTTCACACTCCCGGGGTCAGGAAAATGGGATTCTTTTAACACTCCCGGGGTCAGGAAAATTGGATTCTTTTCACACTCCCGGGGTCAAGAAAATCACATTTTTTCACACTCCCGGGGTCAGTAGGTTCTGATTTTTTTCACACTCCCGGGGTCAAGAAAATCACATTTTTTCACACTCCCGGGGTCAGGAAATTCTGATATTTTTCACACTCCCGGGGTCAGGAAAATCGGATATTTTCACACCCCCGGGGTCAGGAAAATCAGATTTTTTTCAGACTCCCGGGGTCAGGAAAATTGGATTTTTTTAACACTCCTTGGGTCAGGAAAATTGGATTTTTTTCACACTCCCAGGGTCAGGAAAATTGGGTTTTTTTCACACTCCCGGGGTCAAGAAAATCACATTTTTTCACACTCCCGGAGTCAGGAAATTCTGATTTTTTCACACTCCCGGGGTCAGGAGATTCTGATTTTTTTCACACTCCCGGGGTCAAGAAAATCACATTTTTTCACACTCCCGGGGTCAGGAAATTCTAATTTTTTTCACACTCCCGGTGTTAGGAAAATCACATTTTTCACACTCCCGGGGTCAGAAAAATTGGATTTTTTCACACTCCTGGGGTCAGGAGAATTTAATTTTTTTCAGACTCCCGGGGTCAAGAAAATCACATTTTTTCACACTCCCGGGGTCAGGAAAATTGGATTTTTTTAACACTCCCGGGGTCAGGAAAATTGGATTTTTTTCACACTCCCTTGGTCAGGAAAATTGGGTTTTTTTCACACTCCCGGGGTCAAGAAAATCACATTTTTTCACACGCCCGGGGTCAGGAGATTCTGATTTTGTTCACACTCCCGGGGTCAAGAAAATCACATTTTTTCACACTCCCGGGGTCAGGAATTTCTGATTTTTTTCACACTCCCGGGGTCAGGAAAATTGGATATTTTCACACTCCCGGGGTCAGGAAAATCAGATTTTTTTTCATACTCCCGTGGTCAGGAAAAATCACATTTTTTCACACTCCCAGGGTCAGGAAATTCTGATTTTTTTCACACTCACGGTGTTAGGAAAATCACATTTTTCACACTCCCGGGGTCAGGAAAATTTGATTTTTTCACACTCCCGGGGTCTGGAGTATTTAATTTTTTTCACATTCCCGGGGTCAAGAAAATCACATTTATTCACAGTCCCGGGGTCAGGAAATTCTGATATTTTTCACACTCCCGGGGACAGGAAAATCGGATATTTTCACACTCCCGGGGTCAGGAAAATCAGATTTTTTTTCACACTCCCGGGGTCAGGAAAATTGGATATTTTCATACTCCCGGGGTCAGGAAAATCTGATATTTTCACACTCCCTGGGTCAGGAAAATTGGATATTTTCATACTTCCGGGGTCAGGAAAATCACATTTTTTCACACTCCCGGGGTCAGGAGATTCTGATTTTTTTCACACTCCCGGGGTCAAGAAAATCACATTTTTTCACACTCACGGGGTCAGGAAATTCTAATTTTTTCACACTCCCGGTGTTAGGAAAATCACATTTTTCACACTCCCAGTGTCAGGAAAATTGGATTTTTTTAACACTCCCGGGGTCAGGAAAATTGGATTTTTTTCACACTCCTGGGGTCAAGAAAATCACATTTTTTCACACTCCCGGGGTCAGTAGATTCTGGTTTTTTTCACACTCCCGGGGTCAAGAAAATCACATTTTTTCACACTCCCGGGGTCAGGAAATTTTCATTTTTTAACACTCCTGGTGTTAGGAAAATCACATTTTTCACACTCCCGGGGTCAAGAAAATCACATTTTTTCACACTCCCGGGGTCAGGAGATTCTGATATTTTTCACACTCCCGGGGTCAGGAAAATCTGATATTTTCACACCCCCGGGGTCAGGAAAATCAGATTTTTTTCATACTCCCGGGGTCAGGAAAATTGGATTTTTTTCACATTCCCGGGGTCAGGAAAATTGGATATTTTCACACTCCCGGGGTCAGGAAAATTGGATATTTTCACACTCCCGGGGTCAGGAAAATTGCATTTTTCAGACTCCCGGGGTCAGGAAAATCGCATTTTTCTTTCTCCCGGGGTCAGTAAAATTGGATTTTTTTAACACTCCCGGGGTCAGGAAAATTGGATATTTTCATATTCCGGGGGTCAGGAAAATTGCATTTTTCAGACTCCCGGGGTCAGGAAAATTGGATTTTTTTAACATTCCTGGGGTCAGGAAAATTGGATTTTTTTCACACTCCCAGGGTCAGGAAAATTGGGTTTTTTTCACACTCCCGGGGTCAAGAAACTCACATTTTTTCACACTCCCGGGGTCAGGAAATTCTGATTTTTTCACACTCCCGGGGTCAGGAGTTTCTGATTTTTTTCACACTCCCGGGGTCAAGAAAATCACATTTTTTCACACTCCCGGGGTCAGGAAATTCTAATTTTTTTCACACTCCCGGTGTTAGGAAAATCACATTTTTCACACTCCCGGGGTCAGAAGAATTGGATTTTTTCACACTCCCGGGGTTAGGAGAATTTAATTTTTTTCAGACTCCCGGGGTCAAGAAAATCACATTTTTTCACACTCCCGGGGTCAGGAAAATTGGATTTTTTTAACACTCCCGGGGTCAGGAAAATTGGATATTTTCATACTCCCGGGGTCAGGAAAATTGCATTTTTCAGACTCCCGGGGTCAGGAAAATTGGATTTTTTTAATACTCCTGGGGTCAGGAAAATTGGATTTTTTTCACACTCCCAGGGTCAGGAAAATTGGGTTTTTTTCACACTCCCGGGGTGAAGAAACTCACATTTTTTCACACTCCCGGGGTCAGGAAATTCTGATTTTTTCACACTCCCGGGGTCAGGAGTTTCTGATTTTTTTCACACTCCCGGGGTCAAGAAAATCACATTTTTTCACACTCCCGGGGTCAGGAAATTCTAATTTTTTTTCACACTCCCGGTGTTAGGAAAATCACATTTTTCACACTCCCGGGGTCAGAAGAATTGGATTTTTTGACACTCCCGGGGTCAGGAGAATTTAATTTTTTTCAGACACCCGGGGTCAAGAAAATCACATTTTTTCACACTCCCGGGGTCAGGAAAATTGGATTTTTTTAACACTCCCGGGGTCAGGAAAATTGGATTTTTTTCACACTCCCGGAGTCAAGAAAATCACATTTTTTCAGACTCCCGGGGTCAGGAAAATCGCATTTTTCATACTCCCGGGGTCAGGAAAATCACATTTTTTCACACTCCCGGGGTCAGGAGATTCTGATTTTTTTCACACTCCCGGGGTCAGGAAAATCGGATATTTTCACACTCCCGGGGTCAGGAAAATCAGATTTTTTTCACACTCCCGGGGTCAGGAAAATTGGATATTTTCATACTCCCGGGGTCAGGAAAATCGCATTTTTCATACTCCCGGGGTCAGGAAAATTGGATATTTTCATACTCCCGGGGTCAGGAAAATCTGATATTTTCACACTCCCTGGGTCAGGAAAATTGGATATTTTCATACTTCCGGGGTCAGGAAAATTGCATTTTTCATACTCCCGGGGTCAGGAAAATCACATTTTTCACACTCCCGGGGTCAGGAGATTCTGATTTTTTTCACACTCCCGGGGTCAAGAAAATCACATTTTTTCACACTCACGGGTTCGGGAAATTCTAATTTTTTCACACTACCGGTGGTAGGAAAATCACATTTTTCACACTCCCGGTGTCAGAAAAATTGGGATTTTTCACACTCCCGGGGTCAGGAGAATTTAATTTTTTTCACACTCCCGGGGTCAGGAAAATGGGATTCTTTTAACACTCCCGGGGTCAGGAAAATTGGATTCTTTTCACACTCCCGGGGTCAAGAAAATCACATTTTTTCACACTCCCGGGGTCAGTAGATTCTGATTTTTTTCACACTCCCGGGGTCAAGAAAATCACATTTTTTCACACTCCCGGGGTCAGGAAATTCTGATATTTTTCACACTCCCGGTGTCAGGAAAATCGGATATTTTCACACCCCCGGGGTCAGGAAAATCAGATTTTTTTCAGACTCCCGGGGTCAGGAAAATTGGATTTTTTTAACACTCCTGGGGTCAGGAAAATTGGATTTTTTTCACACTCCCAGGGTCAGGAAAATTGGGTTTTTTTCACACTCCCGGGGTCAAGAAAATCACATTTTTTCACACTCCCGGAGTCAGGAAATTCTGATTTTTTCACACTCCCGGGGTCAGGAGATTCTGATTTTTTTCACACTCCCGGGGTCAAGAAAATCACATTTTTTCACACTCCCGGGGTCAGGAAATTCTAATTTTTTTCACACTCCCGGTGTTAGGAAAATCACATTTTTCACACTCCCGGCGTCAGAAAAATTGGATTTTTTCACACTCCTGGGGTCAGGAGAATTTAATTTTTTTCATACTCCTGGGGTCAAGAAAATCACATTTTTTCACACTCCCGGGGTCAGGAAAATTGGATTTTTTTAACACTCCCGGGGTCAGGAAAATTGGATTTTTTTCACACTCCCTTGGTCAGGAAAATTGGGTTTTTTTCACACTCCCGGGGTCAAGAAAATCACATTTTTTCACACGCCCGGGGTCAGGAGATTCTGATTTTGTTCACACTCCCGGGGTCAAGAAAATCACATTTTTTCACACTCCCGGGGTCAGGAATTTCTGATTTTTTTCACACTCCCGGTGTTAGGAAAATCACATTTTTCACACTCTCGGGGTCAAGAAAATCACATTTTTTTATCACTCCCGGGGTCAGGAAATTCTGATATTTTTCACACTCCCGGGGTCAGGAAAATCGGATATTTTCACACTCCCGGGGTCAGGAAAATCAGATTTTTTTTCCTACTCCCGTGGTCAGGAAAAATCACATTTTTTCACACTCCCAGGGTCAGGAAATTCTGATTTTTTTCACACTCACGGTGTTAGGAAAATCACATTTTTCACACTCCCGGGGTCAGGAAAATTTGATTTTTTCACACTCCCGGGGTCAGGAGTATTTAATTTTTTTCACACTCCCGGGGTCAAGAAAATCACATTTATTCACAGTCCCGGGGTCAGGAAATTCTGATATTTTTCACACTCCCGGGGACAGGAAAATCGGATATTTTCACACTCCCGGGGTCAGGAAAATCAGATTTTTTTTCACACTCCCGGCGTCAGGAAAATTGGATATTTTCATACTCTCGGGGTCAGGAAAATCTGATATTTTCACACTCCCTGGGTCAGGAAAATTGGATATTTTCATACTTCCGGGGTCAGGAAAATCACATTTTTTCACACTCCCGGGGTCAGGAGATTCTGATTTTTTTCACACTCCCGGGGTCAAGAAAATCACATTTTTTCACACTCACGGGGTCAGGAAATTCTAATTTTTTCACACTCCCGGTGTTAGGAAAATCACATTTTTCACACTCCCGGTGTCAGAAAAATTGGGATTTTTCACACTCCCGGGGTCAGGAGAATTTAATTTTTTTCACACTCCTGGGGTCAGGAAAATGGGATTCTTTTAACACTCCCGGGGTCAGGAAAATTGGATTTTTTTCACACTCCTGGGGTCAAGAAAATCACATTTTTTCACACTCCCGGGGTCAGTAGATTCTGATTTTTTTCACACTCCCGGGGTCAAGAAAATCACATTTTTTTCACACTCCCGGGGTCAGGAAATTTTCATTTTTTAACACTCCTGGTGTTAGGAAAATCACATTTTTCACACTCCCGGGGTCAAGAAAATCACATTTTTTCACACTCCCGGGGTCAGGAGATTCTGATATTTTTCACACTCCCGGGGTCAGGAAAATCTGATATTTTCACACCCCCGGGGTCAGGAAAATCAGATTTTTTTCATACTCCCGGGGTCAGGAAAATTGGAATTTTTTCACATTCCCGTGGTCAGGAAAATTGGATATTTTCACACTCCTGGGGTCAGGAAAATTGGATATTTTCACACTCCCGGGGTCAGGAAAATTGCATTTTTCAGACTCCCGGGGTCAGGAAAATCGCATTTTTCATTCTCCCGGGGTCAGTAAAATTGGATTTTTTTAACACTCCCGGGGTCAGGAAAATTGGATATTTTTAACACTCCTGGGGTCAGGAAAATTGGATTTTTTTCACACTCCCAGGGTCAGGAAAATTGGGTTTTTTTCACACTCCCGGGGTCAAGAAACTCACATTTTTTCACACGCCCGGGGTCAGGAGATTCTGATTTTGTTCACACTCCCGGGGTCAAGAAAATCACATTTTTTCACACTCCCGGGGTCAGGAATTTCTGATTTTTTTCACACTCCCGGTGTTAGGAAAATCACATTTTTCACACTCTCGGGGTCAAGAAAATCACATTTTTTTATCACTCCCGGGGTCAGGAAATTCTGATATTTTTCACACTCCCGGGGTCAGGAAAATCGGATATTTTCACACTCCCGGGGTCAGGAAAATCAGATTTTTTTTCATACTCCCGTGGTCAGGAAAAATCACATTTTTTCACACTCCCAGGGTCAGGAAATTCTGATTTTTTTCACACTCACGGTGTTAGGAAAATCACATTTTTCACACTCCCGGGGTCAGGAAAATTTGATTTTTTCACACTCCCGGGGTCAGGAGTATTTAATTTTTTTCACACTCCCGGGGTCAAGAAAATCACATTTATTCACAGTCCCGGGGTCAGGAAATTCTGATATTTTTCACACTCCCGGGGACAGGAAAATCGGATATTTTCACACTCCCGGGGTCAGGAAAATCAGATTTTTTTTCACACTCCCGGCGTCAGGAAAATTGGATATTTTCATACTCCCGGGGTCAGGAAAATCTGATATTTTCACACTCCCTGGGTCAGGAAAATTGGATATTTTCATACTTCCGGGGTCAGGAAAATCACATTTTTTCACACTCCCGGTGTTAGGAAAATCACATTTTTCACACTCCCGGCGTCAGAAAAATTGGATTTTTTCACACTCCTGGGGTCAGGAGAATTTAATTTTTTTCATACTCCTGGGGTCAAGAAAATCACATTTTTTCACACTCCCGGGGTCAGGAAAATTGGATTTTTTTCACACTCCCTTGGTCAGGAAAATTGGGTTTTTTTCACACTCCCGGGGTCAAGAAAATCACATTTTTTCACACGCCCGGGGTCAGGAGATTCTGATTTTGTTCACACTCCCGGGGTCAAGAAAATCACATTTTTTCACACTCCCGGGGTCAGGAATTTCTGATTTTTTTCACACTCCCGGTGTTAGGAAAATCACATTTTTCACACTCTCGGGGTCAAGAAAATCACATTTTTTTATCACTCCCGGGGTCAGGAAATTCTGATATTTTTCACACTCCCGGGGTCAGGAAAATCGGATATTTTCACACTCCCGGGGTCAGGAAAATCAGATTTTTTTTCCTACTCCCGTGGTCAGGAAAAATCACATTTTTTCACACTCCCAGGGTCAGGAAATTCTGATTTTTTTCACACTCACGGTGTTAGGAAAATCACATTTTTCACACTCCCGGGGTCAGGAAAATTTGATTTTTTCACACTCCCGGGGTCAGGAGTATTTAATTTTTTTCACACTCCCGGGGTCAAGAAAATCACATTTATTCACAGTCCCGGGGTCAGGAAATTCTGATATTTTTCACACTCCCGGGGACAGGAAAATCGGATATTTTCACACTCCCGGGGTCAGGAAAATCAGATTTTTTTTCACACTCCCGGCGTCAGGAAAATTGGATATTTTCATACTCTCGGGGTCAGGAAAATCTGATATTTTCACACTCCCTGGGTCAGGAAAATTGGATATTTTCATACTTCCGGGGTCAGGAAAATCACATTTTTTCACACTCCCGGGGTCAGGAGATTCTGATTTTTTTCACACTCCCGGGGTCAAGAAAATCACATTTTTTCACACTCACGGGGTCAGGAAATTCTAATTTTTTCACACTCCCGGTGTTAGGAAAATCACATTTTTCACACTCCCGGTGTCAGAAAAATTGGGATTTTTCACACTCCCGGGGTCAGGAGAATTTAATTTTTTTCACACTCCCGGGGTCAGGAAAATGGGATTCTTTTAACACTCCCGGGGTCAGGAAAATTGGATTTTTTTCACACTCCTGGGGTCAAGAAAATCACATTTTTTCACACTCCCGGGGTCAGTAGATTCTGATTTTTTTCACACTCCCGGGGTCAAGAAAATCACATTTTTTTCACACTCCCGGGGTCAGGAAATTTTCATTTTTTAACACTCCTGGTGTTAGGAAAATCACATTTTTCACACTCCCGGGGTCAAGAAAATCACATTTTTTCACACTCCCGGGGTCAGGAGATTCTGATATTTTTCACACTCCCGGGGTCAGGAAAATCTGATATTTTCACACCCCCGGGGTCAGGAAAATCAGATTTTTTTCATACTCCCGGGGTCAGGAAAATTGGAATTTTTTCACATTCCCGTGGTCAGGAAAATTGGATATTTTCACACTCCCGGGGTCAGGAAAATTGGATATTTTCACACTCCCGGGGTCAGGAAAATTGCATTTTTCAGACTCCCGGGGTCAGGAAAATCGCATTTTTCATTCTCCCGGGGTCAGTAAAATTGGATTTTTTTAACACTCCCGGGGTCAGGAAAATTGGATATTTTTAACACTCCTGGGGTCAGGAAAATTGGATTTTTTTCACACTCCCAGGGTCAGGAAAATTGGGTTTTTTTCACACTCCCGGGGTCAAGAAACTCACATTTTTTCACACGCCCGGGGTCAGGAGATTCTGATTTTGTTCACACTCCCGGGGTCAAGAAAATCACATTTTTTCACACTCCCGGGGTCAGGAATTTCTGATTTTTTTCACACTCCCGGTGTTAGGAAAATCACATTTTTCACACTCTCGGGGTCAAGAAAATCACATTTTTTTATCACTCCCGGGGTCAGGAAATTCTGATATTTTTCACACTCCCGGGGTCAGGAAAATCGGATATTTTCACACTCCCGGGGTCAGGAAAATCAGATTTTTTTTCATACTCCCGTGGTCAGGAAAAATCACATTTTTTCACACTCCCAGGGTCAGGAAATTCTGATTTTTTTCACACTCACGGTGTTAGGAAAATCACATTTTTCACACTCCCGGGGTCAGGAAAATTTGATTTTTTCACACTCCCGGGGTCAGGAGTATTTAATTTTTTTCACACTCCCGGGGTCAAGAAAATCACATTTATTCACAGTCCCGGGGTCAGGAGATTCTGATATTTTTCACACTCCCGGGGTCAGGAAAATCGGATATTTTCACACCCCCGGGGTCAGGAAAATCAGATTTTTTTCATACTCCCGGGGTCAGGAAAATTGGAATTTTTTCACATTCACGTGGTCAGGAAAATTGGATATTTTCACACTCCCGGGGTCAGGAAAATTGGATATTTTCACACTCCCGGGGTCAGGAAAATTGGATTTTTTTCACACTCCCAGGGTCAGGAAAATTGGGTTTTTTTCACACTCCCGGGGACAAGAAACTCACATTTTTTCACACTCCCGGGGTCAGGAAATTCTGATTTTTTCACACTCCCGGGGTCAGGAGTTTCTGATTTTTTTCACACTCCCGGGTTCAAGAAAATCACATTTTTTCACACTCCCGGGGTCAGGAAATTCTAAAAAAATTTTCACACTCCCGGTGTTAGGAAAATCACATTTTTCACACTCCCGGGGTCAGAAGAATTGGATTTTTTCACACTCCCGGGGTCAGGAGAATTTAATTTTTTTCAGACTCCCAGGGTCAAGAAAATCACATTTTTTCACACTCCCGGGGTCAGGAAAATTGGATTTTTTTAACACTCCCGGGGTCAGGAAAATTGGATATTTTCATACTCCCGGGGTCAGGAAAATTGCATTTTTCAGACTCCCGTGGTCAGGAAATTCTGATTTTTTCACACTCCCGGGGTCAGGAGTTTCTGATTTTTTTCACACTCCCGGGGTCAAGAAAATCACATTTTTTCACACTCCCGGGGTCAGGAAATTCTAATTTTTTTTTCACACTCCCAGTGTTAGGAAAATCACATTTTTCACACTCCCGGGGTCAGAAGAATTGGATTTTTTCACACTCCCGGGGTCAGGAGAATTGGATTTTTTTAACACTCCCGGGGTCAGGAAAATTGGATTTTTTTCACACTCCCGGAGTCAAGAAAATCACATTTTTTCACACTCCCGGGGTCAGGAGATTCTGATTTTGTTCACACTCCCGGGTTCAAGAAAATCACATTTTTTCACACTCCCGGGGTCAGGAATTTCTGATTTTTTTCACACTCCCGGTGTTAGGAAAATCACATTTTTCACACTCCCGGGGTCAAGAAAATCACATTTTTTATCACTACCGGGGTCAGGAAATTCTGATATTTTTCACACTCCCGGTGGTAGGAAAATCACATTTTTCACACTCCCGGTGTCAGAAAAATTGGGATTTTTCACACTCCCGGGGTCAGGAGAATTTAATTTTTTTCACACTCCCGGGGTCAGGAAAATGGGATTCTTTTAACACTCCCGGGGTCAGGAAAATTGGATTCTTTTCACACTCCCGGGGTCAAGAAAATCACATTTTTTCACACTCCCGGGGTCAGTAGATTCTGATTTTTTTCACACTCCCGGGGTCAAGAAAATCACATTTTTTCACACTCCCGGGGTCAGGAAATTCTGATATTTTTCACACTCCCGGGGTCAGGAAAATCGGATATTTTCACACCCCCGGGGTCAGGAAAATCAGATTTTTTTCAGACTCCCGGGGTCAGGAAAATTGGATTTTTTTAACACTCCTGGGGTCAGGAAAATTGGATTTTTTTCACACTCCCAGGGTCAGGAAAATTGGGTTTTTTTCACACTCCCGGGGTCAAGAAAATCACATTTTTTCACACTCCCGGAGTCAGGAGATTCTGATTTTTTTCACACTCCCGGGGTCAAGAAAATCACATTTTTTCACACTCCCGGGGTCAGGAAATTCTAATTTTTTTCACACTCCCGGTGTTAGGAAAATCACATTTTTCACACTCCCGGGGTCAGAAAAATTGGATTTTTTCACACTCCTGGGGTCAGGAGAATTTAATTTTTTTCAGACTCCTGGGGTCAAGAAAATCACATTTTTTCACACTCCCGGGGTCAGGAAAATTGGATTTTTTTAACACTCCCGGGGTCAGGAAAATTGGATTTTTTTCACACTCCCTTGGTCAGGAAAATTGGGTTTTTTTCACACTCCCGGGGTCAAGAAAATCACATTTTTTCACACGCCCGAGGTCAGGAGAATCTGATTTTGTTCACACTCCCGGGGTCAAGAAAATCACATTTTTTCACACTCCCGGGGTCAGGAATTTCTGATTTTTTTCACACTCCCGGTGTTAGGAAAATCACATTTTTCACACTCTCGGGGTCAAGAAAATCACATTTTTTATCACTCCTGGGGTCAGGAAATTCTGATATTTTTCACACTCCCGGGGTCAGGAAAATCGGATATTTTCACACTCCCGGGGTCAGGAAAATCAGATTTTTTTTCATACTCCCGTGGTCAGGAAAAATCAGATTTTTTTCACACTCCCAGGGTCAGGAAATTCTGATTTTTTTCACACTCACGGTGTTAGGAAAATCACATTTTTCACACTCCCGGGGTCAGGAAAATTTGATTTTTTCACACTCCCGGGGTCAGGAGTATTTAATTTTTTTCACACTCCCGGGGTCAAGAAAATCACATTTATTCACAGTCCCGGGGTCAGGAAATTCTGATATTTTTCACACTCCCGGGGACAGGAAAATCGGATATTTTCACACTCCCGGGGTCAGGAAAATCAGATTTTTTTTCACACTCCCGGGGCCAGGAAAATTGGATATTTTCATACTCCTGGGGTCAAGAAAATCACATTTTTTCACACTCCCGGGGTCAGGAGATTATGATTTTGTTCACACTCCCGGGGACAAGAAAATCACATTTTTTCACACTCCCGGGGTCAGGAATTTCTGATTTTTTTCACACTCCCGGTGTTAGGAAAATCACATTTTTCAAACTCCCGGGGTCAAGAAAATCACATATTTATCACTCCCGGGGTCAGGAAATTCTGATATTTTTCACACTCCCGGGGTCAGGAAAATCGGATATTTTCACACTCCCACGGTCAGGAAAATCAGATTTTTTTTCATACTCCCGGGGTCAGGAAAAATCACATTTTTTCACACTCCCAGGGTCAGGAAATTCTGATTTTTTTCACACTCACGGTGTTAGGAAAATCACATTTTTCACACTCCCGGGGTCAGGAAAATTGGATTTTTTCACACTCCCGGGTCAGGAGTATTTAATTTTTTTCACACTCCTGGGGTCAAGAAAATCACATTTATTCACAGTCCAGGGGTCAGGAAATTCTGATATTTTTCACACTCCCGGGGACAGGAAAATCGGATATTTTCACATTCCCGGGGTCAGGAAAATTGGATATTTTCACAATCCCGGGGTCAGGAAAATTGGATATTTTCATACTTCCGGGGTCAGGAAAATTGCATTTTTCAGACTCCCGGGGTCAGGAAAATCGCATTTTTCATTCTCCCGGGGTCAGGAAAATTGGGTTTTTTTCACACTCCCGGGGTCAAGAAAATCACATTTTTCACACTCCCGGGGTCAGGAGATTCTGATTTTTTTCACACTCCCGGGGTCAAGAAAATCACATTTTTTCACACTCACGGGGTCAGTAATTTCTAATTTTTTTCACATTCCCGGTGTTAGGAAAATCACATTTTTCACACTCCCGGGGTCAGAAAATTTGGGTTTTTTCACACTCCCGTGGTCAGGAGAATTTAAATTTTTTCACACTCCCGGGGTCAGGAAAATGGGATTCTTTTAACACGCCCGGGGTCAGGAAAATTGGATTTTTTTCACACTCCCGGGGTCAGGAAAATTGGGTTTTTTTCACACTCCCGGGGTCAAGAAAATCACATTTTTTCACAATCCTGGGGTCAGGAGATTCTGATTTTTTTCACACTCCCGGAGTCAAGAAAATCACATTTTTTCACACTCCCGGGGTCAGGAAATTCTGATTTTTTTCACACTCCCGGTGTTAGGAAAATCACATTTTTCACACTCCCGGGATCAAGAAAATCACATTTTTTCACACTCCCGGGGTCAGGAAATTCTGATATTTTTCAAACTCCCGGGGTCAGGAAAATCGGATATTTTCACACTCACGAGATCAGGAAAATAAGATTTTTTTTCATACTCCCGGGGTCAGGAAAACTCACATTTTTTCACACTCCCAGGGTCAGGAAATTCTGCTTTTTTTCACACTCACGGTGTTAGGAAAATCACATTTTTCACACTCCCGGGGTCAGGAAAATTGGATTTTTTCACACTCCCGGGGTCAGGAGTATTTAATTTTTTTCACACTCCCGGGGTCAAGAAAATCACATTTATTCACAGTCCCGGGGTCAGGAAATTGATATTTTTCACAATCCCGGGGACAGGAAAATCGGATATTTTCACACTCCCGGGGTCAGGAAAATCAGATTTTTTTTCACACTCCCGGGGTCAGGAAAATTGGATATTTTCATACTCCCGGGGTCAGGAAAATCTGATATTTTCACACTCCCTGGGTCAGGAAAATTGGATATTTTCATACTTCCGGGGTCAGGAAAATTGCATTTTTCAGACTCCCGGGGTCAGGAAAATCGCATTTTTCATACTCCCGGGGTCAGGAAAATCACATTTTTTCACACTCCCGGGGTCAGGAGATTCTAATTTTTTTCACACTCCCGGGGTCAAGAAAATCACATTTTTTAACACTCACGGGGTCAGGAAATTCTAATTTTTTCACACTACCGGTGGTAGGAAAATCACATTTTTCACACTCCCGGGGTCAGAAAAATTGGATTTTTTCACACTCCTGGGGTCAGGAGAATTTAATTTTTTTCAGACTCCCGGGGTCAAGAAAATCACATTTTTTCACACTCCCGGGGTCAGGAAAATTGGATTTTTTTAACACTCCCGGGGTCAGGAAAATTGGATTTTTTTCACACTCCCTTGGTCAGGAAAATTGGGTTTTTTTCACACTCCCGGGGTCAAGAAAATCACATTTTTTCACACGCCCGGGGTCAGGAGATTCTGATTTTGTTCACACTCCCGGGGTCAAGAAAATCACATTTTTTCACACTCCCGGGGTCAGGAATTTCTGATTTTTTTCACACTCCCGGGGTCAGGAAAATCGGATATTTTCACACTCCCGGGGTCAGGAAAATCAGATTTTTTTCATACTCCCGTGGTCAGGAAAAATCACATTTTTTCACACTCCCAGGGTCAGGAAATTCTGATTTTTTTCACACTCACGGTGTTAGGAAAATCACATTTTTCACACTCCCGGGGTCAGGAAAATTTGATTTTTTCACACTCCCGGGGTCAGGAGTATTTAATTTTTTTCACATTCCCGGGGTCAAGAAAATCACATTTATTCACAGTCCCGGGGTCAGGAAATTCTGATATTTTTCACACTCCCGGGGACAGGAAAATCGGATATTTTCACACTCCCGGGGTCAGGAAAATCAGATTTTTTTTCACACTCCCGGGGTCAGGAAAATGGGATTCTTTTAACACTCCCGGGGTCAGGAAAATTGGATTCTTTTCACACTCCCGGGGTCAAGAAAATCACATTTTTTCACACTCCCGGGGTCAGTAGGTTCTGATTTTTTTCACACTCCCGGGGTCAAGAAAATCACATTTTTTCACACTCCCGGGGTCAGGAAATTCTGATATTTTTCACACTCCCGGGGTCAGGAAAATCGGATATTTTCACACCCCCGGGGTCAGGAAAATCAGATTTTTTTCAGACTCCCGGGGTCAGGAAAATTGGATTTTTTTAACACTCCTTGGGTCAGGAAAATTGGATTTTTTTCACACTCCCAGGGTCAGGAAAATTGGGTTTTTTTCACACTCCCGGGGTCAAGAAAATCACATTTTTTCACACTCCCGGAGTCAGGAAATTCTGATTTTTTCACACTCCCGGGGTCAGGAGATTCTGATTTTTTTCACACTCCCGGGGTCAAGAAAATCACATTTTTTCACACTCCCGGGGTCAGGAAATTCTAATTTTTTTCACACTCCCGGTGTTAGGAAAATCACATTTTTCACACTCCCGGGGTCAGAAAAATTGGATTTTTTCACACTCCTGGGGTCAGGAGAATTTAATTTTTTTCAGACTCCCGGGGTCAAGAAAATCACATTTTTTCACACTCCCGGGGTCAGGAAAATTGGATTTTTTTAACACTCCCGGGGTCAGGAAAATTGGATTTTTTTCACACTCCCTTGGTCAGGAAAATTGGGTTTTTTTCACACTCCCGGGGTCAAGAAAATCACATTTTTTCAAACGCCCGGGGTCAGGAGATTCTGATTTTGTTCACACTCCCGGGGTCAAGAAAATCACATTTTTTCACACTCCCGGGGTCAGGAATTTCTGATTTTTTTCACACTCCCGGGGTCAGGAAAATTGGATATTTTCACACTCCCGGGGTCAGGAAAATCAGATTTTTTTTCATACTCCCGTGGTCAGGAAAAATCACATTTTTTCACACTCCCAGGGTCAGGAAATTCTGATTTTTTTCACACTCACGGTGTTAGGAAAATCACATTTTTCACACTCCCGGGGTCAGGAAAATTTGATTTTTTCACACTCCCGGGGTCAGGAGTATTTAATTTTTTTCACATTCCCGGGGTCAAGAAAATCACATTTATTCACAGTCCCGGGGTCAGGAAATTCTGATATTTTTCACACTCCCGGGGACAGGAAAATCGGATATTTTCACACTCCCAGGGTCAGGAAAATCAGATTTTTTTTCACACTCCCGGGGTCAGGAAAATTGGATATTTTCATACTCCCGGGGTCAGGAAAATCTGATATTTTCACACTCCCTGGGTCAGGAAAATTGGATATTTTCATACTTCCGGGGTCAGGAAAATCACATTTTTTCACACTCCCGGGGTCAGGAGATTCTGATTTTTTTCACACTCCCGGGGTCAAGAAAATCACATTTTTTCACACTCACGGGGTCAGGAAATTCTAATTTTTTCACACTCCCGGTGTTAGGAAAATCACATTTTTCACACTCCCAGTGTCAGGAAAATTGGATTTTTTTAACACTCCCGGGGTCAGGAAAATTGGATTTTTTTCACACTCCTGGGGTCAAGAAAATCACATTTTTTCACACTCCCGGGGTCAGTAGATTCTGATTTTTTTCACACTCCCGGGGTCAAGAAAATCACATTTTTTCACACTCCCGGGGTCAGGAAATTTTCATTTTTTAACACTCCTGGTGTTAGGAAAATCACATTTTTCACACTCCCGGGGTCAAGAAAATCACATTTTTTCACACTCCCGGGGTCAGGAGATTCTGATATTTTTCACACTCCCGGGGTCAGGAAAATCTGATATTTTCACACCCCCGGGGTCAGGAAAATCAGATTTTTTTCATACTCCCGGGGTCAGGAAAATTGGATTTTTTTCACATTCCCGGGGTCAGGAAAATTGGATATTTTCACACTCCCGGGGTCAGGAAAATTGGATATTTTCACACTCCCGGGGTCAGGAAAATTGCATTTTTCAGACTCCCGGGGTCAGGAAAATCGCATTTTTCTTTCTCCCGGGGTCAGTAAAATTGGATTTTTTTAACACTCCCGGGGTCAGGAAAATTGGATATTTTCATATTCCCGGGGTCAGGAAAATTGCATTTTTCAGACTCCCGGGGTCAGGAAAATTGGATTTTTTTAACATTCCTGGGGTCAGGAAAATTGGATTTTTTTCACACTCCCAGGGTCAGGAAAATTGGGTTTTTTTCACACTCCCGGGGTCAAGAAACTCACATTTTTTCACACTCCCGGGGTCAGGAAATTCTGATTTTTTCACACTCCCGGGGTCAGGAGTTTCTGATTTTTTTCACACTCCCGGGGTCAAGAAAATCACATTTTTTCACACTCCCGGGGTCAGGAAATTCTAATTTTTTTCACACTCCCGGTGTTAGGAAAATCACATTTTTCACACTCCCGAGGTCAGAAGAATTGGATTTTTTCACACTCCCGGGGTTAGGAGAATTTAATTTTTTTCAGACTCCCGGGGTCAAGAAAATCACATTTTTTCACACTCCCGGGGTCAGGAAAATTGGATTTTTTTAACACTGCCGGGGTCAGGAAAATTGGATATTTTCATACTCCCGGGGTCAGGAAAATTGCATTTTTCAGACTCCCGGGGTCAGGAAAATTGGATTTTTTTAATACTCCTGGGGTCAGGAAAATTGGATTTTTTTCACACTCCCAGGGTCAGGAAAATTGGGTTTTTTTCACACTCCCGGGGTGAAGAAACTCACATTTTTTCACACTCCCGGGGTCAGGAAATTCTGATTTTTTCACACTCCCGGGGTCGGGAGTTTCTGATTTTTTTCACACTCCCGGGGTCAAGAAAATCACATTTTTTCACACTCCCGGGGTCAGGAAATTCTAATTTTTTTTTCACACTCCCGGTGTTAGGAAAATCACATTTTTCACACTCCCGGGGTCAGAAGAATTGGATTTTTTGACACTCCCGGGGTCAGGAGAATTTAATTTTTTTCAGACACCCGGGGTCAAGAAAATCACATTTTTTCACACTCCCGGGGTCAGGAAAATTGGATTTTTTTAACACTCCCGGGGTCAGGAAAATCACATTTTTTCAGACTCCCGGGGTCAGGAAAATCGCATTTTTCATACTCCCGGGGTCAGGAAAATCACATTTTTTCACACTCCCGGGGTCAGGAGATTCTGATTTTTTTCACACTCCCGGGGTCAGGAAAATCGGATATTTTCACACTCCCGGGGTCAGGAAAATCAGATTTTTTTCACACTCCCGGGGTCAGGAAAATTGGATATTTTCATACTCCCGGGGTCAGGAAAATCGCATTTTTCATACTCCCGGGGTCAGGAAAATTGGATATTTTCATACTCCCGGGGTCAGGAAAATCTGATATTTTCACACTCCCTGGGTCAGGAAAATTGGATATTTTCATACTTCCGGGGTCAGGAAAATTGCATTTTTCAGACTCCCGGGGTCAGGAAAATCGCATTTTTCATACTCCCGGGGTCAGGAAAATCACATTTTTCACACTCCCGGGGTCAGGAGATTCTGATTTTTTTCACACTCCCGGGGTCAAGAAAATCACATTTTTTCACACTCACGGGTTCGGGAAATTCTAATTTTTTCACACTACCGGTGGTAGGAAAATCACAGTTTTCACACTCCCGGTGTCAGAAAAATTGGGATTTTTCACACTCCCGGGGTCAGGAGAATTTAATTTTTTTCACACTCCCGGGGTCAGGAAAATGGGATTCTTTTAACACTCCCGGGGTCAGGAAAATTGGATTCTTTTCACACTCCCGGGGTCAAGAAAATCACATTTTTTCACACTCCCGGGGTCAGTAGATTCTGATTTTTTTCACACTCCCGGGGTCAAGAAAATCACATTTTTTCACACTCCCGGGGTCAGGAAATTCTGATATTTTTCACACTCCCGGTGTCAGGAAAATCGGATATTTTCACACCCCCGGGGTCAGGAAAATCAGATTTTTTTCAGACTCCCGGGGTCAGGAAAATTGGATTTTTTTAACACTCCTGGGGTCAGGAAAATTGGATTTTTTTCACACTCCCAGGGTCAGGAAAATTGGGTTTTTTTCACACTCCCGGGGTCAAGAAAATCACATTTTTTCACACTCCCGGAGTCAGGAAATTCTGATTTTTTCACACTCCCGGGGTCAGGAGATTCTGATTTTTTTCACACTCCCGGGGTCAAGAAAATCACATTTTTTCACACTCCCGGGGTCAGGAAATTCTAATTTTTTTCACACTCCCGGTGTTAGGAAAATCACATTTTTCACACTCCCGGGGTCAGAAAAATTGGATTTTTTCACACTCCTGGGGTCAGGAGAATTTAATTTTTTTCATACTCCCGGGGTCAAGAAAATCACATTTTTTCACACTCCCGGGGTCAGGAAAATTGGATTTTTTTAACACTCCCGGGGTCAGGAAAATTGGATTTTTTTCACACTCCCTTGGTCAGGAAAATTGGGTTTTTTTCACACTCCCGGGGTCAAGAAAATCACATTTTTTCACACGCCCGGGGTCAGGAGATTCTGATTTTGTTCACACTCCCGGGGTCAAGAAAATCACATTTTTTCACACTCCCGGGGTCAGGAATTTCTAATTTTTTTCACACTCCCGGTGTTAGGAAAATCACATTTTTCACACTCTCGGGGTCAAGAAAATCACATTTTTTATCACTCCCGGGGTCAGGAAATTCTGATATTTTTCACACTCCCGGGGTCAGGAAAATCGGATATTTTCACACTCCCGGGGTCAGGAAAATCAGATTTTTTTTCATACTCCCATGGTCAGGAAAAATCACATTTTTCACACTCCCAGGGTCAGGAAATTCTGATTTTTTTCACACTCACGGTGTTAGGAAAATCACATTTTTCACACTCCCGGGGTCAGGAAAATTTGATTTTTTCACACTCCCGGGGTCAGGAGTATTTAATTTTTTTCACACTCCCGGGGTCAAGAAAATCACATTTATTCACAGTCCCGTGGTCAGGAAATTCTGATATTTTTCACACTCCCGGGGACAGGAAAATCGGATATTTTCACACTCCCGGGGTCAGGAAAATCAGATTTTTTTTCACACTCCCGGCGTCAGGAAAATTGGATATTTTCATACTTCCGGGGTCAGGAAAATCACATTTTTTCACACTCCTGGGGTCAGGAGATTCTGATTTTTTTCACACTCCCGGGGTCAAGAAAATCACATTTTTTCACACTCACGGGGTCAGGAAATTCTAATTTTTTCACACTCCCGGTGTTAGGAAAATCACATTTTTCACACTCCCGGTGTCAGAAAAATTGGGATTTTTCACACTCCGGGGGTCAGGAGAATTTAATTTTTTTCACACTCCCGGGGTCAGGAAAATGGGATTCTTTTAACACTCCCGGGGTCAGGAAAATTGGATTTTTTTCACACTCCTGGGGTCAAGAAAATCACATTTTTTCACACTCCCGGGGTCAGTAGATTCTGATTTTTTTCACACTCCCGGGGTCAAGAAAATCACATTTTTTTCACACTCCCGGGTTCAGGAAATTTTCATTTTTTAACACTCCTGGTGTTAGGAAAATCACATTTTTCACACTCCCGGGGTCAAGAAAATCACATTTTTTCACACTCCCGGGGTCAGGAGATTCTGATATTTTTCACACTCCCGGGGTCAGGAAAATCTGATATTTTCACACCCCCGGGGTCAGGAAAATCAGATTTTTTTCATACTCCCGGGGTCAGGAAAATTGGAATTTTTTCACATTCCCGTGGTCAGGAAAATTGGATATTTTCACACTCCCGGGGTCAGGAAAATTGGATATTTTCACACTCCCGGGGTCAGGAAAATTGCATTTTTCAGACTCCCGGGGTCAGGAAAATCGCATTTTTCATTCTCCCGGGGTCAGTAAAATTGGATTTTTTTAACACTCCCGGGGTCAGGAAAATTGGATATTTTCATATTCCCGGGGTCAGGAAAATTGCATTTTTCAGACTCCCTGGGTCAGGAAAATTGGATTTTTTTAACACTCCTGGGGTCAGGAAAATTGGATTTTTTTCACACTCCCAGGGTCAGGAAAATTGGGTTTTTTTCACACTCCAGGGGTCAAGAAACTCACATTTTTTCACACTCCCGGGGTCAGGAAATTCTGATTTTTTCACACTCCCGGGGTCAGGAGTTTCTGATTTTTTTCACACTCCCGGGGTCAAGAAAATCACATTTTTTCACACTCCCGGGGTCAGGAAATTCTAAAAAAAATTTCACACTCCCGGTGTTAGGAAAATCACATTTTTCACACTCCCGGGGTCAGAAGAATTGGATTTTTTCACACTCCCGGGGTCAGGAGAATTTAATTTTTTTCAGACTCCCAGGGTCAAGAAAATCACATTTTTTCACACTCCCGGGGTCAGGAAAATTGGATTTTTTTAACACTCCCGGGGTCAGGAAAATTGGATATTTTCATACTCCCGGGGTCAGGAAAATTGCATTTTTCAGACTCCCGGGGTCAGGAAATTCTGATTTTTTCACACTCCCGGGGTCAGGAGTTTCTGATTTTTTTCACACTCCCGGGGTCAAGAAAATCACATTTTTTCACACTCCCGGGGTCAGGAAATTCTAATTTTTTTTTCACACTCCCAGTGTTAGGAAAATCACATTTTTCACACTCCCGGGGTCAGAAGAATTGGATTTTTTCACACTCCCGGGGTCAGGAGAATTGGATTTTTTTAACACTCCCGGGGTCAGGAAAATTGGATTTTTTTCACACTCCCGGAGTCAAGAAAATCACATTTTTTCACACTCCCGGGGTCAGGAGATTCTGATTTTGTTCACACTCCCGGGGTCAAGAAAATCACATTTTTTCACACTCCCGGGGTCAGGAATTTCTGATTTTTTTCACACTCCCGGTGTTAGGAAAATCACATTTTTCACACTCCCGGGGTCAAGAAAATCACATTTTTTATCACTACCGGGGTCAGGAAATTCTGATATTTTTCACACTCCCGGTGGTAGGAAAATCACATTTTTCACACTCCCGGTGTCAGAAAAATTGGGATTTTTCACACTCCCGGGGTCAGGAGAATTTAATTTTTTTCACACTCCCGGGGTCAGGAAAATGGGATTCTTTTAACACTCCCGGGGTCAGGAAAATTGGATTCTTATCACACTCCCGGGGTCAAGAAAATCACATTTTTTCACACTCCCGGGGTCAGTAGATTCTGATTTTTTTCACACTCCCGGGGTCAAGAAAATCACATTTTTTCACACTCCCGGGGTCAGGAAATTCTGATATTTTTCACACTCCCGGGGTCAGGAAAATCGGATATTTTCACACCCCCGGGGTCAGGAAAATCAGATTTTTTTCAGACTCCCGGGGTCAGGAAAATTGGATTTTTTTAACACTCCTGGGGTCAGGAAAATTGGATTTTTTTCACACTCCCAGGGTCAGGAAAATTGGATTTTTTCACACTCCTGGGGTCAGGAGAATTTAATTTTTTTCAGACTCCTGGGGTCAAGAAAATCACATTTTTTCACACTCCCGGGGTCAGGAAAATTGGATTTTTTTAACACTCCCGGGGTGAGGAAAATTGGATTTTTTTCACACTCCCTTGGTCAGGAAAATTGGGTTTTTTTCACACTCCCGGGGTCAAGAAAATCACATTTTTTCACACGCCCGAGGTCAGGAGAATCTGATTTTGTTCACACTCCCGGGGTCAAGAAAATCACATTTTTTCACACTCCCGGGGTCAGGAATTTCTGATTTTTTTCACACTCCCGGTGTTAGGAAAATCACATTTTTCACACTCTCAGGGTCAAGAAAATCACATTTTTTATCACTCCTGGGGTCAGGAAATTCTGATATTTTTCACACTCCCGGGGTCAGGAAAATCGGATATTTTCACACTCCCGGGGTCAGGAAAATCAGATTTTTTTTCATACTCCCGTGGTCAGGAAAAATCACATTTTTTTCACACTCCCAGGGTCAGGAAATTCTGATTTTTTTCACACTCACGGTGTTAGGAAAATCACATTTTTCACACTCCCGGGGTCAGGAAAATTTGATTTTTTCACACTCCCGGGGTCAGGAGTATTTAATTTTTTTCACACTCCCGGGGTCAAGAAAATCACATTTATTCACAGTCCCGGGGTCAGGAAATTCTGATATTTTTCACACTCCCGGGGACAGGAAAATCGGATATTTTCACACTCCCGGGGTCAGGAAAATCAGATTTTTTTTCACACTCCCGGGGTCAGGAAAATTGGATATTTTCATACTCCCGGGGTCAGGAAAATCTGATATTTTCACACTCCCTGGGTCAGGAAAATTGGATATTTTCATACTTCCGGGGTCAGGAAAATCACATTTTTTCACACTCCCGGGGTCAGGAGATTCTGATTTTTTTCACACTCCCGGGGTCAAGAAAATCACATTTTTTCACACTCACGGGGTCAGGAAATTCTAATTTTTTCACACTCCCGGTGTTAGGAAAATCACATTTTTCACACTCCCGGTGTCAGAAAAATTGGGATTTTTCACACTCCCGGGGTCAGGAGAATTTAATTTTTTTCACACTCCCGGGGTCAGGAAAATGGGATTCTTTTAACACTCCCGGGGTCAGGAAAATTGGATTTTTTTCACACTCCTGGGGTCAAGAAAATCACATTTTTTCACACTCCCGGGGTCAGTAGATTCTGATTTTTTTCACACACCCGGGGTCAAGAAAATCACATTTTTTCACACTCCCGGGGTCAGGAAATTTTCATTTTTTAACACTCCTGGTGTTAGGAAAATCACATTTTTCACACTCCCGGGGTCAAGAAAATCACATTTTTTCACACTCCCGGGGTCAGGAGATTCTGATATTTTTCACACTCCTGGGGTCAGGAAAATCTGATATTTTCACACCCCCGGGGTCAGGAAAATCAGATTTTTTTCATACTCCCGGGGACAGGAAAGTTGGATTTTTTTCACATTCCCGGGGTAATGAAAATTGGATATTTTCACACTCCCGGGGTCAGGAAAATTGGATATTTTCACACTCCCGGGGTCAGGAAAATTGCATTTTTCAGACTCCCGGGGTCAGGAAAATCGCATTTTTCATTCTCCCGGGGTCAGTAAAATTGGATTTTTTTAACACTCCCGGGGTCAGGAAAATTGGATATTTTTATATTCCCGGGGTCAGGAAAATTGCATTTTTCAGACTCCCGGGGTCAGGAAAATTGGATTTTTTTAACACTCCTGGGGTCAGGAAAATTGGATTTTTTTCACACTCCCAGGGTCAGGAAAATTGGGTTTTTTTCACACTCCCGGGGTCAAGAAACTCACATTTTTTCACACTCCCGGGGTCAGGAAATTCTGATTTTTTCACACTCCCGGGGTCAGGAGTTTCTGATTTTTTTCACACTCCCGGGGTCAAGAAAATCACATTTTTTCACAGTCCCGGGGTCAGGAAATTCTAAAAAATTTTTCACACTCCCGGTGTTAGGAAAATCACATTTTTCACACTCCCGGGGTCAGAAGAATTGGATTTTTTCACACTCCCGGGGTCAGGAGAATTTAATTTTTTTCAGACTCCCAGGGTCAAGAAAATCACATTTTTTCACACTCCCGGGGTCAGGAGATTCTGATTTTTTTCACACTCCCGGGGTCAAGAAAATCACATTTTTTCACACTCATGGGGTCAGGAAATTCTAATTTTTTCACACTCCCGGTGTTAGGAAAATCACATTTTTCACACTCCCGGTGTCAGAAAAATTGGGATTTTTCACACTCCCGGGGTCAGGAGAATTTAATTTTTTTCACACTCCCGGGGTCAGGAAAATGGGATTCTTTTAACACTCCCGGGGTCAGGAAAATTGGATTTTTTTCACACTCCTGGGGTCAAGAAAATCACATTTTTTCACACTCCCGGGGTCAGTAGATTCTGATTTTTTTCACACTCCCGGGGTCAAGAAAATCACATTTTTTCACACTCCCGGGGTCAGGAAATTTTCATTTTTTAACACTCCTGGTGTTAGGAAAATCACATTTTTCACACTCCCGGGGTCAAGAAAATCACATTTTTTCACACTCCCGGGGTCAGGAGATTCTGATATTTTTCACACTCCCGGGGTCAGGAAAATCTGATATTTTCACACCCCCGGGGTCAGGAAAATCAGATTTTTTTCATACTCCCGGGGTCAGGAAAATTGGAATTTTTTCACATTCCCGGGGTCAGGAAAATTGGATATTTTCACACTCCCGGGGTCAGGAAAATTGGATATTTTCACACTCCCGGGGTCAGGAAAATTGCATTTTTCAGACTCCCGGGGTCAGGAAAATCGCATTTTTCATTCTCCCGGGGTCAGTAAAATTGGATTTTTTTAACACTCCCGGGGTCAGGAAAATTGGATATTTTCATATTCCCGGGGTCAGGAAAATTGCATTTTTCAGACTCCCGGGGTCAGGAAAATTGAATTTTTTTAACACTCCTGGGGTCAGGAAAATTGGATTTTTTTCACACTCCCAGGGTCAGGAAAATTGGGTTTTTTTCACACTCCCGGGGTCAAGAAACTCACATTTTTTCACACTCCCGGGGTCAGGAAATTCTGATTTTTTCACACTCCCGGGGTCAGGAGTTTCTGATTTTTTTCACACTCCCGGGGTCAAGAAATTCTAAAAAATTTTTCACACTCCCGGTGTTAGGAAAATCACATTTTTCACACTCCCGGGGTCAGAAGAATTGGATTTTTTCACACTCCCGGGGTCAGGAAAATTGGATTTTTTAACACTCCCGGGGTCAGGAAAATTGGATATTTTCATACTCCCGGGGTCAGGAAAATTGCATTTTTCAGACTCCCGGGGTCAGGAAATTCTGATTTTTTCACACTCCCGGGGTCAGGAGTTTCTGATTTTTTTCACACTCCCGGGGTCAAGAAAATCACATTTTTTCACACTCCCGGGGTCAGGAAATTCTAATTTTTTTTCACACTCCCAGTGTTAGGAAAATCACATTTTTCACACTCCCGGGGTCAGAAGAATTGGATTTTTTCACACTCCCGGGGTCAGGAGAATTGGATTTTTTTAACACTCCCGGGGTCAGGAAAATTGGATTTTTTTCACACTCCCGGAGTCAAGAAAATCACATTTTTTCACACTCCCGGGGTCAGGAGATTCTGATTTTGTTCACACTCCCGGGGTCAAGAAAATCACATTTTTTCACACTCCCGGGGTCAGGAATTTCTGATTTTTTTCACACTCCCGGTGTTAGGAAAATCACATTTTTCACACTCCCGGGGTCAAGAAAATCACATTTTTTATCACTACCGGGGTCAGGAAATTCTGATATTTTTCACACTCCCGGTGGTAGGAAAATCACATTTTTCACACTCACGGTGTCAGAAAAATTGGGATTTTTCACACTCCCGGGGTTAGGAGAATTTAATTTTTTTCACACTCCCGGGGTCAGGAAAATGGGATTCTTTTAACACTCCCGGGTCAGGAAAATTGGATTCTTTTCACACTCCCGGGGTCAAGAAAATCACATTTTTTCACCCTTCCGGGGTCAGTAGATTCTGATTTTTTTCACACTCCCGGGGTCAAGAAAATCACATTTTTTCACACTCCCGGGGTCAGGAAATTCTGATATTTTTCACACTCCCGGGGTCAGGAAAATCGGATATTTTCACACCCCCGGGGTCAGGAAAATCAGATTTTTTTCAGACTCCCGGGGTCAGGAAAATTGGATTTTTTTAACACTCCTGGGGTCAGGAAAATTGGATTTTTTTCACACTCCCAGGGTCAGGAAAATTGGGTTTTTTTCACACTCCCGGGGTCAAGAAAATCACATTTTTTCACACTCCCGGGGTCAGGAAATTCTAATTTTTTTCACACTCCCGGTGTTAGGAAAATCACATTTTTCACACTCCCGGGGTCAGAAAAATTGGATTTTTTCACACTCCTGGGGTCAGGAGAATTTAATTTTTTTCACACTCCCGGTGTTAGGAAAATCACATTTTTCACACTCCCGCGGTCAGAAAAATTGGATTTTTTCACACTCCTGGGGTCAGGAGAATTTAATTTTTTTCAGACTCCTGGGGTCAAGAAAATCACATTTTTTCACACTCCCGGGGTCAGGAAAATTGGATTTTTTTAACACTCCCGGGGTCAGGAAAATTGGATTTTTTTCACACTCCCTTGGTCAGGAAAATTGGGTTTTTTTCACACTCCCGGGGTCAAGAAAATCACATTTTTTCACACGCCCGAGGTCAGGAGATTCTGATTTTGTTCACACTCCCGGGGTCAAGAAAATCACATTTTTTCACACTCCCGGGGTCAGGAATTTCTGATTTTTTTCACACTCCCGGTGTTAGGAAAATCACATTTTTCACACTCTCGGGGTCAAGAAAATCACATTTTTTATCACTCCCGGGGTTAGGGAATTCTGATATTTTTCACACTCCCGGGGTCAGGAAAATCGTATATTTTCACACTCCCGGGGTCAGGAAAATCAGATTTTTTTTCATACTCCCGTGGTCAGGAAAAATCACATTTTTTCACACTCCCAGGGTCAGGAAATTCTGATTTTTTTCACACTCACGGTGTTAGGAAAATCACATTTTTCACACTCCCGGGGTCAGGAAAATTTGATTTTTTCACACTCCCGGGGTCAGGAGTATTTAATTTTTTTCACACTCCCGGGGTCAAGAAAATCACATTTATTCACAGTCCCGGGGTCAGGAAATTCTGATATTTTTCACACTCCCGGGGACAGGAAAATCGGATATTTTCACACTCCCGGGGTCAGGAAAATCAGATTTTTTTTCACACTCCCGGGGTCAGGAAAATTGGATATTTTCATACTCCCGGGGTCAGGAAAATCTGATATTTTCACACTCCCTGGGTCAGGAAAATTGGATATTTTCATACTTCCGTGGTCAGGAAAATCACATTTTTTCACACTCCCGGGGTCAGGAGATTCTGATTTTTTGCACACTCCCGGGGTCAAGAAAATCACATTTTTTCACACTCACGGGGTCAGGAAATTCTAATTTTTTCACACTCCCGGTGTTAGGAAAATCACATTTTTCACACTCCCGGTGTCAGAAAAATTGGGATTTTTCACACTCCCGGGGTCAGGAGAATTTAATTTTTTTCACACTCCCGGGGTCAGGAAAATGGGATTCTTTTAACACTCCCGGGGTCAGGAAAATTGGATTTTTTTCACACTCCTGGGGTCAAGAAAATCACATTTTTTCACACTCCCGGGGTCAGTAGATTCTGATTTTTTTCACACACCCGGGGTCAAGAAAATCACATTTTTTCACACTCCCGGGGTCAGGAAATTTTCATTTTTTAACACTCCTGATGTTAGGAAAATCACATTTTTCACACTCCCGGGGTCAAGAAAATCACATTTTTTCACACTCCCGGGGTCAGGAGATTCTGATATTTTTCACACTCCCGGGGTCAGGAAAATCTGATATTTTCACACCCCCGGGGTCAGGAAAATCAGATTTTTTTCATACTCCCGGGGTCAGGAAAGTTGGATTTTTTTCACATTCCCGGGGTCAGGAAAATTGGATATTTTCACACTCCCGGGGTCAGGAAAATTGGATATTTTCACACTCCCGGGGTCAGGAAAATTGCATTTTTCAGACTCCCGGGGTCAGGAAAATCGCATTTTTCATTCTCCCGGGGTCAGTAAAATTGGATTTTTTTAACACTCCCGGGGTCAGGAAAATTGGATATTTTTATATTCCTGGGGTCAGGAAAATTGCATTTTTCAGACTCCCGGTGTCAGGAAAATTGGATTTTTTTAACACTCCTGGGGTCAGGAAAATTGGATTTTTTTCACACTCCCAGGGTCAGGAAATTCTATTTTTTTTTCACACTCCCGGGGTGAAGAAACTCACATTTTTTCACACTCCCGGGGTCAGGAAATTCTGATTTTTCACACTCCCGGGGTCAGGAGTTTCTGATTTTTTTCACACTCCCGGGGTCAAGAAAATCACATTTTTTCACACTCCCGGGGTCAGGAAATTCTATTTTTTTTTCACACTCCCAGTGTTAGGAAAATCACATTTTTCACACTCCCGGGGTCAGAAGAATTGGATTTTTTCACACTCCCGGGGTCAGGAGAATTGGATTTTTTTAACACACCCGGGGTCAGGAAAATTGGGTTTTTTTCACACTCCCTGGGTCAAGAAAATCACATTTTTTCACACTCACGGGGTCAGGAAATTCTAATTTTTTCACACTCCCGGTGTTAGGAAAATCACATTTTTCACACTCCCGGTGTCAGAAAAATTGGGATTTTTCACACTCCCGGGGTCAGGAGAATTTAATTTTTTTCACACTCCCGGGGTCAGGAAAATGGGATTCTTTTAACACTCCCGGGGTCAGGAAAATTGGATTTTTTTCACACTCCTGGGGTCAAGAAAATCACATTTTTTCACACTCCCGGGGTCAGTAGATTCTGATTTTTTTCACACACCCGGGGTCAAGAAAATCACATTTTTTCACACTCCCGGGGTCAGGAAATTTTCATTTTTTAACACTCCTGGTGTTAGGAAAATCACATTTTTCACACTCCCGGGGTCAGGAAAATTGGGTTTTTTTCACACTCCCGGGGTCAAGAAAATCACATTTTTTCACACTCCCGGGGTCAAGAAAATCACATTTTTTCACACTCCCGGGGTCAGGAAATTCTGATTTTTTTCACACTCCCGGGGTCAGGAGATTCTGATTTTTTTCACACTCCCGGAGTCAAGAAAATCACATTTTTCCACACTCCCGGGGTCAGGAAATTCTAATTTTTTTCACACTCCCGGTGTTAGGAAAATCACATTTTTCACACTCCCGGGGTCAGAAAAATTGAATTTTTTCACACTCCCGGGGTCAGGAGAATTTAATTTTTTTCACACTCCCGGGGTCAAGAAAATCACATTTTTTCACACTCCCGGGGTCAGGAAATTTTCATTTTTTAACACTCCTGGTGTTAGGAAAATCACATTTTTCACACTCCCGGGGTCAAGAAAATCACATTTTTTCACACTCCCGGGGTCAGGAGATTCTGATATTTTTCACACTCCCGGGGTCAGGAAAATCTGATATTTTCACACCCCCGGGGTCAGGAAAATCAGATTTTTTTCATACTCCCGGGGTCAGGAAAATTGGAATTTTTTCACATTCACGTGGTCAGGAAAATTGGATATTTTCACACTCCCGGGGTCAGGAAAATTGGATATTTTCACACTCCCGGGGTCAGGAAAATTGGATTTTTTTCACACTCCCAGGGTCAGGAAAATTGGGTTTTTTTCACACTCCCGGGGACAAGAAACTCACATTTTTTCACACTCCCGGGGTCAGGAAATTCTGATTTTTTCACACTCCCGGGGTCAGGAGTTTCTGATTTTTTTCACACTCCCGGGTTCAAGAAAATCACATTTTTTCACACTCCCGGGGTCAGGAAATTCTAAAAAAATTTTCACACTCCCGGTGTTAGGAAAATCACATTTTTCACACTCCCGGGGTCAGAAGAATTGGATTTTTTCACACTCCCGGGGTCAGGAGAATTTAATTTTTTTCAGACTCCCAGGGTCAAGAAAATCACATTTTTTCACACTCCCGGGGTCAGGAAAATTGGATTTTTTTAACACTCCCGGGGTCAGGAAAATTGGATATTTTCATACTCCCGGGGTCAGGAAAATTGCATTTTTCAGACTCCCGTGGTCAGGAAATTCTGATTTTTTCACACTCCCGGGGTCAGGAGTTTCTGATTTTTTTCACACTCCCGGGGTCAAGAAAATCACATTTTTTCACACTCCCGGGGTCAGGAAATTCTAATTTTTTTTTCACACTCCCAGTGTTAGGAAAATCACATTTTTCACACTCCCGGGGTCAGAAGAATTGGATTTTTTCACACTCCCGGGGTCAGGAGAATTGGATTTTTTTAACACTCCCGGGGTCAGGAAAATTGGATTTTTTTCACACTCCCGGAGTCAAGAAAATCACATTTTTTCACACTCCCGGGGTCAGGAGATTCTGATTTTGTTCACACTCCCGGGTTCAAGAAAATCACATTTTTTCACACTCCCGGGGTCAGGAATTTCTGATTTTTTTCACACTCCCGGTGTTAGGAAAATCACATTTTTCACACTCCCGGGGTCAAGAAAATCACATTTTTTATCACTACCGGGGTCAGGAAATTCTGATATTTTTCACACTCCCGGTGGTAGGAAAATCACATTTTTCACACTCCCGGTGTCAGAAAAATTGGGATTTTTCACACTCCCGGGGTCAGGAGAATTTAATTTTTTTCACACTCCCGGGGTCAGGAAAATGGGATTCTTTTAACACTCCCGGGGTCAGGAAAATTGGATTCTTTTCACACTCCCGGGGTCAAGAAAATCACATTTTTTCACACTCCCGGGGTCAGTAGATTCTGATTTTTTTCACACTCCCGGGGTCAAGAAAATCACATTTTTTCACACTCCCGGGGTCAGGAAATTCTGATATTTTTCACACTCCCGGGGTCAGGAAAATCGGATATTTTCACACCCCCGGGGTCAGGAAAATCAGATTTTTTTCAGACTCCCGGGGTCAGGAAAATTGGATTTTTTTAACACTCCTGGGGTCAGGAAAATTGGATTTTTTTCACACTCCCAGGGTCAGGAAAATTGGGTTTTTTTCACACTCCCGGGGTCAAGAAAATCACATTTTTTCACACTCCCGGAGTCAGGAGATTCTGATTTTTTTCACACTCCCGGGGTCAAGAAAATCACATTTTTTCACACTCCCGGGGTCAGGAAATTCTAATTTTTTTCACACTCCCGGTGTTAGGAAAATCACATTTTTCACACTCCCGGGGTCAGAAAAATTGGATTTTTTCACACTCCTGGGGTCAGGAGAATTTAATTTTTTTCAGACTCCTGGGGTCAAGAAAATCACATTTTTTCACACTCCCGGGGTCAGGAAAATTGGATTTTTTTAACACTCCCGGGGTCAGGAAAATTGGATTTTTTTCACACTCCCTTGGTCAGGAAAATTGGGTTTTTTTCACACTCCCGGGGTCAAGAAAATCACATTTTTTCACACGCCCGAGGTCAGGAGAATCTGATTTTGTTCACACTCCCGGGGTCAAGAAAATCACATTTTTTCACACTCCCGGGGTCAGGAATTTCTGATTTTTTTCACACTCCCGGTGTTAGGAAAATCACATTTTTCACACTCTCGGGGTCAAGAAAATCACATTTTTTATCACTCCTGGGGTCAGGAAATTCTGATATTTTTCACACTCCCGGGGTCAGGAAAATCGGATATTTTCACACTCCCGGGGTCAGGAAAATCAGATTTTTTTTCATACTCCCGTGGTCAGGAAAAATCAGATTTTTTTCACACTCCCAGGGTCAGGAAATTCTGATTTTTTTCACACTCACGGTGTTAGGAAAATCACATTTTTCACACTCCCGGGGTCAGGAAAATTTGATTTTTTCACACTCCCGGGGTCAGGAGTATTTAATTTTTTTCACACTCCCGGGGTCAAGAAAATCACATTTATTCACAGTCCCGGGGTCAGGAAATTCTGATATTTTTCACACTCCCGGGGACAGGAAAATCGGATATTTTCACACTCCCGGGGTCAGGAAAATCAGATTTTTTTTCACACTCCCGGGGCCAGGAAAATTGGATATTTTCATACTCCTGGGGTCAAGAAAATCACATTTTTTCACACTCCCGGGGTCAGGAGATTATGATTTTGTTCACACTCCCGGGGACAAGAAAATCACATTTTTTCACACTCCCGGGGTCAGGAATTTCTGATTTTTTTCACACTCCCGGTGTTAGGAAAATCACATTTTTCAAACTCCCGGGGTCAAGAAAATCACATATTTATCACTCCCGGGGTCAGGAAATTCTGATATTTTTCACACTCCCGGGGTCAGGAAAATCGGATATTTTCACACTCCCACGGTCAGGAAAATCAGATTTTTTTTCATACTCCCGGGGTCAGGAAAAATCACATTTTTTCACACTCCCAGGGTCAGGAAATTCTGATTTTTTTCACTCTCACGGTGTTAGGAAAATCACATTTTTCACACTCCCGGGGTCAGGAAAATTGGATTTTTTCACACTCCCGGGTCAGGAGTATTTAATTTTTTTCACACTCCTGGGGTCAAGAAAATCACATTTATTCACAGTCCAGGGGTCAGGAAATTCTGATATTTTTCACACTCCCGGGGACAGGAAAATCGGATATTTTCACATTCCCGGGGTCAGGAAAATTGGATATTTTCACAATCCCGGGGTCAGGAAAATTGGATATTTTCATACTTCCGGGGTCAGGAAAATTGCATTTTTCAGACTCCCGGGATCAGGAAAATCGCATTTTTCATTCTCCCGGGGTCAGGAAAATTGGGTTTTTTTCACACTCCCGGGGTCAAGAAAATCACATTTTTCACACTCCCGGGGTCAGGAGATTCTGATTTTTTTCACACTCCCGGGGTCAAGAAAATCACATTTTTTCACACTCACGGGGTCAGTAATTTCTAATTTTTTTCACATTCCCGGTGTTAGGAAAATCACATTTTTCACACTCCCGGGGTCAGAAAATTTGGGTTTTTTCACACTCCCGTGGTCAGGAGAATTTAAATTTTTTCACACTCCCGGGGTCAGGAAAATGGGATTCTTTTAACACGCCCGGGGTCAGGAAAATTGGATTTTTTTCACACTCCCGGGGTCAGGAAAATTGGGTTTTTTTCACACTCCCGGGGTCAAGAAAATCACATTTTTTCACAATCCTGGGGTCAGGAGATTCTGATTTTTTTCACACTCCCGGAGTCAAGAAAATCACATTTTTTCACACTCCCGGGGTCAGGAAATTCTGATTTTTTTCACACTCCCGGTGTTAGGAAAATCACATTTTTCACACTCCCGGGATCAAGAAAATCACATTTTTTCACACTCCCGGGGTCAGGAAATTCTGATATTTTTCAAACTCCCGGGGTCAGGAAAATCGGATATTTTCACACTCACGAGATCAGGAAAATAAGATTTTTTTTCATACTCCCGGGGTCAGGAAAACTCACATTTTTTCACACTCCCAGGGTCAGGAAATTCTGCTTTTTTTCACACTCACGGTGTTAGGAAAATCACATTTTTCACACTCCCGGGGTCAGGAAAATTGGATTTTTTCACACTCCCGGGGTCAGGAGTATTTAATTTTTTTCACACTCCCGGGGTCAAGAAAATCACATTTATTCACAGTCCCGGGGTCAGGAAATTGATATTTTTCACAATCCCGGGGACAGGAAAATCGGATATTTTCACACTCCCGGGGTCAGGAAAATCAGATTTTTTTTCACACTCCCGGGGTCAGGAAAATTGGATATTTTCATACTCCCGGGGTCAGGAAAATCTGATATTTTCACACTCCCTGGGTCAGGAAAATTGGATATTTTCATACTTCCGGGGTCAGGAAAATTGCATTTTTCAGACTCCCGGGGTCAGGAAAATCGCATTTTTCATACTCCCGGGGTCAGGAAAATCACATTTTTTCACACTCCCGGGGTCAGGAGATTCTAATTTTTTTCACACTCCCGGGGTCAAGAAAATCACATTTTTTAACACTCACGGGGTCAGGAAATTCTAATTTTTTCACACTACCGGTGGTAGGAAAATCACATTTTTCACACTCCCGGGGTCAGAAAAATTGGATTTTTTCACACTCCTGGGGTCAGGAGAATTTAATTTTTTTCAGACTCCCGGGGTCAAGAAAATCACATTTTTTCACACTCCCGGGGTCAGGAAAATTGGATTTTTTTAACACTCCCGGGGTCAGGAAAATTGGATTTTTTTCACACTCCCTTGGTCAGGAAAATTGGGTTTTTTTCACACTCCCGGGGTCAAGAAAATCACATTTTTTCACACGCCCGGGGTCAGGAGATTCTGATTTTGTTCACACTCCCGGGGTCAAGAAAATCACATTTTTTCACACTCCCGGGGTCAGGAATTTCTGATTTTTTTCACACTCCCGGGGTCAGGAAAATCGGATATTTTCACACTCCCGGGGTCAGGAAAATCAGATTTTTTTCATACTCCCGTGGTCAGGAAAAATCACATTTTTTCACACTCCCAGGGTCAGGAAATTCTGATTTTTTTCACACTCACGGTGTTAGGAAAATCACATTTTTCACACTCCCGGGGTCAGGAAAATTTGATTTTTTCACACTCCCGGGGTCAGGAGTATTTAATTTTTTTCACATTCCCGGGGTCAAGAAAATCACATTTATTCACAGTCCCGGGGTCAGGAAATTCTGATATTTTTCACACTCCCGGGGACAGGAAAATCGGATATTTTCACACTCCCGGGGTCAGGAAAATCAGATTTTTTTTCACACTCCCGGGGTCAGGAAAATGGGATTCTTTTAACACTCCCGGGGTCAGGAAAATTGGATTCTTTTCACACTCCCGGGGTCAAGAAAATCACATTTTTTCACACTCCCGGGGTCAGTAGGTTCTGATTTTTTTCACACTCCCGGGGTCAAGAAAATCACATTTTTTCACACTCCCGGGGTCAGGAAATTCTGATATTTTTCACACTCCCGGGGTCAGGAAAATCGGATATTTTCACACCCCCGGGGTCAGGAAAATCAGATTTTTTTCAGACTCCCGGGGTCAGGAAAATTGGATTTTTTTAACACTCCTTGGGTCAGGAAAATTGGATTTTTTTCACACTCCCAGGGTCAGGAAAATTGGGTTTTTTTCACACTCCCGGGGTCAAGAAAATCACATTTTTTCACACTCCCGGAGTCAGGAAATTCTGATTTTTTCACACTCCCGGGGTCAGGAGATTCTGATTTTTTTCACACTCCCGGGGTCAAGAAAATCACATTTTTTCACACTCCCGGGGTCAGGAAATTCTAATTTTTTTCACACTCCCGGTGTTAGGAAAATCACATTTTTCACACTCCCGGGGTCAGAAAAATTGGATTTTTTCACACTCCTGGGGTCAGGAGAATTTAATTTTTTTCAGACTCCCGGGGTCAAGAAAATCACATTTTTTCACACTCCCGGGGTCAGGAAAATTGGATTTTTTTAACACTCCCGGGGTCAGGAAAATTGGATTTTTTTCACACTCCCTTGGTCAGGAAAATTGGGTTTTTTTCACACTCCCGGGGTCAAGAAAATCACATTTTTTCACACGCCCGGGGTCAGGAGATTCTGATTTTGTTCACACTCCCGGGGTCAAGAAAATCACATTTTTTCACACTCCCGGGGTCAGGAATTTCTGATTTTTTTCACACTCCCGGGGTCAGGAAAATTGGATATTTTCACACTCCCGGGGTCAGGAAAATCAGATTTTTTTTCATACTCCCGTGGTCAGGAAAAATCACATTTTTTCACACTCCCAGGGTCAGGAAATTCTGATTTTTTTCACACTCACGGTGTTAGGAAAATCACATTTTTCACACTCCCGGGGTCAGGAAAATTTGATTTTTTCACACTCCCGGGGTCAGGAGTATTTAATTTTTTTCACATTCCCGGGGTCAAGAAAATCACATTTATTCACAGTCCCGGGGTCAGGAAATTCTGATATTTTTCACACTCCCGGGGACAGGAAAATCGGATATTTTCACACTCCCAGGGTCAGGAAAATCAGATTTTTTTTCACACTCCCGGGGTCAGGAAAATTGGATATTTTCATACTCCCGGGGTCAGGAAAATCTGATATTTTCACACTCCCTGGGTCAGGAAAATTGGATATTTTCATACTTCCGGGGTCAGGAAAATCACATTTTTTCACACTCCCGGGGTCAGGAGATTCTGATTTTTTTCACACTCCCGGGGTCAAGAAAATCACATTTTTTCACACTCACGGGGTCAGGAAATTCTAATTTTTTCACACTCCCGGTGTTAGGAAAATCACATTTTTCACACTCCCAGTGTCAGGAAAATTGGATTTTTTTAACACTCCCGGGGTCAGGAAAATTGGATTTTTTTCACACTCCTGGGGTCAAGAAAATCACATTTTTTCACACTCCCGGGGTCAGTAGATTCTGATTTTTTTCACACTCCCGGGGTCAAGAAAATCACATTTTTTCACACTCCCGGGGTCAGGAAATTTTCATTTTTTAACACTCCTGGTGTTAGGAAAATCACATTTTTCACACTCCCGGGGTCAAGAAAATCACATTTTTTCACACTCCCGGGGTCAGGAGATTCTGATATTTTTCACACTCCCGGGGTCAGGAAAATCTGATATTTTCACACCCCCGGGGTCAGGAAAATCAGATTTTTTTCATACTCCCGGGGTCAGGAAAATTGGATTTTTTTCACATTCCCGGGGTCAGGAAAATTGGATATTTTCACACTCCCGGGGTCAGGAAAATTGGATATTTTCACACTCCCGGGGTCAGGAAAATTGCATTTTTCAGACTCCCGGGGTCAGGAAAATCGCATTTTTCTTTCTCCCGGGGTCAGTAAAATTGGATTTTTTTAACACTCCCGGGGTCAGGAAAATTGGATATTTTCATATTCCCGGGGTCAGGAAAATTGCATTTTTCAGACTCCCGGGGTCAGGAAAATTGGATTTTTTTAACATTCCTGGGGTCAGGAAAATTGGATTTTTTTCACACTCCCAGGGTCAGGAAAATTGGGTTTTTTTCACACTCCCGGGGTCAAGAAACTCACATTTTTTCACACTCCCGGGGTCAGGAAATTCTGATTTTTTCACACTCCCGGGGTCAGGAGTTTCTGATTTTTTTCACACTCCCGGGGTCAAGAAAATCACATTTTTTCACACTCCCGGGGTCAGGAAATTCTAATTTTTTTCACACTCCCGGTGTTAGGAAAATCACATTTTTCACACTCCCGAGGTCAGAAGAATTGGATTTTTTCACACTCCCGGGGTTAGGAGAATTTAATTTTTTTCAGACTCCCGGGGTCAAGAAAATCACATTTTTTCACACTCCCGGGGTCAGGAAAATTGGATTTTTTTAACACTCCCGGGGTCAGGAAAATTGGATATTTTCATACTCCCGGGGTCAGGAAAATTGCATTTTTCAGACTCCCGGGGTCAGGAAAATTGGATTTTTTTAATACTCCTGGGGTCAGGAAAATTGGATTTTTTTCACACTCCCAGGGTCAGGAAAATTGGGTTTTTTTCACACTCCCGGGGTGAAGAAACTCACATTTTTTCACACTCCCGGGGTCAGGAAATTCTGATTTTTTCACACTCCCGGGGTCGGGAGTTTCTGATTTTTTTCACACTCCCGGGGTCAAGAAAATCACATTTTTTCACACTCCCGGGGTCAGGAAATTCTAATTTTTTTTTCACACTCCCGGTGTTAGGAAAATCACATTTTTCACACTCCCGGGGTCAGAAGAATTGGATTTTTTGACACTCCCGGGGTCAGGAGAATTTAATTTTTTTCAGACACCCGGGGTCAAGAAAATCACATTTTTTCACACTCCCGGGGTCAGGAAAATTGGATTTTTTTAACACTCCCGGGGTCAGGAAAATCACATTTTTTCAGACTCCCGGGGTCAGGAAAATCGCATTTTTCATACTCCCGGGGTCAGGAAAATCACATTTTTTCACACTCCCGGGGTCAGGAGATTCTGATTTTTTTCACACTCCCGGGGTCAGGAAAATCGGATATTTTCACACTCCCGGGGTCAGGAAAATCAGATTTTTTTCACACTCCCGGGGTCAGGAAAATTGGATATTTTCATACTCCCGGGGTCAGGAAAATCGCATTTTTCATACTCCCGGGGTCAGGAAAATTGGATATTTTCATACTCCCGGGGTCAGGAAAATCTGATATTTTCACACTCCCTGGGTCAGGAAAATTGGATATTTTCATACTTCCGGGGTCAGGAAAATTGCATTTTTCAGACTCCCGGGGTCAGGAAAATCGCATTTTTCATACTCCCGGGGTCAGGAAAATCACATTTTTCACACTCCCGGGGTCAGGAGATTCTGATTTTTTTCACACTCCCGGGGTCAAGAAAATCACATTTTTTCACACTCACGGGTTCGGGAAATTCTAATTTTTTCACACTACCGGTGGTAGGAAAATCACAGTTTTCACACTCCCGGTGTCAGAAAAATTGGGATTTTTCACACTCCCGGGGTCAGGAGAATTTAATTTTTTTCACACTCCCGGGGTCAGGAAAATGGGATTCTTTTAACACTCCCGGGGTCAGGAAAATTGGATTCTTTTCACACTCCCGGGGTCAAGAAAATCACATTTTTTCACACTCCCGGGGTCAGTAGATTCTGATTTTTTTCACACTCCCGGGGTCAAGAAAATCACATTTTTTCACACTCCCGGGGTCAGGAAATTCTGATATTTTTCACACTCCCGGTGTCAGGAAAATCGGATATTTTCACACCCCCGGGGTCAGGAAAATCAGATTTTTTTCAGACTCCCGGGGTCAGGAAAATTGGATTTTTTTAACACTCCTGGGGTCAGGAAAATTGGATTTTTTTCACACTCCCAGGGTCAGGAAAATTGGGTTTTTTTCACACTCCCGGGGTCAAGAAAATCACATTTTTTCACACTCCCGGAGTCAGGAAATTCTGATTTTTTCACACTCCCGGGGTCAGGAGATTCTGATTTTTTTCACACTCCCAGGGTCAAGAAAATCACATTTTTTCACACTCCCGGGGTCAGGAAATTCTAATTTTTTTCACACTCCCGGTGTTAGGAAAATCACATTTTTCACACTCCCGGGGTCAGAAAAATTGGATTTTTTCACACTCCTGGGGTCAGGAGAATTTAATTTTTTTCATACTCCCGGGGTCAAGAAAATCACATTTTTTCACACTCCCGGGGTCAGGAAAATTGGATTTTTTTAACACTCCCGGGGTCAGGAAAATTGGATTTTTTTCACACTCCCTTGGTCAGGAAAATTGGGTTTTTTTCACACTCCCGGGGTCAAGAAAATCACATTTTTTCACACGCCCGGGGTCAGGAGATTCTGATTTTGTTCACACTCCCGGGGTCAAGAAAATCACATTTTTTCACACTCCCGGGGTCAGGAATTTCTAATTTTTTTCACACTCCCGGTGTTAGGAAAATCACATTTTTCACACTCTCGGGGTCAAGAAAATCACATTTTTTATCACTCCCGGGGTCAGGAAATTCTGATATTTTTCACACTCCCGGGGTCAGGAAAATCGGATATTTTCACACTCCCGGGGTCAGGAAAATCAGATTTTTTTTCATACTCCCGTGGTCAGGAAAAATCACATTTTTCACACTCCCAGGGTCAGGAAATTCTGATTTTTTTCACACTCACGGTGTTAGGAAAATCACATTTTTCACACTCCCGGGGTCAGGAAAATTTGATTTTTTCACACTCCCGGGGTCAGGAGTATTTAATTTTTTTCACACTCCCGGGGTCAAGAAAATCACATTTATTCACAGTCCCGGGGTCAGGAAATTCTGATATTTTTCACACTCCCGGGGACAGGAAAATCGGATATTTTCACACTCCCGGGGTCAGGAAAATCAGATTTTTTTTCACACTCCCGGCGTCAGGAAAATTGGATATTTTCATACTTCCGGGGTCAGGAAAATCACATTTTTTCACACTCCTGGGGTCAGGAGATTCTGATTTTTTTCACACTCCCGGGGTCAAGAAAATCACATTTTTTCACACTCACGGGGTCAGGAAATTCTAATTTTTTCACACTCCCGGTGTTAGGAAAATCACATTTTTCACACTCCCGGTGTCAGAAAAATTGGGATTTTTCACACTCCGGGGGTCAGGAGAATTTAATTTTTTTCACACTCCCGGGGTCAGGAAAATGGGATTCTTTTAACACTCCCGGGGTCAGGAAAATTGGATTTTTTTCACACTCCTGGGGTCAAGAAAATCACATTTTTTCACACTCCCGGGGTCAGTAGATTCTGATTTTTTTCACACTCCCGGGGTCAAGAAAATCACATTTTTTTCACACTCCCGGGGTCAGGAAATTTTCATTTTTTAACACTCCTGGTGTTAGGAAAATCACATTTTTCACACTCCCGGGGTCAAGAAAATCACATTTTTTCACACTCCCGGGGTCAGGAGATTCTGATATTTTTCACACTCCCGGGGTCAGGAAAATCTGATATTTTCACACCCCCGGGGTCAGGAAAATCAGATTTTTTTCATACTCCCGGGGTCAGGAAAATTGGAATTTTTTCACATTCCCGTGGTCAGGAAAATTGGATATTTTCACACTCCCGGGGTCAGGAAAATTGGATATTTTCACACTCCCGGGGTCAGGAAAATTGCATTTTTCAGACTCCCGGGGTCAGGAAAATCGCATTTTTCATTCTCCCGGGGTCAGTAAAATTGGATTTTTTTAACACTCCCGGGGTCAGGAAAATTGGATATTTTCATATTCCCGGGGTCAGGAAAATTGCATTTTTCAGACTCCCTGGGTCAGGAAAATTGGATTTTTTTAACACTCCTGGGGTCAGGAAAATTGGATTTTTTTCACACTCCCAGGGTCAGGAAAATTGGGTTTTTTTCACACTCCCGGGGTCAAGAAACTCACATTTTTTCACACTCCCGGGGTCAGGAAATTCTGATTTTTTCACACTCCCGGGGTCAGGAGTTTCTGATTTTTTTCACACTCCCGGGGTCAAGAAAATCACATTTTTTCACACTCCCGGGGTCAGGAAATTCTAAAAAAAATTTCACACTCCCGGTGTTAGGAAAATCACATTTTTCACACTCCCGGGGTCAGAAGAATTGGATTTTTTCACACTCCCGGGGTCAGGAGAATTTAATTTTTTTCAGACTCCCAGGGTCAAGAAAATCACATTTTTTCACACTCCCGGGGTCAGGAAAATTGGATTTTTTTAACACTCCCGGGGTCAGGAAAATTGGATATTTTCATACTCCCGGGGTCAGGAAAATTGCATTTTTCAGACTCCCGGGGTCAGGAAATTCTGATTTTTTCACACTCCCGGGGTCAGGAGTTTCTGATTTTTTTCACACTCCCGGGGTCAAGAAAATCACATTTTTTCACACTCCCGGGGTCAGGAAATTCTAATTTTTTTTTCACACTCCCAGTGTTAGGAAAATCACATTTTTCACACTCCCGGGGTCAGAAGAATTGGATTTTTTCACACTCCCGGGGTCAGGAGAATTGGATTTTTTTAACACTCCCGGGGTCAGGAAAATTGGATTTTTTTCACACTCCCGGAGTCAAGAAAATCACATTTTTTCACACTCCCGGGGTCAGGAGATTCTGATTTTGTTCACACTCCCGGGGTCAAGAAAATCACATTTTTTCACACTCCCGGGGTCAGGAATTTCTGATTTTTTTCACACTCCCGGTGTTAGGAAAATCACATTTTTCACACTCCCGGGGTCAAGAAAATCACATTTTTTATCACTACCGGGGTCAGGAAATTCTGATATTTTTCACACTCCCGGTGGTAGGAAAATCACATTTTTCACACTCCCGGTGTCAGAAAAATTGGGATTTTTCACACTCCCGGGGTCAGGAGAATTTAATTTTTTTCACACTCCCGGGGTCAGGAAAATGGGATTCTTTTAACACTCCCGGGGTCAGGAAAATTGGATTCTTATCACACTCCCGGGGTCAAGAAAATCACATTTTTTCACACTCCCGGGGTCAGTAGATTCTGATTTTTTTCACACTCCCGGGGTCAAGAAAATCACATTTTTTCACACTCCCGGGGTCAGGAAATTCTGATATTTTTCACACTCCCGGGGTCAGGAAAATCGGATATTTTCACACCCCCGGGGTCAGGAAAATCAGATTTTTTTCAGACTCCCGGGGTCAGGAAAATTGGATTTTTTTAACACTCCTGGGGTCAGGAAAATTGGATTTTTTTCACACTCCCAGGGTCAGGAAAATTGGATTTTTTCACACTCCTGGGGTCAGGAGAATTTAATTTTTTTCAGACTCCTGGGGTCAAGAAAATCACATTTTTTCACACTCCCGGGGTCAGGAAAATTGGATTTTTTTAACACTCCCGGGGTGAGGAAAATTGGATTTTTTTCACACTCCCTTGGTCAGGAAAATTGGGTTTTTTTCACACTCCCGGGGTCAAGAAAATCACATTTTTTCACACGCCCGAGGTCAGGAGAATCTGATTTTGTTCACACTCCCGGGGTCAAGAAAATCACATTTTTTCACACTCCCGGGGTCAGGAATTTCTGATTTTTTTCACACTCCCGGTGTTAGGAAAATCACATTTTTCACACTCTCAGGGTCAAGAAAATCACATTTTTTATCACTCCTGGGGTCAGGAAATTCTGATATTTTTCACACTCCCGGGGTCAGGAAAATCGGATATTTTCACACTCCCGGGGTCAGGAAAATCAGATTTTTTTTCATACTCCCGTGGTCAGGAAAAATCACATTTTTTTCACACTCCCAGGGTCAGGAAATTCTGATTTTTTTCACACTCACGGTGTTAGGAAAATCACATTTTTCACACTCCCGGGGTCAGGAAAATTTGATTTTTTCACACTCCCGGGGTCAGGAGTATTTAATTTTTTTCACACTCCCGGGGTCAAGAAAATCACATTTATTCACAGTCCCGGGGTCAGGAAATTCTGATATTTTTCACACTCCCGGGGACAGGAAAATCGGATATTTTCACACTCCCGGGGTCAGGAAAATCAGATTTTTTTTCACACTCCCGGGGTCAGGAAAATTGGATATTTTCATACTCCCGGGGTCAGGAAAATCTGATATTTTCACACTCCCTGGGTCAGGAAAATTGGATATTTTCATACTTCCGGGGTCAGGAAAATCACATTTTTTCACACTCCCGGGGTCAGGAGATTCTGATTTTTTTCACACTCCCGGGGTCAAGAAAATCACATTTTTTCACACTCACGGGGTCAGGAAATTCTAATTTTTTCACACTCCCGGTGTTAGGAAAATCACATTTTTCACACTCCCGGTGTCAGAAAAATTGGGATTTTTCACACTCCCGGGGTCAGGAGAATTTAATTTTTTTCACACTCCCGGGGTCAGGAAAATGGGATTCTTTTAACACTCCCGGGGTCAGGAAAATTGGATTTTTTTCACACTCCTGGGGTCAAGAAAATCACATTTTTTCACACTCCCGGGGTCAGTAGATTCTGATTTTTTTCACACACCCGGGGTCAAGAAAATCACATTTTTTCACACTCCCGGGGTCAGGAAATTTTCATTTTTTAACACTCCTGGTGTTAGGAAAATCACATTTTTCACACTCCCGGGGTCAAGAAAATCACATTTTTTCACACTCCCGGGGTCAGGAGATTCTGATATTTTTCACACTCCTGGGGTCAGGAAAATCTGATATTTTCACACCCCCGGGGTCAGGAAAATCAGATTTTTTTCATACTCCCGGGGACAGGAAAGTTGGATTTTTTTCACATTCCCGGGGTAATGAAAATTGGATATTTTCACACTCCCGGGGTCAGGAAAATTGGATATTTTCACACTCCCGGGGTCAGGAAAATTGCATTTTTCAGACTCCCGGGGTCAGGAAAATCGCATTTTTCATTCTCCCGGGGTCAGTAAAATTGGATTTTTTTAACACTCCCGGGGTCAGGAAAATTGGATATTTTTATATTCCCGGGGTCAGGAAAATTGCATTTTTCAGACTCCCGGGGTCAGGAAAATTGGATTTTTTTAACACTCCTGGGGTCAGGAAAATTGGATTTTTTTCACACTCCCAGGGTCAGGAAAATTGGGTTTTTTTCACACTCCCGGGGTCAAGAAACTCACATTTTTTCACACTCCCGGGGTCAGGAAATTCTGATTTTTTCACACTCCCGGGGTCAGGAGTTTCTGATTTTTTTCACACTCCCGGGGTCAAGAAAATCACATTTTTTCACAGTCCCGGGGTCAGGAAATTCTAAAAAATTTTTCACACTCCCGGTGTTAGGAAAATCACATTTTTCACACTCCCGGGGTCAGAAGAATTGGATTTTTTCACACTCCCGGGGTCAGGAGAATTTAATTTTTTTCAGACTCCCAGGGTCAAGAAAATCACATTTTTTCACACTCCCGGGGTCAGGAGATTCTGATTTTTTTCACACTCCCGGGGTCAAGAAAATCACATTTTTTCACACTCATGGGGTCAGGAAATTCTAATTTTTTCACACTCCCGGTGTTAGGAAAATCACATTTTTCACACTCCCGGTGTCAGAAAAATTGGGATTTTTCACACTCCCGGGGTCAGGAGAATTTAATTTTTTTCACACTCCCGGGGTCAGGAAAATGGGATTCTTTTAACACTCCCGGGGTCAGGAAAATTGGATTTTTTTCACACTCCTGGGGTCAAGAAAATCACATTTTTTCACACTCCCGGGGTCAGTAGATTCTGATTTTTTTCACACTCCCGGGGTCAAGAAAATCACATTTTTTCACACTCCCGGGGTCAGGAAATTTTCATTTTTTAACACTCCTGGTGTTAGGAAAATCACATTTTTCACACTCCCGGGGTCAAGAAAATCACATTTTTTCACACTCCCGGGGTCAGGAGATTCTGATATTTTTCACACTCCCGGGGTCAGGAAAATCTGATATTTTCACACCCCCGGGGTCAGGAAAATCAGATTTTTTTCATACTCCCGGGGTCAGGAAAATTGGAATTTTTTCACATTCCCGGGGTCAGGAAAATTGGATATTTTCACACTCCCGGGGTCAGGAAAATTGGATATTTTCACACTCCCGGGGTCAGGAAAATTGCATTTTTCAGACTCCCGGGGTCAGGAAAATCGCATTTTTCATTCTCCCGGGGTCAGTAAAATTGGATTTTTTTAACACTCCCGGGGTCAGGAAAATTGGATATTTTCATATTCCCGGGGTCAGGAAAATTGCATTTTTCAGACTCCCGGGGTCAGGAAAATTGAATTTTTTTAACACTCCTGGGGTCAGGAAAATTGGATTTTTTTCACACTCCCAGGGTCAGGAAAATTGGGTTTTTTTCACACTCCCGGGGTCAAGAAACTCACATTTTTTCACACTCCCGGGGTCAGGAAATTCTGATTTTTTCACACTCCCGGGGTCAGGAGTTTCTGATTTTTTTCACACTCCCGGGGTCAAGAAATTCTAAAAAATTTTTCACACTCCCGGTGTTAGGAAAATCACATTTTTCACACTCCCGGGGTCAGAAGAATTGGATTTTTTCACACTCCCGGGGTCAGGAAAATTGGATTTTTTAACACTCCCGGGGTCAGGAAAATTGGATATTTTCATACTCCCGGGGTCAGGAAAATTGCATTTTTCAGACTCCCGGGGTCAGGAAATTCTGATTTTTTCACACTCCCGGGGTCAGGAGTTTCTGATTTTTTTCACACTCCCGGGGTCAAGAAAATCACATTTTTTCACACTCCCGGGGTCAGGAAATTCTAATTTTTTTTCACACTCCCAGTGTTAGGAAAATCACATTTTTCACACTCCCGGGGTCAGAAGAATTGGATTTTTTCACACTCCCGGGGTCAGGAGAATTGGATTTTTTTAACACTCCCGGGGTCAGGAAAATTGGATTTTTTTCACACTCCCGGAGTCAAGAAAATCACATTTTTTCACACTCCCGGGGTCAGGAGATTCTGATTTTGTTCACACTCCCGGGGTCAAGAAAATCACATTTTTTCACACTCCCGGGGTCAGGAATTTCTGATTTTTTTCACACTCCCGGTGTTAGGAAAATCACATTTTTCACACTCCCGGGGTCAAGAAAATCACATTTTTTATCACTACCGGGGTCAGGAAATTCTGATATTTTTCACACTCCCGGTGGTAGGAAAATCACATTTTTCACACTCACGGTGTCAGAAAAATTGGGATTTTTCACACTCCCGGGGTTAGGAGAATTTAATTTTTTTCACACTCCCGGGGTCAGGAAAATGGGATTCTTTTAACACTCCCGGGTCAGGAAAATTGGATTCTTTTCACACTCCCGGGGTCAAGAAAATCACATTTTTTCACCCTTCCGGGGTCAGTAGATTCTGATTTTTTTCACACTCCCGGGGTCAAGAAAATCACATTTTTTCACACTCCCGGGGTCAGGAAATTCTGATATTTTTCACACTCCCGGGGTCAGGAAAATCGGATATTTTCACACCCCCGGGGTCAGGAAAATCAGATTTTTTTCAGACTCCCGGGGTCAGGAAAATTGGATTTTTTTAACACTCCTGGGGTCAGGAAAATTGGATTTTTTTCACACTCCCAGGGTCAGGAAAATTGGGTTTTTTTCACACTCCCGGGGTCAAGAAAATCACATTTTTTCACACTCCCGGGGTCAGGAAATTCTAATTTTTTTCACACTCCCGGTGTTAGGAAAATCACATTTTTCACACTCCCGGGGTCAGAAAAATTGGATTTTTTCACACTCCTGGGGTCAGGAGAATTTAATTTTTTTCACACTCCCGGTGTTAGGAAAATCACATTTTTCACACTCCCGCGGTCAGAAAAATTGGATTTTTTCACACTCCTGGGGTCAGGAGAATTTAATTTTTTTCAGACTCCTGGGGTCAAGAAAATCACATTTTTTCACACTCCCGGGGTCAGGAAAATTGGATTTTTTTAACACTCCCGGGGTCAGGAAAATTGGATTTTTTTCACACTCCCTTGGTCAGGAAAATTGGGTTTTTTTCACACTCCCGGGGTCAAGAAAATCACATTTTTTCACACGCCCGAGGTCAGGAGATTCTGATTTTGTTCACACTCCCGGGGTCAAGAAAATCACATTTTTTCACACTCCCGGGGTCAGGAATTTCTGATTTTTTTCACACTCCCGGTGTTAGGAAAATCACATTTTTCACACTCTCGGGGTCAAGAAAATCACATTTTTTATCACTCCCGGGGTTAGGGAATTCTGATATTTTTCACACTCCCGGGGTCAGGAAAATCGTATATTTTCACACTCCCGGGGTCAGGAAAATCAGATTTTTTTTCATACTCCCGTGGTCAGGAAAAATCACATTTTTTCACACTCCCAGGGTCAGGAAATTCTGATTTTTTTCACACTCACGGTGTTAGGAAAATCACATTTTTCACACTCCCGGGGTCAGGAAAATTTGATTTTTTCACACTCCCGGGGTCAGGAGTATTTAATTTTTTTCACACTCCCGGGGTCAAGAAAATCACATTTATTCACAGTCCCGGGGTCAGGAAATTCTGATATTTTTCACACTCCCGGGGACAGGAAAATCGGATATTTTCACACTCCCGGGGTCAGGAAAATCAGATTTTTTTTCACACTCCCGGGGTCAGGAAAATTGGATATTTTCATACTCCCGGGGTCAGGAAAATCTGATATTTTCACACTCCCTGGGTCAGGAAAATTGGATATTTTCATACTTCCGTGGTCAGGAAAATCACATTTTTTCACACTCCCGGGGTCAGGAGATTCTGATTTTTTGCACACTCCCGGGGTCAAGAAAATCACATTTTTTCACACTCACGGGGTCAGGAAATTCTAATTTTTTCACACTCCCGGTGTTAGGAAAATCACATTTTTCACACTCCCGGTGTCAGAAAAATTGGGATTTTTCACACTCCCGGGGTCAGGAGAATTTAATTTTTTTCACACTCCCGGGGTCAGGAAAATGGGATTCTTTTAACACTCCCGGGGTCAGGAAAATTGGATTTTTTTCACACTCCTGGGGTCAAGAAAATCACATTTTTTCACACTCCCGGGGTCAGTAGATTCTGATTTTTTTCACACACCCGGGGTCAAGAAAATCACATTTTTTCACACTCCCGGGGTCAGGAAATTTTCATTTTTTAACACTCCTGATGTTAGGAAAATCACATTTTTCACACTCCCGGGGTCAAGAAAATCACATTTTTTCACACTCCCGGGGTCAGGAGATTCTGATATTTTTCACACTCCCGGGGTCAGGAAAATCTGATATTTTCACACCCCCGGGGTCAGGAAAATCAGATTTTTTTCATACTCCCGGGGTCAGGAAAGTTGGATTTTTTTCACATTCCCGGGGTCAGGAAAATTGGATATTTTCACACTCCCGGGGTCAGGAAAATTGGATATTTTCACACTCCCGGGGTCAGGAAAATTGCATTTTTCAGACTCCCGGGGTCAGGAAAATCGCATTTTTCATTCTCCCGGGGTCAGTAAAATTGGATTTTTTTAACACTCCCGGGGTCAGGAAAATTGGATATTTTTATATTCCTGGGGTCAGGAAAATTGCATTTTTCAGACTCCCGGTGTCAGGAAAATTGGATTTTTTTAACACTCCTGGGGTCAGGAAAATTGGATTTTTTTCACACTCCCAGGGTCAGGAAATTCTATTTTTTTTTCACACTCCCGGGGTGAAGAAACTCACATTTTTTCACACTCCCGGGGTCAGGAAATTCTGATTTTTCACACTCCCGGGGTCAGGAGTTTCTGATTTTTTTCACACTCCCGGGGTCAAGAAAATCACATTTTTTCACACTCCCGGGGTCAGGAAATTCTATTTTTTTTTCACACTCCCAGTGTTAGGAAAATCACATTTTTCACACTCCCGGGGTCAGAAGAATTGGATTTTTTCACACTCCCGGGGTCAGGAGAATTGGATTTTTTTAACACACCCGGGGTCAGGAAAATTGGATTTTTTTTCACACTCCCGGAGTCAAGAAAATCACATTTTTTCACACTCCCGGGGTCAGGAGATTCTGATTTTGTTCACACTCCCGGGGTCAAGAAAATCACATTTTTTCACACTCCCGGGGTCAGGAATTTCTGATTTTGTTCACACTCCCGGTGTTAGGAAAATCACATTTTTCACACTCCCGGGGTCAAGAAAATCACATTTTTTCACACTCCCGGGGTCAGGAAATTCTGATATTTTTCACACTCCCGGGGTCACGAAAATCGGATATTTTCACACTCCAGGGGTCAGAAAAATCACATTTTTTCACACTCCCGGGGTCAGGAAATTCTAATTTTTTTCACACTCCCGGTGTTAGGAAAATCACATTTTTCACACTCCCGGGGTCAAGAAAATCACATTTTTTATCACTCCCGGGGTCAGGAAATTCTGCTATTTTTCACACTCCCGGGGTCAGGAAAAATCACATTTTTTCACACTCCCAGGGTCAGGAAATTCTGATTTTTTTTCACACTCACGGTGTTAGGAAAATCACATTTTTTACACTCCCGGGGTCAGGAAAATTGGATTTTTTCACACTCCCGGGGTCAGGAGTATTTAATTTTTTTCACACTCCCGGGGTCAAGAAAATCACATTTATTCACAGTCCCGGGGTGAGGAAATTCTGATATTTTTCACACTCCCGGGGACAGGAAAATCGGATATTTTCACACTCCCGGGGTCAGGAAAATCAGATTTTTTTTCACACTCCTGGGGTCAGGAAAATTGGATATTTTCATACTCCTGGGGTCAGGAAAATCTGATATTTTCACACTCCCGGGGTCAGGAAAATCAGATTTTTTTTCATACTCCCGGGGTCAGGACAATCACATTTTTTCACACTGCCTGGGTCAGGAAAATTGGATATTTTCATACTTCCGGGGTCACGAAAATTGCATTTTTCAGACTCCCGGGGTCAGGAAAATCGCATTTTTCACACTCCCGGGGTCAAGAAAATCACATTTTTTCACACTCCCGGGGTCAGGAGATTCTGATTTTTTTCACACTCCCGGGGTCAAGAAAATCACATTTTTTCACACTCACGGGGTCAGGAAATTCTTATTTTTTCCACACTCACGGTGTTAGGAAAATCACATTTTTCACACTCCCGGGGTCAGGAAAATTGGATTTTTTCACACTCCCGGGGTCAGGAGAATTTAATTTTTTTCACACTCCCGGGGTCAAGAAAATCACATTTTTTCACACTCCCGGGGTCAGGAAATTCTGATATTTTTCACACTCCCGGGGTCAGGAAAATCGGATATTTTCACACCCTTGGGGTCAGGAAAATCAGATTTTTTTCATACTCCCGGGGTCAGTAAAATTTGATTTTTTTAACACTCCCGGGGTCAGGAAAATTGGATATTTTCATACTCCCGGGGTCAGGAAAATTGCATTTTTCAGACTCCCGGGGTCAGGAAAATCACATTTTTTCACACTCCCGGGGTCAGGAAATTCTGATTTTTTCACACTCCCGGGGTCAGGAGATTCTGATTTTTTTCACACTCCCGGGGTCAAGAAAATCACATTTTTTCACACTCCCGGGGTCAATAAATTCTAATTTTTTTCACACTCCCGGTGTTAGGAAAATCACATTTTTCACACTCCCGGGGTCAAAAAAATTGGATTTTTTCACACTCCCGGGGTGAGGAGAATTTAATTTTTTTCAGACTCCCGGGGTCAAGAAAATCACATTTTTTCACACTCCCGGGTTCAGGAAAATTGGATTTTTTTAACACTCCCGGGGTCAGGAAAATTGGATTTTTTCACACTCCCGGGGTCAAGAAAATCACATTTTTTCACACTCCCGGGGTCAGGAGATTCTGATTTTGTTCACACTCCCGGGGTCAAGAAAATCACATTTTTTCACACTCCCGGGGTCAGGAATTTGTGATTTTTTTCACACTCCTGGTGTTAGGAAAATCACATTTTTCACACTCCCGGGGTCAAGAAAATCACATTTATTCACAGTCCCGGGGTCAGGAAATTCTGATATTTTTCACACTCCCGGGGTCAGGAAAATCGGATATTTTCACACTCCCGGGGTCAGGAAAATCAGATTTTTTTTCACACTCCCAGGGTCTGGAAAATTGGGTTTTTTTCACACTCCCGGGGTCAGGAGAATTTAATTTTTTTCAGAATCCCGGGGTCAAGAAAATCACATTTTTTCACACTCCCGGGGTCAGGAAAATTGGTTTTTTTCACACTCCCGGGGTCAAGAAAATCACATTTTTTCACACTCCCGGGGTCAGGAGATTCTGATTTTTTTCACACTCCTGGGGTCAAGAAAATCACATTTTTTCACACTCCCGGGGACAGGAAATTCTAATTTTTTTCACACTCCCGGTGTTAGGAAAATCACATTTTTCACACTCCCGGGGTCAAGAAAATCACATTTTTTATCACTCCCGGGGTCAGGAAATTCTGATATTTTTCACACTCCCGGGGTCAGGAAAATCGGATATTTTCACACTCCCGGGGTCAGGTAAATCAGATTTTTTTCATACTCCCGGGGTTAGGAAAAATCACATTTTTTCACACTCCCAGGGTCAGGAAATTCTGATTTTTTTCACACTCCCGGTGTTAGGAAAATCACATTTTTCACACTCCCGGGGTCAGAAAAATTGGATTTTTTCACACTCCCGTGGTCAGGAGAATTTAATTTTTTTCAGACTCCCGGGGTCAAGAAAATCACATTTTTTCACACTCCCGGGGTCAGGAAAATTGGATTTTTTTAACACTCCCGGGGTCAGGAAAATTGGACTTTTTTCACACTCCCGGGGTCAAGAAAATCACATTTTTTCACACTCCCGGGGTCAGGAGATTCTGATTTTGTTCACACTCCCGGGGTCAAGAAAATCACATTTTTTCACACTCCCGGGGTCAGGAATTTGTGATTTTTTTCACACTCCTGGTGTTAGGAAAATCACATTTTTCACACTCCCGGGGTCAAGAAAATCACATTTTTTCACCCTCCCGGGGTCAGGAAATTCTGATATTTTTCACACTCCCGGGGTCAGGAAAATCGGATATTTTCACACTCCCGGGGTCAGGAAAATCAGATTTTTTTTTCACACTCCCAGGGTCAGGAAAATTGGGTTTTTTTTCACACTCCCGGGGTCAAGAAAATCACATTTTTTCACACTCCCGGGGTCAGGAAATTCTGATTTTTTCACACTCCCGGGGTCAGGAAATTCTAATTTTTTTCACACTCCCGGTGTTAGGAAAATCACATTTTTCACACTCCCGGGGTCAGAAAAATTGGATTTTTTCACATTCCCGGGGTCAGGAGAATTTAATTTTTTTCAGAATCCCGGGGTCAAGAAAATCACATTTTTTCACACTCCCGGGGTCAGGAAAATTGGTTTTTTTTTCACACTCCCGGGGTCAAGAAAATCACATTTTTTCACACTCCCGGGGTCAGGAGATTCTGATTTTGTTCACACTCCCGGGGTCAAGAAAATCACATTTTTTCACACTCCCGGGGTCAGGAATTTCTGATTTTTTTCACACTCCCGGTGTTAGGAAAATCACATTTTTCACACTCCCGGGGTCAAGAAAATCACATTTTTTATCACTCCCGGATTCAGGAAATTCTGATATTTTTCACACTGCCGGGGTCAGGAAAATTGGATTTTTTCATACTCCCGGGGTCAGGAGTATTTAATTTTTTTCACACTCCCGGGGTCAGGAATATCACATTTATTCACAGTCCCGGGGTCAGGAAATTCTGATATTTTTCACACTCCCGGGGTCAGGAAAATCGGATATTTTCACACTCCCGGGGTCAGGAAAATCAGATTTTTTTTCACACTCCCAGGGTCAGGAAAATTGGGTTTTTTTCACACTCCCGGGGTCAAGAAAATCACATTTTTTCACACTCCCGGGGTCAGGAAATTCTGATTTTTTCACACTCCCGGGGTCAGGAAATTCTAATTTTTTTCACACTCCCGGTGTTAGGAAAATCACATTTTTCACACTCCCGGGGTCAGAAAATTAGATTTTTTCACACTCCCGGGGTCAGGAGAATTTAATTTTTTTCAGAATCCCGGGGTCAAGAAAATCACATTTTTTCACACTCCCGGGGTCAGGAAAATTGGTTTTTTTTCACACTCCCGGGGTCAAGAAAATCACATTTTTTCACACTCCTGGGGTCAGGAGATTCTGATTTTTTTCACACTCCTGGGGTCAAGAAAATCACATTTTTTCACACTCCCGGGGACAGGAAATTCTAATTTTTTTCACACTCCCGGTGTTAGGAAAATCACATTTTTCACACTCCCGGGGTCAAGAAAATCACATTTTTTATCACTCCCGGGGTCAGGAAATTCTGATATTTTTCACACTCCCGGGGTCAGGAAAATCGGATATTTTCACACTCCCGGGGTCAGGAAAATCAGATTTTTTTCATACTCCCTGGGTCAGGAAAAATCACATTTTTTCACACTCCCAGGGTCAGGAAATTCTGATTTTTTTCACACTCACGGTGTTAGGAAAATCACATTTTTCACACTCCCGAGGTCAGGAAAATTGGATTTTTTCACACTCCCGGGGTCAGGAGTATTTAATTTTTTTCACACTCCCGGGGTCAAGAAAATCACATTTATTCACAGTCCCGGGGTCAGGAAATTCTGATATTTTTCACACTCCCGGGGACAGGAAAATCGGATATTTTCACACTCCCGGGGTCAGGAAAATCAGATTTTTTTTCACACTCCCGGGGTCAGGAAAATTGGATATTTTCATACTCCCGGGGTCAGGAAAATCTGATATTTTCACACTCCCTGGGTCAGGAAAATTGGATTTTTTCACACTCCCGGGGTCAGGAGATTCTGATTTTTTTCACACTCCCGGGGTCAAGAAAATCACATTTTTTCACACTCCTGGGGTCAGAAAAATTGGATTTTTTCACACTCCCGTGGTCAGGAAAATTGGTTTTTTTTAACACTACCGGGGTCAAGAAAATCACATTTTTTCACACTCCCGTGGTCAGGAGATTCTGATTTTTTTCACACTCCTGGGGTCAAGAAAATCACCTTTTTGCACACTCCCGGTGACATGAAATTCTAACTTTTTTCACACTCCCAGTGTTAGGAAAATCACATTTTTCACACTCCCGGGGTCAGGAAAATTGGATTTTTTCACAATCCCGGGGTCAGGAGTATTTAATTTTTTTCACACTCCCGGGGTCAAGAAAATCACATTTATTTACAGTCCCGGGGTCAGGAAATTCTGATATTTTTCACACTCCCGGGGACAGGAAAATCGGATATTTTCACACTCCCGGGGTCAGGAAAATCAGATTTTTTTTCACACTCCCGGGGTCAGGAAAATTGGATATTTTCATACTCCCGGGGTCAGGAAAATCTGATATTTTCACACTCCCTGGGTCAGGAAAATTGGATATTTTCATACTTCCGGGGTCAGGAAAATTGCATTTTTCAGACTCCCGGGGTCAGGAAAATCGCATTTTTCATACTCCCGGGGTCAGGAAAATTGTTTTTTTTTTCACACTCCCGGGGTCAAGAAAATCACATTTTTTCACACTCCCGGGGTCAGGAGATTCTGATTTTTTTCACACTCCCGGGGTCAAGAAAATCACATTTTTTCACACTCCCGGGGTCAGGAAATTCTAATTTTTTCACACTCCCGGTGTTAGGAAAATCACATTTTTCACACTCCCGGTGTCAGAAAAATTGGGATTTTTCACACTCCCGGGGTCAGGAGAATTTAAATTTTTTCACACTCCCGGGGTCAGGAAAATGGGATTCTTTTAACACTCCCGGGGTCAGGAAAATTGGATTTTTTTCACACTCCCGGGGTCAAGAAAATCACATTTTTTCACACTCCCGGGGTCAGGAGATTCTGATTTTTTTCACACTCTCAGGGTCAAGAAAATCACATTTTTTCACACTCCCGGGGTCAGGAAATTTTCATTTTTTTCACACTCCCGGTGTTAGGAAAATCACATTTTTCACACTCCCGGGGTCAAGGAAATCACATTTTTTCACACTCCCGGGGTCAGGAGATTCTGATATTTTTCACACTCCCGGGGTCAGGAAAATCTGATATTTTCAAACAACCGGGGTCAGGAAAATCAGATTTTTTTCATACTCCCGGCGTCAGGAAAATTGGATTTTTTTCACATTCCCGGGGTCAGGAAAATTGGATATTTTCATACTCCCGGGGTCAGGAAAATTGCATTTTTCAGACTCCCGGGGTCAGGAAAATTGGATTTTTTTAACACTCCCGGGGTCAGGAAATTCTAATTTTTTTCACACTCCCGGTGTTAGGAAAATCACATTTTTCACACACCTGGGTCAGAAAAATTGGATTTTTTCACACTCCCGGGGTCAGGAGAATTTAATTTTTTTCACACTCCCGGGGTCAAGAAAATCACATTTTTTCACACTCCCGGGGTCAGGAAAATTGGATTTTTTAACACTCCCGGGGTCAGGAAAATTGGATTTTTTTCACACTCCTGGGGTCAAGAAAATCACATTTTTTCACACTCCCGGGGTCAGGAATTTCTGATTTTTTTTCACACTCCCGGTGTTAGGAACACATTTTTCACACTCCCGGGGTCAAGAAAATCACATTTTTTATCACTCCCGGAGTCAGGGAATTCTGATATTTTTCACACTGCCGGGGTCAGGAAAATTGGATTTTTTCATACTCCCGGGGTCAGGAGTATTTAATTTTTTTCACACTCCCGGGGTCAAGAATCAGATTTTTTTTCACACTCCCGGGGACAGGAAAATTGGATATTTTCATACTCCCGGGGTCAGGAAAATCGGATATTTTCACACTCCCGGGGTCAGGAAAATTGGATATTTTCATACTTCCGGGGTCAGGAAAATTGCATTTTTCAGACTCCCGGGGTCAGGAAAATTGCATTTTTCATACTCCCGGGGTAAGGAAAATTGGGTTTTTTTCACACTCCCGGGGTCAAGAAAATCACATTTTTTCACACTCCCGGGGTCAGGAGATTCTGATTTTTTTCACACTCCCGGGGTCAAGAAAATCACATTTTTTCACACTCCCGGGGTCAGGAAATTCTGATTTTTTTTCACACTCCCGGTGTTAGGAAAATCACATTTTTCACACTCCCAGGGTCAAGAAAATCACATTTTTTCACACTCCCGGGGTCAGGAGATTCTGATATTTTTCACACTCCCGGGGTCAGGAAAATAGGATTCTTTTAACACTCCCGGGGTCAGGAAAATTGGATTTTTTTCACACTCCCGGGGTCAGGAAAATTGGATTTTTTTCACACTCCTGGGGTCAAGACAATCACATTTTTTCACACTCCCGGGGTCAGGAGATTATGATTTTGTTCACACTCCCGGGGTCAAGAAAATCACATTTTTTCACACTCCCGGGGTCAGGAATTTCTGATTTTTTTCACACTCCCGGTGTTAGGAAAATCACATTTTTCACACTCCCGGGGTCAAGAAAATCACATTTTTTATCACTCCCGGAGTCAGGAAATTCTGATATTTTTCACACTGCCGGGGTCAGGAAAATTGGATTTTTTCATACTCCCGGGGTCAGGAGAATTTAATTTTTTTCACACTCCCGGGGTCAAGAATATCACATTTATTCAAAGTCCTGGGGTCAGGAAATTCTGATATTTTTCACACTCCCGGGGACAGGAAAATTGGATATTTTCACACTCCCGGGGTCAAGAAAATCACATTTTTTCACACTCCCGGGGTCAGGAATATTGGATTTTTTTCACACTCCCGGGGTCAAGAAAATCACATTTTTTCACACTCCCGGGGTCAGGAGATTCTGATTTTGTTCACACTCCCGGGGTCAAGAAAATCACATTTTTCACACTCCCGGGGTCAAGAAAACCACATATTTATCACTCCCGGGGTCAGGAAATTCTGATATTTTTCACACTCCCGGGGTCAGGAAAATCGGATATTTTCACACTCCCACGGTCAGGAAAAGCAGATTTTTTTTTCATACTCCCGGGGTCAGGAAAAATCACATTTTTTCACACTCCCAGGGTCAGGAAATTCTGATTTTTTTCACACTCACGGTGTTAGGAAAATCACATTTTTCACACTCCCGGGGTCAGGAAAATTGGATTTTTTCACACTCCCGGGGTCAAGAAAATCACATTTATTCACAGTCCCGGGGTCAGGAAATTCTGATATTTTTCGCAGTCCCGGGGACAGGAAAATCGGATATTTTCACACTCCCGGGGTCAGGAAAATCAGATTTTTTTTTCACACTCCCGGGGTCAGGAAAATTGGTTATTTTCATACTCCCGGTGTCAGGAAAATCGGATATTTTCACACTCCCGGGGTCAGGAAAATTGGATATTTTCATACTTCCGGGGTCAGGAAAATTGCATTTTTCAGACTCCCGGGGTCAGGAAAATCGCATTTTTCATACTCCCGTGGTCAGGAAAATTTGGTTTTTTTAACACTCCCGGGGTCAAGAAAATCACATTTTTTCACACTCCCGGGGTCAGGAGATTCTGATTTTTTTCACACTCACGGGGTCAGAAATTCTAATTTTTTTCACACTCCCGGTGTTAGGAAAATCACATTTTTCACACTCCCGGGGTCAGAAAAATTGGGTTTTTTCACACTCCCGTGGTCAGGAGAATTTAATTATTTTCACACTCCCGGGGTCAGGAAAATGGGATTCTTTTCACACTCCCGGGGTCAGGAAAATTGGGTTTTTTTCACACTCCCGGGGTCAAGAAAATCACATTTTTTCACACTCCCAGGGTCAGGAAATTTTCATTTTTTTCACACTCCCGGTGTTAGGAAAATCACATTTTTCACACTCCCGGGGTCAAGGAAATCACATTTTTTCACACTCCCGGGGTCAGGAGATTCTGATATTTTTCACACTCCCGGGGTCAGGAAAATCTGATATTTTCACACCCCCGGGTCAGGAAAATCAGATTTTTTTCATACTCCCGGCGTCAGGAAAATTGGATTTTTTTCACATTCCCGGGGTCAGGAAAATTGGATATTTTCATACTCCCGGGGTCAGGAAAATTGCATTTTTCAGACTCCCGGGGTCAGGAAAATTGGATTTTTTAACACTCCCGGGGTCAGGAAATTCTAATTTTTTTCACACTCCCGGTGTTAGGAAAATCACATTTTTCACACTCCTGGGTCAGAAAAATTGGATTTTTTCACACTCCCGGGGTCAGGAGAATTTAATTTTTTTCACACTCCCGGGGTCAAGAAAATCACATTTTTTCACACTCCCGGGGTCAGGAAAATAGGATTCTTTTAACACTCCCGGGGTCAGGAAAATTGGATTTTTTTCACACTCCCGGGGTCAGGAAAATTGGATTTTTTTCACACTCCTGGGGTCAAGACAATCACATTTTTTCACACTCCCGGGGTCAGGAGATTATGATTTTGTTCACACTCCCGGGGTCAAGAAAATCACATTTTTTCACACTCCCGGGGTCAGGAATTTCTGATTTTTTTCACACTCCCGGTGTTAGGAAAATCACATTTTTCACACTCCCGGGGTCAAGAAAATCACATTTTTTATCACTCCCGGAGTCAGGAAATTCTGATATTTTTCACACTGCCGGGGTCAGGAAAATTGGATTTTTTCATACTCCCGGGGTCAGGAGAATTTAATTTTTTTCACACTCCCGGGGTCAAGAATATCACATTTATTCAAAGTCCTGGGGTCAGGAAATTCTGATATTTTTCACACTCCCGGGGACAGGAAAATTGGATATTTTCACACTCCCGGGGTCAAGAAAATCACATTTTTTCACACTCCCGGGGTCAGGAATATTGGATTTTTTTCACACTCCCGGGGTCAAGAAAATCACATTTTTTCACACTCCCGGGGTCAGGAGATTCTGATTTTGTTCACACTCCCGGGGTCAAGAAAATCACATTTTTCACACTCCCGGGGTCAAGAAAACCACATATTTATCACTCCCGGGGTCAGGAAATTCTGATATTTTTCACACTCCCGGGGTCAGGAAAATCGGATATTTTCACACTCCCACGGTCAGGAAAAGCAGATTTTTTTTTCATACTCCCGGGGTCAGGAAAAATCACATTTTTTCACACTCCCAGGGTCAGGAAATTCTGATTTTTTTCACACTCACGGTGTTAGGAAAATCACATTTTTCACACTCCCGGGGTCAGGAAAATTGGATTTTTTCACACTCCCGGGGTCAAGAAAATCACATTTATTCACAGTCCCGGGGTCAGGAAATTCTGATATTTTTCGCAGTCCCGGGGACAGGAAAATCGGATATTTTCACACTCCCGGGGTCAGGAAAATCAGATTTTTTTTTCACACTCCCGGGGTCAGGAAAATTGGTTATTTTCATACTCCCGGTGTCAGGAAAATCGGATATTTTCACACTCCCGGGGTCAGGAAAATTGGATATTTTCATACTTCCGGGGTCAGGAAAATTGCATTTTTCAGACTCCCGGGGTCAGGAAAATCGCATTTTTCATACTCCCGTGGTCAGGAAAATTTGGTTTTTTTAACACTCCCGGGGTCAAGAAAATCACATTTTTTCACACTCCCGGGGTCAGGAGATTCTGATTTTTTTCACACTCACGGGGTCAGAAATTCTAATTTTTTTCACACTCCCGGTGTTAGGAAAATCACATTTTTCACACTCCCGGGGTCAGAAAAATTGGGTTTTTTCACACTCCCGTGGTCAGGAGAATTTAATTATTTTCACACTCCCGGGGTCAGGAAAATGGGATTCTTTTCACACTCCCGGGGTCAGGAAAATTGGGTTTTTTTCACACTCCCGGGGTCAAGAAAATCACATTTTTTCACACTCCCAGGGTCAGGAAATTTTCATTTTTTTCACACTCCCGGTGTTAGGAAAATCACATTTTTCACACTCCCGGGGTCAAGGAAATCACATTTTTTCACACTCCCGGGGTCAGGAGATTCTGATATTTTTCACACTCCCGGGGTCAGGAAAATCTGATATTTTCACACCCCCGGGTCAGGAAAATCAGATTTTTTTCATACTCCCGGCGTCAGGAAAATTGGATTTTTTTCACATTCCCGGGGTCAGGAAAATTGGATATTTTCATACTCCCGGGGTCAGGAAAATTGCATTTTTCAGACTCCCGGGGTCAGGAAAATTGGATTTTTTAACACTCCCGGGGTCAGGAAATTCTAATTTTTTTCACACTCCCGGTGTTAGGAAAATCACATTTTTCACACTCCTGGGTCAGAAAAATTGGATTTTTTCACACTCCCGGGGTCAGGAGAATTTAATTTTTTTCACACTCCCGGGGTCAAGAAAATCACATTTTTTCACACTCCCGGGGTCAGGAAAATTGGATTCTTTTAACACTCCCGGGGTCAGGAAAATTGGATTTTTTTCACACTCCTGGGGTCAAGAAAATCACATTTTTTCACACTCCCGGGGTCAGGAGATTATGATTTTGTTCACACTCCCGGGGTCAAGAAAATCACATTTTTTCACACTCCCGGGGTCAGGAATTTCTGATTTTTTTCACACTCCCGGTGTTAGGAAAATCACATTTTTCACACTCCCGGGGTCAAGAAAATCACATTTTTTATCACTCCCGGAGTCGGGAAATTCTGATAATTTTCAGACTCCCGGGGTCAGGAAAATTGGATTTTTTCATACTCCCGGGGTCAGGAGTATTTAATTTTTTTCACACTCCCGGGGTCAAGAATATCACATTTATTCACAGTCCCGGCGTCAGGAAATTCTGATATTTTTCACACTCCCGGGGACAGGAAAATTGGATATTTTCACACTCCCGGGGTCAGGAAAATCAGATTTTTTTCCACACTCCCGGGGACAGGAAAATTGGATATTTTCATACTCCCGGGGTCAGGAAAATTGGATATTTTCACACTCCCGGGGTCAGGAAAATTGCATTTTTCAGACTCCCGGGGTCAGGAAAATCGCATTTTTCATACTCCCGGGGTCAGGAAAATTGGGTTTTTTTCACACTCCCGCGGTCAAGAAAATCACATTTTTTCACACTCCCGGGGTCAGGAGATTCTGATTTTTTTCACACTCCCGGGGTCAAGAAAATCACATTTTTTCACACTCACGGGGTCAGGAAATTCTAATTTTTTTCACACTCCCGGTGTTAGGAAAATCACATTTTTCACACTCCCGGGGTCAGAAAAATTGGGTTTTTTCACACTCCCGGGGTCATGAGAATTTAATTTTTTTCACACTCCCGGGGTCAGGAAAATGGGATTCTTTTAACACTCCCAGGGGTCAGGAAAATTGGATTTTTTTCACACTCCCGGGGTCAAGAAAATCACATTTTTTCACACTCCCGGGGTCAGGAGATTCTGATTTTTTTCACACTCCCGGGGTCAAGAAAATCACATTTTTTCACACTCCCGGGGTCAGGAAATTGTGATTTTTTTCACACTCCCGGTGTTAGGAAAATCACATTTTTCACACTCCCGGGGTCAAGAAAATCACATTTTTTCACACTCCCGGGGTCAGGAAATTCTGATTTTTTTCACACTCCCGGTGTTAGGAAAATCACATTTTTCACACTCCCGGGGTCAAGAAAATCACATTTTTTCACACTCCCGGGGTCAGGAGATTCTGATATTTTTCACACTCCCGGGGTCAGGAAAATCTGATATTTTCACACCCCCGGGGTCAGGAAAATCAGATTTTTTTCATACTCCCGGGGTCAGGAAATTTGGATTTTTTTCACATTCCAGGGGTCAGGAAAATTGGATATTTTCATACTCCCAGGGTCAGGAAAATTGCATTTTTCAGACTCCCGGGGTCAGGAAAATAGGATTTTTTAACACTCCCGGGGTCAGGAAAATTGGATTTTTTTCACACTCCCAGGGTCAGGAAAATTGGGTTTTTTTCACACTCCCGGGGTCAACAAAATCACATTTTTTCACACTCCCGGGGTCAGGAAATTCTGATTTTTTTCACACTCCCGGGGTCAGGAGATTCTGATTTTTTTCACACTCCCGGAGTCAAGAAAATCACATTTTTCCACACTCCCGGGGTCAGGAAATTCTAATTTTTTTCACACTCCCGGTGTTAGGAAAATCACATTTTTCACACTCCCGGGGTCAGAAAAATTGGATTTTTTCACACTCCCGGGGTCAGGAGAATTTAATTTTTTTCACACTCCCGGGGTCAAGAAAATCACATTTTTTCACACTCCCGGGGTCAGGAAAATTGGATTTTTTTAACACTCCCGGGGTCAGGAATATTGGATTTTTTTCACACTCCCGGGGTCAAGAAAATCACATTTTTTCACACTCCCCGGGTCAGGAATTTCTGATTTTTTTCACACTCCCGGTGTTAGGAAAATCACATTTTTCAAACTCCCGGGGTCAAGAAAATCACATATTTATCACTCCCGGGGTCAGGAAATTCTGATATTTTTCACACTCCCGGGGTCAGGAAAATCGGATATTTTCACACTCCCACGGTCAGGAAAATCAGATTTTTTTTCATACTCCCGGGGTCAGGAAAAATCACATTTTTTCACACTCCCAGGGTCAGGAAATTCTGATTTTTTTCACACTCACGGTGTTAGGAAAATCACATTTTTCACACTCCCGGGGTCAGGAAAATTGGATTTTTTCACACTCCCGGGTCAGGAGTATTTAATTTTTTTCACACTCCCGGGGTCAAGAAAATCACATTTATTCACAGTCCCGGGGTCAGGAAATTCTGATATTTTTCGCAGTCCCGGGGACAGGAAAATCGGATATTTTCACACTCCCGGGGTCAGGAAAATCAGATTTTTTTTCACACTCCCGGGGTCAGGAAAATTGCATTTTTCAGACTCCCGGGGTCAGGAAAATCGCATTTTTCATACTCCCGGGGTCAGGAAAATTGGGTTTTTTTCACACTCCTGCGGTCAAGAAAATCACATTTTTTCACACTCCCGGGGTCAGGAGATTCTGATTTTTTTCACACTCCCGGGGTCAAGAAAATCACATTTTTTCACACTCACGGGGTCAGGAAATTCTAATTTTTTTCACACTCCCGGTGTTAGGAAAATCACATTTTTCACACTCCCGGGGTCAGAAAAATTGGGTTTTTTCACACTCCCGGGGTCATGAGAATTTAATTTTTTTCACACTCCCGGGGTCAGGAAAATGGGATTCTTTTAACACTCCCGGGGTCAGGAAAATTGGATTTTTTTCACACTCCCGGGGTCAAGAAAATCACATTTTTTCACACTCCTGGGGTCAGGAGATTCTGATTTTTTTCACACTCCCGGGGTCAAGAAAATCACATTTTTTCACACTCCCGGGGTCAGGAAATTGTGATTTTTTTCACACTCCCGGTGTTAGGAAAATCACATTTTTCACACTCCCGGGGTCAAGAAAATCACATTTTTTCACACTCCCGGGGTCAGGAAATTCTGATTTTTTTCACACTCCCGGTGTTAGGAAAATCACATTTTTCACACTCCCGGGGTCAAGAAAATCACATTTTTTCACACTCCCGGGGTCAGGAGATTCTGATATTTTTCACACTCCCGGGGTCAGGAAAATCTGATATTTTCACACCCCCGGGGTCAGGAAAATCAGATTTTTTTCATACTCCCGGGGTCAGGAAAATTGGATTTTTTTCACATTCCAGGGGTCAGGAAAATTGGATATTTTCATACTCCCAGGGTCAGGAAAATTGCATTTTTCAGACTCCCGGGGTCAGGAAAATAGGATTTTTTAACACTCCCGGGGTCAGGAAAATTGGATTTTTTTCACACTCCCAGGGTCAGGAAAATTGGGTTTTTTTCACACTCCCGGGGTCAAGAAAATCACATTTTTTCACACTCCCGGGGTCAGGAAATTCTGATTTTTTTCACACTCCCGGGGTCAGGAGATTCTGATTTTTTTCACACTCCCGGAGTCAAGAAAATCACATTTTTCCACACTCCCGGGGTCAGGAAATTCTAATTTTTTTCACACTCCCGGTGTTAGGAAAATCACATTTTTCACACTCCCGGGGTCAGAAAAATTGGATTTTTTCACACTCCCGGGGTCAGGAGAATTTAATTTTTTTCACACTCCCGGGGTCAAGAAAATCACATTTTTTCACACTCCCGGGGTCAGGAAAATTGGATTTTTTTAACACTCCCGGGGTCAGGAATATTGGATTTTTTTCACACTCCTGGGGTCAAGAAAATCACATTTTTTCACACTCCCCGGGTCAGGAATTTCTGATTTTTTTCACACTCCCGGTGTTAGGAAAATCACATTTTTCAAACTCCCGGGGTCAAGAAAATCACATATTTATCACTCCCGGGGTCAGGAAATTCTGATATTTTTCACACTCCCGGGGTCAGGAAAATCGGATATTTTCACACTCCCACGGTCAGGAAAATCAGATTTTTTTTCATACTCCCGGGGTCAGGAAAAATCACATTTTTTCACACTCCCAGGGTCAGGAAATTCTGATTTTTTTCACACTCACGGTGTTAGGAAAATCACATTTTTCACACTCCCGGGGTCAGGAAAATTGGATTTTTTCACACTCCCGGGTCAGGAGTATTTAATTTTTTTCACACTCCCGGGGTCAAGAAAATCACATTTATTCACAGTCCCGGGGTCAGGAAATTCTGATATTTTTCGCAGTCCCGGGGACAGGAAAATCGGATATTTTCACACTCCCGGGGTCAGGAAAATCAGATTTTTTTTCACACTCCCGGGGTCAGGAAAATTGGTTATTTTCATACTCCCGGGGTCAGGAAAATCGTATATTTTCACACTCCCGGGGTCAGGAAAATTGGATATTTTCATACTTCCGGGGTCAGGAAAATTGCATTTTTCAGACTCACGGGGTCAGGAAAATCGCATTTTTCATACTCCCGTGGTCAGGAAAATCACATTTTTTCACACTCACGGGGTCAGAAATTCTAATTTTTTTCACACTCCCGGTGTTAGGAAAATCACATTTTTCACACTCCCGGGGTCAGGAGATTCTGATTTTTTTCACACTCCCGGGGTCAAGAAAATCACATTTTTTTCACACTCACGGGGTCAGAAATTCTAATTTTTTTCACACTCCCGGTGTTAGGAAAATCACATTTTTCACACTCCCGGGGTCAGAAAAATTGGGTTTTTTCACACTCCCGGGGTCAGGAGAATTTAATTATTTTCACACTCCCGGGGTCAGGAAAATGGGATTCTTTTAACACTCCCGGGGTCAGGAAAATTGGATTTTTTTCACACTGCCGGGGTCAGGAAAATTGGGTTTTTTTCACACTCCCGGGGTCAAGAAAATCACATTTTTTCACACTCCCGGGGTCAGGAAATTCTTATTTTTTTTCACACTCCCGGTGTTAGGAAAATCACATTTTTCACACTCCCGGGGTCAAGAAAATCACATTTTTTCACCCTCCCGGGGTCAGGAAATTCTGATGTTTTTCACACTCCTGGTGTCAGGAAAATCGGATATTTTCACACTCTCGGGGTCAGGAAAATCAGATTTTTTCATACTCCCGGGGTCAGGAAAATCACATTTTTTCACACTCCCAGGGTCAGGAAATTCTGATTTTTTTCACACTCCCAGGGTCAGGAAATTCTGATTTTTTTCACACTCCCAGGGTCAGGAAATTCTGATTTTTTTCACACTCACGGTGTTAGGAAAATCACATTTTTCACACTCCCGGGGTCAAGAAAATCACATTTTTTCACCCGCCCGGGGTCAGGAAATTCTGATTTTTTTCACACTCCCAGGGTCAGGAAATTCTGATTTTTTTCACACTCCCAGGGTCAAGAAATTCTGATTTTTTTCACACTCACGGTGTTAGGAAAATCACATTTTTCACACTCCCGGGGTCAGGAAAATTGGATATTTTCATACTTCCGGGGTCAGGAAAATTGCATTTTTCATTCTCCCGGGGTCAGGAAAATCGCATTTTTCATACTCCCGTGGTCAGGAAAATTTGGTTTTTTTAACACTCCCGGGGTCAAGAAAATCACATTTTTTCACACTCCCGGGGTCAGGAGATTCTGATTTTTTTCACACTCCCGGGGTCAAGAAAATCACATTTTTCCACACTCCCGGGGTCAGGAAATTCTAATTTTTTTCACACTCCCGGTGTTAGGAAAATCACATTTTTCACACTCCCGGGGTCAGAAAAATTGGATTTTTTCACACTCCCGGGGTCAGGAGAATTTAATTTTTTTCACACTCCCGGGGTCAAGAAAATCACATTTTTTCACACTCCCGGGGTCAGGAAAATTGGATTTTTTTCACACTCCCGGGGTCAAGAAAATCACATTTTTTCACACTCCCGGGGTCAGGAGATTCTGATTTTTTTCACACTCCCGGGGTCAAGAAAATCACATTTTTTCACACTCCCGGGGTCAGGAAAATCACATTTTTTCACACTCCCGGGGTCAGGAGATTCTGATATTTTTCACACTCCCGGGGTCAGGAAAATCTGATATTTTCACACCCCCGGGGTCAGGAAAATCAGATTTTTTTCATACTCCCGGGGTCAGGAAAATTGGATTTTTTTCACATTCCAGGGGTCAGGAAAATTGGATATTTTCATACTCCCAGGGTCAGGAAAATTGCATTTTTCAGACTCCCGGGGTCAGGAAAATAGGATTTTTTAACACTCCCGGGGTCAGGAAAATTGGATTTTTTTCACACTCCCAGGGTCAGGAAAATTGGGTTTTTTTCACACTCCCGGGGTCAAGAAAATCACATTTTTTCACACTCCCGGGGTCAGGAAATTCTGATTTTTTTCACACTCCCGGGGTCAGGAGATTCTGATTTTTTTCACACTCCCGGAGTCAAGAAAATCACATTTTTCCACACTCCCGGGGTCAGGAAATTCTAATTTTTTTCACACTCCCGGTGTTAGGAAAATCACATTTTTCACACTCCCGGGGTCAGAAAAATTGGATTTTTTCACACTCCCGGGGTCAGGAGAATTTAATTTTTTTCACACTCCCGGGGTCAAGAAAATCACATTTTTTCACACTCCCGGGGTCAGGAAAATTGGATTTTTTTAACACTCCCGGGGTCAGGAATATTGGATTTTTTTCAAACTCCCGGGGTCAAGAAAATCACATATTTATCACTCCCGGGGTCAGGAAATTCTGATATTTTTCACACTCCCGGGGTCAGGAAAATCGGATATTTTCACACTCCCACGGTCAGGAAAATCAGATTTTTTTTCATACTCCCGGGGTCAGGAAAAATCACATTTTTTCACACTCCCAGGGTCAGGAAATTCTGATTTTTTTCACACTCACGGTGTTAGGAAAATCACATTTTTCACACTCCCGGGGTCAGGAAAATTTGATTTTTTCACACTCCCGGGTCAGGAGTATTTAATTTTTTTCACACTCCCGGGGTCAAGAAAATCACATTTATTCACAGTCCCGTGGTCAGGAAATTCTGATATTTTTCGCAGTCCCGGGGACAGGAAAATCGGATATTTTCACACTCCCGGGGTCAGGAAAATTGGTTATTTTCATACTCCCGGGGTCAGGAAAATCGTATATTTTCACACTCCCGGGGTCAGGAAAATTGGATATTTTCATACTTCCGGGGTCAGGAAAATTGCATTTTTCAGACTCCCGGGGTCAGGAAAATCGCATTTTTCATACTCCCGTGGTCAGGAAAATCACATTTTTTCACACTCACGGGGTCAGAAATTCTAATTTTTTTCACACTCCCGGTGTTAGGAAAATCACATTTTTCACACTCCCGGGGTCAGGAGATTCTGATTTTTTTCACACTCCCGGGGTCAAGAAAATCACATTTTTTTCACACTCACGGGGTCAGAAATTCTAATTTTTTTCACACTCCCGGTGTTAGGAAAATCACATTTTTCACACTCCCGGGGTCAGAAATATTGGGTTTTTTCACACTCCCGGGGTCAGGAGAATTTAATTATTTTCACACTCCCGGGGTCAGGAAAATGGGATTCTTTTAACACTCCCGGGGTCAGGAAAATTGGATTTTTTTCACACTCCCGGGGTCAGGAAAATTGGGTTTTTTTCACACTCCCGGGGTCAAGAAAATCACATTTTTTCACACTCCCGGGGTCAGGAAATTCTTATTTTTTTTCACACTCCCGGTGTTAGGAAAATCACATTTTTCACACTCCCGGGGTCAAGAAAATCACATTTTTTCACCCTCCCGGGGTCAGGAAATTCTGATGTTTTTCACACTCCTGGGGTCAGGAAAATCGGATATTTTCACACTCTCGGGGTCAGGAAAATCAGATTTTTTCATACTCCCGGGGTCAGGAAAATCACATTTTTTCACACTCCCAGGGTCAGGAAATTCTGATTTTTTTCACACTCCCAGGGTCAGGAAATTCTGATTTTTTTCACACTCCCAGGGTCAGGAAATTCTGATTTTTTTCACACTCCCGGTGTTAGGAAAATCACATTTTTCACACTCCCGGGGTCAAGAAAATCACATTTTTTCACCCTCCCGGGGTCAGGAAATTCTGATTTTTTTCACACTCCCAGGGTCAGGAAATTCTGATTTTTTTCACACTCCCAGGGTCAGGAAATTCTGATTTTTTTCACACTCACGGTGTTAGGAAAATCACATTTTTCACACTCCCGGGGTCAGGAAAATTGGATATTTTCATACTTCCGGGGTCAGGAAAATTGCATTTTTCAGACTCCCGGGGTCAGGAAAATCGCATTTTTCATTCTCCCGGGGTCAGAAAAATTGGGTTTTTTTCACACTCCTGGGGTCAAGAAAATCACATTTTTTCACACTCCCGGGGTCAGAAAAATTGGGTTTTTTCACACTCCCGGGGTCAGGAAATTCTTATTTTTTTTCACACTCCCGGTGTTAGGAAAATCACATTTTTCACACTCCCGGGGTCAGGAAAATCAGATTTTTTCACACTCCCGGGGTCAGGAGATTCTGATTTTTTCACACTCTCGGGGTCAAGAAAATCACATTTTTTCACACTCCCGGGGTCAGGAAAATCAGATTTTTTTTCACACTCCCGGGGTCAGGAAAATTGGTTATTTTCATACTCCCGGGGTCAGGAAAATCGGATATTTTCACACTCCCGGGGTCAGGAAAATTGGATATTTTCATACTTCCGGGGTCAGGAAAATTGCATTTTTCAGACTCCCGGGGTCAGGAAAATCGCATTTTTCATACTCCCGTGGTCAGGAAAATCACATTTTTTCACACTCACGGGGTCAGAAATTCTAATTTTTTTCACACTCCCGGTGTTAGGAAAATCACATTTTTCACACTCCCGGGGTCAGGAGATTCTGATTTTTTTCACACTCCCGGGGTCAAGAAAATCACATTTTTTCACACTCACGGGGTCAGAAATTCTAATTTTTTTCACACTCCCGGTGTTAGGAAAATCACATTTTTCACACTCCCGGGGTCAGAAAAATTGGGTTTTTTCACACTCCCGGGATCAGGAGAATTTAATTATTTTCACACTCCCGGGGTCAGGAAAATGGGATTCTTTTAACACTCCCGGGGTCAGGAAAATTGGATTTTTTTCACACTCCCGGGGTCAGGAAAATTGGGTTTTTTTCACACTCCCGGGGTCAAGAAAATCACATTTTTTCACACTCCCGGGGTCAGGAAATTCTTATTTTTTTTCACACTCCCGGTGTTAGGAAAATCACATTTTTCACACTCCCGGGGTCAAGAAAATCACATTTTTTCACCCTCCCAGGGTCAGGAAATTCTGATGTATTTCACACTCCTGGGGTCAGGAAAATCGGATATTTTCACACTCTCGGGGTCAGGAAAATCAGATTTTTTCATACTCCCGGGGTCAGGAAAATCACATTTTTTCACACTCCCAGGGTCAGGAAATTCTGATTTTTTTCACACTCCCAGGGTCAGGAAATTCTGATTTTTTTCACACTCCCAGGGTCAGGAAATTCTGATTTTTTTCACACTCACGGTGTTAGGAAAATCACATTTTTCACACTCCCGGGGTCAAGAAAATCACATTTTTTCACCCGCCCGGGGTCAGGAAATTCTGATTTTTTTCACACTCCCAGGGTCAGGAAATTCTGATTTTTTCACACTCCCAGGGTCAGGAAATTCTGATTTTTTTCACACTCACGGTGTTAGGAAAATCACATTTTTCACACTCCCGGGGTCAGGAAAATTGGATATTTTCATACTTCCGGGGTCAGGAAAATTGCATTTTTCAGACTCCCGGGGTCAGGAAAATCGCATTTTTCATACTCCCGTGGTCAGGAAAATTTGGTTTTTTTAACACTCCCGGGGTCAAGAAAATCACATTTTTTCACACTCCCGGGGTCAGAAAAATTGGGTTTTTTCACACTCCCGGGGTCAGGAGAATTTAATTATTTTCACACTCCCGGGGTCAGGAAAATGGGATTCTTTTAACACTCCCGGGGTCAGGAAAATTGGATTTTTTTCACACTGCCGGGGTCAGGAAAATTGGGTTTTTTTTCACACTCCCGGGGTCAAGAAAATCACATTTTTTCACACTCCCGGGGTCAGGAAATTCTTATTTTTTTTCACACTCCCGGTGTTAGGAAAATCACATTTTTCACACTCCCGGGGTCAAGAAAATCACATTTTTTCACCCTCCCGGGGTCAGGAAATTCTGATGTTTTTCACACTCCTGGTGTCAGGAAAATCGGATATTTTCACACTCTCGGGGTCAGGAAAATCAGATTTTTTCATACTCCCGGGGTCAGGAAAATCACATTTTTTCACACTCCCAGGGTCAGGAAATTCTGATTTTTTTCACACTCCCAGGGTCAGGAAATTCTGATTTTTTTCACACTCCCAGGGTCAGGAAATTCTGATTTTTTTCACACTCACGGTGTTAGGAAAATCACATTTTTCACACTCCCGGGGTCAAGAAAATCACATTTTTTCACCCGCCCGGGGTCAGGAAATTCTGATTTTTTTCACACTCCCAGGGTCAGGAAATTCTGATTTTTTTCACACTCCCAGGGTCAAGAAATTCTGATTTTTTTCACACTCACGGTGTTAGGAAAATCACATTTTTCACACTCCCGGGGTCAGGAAAATTGGATATTTTCATACTTCCGGGGTCAGGAAAATTGCATTTTTCATTCTCCCGGGGTCAGGAAAATCGCATTTTTCATACTCCCGTGGTCAGGAAAATTTGGTTTTTTTAACACTCCCGGGGTCAAGAAAATCACATTTTTTCACACTCCCGGGGTCAGGAGATTCTGATTTTTTTCACACTCCCGGGGTCAAGAAAATCACATTTTTCCACACTCCCGGGGTCAGGAAATTCTAATTTTTTTCACACTCCCGGTGTTAGGAAAATCACATTTTTCACACTCCCGGGGTCAGAAAAATTGGATTTTTTCACACTCCCGGGGTCAGGAGAATTTAATTTTTTTCACACTCCCGGGGTCAAGAAAATCACATTTTTTCACACTCCCGGGGTCAGGAAAATTGGATTTTTTTCACACTCCCGGGGTCAAGAAAATCACATTTTTTCACACTCCCGGGGTCAGGAGATTCTGATTTTTTTCACACTCCCGGGGTCAAGAAAATCACATTTTTTCACACTCCCGGGGTCAGGAAAATCACATTTTTTCACACTCCCGGGGTCAGGAGATTCTGATATTTTTCACACTCCCGGGGTCAGGAAAATCTGATATTTTCACACCCCCGGGGTCAGGAAAATCAGATTTTTTTCATACTCCCGGGGTCAGGAAAATTGGATTTTTTTCACATTCCAGGGGTCAGGAAAATTGGATATTTTCATACTCCCAGGGTCAGGAAAATTGCATTTTTCAGACTCCCGGGGTCAGGAAAATAGGATTTTTTAACACTCCCGGGGTCAGGAAAATTGGATTTTTTTCACACTCCCAGGGTCAGGAAAATTGGGTTTTTTTCACACTCCCGGGGTCAAGAAAATCACATTTTTTCACACTCCCGGGGTCAGGAAATTCTGATTTTTTTCACACTCCCGGGGTCAGGAGATTCTGATTTTTTTCACACTCCCGGAGTCAAGAAAATCACATTTTTCCACACTCCCGGGGTCAGGAAATTCTAATTTTTTTCACACTCCCGGTGTTAGGAAAATCACATTTTTCACACTCCCGGGGTCAGAAAAATTGGATTTTTTCACACTCCCGGGGTCAGGAGAATTTAATTTTTTTCACACTCCCGGGGTCAAGAAAATCACATTTTTTCACACTCCCGGGGTCAGGAAAATTGGATTTTTTTAACACTCCCGGGGTCAGGAATATTGGATTTTTTTCAAACTCCCGGGGTCAAGAAAATCACATATTTATCACTCCCGGGGTCAGGAAATTCTGATATTTTTCACACTCCCGGGGTCAGGAAAATCGGATATTTTCACACTCCCACGGTCAGGAAAATCAGATTTTTTTTCATACTCCCGGGGTCAGGAAAAATCACATTTTTTCACACTCCCAGGGTCAGGAAATTCTGATTTTTTTCACACTCACGGTGTTAGGAAAATCACATTTTTCACACTCCCGGGGTCAGGAAAATTTGATTTTTTCACACTCCCGGGTCAGGAGTATTTAATTTTTTTCACACTCCCGGGGTCAAGAAAATCACATTTATTCACAGTCCCGTGGTCAGGAAATTCTGATATTTTTCGCAGTCCCGGGGACAGGAAAATCGGATATTTTCACACTCCCGGGGTCAGGAAAATTGGTTATTTTCATACTCCCGGGGTCAGGAAAATCGTATATTTTCACACTCCCGGGGTCAGGAAAATTGGATATTTTCATACTTCCGGGGTCAGGAAAATTGCATTTTTCAGACTCCCGGGGTCAGGAAAATCGCATTTTTCATACTCCCGTGGTCAGGAAAATCACATTTTTTCACACTCACGGGGTCAGAAATTCTAATTTTTTTCACACTCCCGGTGTTAGGAAAATCACATTTTTCACACTCCCGGGGTCAGGAGATTCTGATTTTTTTCACACTCCCGGGGTCAAGAAAATCACATTTTTTTCACACTCACGGGGTCAGAAATTCTAATTTTTTTCACACTCCCGGTGTTAGGAAAATCACATTTTTCACACTCCCGGGGTCAGAAATATTGGGTTTTTTCACACTCCCGGGGTCAGGAGAATTTAATTATTTTCACACTCCCGGGGTCAGGAAAATGGGATTCTTTTAACACTCCCGGGGTCAGGAAAATTGGATTTTTTTCACACTCCCGGGGTCAGGAAAATTGGGTTTTTTTCACACTCCCGGGGTCAAGAAAATCACATTTTTTCACACTCCCGGGGTCAGGAAATTCTTATTTTTTTTCACACTCCCGGTGTTAGGAAAATCACATTTTTCACACTCCCGGGGTCAAGAAAATCACATTTTTTCACCCTCCCGGGGTCAGGAAATTCTGATGTTTTTCACACTCCTGGGGTCAGGAAAATCGGATATTTTCACACTCTCGGGGTCAGGAAAATCAGATTTTTTCATACTCCCGGGGTCAGGAAAATCACATTTTTTCACACTCCCAGGGTCAGGAAATTCTGATTTTTTTCACACTCCCAGGGTCAGGAAATTCTGATTTTTTTCACACTCCCAGGGTCAGGAAATTCTGATTTTTTTCACACTCCCGGTGTTAGGAAAATCACATTTTTCACACTCCCGGGGTCAAGAAAATCACATTTTTTCACCCTCCCGGGGTCAGGAAATTCTGATTTTTTTCACACTCCCAGGGTCAGGAAATTCTGATTTTTTTCACACTCCCAGGGTCAGGAAATTCTGATTTTTTTCACACTCACGGTGTTAGGAAAATCACATTTTTCACACTCCCGGGGTCAGGAAAATTGGATATTTTCATACTTCCGGGGTCAGGAAAATTGCATTTTTCAGACTCCCGGGGTCAGGAAAATCGCATTTTTCATTCTCCCGGGGTCAGAAAAATTGGGTTTTTTTCACACTCCTGGGGTCAAGAAAATCACATTTTTTCACACTCCCGGGGTCAGAAAAATTGGGTTTTTTCACACTCCCGGGGTCAGGAAATTCTTATTTTTTTTCACACTCCCGGTGTTAGGAAAATCACATTTTTCACACTCCCGGGGTCAGGAAAATCAGATTTTTTCACACTCCCGGGGTCAGGAGATTCTGATTTTTTCACACTCTCGGGGTCAAGAAAATCACATTTTTTCACACTCCCGGGGTCAGGAAAATCAGATTTTTTTTCACACTCCCGGGGTCAGGAAAATTGGTTATTTTCATACTCCCGGGGTCAGGAAAATCGGATATTTTCACACTCCCGGGGTCAGGAAAATTGGATATTTTCATACTTCCGGGGTCAGGAAAATTGCATTTTTCAGACTCCCGGGGTCAGGAAAATCGCATTTTTCATACTCCCGTGGTCAGGAAAATCACATTTTTTCACACTCACGGGGTCAGAAATTCTAATTTTTTTCACACTCCCGGTGTTAGGAAAATCACATTTTTCACACTCCCGGGGTCAGGAGATTCTGATTTTTTTCACACTCCCGGGGTCAAGAAAATCACATTTTTCACACTCACGGGGTCAGAAATTCTAATTTTTTTCACACTCCCGGTGTTAGTAAAATCACATTTTTCACACTCCCGGGGTCAGAAAAATTGGGTTTTTTCACACTCCCGGGATCAGGAGAATTTAATTATTTTCACACTCCCGGGGTCAGGAAAATGGGATTCTTTTAACACTCCCGGGGTCAGGAAAATTGGATTTTTTTCACACTCCCGGGGTCAGGAAAATTGGGTTTTTTTCACACTCCCGGGGTCAAGAAAATCACATTTTTTCACACTCCCGGGGTCAGGAAATTCTTATTTTTTTTCACACTCCCGGTGTTAGGAAAATCACATTTTTCACACTCCCGGGGTCAAGAAAATCACATTTTTTCACCCTCCCAGGGTCAGGAAATTCTGATGTATTTCACACTCCTGGGGTCAGGAAAATCGGATATTTTCACACTCTCGGGGTCAGGAAAATCAGATTTTTTCATACTCCCGGGGTCAGGAAAATCACATTTTTTCACACTCCCAGGGTCAGGAAATTCTGATTTTTTTCACACTCCCAGGGTCAGGAAATTCTGATTTTTTTCACACTACCAGGGTCAGGAAATTCTGATTTTTTTCACACTCACGGTGTTAGGAAAATCACATTTTTCACACTCCCGGGGTCAAGAAAATCACATTTTTTCACCCGCCCGGGGTCAGGAAATTCTGATTTTTTTCACACTCCCAGGGTCAGGAAATTCTGATTTTTTCACACTCCCAGGGTCAGGAAATTCTGATTTTTTTCACACTCACGGTGTTAGGAAAATCACATTTTTCACACTCCCGGGGTCAGGAAAATTGGATATTTTCATACTTCCGGGGTCAGGAAAATTGCATTTTTCAGACTCCCGGGGTCAGGAAAATCGCATTTTTCATACTCCCGTGGTCAGGAAAATTTGGTTTTTTTAACACTCCCGGGGTCAAGAAAATCACATTTTTTCACACTCCCGGGGTCAGAAAAATTGGGTTTTTTCACACTCCCGGGGTCAGGAGAATTTAATTATTTTCACACTCCCGGGGTCAGGAAAATGGGATTCTTTTAACACTCCCGGGGTCAGGAAAATTGGATTTTTTTCACACTCCCGGGGTCAAGAAAATCACATTTTTTCACACTCCCGGGGTCAGGAAATTCTTATTTTTTTTCACACTCCCGGTGTTAGGAAAATCACATTTTTCACACTCCCGGGGTCAAGAAAATCACATTTTTTCACCCTCCCGGGGTCAGGAAATTCTGATGTTTTTCACACTCCCGGGGTCAGGAAAATCGGATATTTTCACACTCTCGGGGTCAGGAAAATCAGATTTTTTCATACTCCCGGGGTCAGGAAAATCACATTTTTTCACACTCCCAGGGTCAGGAAATTCTGATTTTTTTCACACTCCCAGGGTCAGGAAATTCTGATTTTTTTCACACTCCCAGGGTCAGGAAATTCTGATTTTTTTCACACTCCCGGTGTTAGGAAAATCACATTTTTCACACTCCCGGGGTCAAGAAAATCACATTTTTTCACCCTCCCGGGGTCAGGAAATTCTGATTTTTTTCACACTCCCAGGGTCAGGTAATTCTGATTTTTTTCACACTCCCAGGGTCAGGAAATTCTGATTTTTTTCACACTCCCAGGGTCAGGAAATTCTGATTTTTTTCACACTCCCGGTGTTAGGAAAATCACATTTTTCACACTCCCGGGGTCAAGAAAATCACATTTTTTCACCCTCCCGGGGTCAGGAAATTCTGATTTTTTTCACACTCCCAGGGTCAGGAAATTCTGATTTTTTTCACACTCCCAGGGTCAGGAAATTCTGATTTTTTTCACACTCACGGTGTTAGGAAAATCACATTTTTCACACTCCCGGGGTCAGGAAAATTGGATATTTTCATACTTCCGGGGTCAGGAAAATTGCATTTTTCAGACTCCCGGGGTCAGGAAAATCGCATTTTTCATACTCCCGTGGTCAGGAAAATCACATTTTTTCACACTCACGGGGTCAGAAATTCTAATTTTTTTCACACTCCCGGTGTTAGGAAAATCACATTTTTCACACTCCCGGGGTCAGGAGATTCTGATTTTTTTCACACTCCCGGGGTCAAGAAAATCACATTTTTCACACTCACGGGGTCAGAAATTCTAATTTTTTTCACACTCCCGGTGTTAGTAAAATCACATTTTTCACACTCCCGGGGTCAGAAAAATTGGGTTTTTTCACACTCCCGGGATCAGGAGAATTTAATTATTTTCACACTCCCGGGGTCAGGAAAATGGGATTCTTTTAACACTCCCGGGGTCAGGAAAATTGGATTTTTTTCACACTCCCGGGGTCAGGAAAATTGGGTTTTTTTCACACTCCCGGGGTCAAGAAAATCACATTTTTTCACACTCCCGGGGTCAGGAAATTCTTATTTTTTTTCACACTCCCGGTGTTAGGAAAATCACATTTTTCACACTCCCGGGGTCAAGAAAATCACATTTTTTCACCCTCCCAGGGTCAGGAAATTCTGATGTATTTCACACTCCTGGGGTCAGGAAAATCGGATATTTTCACACTCTCGGGGTCAGGAAAATCAGATTTTTTCATACTCCCGGGGTCAGGAAAATCACATTTTTTCACACTCCCAGGGTCAGGAAATTCTGATTTTTTTCACACTCCCAGGGTCAGGAAATTCTGATTTTTTTCACACTCCCAGGGTCAGGAAATTCTGATTTTTTTCACACTCACGGTGTTAGGAAAATCACATTTTTCACACTCCCGGGGTCAAGAAAATCACATTTTTTCACCCGCCCGGGGTCAGGAAATTCTGATTTTTTTCACACTCCCAGGGTCAGGAAATTCTGATTTTTTCACACTCCCAGGGTCAGGAAATTCTGATTTTTTTCACACTCACGGTGTTAGGAAAATCACATTTTTCACACTCCCGGGGTCAGGAAAATTGGATATTTTCATACTTCCGGGGTCAGGAAAATTGCATTTTTCAGACTCCCGGGGTCAGGAAAATCGCATTTTTCATACTCCCGTGGTCAGGAAAATTTGGTTTTTTTAACACTCCCGGGGTCAAGAAAATCACATTTTTTCACACTCCCGGGGTCAGAAAAATTGGGTTTTTTCACACTCCCGGGGTCAGGAGAATTTAATTATTTTCACACTCCCGGGGTCAGGAAAATGGGATTCTTTTAACACTCCCGGGGTCAGGAAAATTGGATTTTTTTCACACTCCCGGGGTCAAGAAAATCACATTTTTTCACACTCCCGGGGTCAGGAAATTCTTATTTTTTTTCACACTCCCGGTGTTAGGAAAATCACATTTTTCACACTCCCGGGGTCAAGAAAATCACATTTTTTCACCCTCCCGGGGTCAGGAAATTCTGATGTTTTTCACACTCCCGGGGTCAGGAAAATCGGATATTTTCACACTCTCGGGGTCAGGAAAATCAGATTTTTTCATACTCCCGGGGTCAGGAAAATCACATTTTTTCACACTCCCAGGGTCAGGAAATTCTGATTTTTTTCACACTCCCAGGGTCAGGAAATTCTGATTTTTTTCACACTCCCAGGGTCAGGAAATTCTGATTTTTTTCACACTCCCGGTGTTAGGAAAATCACATTTTTCACACTCCCGGGGTCAAGAAAATCACATTTTTTCACCCTCCCGGGGTCAGGAAATTCTGATTTTTTTCACACTCCCAGGGTCAGGTAATTCTGATTTTTTTCACACTCCCAGGGTCAGGAAATTCTGATTTTTTTCACACTCCCAGGGTCAGGAAATTCTGATTTTTTTCACACTCCCGGTGTTAGGAAAATCACATTTTTCACACTCCCGGGGTCAAGAAAATCACATTTTTTCACCCTCCCGGGGTCAGGAAATTCTGATTTTTTTCACACTCCCAGGGTCAGGAAATTCTGATTTTTTTCACACTCCCAGGGTCAGGAAATTCTGATTTTTTTCACACTCACGGTGTTAGGAAAATCACATTTTTCACACTCCCGGGGTCAGGAAAATTGGATATTTTCATACTTCCGGGGTCAGGAAAATTGCATTTTTCAGACTCCCGGGGTCAGGAAAATCGCATTTTTCATACTCCCGTGGTCAGGAAAATTTGGTTTTTTTAACACTCCCGGGGTCAAGAAAATCACATTTTTTCACACTCCCAGGGTCAGGAAATTTTCATTTTTTTCACACTCCCGGTGTTAGGAAAATCACATTTTTCACACTCCCGGGGTCAAGGAAATCACATTTTTTCACACTCCCGGGGTCAGGAGATTCTGATATTTTTCACACTCCCGGGGTCAGGAAAATCTGATATTTTCACACCCCCGGGGTCAGGAAAATCAGATTTTTTTCATACTCCCGGCGTCAGGAAAATTGGATTTTTTTCACATTCCCGGGGTCAGGAAAATTGGATATTTTCATACTCCCGGGGTCAGGAAAATTGCATTTTTCAGACTCCCGGGGTCAGGAAAATTGGATTTTTTTAACACTCCCGGGGTCAGGAAATTCTAATTTTTTTCACACTCCCGGTGTTAGGAAAATCACATTTTTCACACTCCTGGGTCAGAAAAATTGGATTTTTTCACACTCCCGGGGTCAGGAGAATTTAATTTTTTTCACACTCCCGGGGTCAAGAAAATCACATTTTTTCACACTCCCGGGGTCAGGAAAATTGGATTCTTTTAACACTCCCGGGGTCAGGAAAATTGGATTTTTTTCACACTCCCGGGGTCAGGAGATTATGATTTTGTTCACACTCCCGGGGTCAAGAAAATCACATTTTTTCACACTCCCGGGGTCAGGAATTTCTGATTTTTTTCACACTCCCGGTGTTAGGAAAATCACATTTTTCACACTCCCGGGGTCAAGAAAATCACATTTTTTATCACTCCCGGAGTCGGGAAATTCTGATATTTTTCACACTGCCAGGGTCAGGAAAATTGGATTTTTTCATACTCCCGGGGTCAGGAGTATTTAATTTTTTTCACACTCCCGGGGTCAAGAATATCACATTTATTCACAGTCCCGGGGTCAGGAAATTCTGATATTTTTCACACTCCCGGGGACAGGAAAATTGGATATTTTCACACTCCCGGGGTCAGGAAAATCAGATTTTTTTCCACACTCCCGGGGACAGGAAAATTGGATATTTTCATACTCCCGGGGTCAGGAAAATCGGATATTTTCACACTCCCGGGGTCAGGAAAATTGCATTTTTCAGACTCCCGGGGTCAGGAAAATCGCATTTTTCATACTCCCGGGGTCAGGAAAATTGGGTTTTTTTCACACTCCCGCGGTCAAGAAAATCACATTTTTTCACACTCACGGGGTCAGGAGATTCTGATTTTTTTCACACTCCCGGGGTCAAGAAAATCACATTTTTTCACACTCACGGGGTCAGGAAATTCTAATTTTTTTCACACTCCCGTTGTTAGGAAAATCACATTTTTCACACTCCCGGGGTCAGAAAAATTGGGTTTTTTCACACTCCCGGGGTCATGAGAATTTAATTTTTTTCACACTCCCGGGGTCAGGAAAATGGGATTCTTTTAACACTCCCGGGGTCAGGAAAATTGGATTTTTTTCACACTCCCGGGGTCAAGAAAATCACATTTTTTCACACTCCCGGGGTCAGGAGATTCTGATTTTTTTCACACTCCCGGGGTCAAGAAAATCACATTTTTTCACACTCCCGGGGTCAGGAAAATCACATTTTTTCACACTCCCGGGGTCAGGAGATTCTGATATTTTTCACACTCCCGGGGTCAGGAAAATCTGATATTTTCACACCCCCGGGGTCAGGAAAATCAGATTTTTTTCATACTCCCGGGGTCAGGAAAATTGGATTTTTTTCACATTCCAGGGGTCAGGAAAATTGGATATTTTCATACTCCCAGGGTCAGGAAAATTGCATTTTTCAGACTCCCGGGGTCAGGAAAATAGGATTTTTTAACACTCCCGGGGTCAGGAAAATTGGATTTTTTTCACACTCCCAGGGTCAGGAAAATTGGGTTTTTTTCACACTCCCGGGGTCAAGAAAATCACATTTTTTCACACTCCCGGGGTCAGGAAATTCTGATTTTTTTCACACTCCCGGGGTCAGGAGATTCTGATTTTTTTCACACTCCCGGAGTCAAGAAAATCACATTTTTCCACACTCCCGGGGTCAGGAAATTCTAATTTTTTTCACACTCCCGGTGTTAGGAAAATCACATTTTTCACACTCCCGGGGTCAGAAAAATTGGATTTTTTCACACTCCCGGGGTCAGGAGAATTTAATTTTTTTCACACTCCCGGGGTCAAGAAAATCACATTTTTTCACACTCCCGGGGTCAGGAAAATTGGATTTTTTTAACACTCCCGGGGTCAGGAATATTGGATTTTTTTCAAACTCCCGGGGTCAAGAAAATCACATATTTATCACTCCCGGGGTCAGGAAATTCTGATATTTTTCACACTCCCGGGGTCAGGAAAATCGGATATTTTCACACTCCCACGGTCAGGAAAATCAGATTTTTTTTCATACTCCCGGGGTCAGGAAAAATCACATTTTTTCACACTCCCAGGGTCAGGAAATTCTGATTTTTTTCACACTCACGGTGTTAGGAAAATCACATTTTTCACACTCCCGGGGTCAGGAAAATTGGATTTTTTCACACTCCCGGGTCAGGAGTATTTAATTTTTTTCACACTCCCGGGGTCAAGAAAATCACATTTATTCACAGTCCCGGGGTCAGGAAATTCTGATATTTTTCGCAGTCCCGGGGACAGGAAAATCGGATATTTTCACACTCCCGGGGTCAGGAAAATTGGTTATTTTCATACTCCCGGGGTCAGGAAAATCGTATATTTTCACACTCCAGGGGTCAGGAAAATTGGATATTTTCATACTTCCGGGGTCAGGAAAATTGCATTTTTCAGACTCCCGGGGTCAGGAAAATCGCATTTTTCATACTCCCGTGGTCAGGAAAATCACATTTTTTCACACTCACGGGGTCAGAAATTCTAATTTTTTTCACACTCCCGGTGTTAGGAAAATCACATTTTTCACACTCCCGGGGTCAGGAGATTCTGATTTTTTTCACACTCCCGGGGTCAAGAAAATCACATTTTTTTCACACTCACGGGGTCAGAAATTCTAATTTTTTTCACACTCCCGGTGTTAGGAAAATCACATTTTTCACACTCCCGGGGTCAGAAATATTGGGTTTTTTCACACTCCCGGGGTCAGGAGAATTTAATTATTTTCACACTCCCGGGGTCAGGAAAATGGGATTCTTTTAACACTCCCGGGGTCAGGAAAATTGGATTTTTTTCACACTCCCGGGGTCAGGAAAATTGGGTTTTTTTCACACTCCCGGGGTCAAGAAAATCACATTTTTTCACACTCCCGGGGTCAGGAAATTCTTATTTTTTTTCACACTCCCGGTGTTAGGAAAATCACATTTTTCACACTCCCGGGGTCAAGAAAATCACATTTTTTCACCCTCCCGGGGTCAGGAAATTCTGATGTTTTTCACACTCCTGGGGTCAGGAAAATCGGATATTTTCACACTCTCGGGGTCAGGAAAATCAGATTTTTTCATACTCCCGGGGTCAGGAAAATCACATTTTTTCACACTCCCAGGGTCAGGAAATTCTGATTTTTTTCACACTCCCAGGGTCAGGAAATTCTGATTTTTTTCACACTCCCAGGGTCAGGAAATTCTGATTTTTTTCACACTCCCGGTGTTAGGAAAATCACATTTTTCACACTCCCGGGGTCAAGAAAATCACATTTTTTCACCCTCCCGGGGTCAGGAAATTCTGATTTTTTTCACACTCCCAGGGTCAGGAAATTCTGATTTTTTTCACACTCCCAGGGTCAGGAAATTCTGATTTTTTTCACACTCACGGTGTTAGGAAAATCACATTTTTCACACTCCCGGGGTCAGGAAAATTGGATATTTTCATACTTCCGGGGTCAGGAAAATTGCATTTTTCAGACTCCCGGGGTCAGGAAAATCGCATTTTTCATTCTCCCGGGGTCAGAAAAATTGGGTTTTTTTCACACTCCTGGGGTCAAGAAAATCACATTTTTTCACACTCCCGGGGTCAGAAAAATTGGGTTTTTTCACACTCCCGGGGTCAGGAAATTCTTATTTTTTTTCACACTCCCGGTGTTAGGAAAATCACATTTTTCACACTCCCGGGGTCAAGAAAATCACATTTTTTCAACCTCCCGGGGTCAGGAAATTCTGATGTTTTTCACACTCCCGGGGTCAGGAAAATCGGATATTTTCACACTCTCGGGGTCAGGAAAATCAGATTTTTTCATACTCCCGGGGTCAGGAAAATCACATTTTTTCACACTCCCAGGGTCAGGAAATTCTGATTTTTTTCACACTCCCAGGGTCAGGAAATTCTGATTTTTTTCACACTCCCAGGGTCAGGAAATTCTGATTTTTTTCACACTCCCGGTGTTAGGAAAATCACATTTTTCACACTCCCGGGGTCAAGAAAATCACATTTTTTCACCCTCCCGGGGTCAGGAAATTCTGATTTTTTTCACACTCCCAGGGTCAGGAAATTCTGATTTTTTCACACTCCCAGGGTCAGGAAATTCTGATTTTTTTTCACACTCCCGGTGTTAGGAAAATCACATTTTTCACACTCCCGGGGTCAGGAAAATTGGATATTTTCATACTTCCGGGGTCAGGAAAATTGCATTTTTCAGACTCCCGGGGTCAGGAAAATCGCATTTTTCATACTCCCGTGGTCAGGAAAATTTGGTTTTTTTAACACTCCCGGGGTCAAGAAAATCACATTTTTTCACACTCCCGGGGTCAGGAGATTCTGATTTTTTTCACACTCCCGGGGTCAAGAAAATCACATTTTTTCACACTCACGGGGTCAGAAATTCTAATTTTTTTCACACTCCCGGTGTTAGGAAAATCACATTTTTCACACTCCCGGGGTCAGGAAAATTGGATTTTTTTCACACTCCCGGGGTCAGGAAAATTGGGTTTTTTTCACACTCCCGGGGTCAGGAAATTCTGATTTTTTTTCACACTCCCGGTGTTAGGAAAATCACATTTTTCACACTCCCGGGGTCAAGAAAATCACATTTTTTCACCCTCCCGGTGTCAGGAAATTCTGATGTTTTTCACACTCCCGGGGTCAGGAAAATTGGATATTTTCATACTTCCGGGGTCAGGAAAATTGCATTTTTCTGATTCCCGGGGTCAGGAAAATCGCATTTTTCATACTCCCGTGGTCAGGAAAATTTGGTTTTTTTAACACTCCCGGGGTCAAGAAAATCACATTTTTTCACACTCCCGGGGTCAGGAAAATTGGATTTTTTTAACACTCCCGGGGTCAGGAAAATTGGATTTTTTTCACACACCGAGGGTTAGGAAAATTGGTTTTTTTTCACAATCCCGGGGTCAAGAAAATCACATTTTTTCACACTCCCGGGGTCAGGAATTTCTGATTTTTTTCACACTGCTGGGGTCAAGAAAATCACATTTGTTCACACTTCCGGGGTCAGAAGATTCTGATCTTTTTCACACTCCCGGGGTCAGGAAAATTGGATATTTTCACACTCCTGGGGTCAGGAAAATCAGATTTTTTTCACACTCCCAGGGTCAGGAAAATTGGGGTTTTTTTTTCACACTCCCGGGTTCAAGAAAATCACATTTTTTTCACACTCCCGGGGTCAGGAGATTCTGATTTTTTTCACACTCCCTGGGTCAAGAAAATCACTTTTTTCACACTCCCGGGGTCAGAAGATTCTGATTTTTTTCACACTCCCGTGGTCAGGAAAATCGGATATTTTCACACTCCCGGGGTCAGGAAAATCAGATTTTTTTCACACTCCCGGGGTCAGGAAAATTGGATTTTTTTCACACTCCCGGGGTCAGGAAAATTGGATTTTTTTCACACTCCCTGGGTCAGGAAAATTGGTTTTTTTTTCACACTCCCGGGGTCAGGAAAATTGGGTTTTTTTCACACTCCCGGGGTCAGGAGATTCTGATTTTTTTCACACTCCCAGGGTCAGGAAATTCTGATTTTTTTTCACACTCACGGTGTTAGGAAAATCACATTTTTCACACTCCCGGGGTCAGGAAAATTGGATATTTTCATACTTCCGGGGTCAGGAAAATTGCATTTTTCAGACTCCCGGGGTCAGGAAAATCGCATTTTTCATACTCCCGTGGTCAGGAAAATTTGGTTTTTTTAACACTCTCGGGGTCAAGAAAATCACATTTTTTCACACTCCCGGGGTCAGAAAAATTGGGTTTTTTCACACTCCCGGGGTCAGGAGAATTTAATTATTTTCACACTCCCGGGGTCAGGAAAATGGGATTCTTTTAACACTCCCGGGGTCAGGAAAATTGGATTTTTTTCACACTCCCGGGGTCAGGAAAATTGGGTTTTTTTCACACTCCCGGGGTCAAGAAAATCACATTTTTTCACACTCCCGGGGTCAGGAAATTCTTATTTTTTTTCACACTCCCGGTGTTAGGAAAATCACATTTTTCACACTCCCGGGGTCAAGAAAATCACATTTTTTCACCCTCCCGGGGTCAGGAAATTCTGATGTTTTTCACACTCCCGGGGTCAGGAAAATCGGATATTTTCACACTCTCGGGGTCAGGAAAATCAGATTTTTTCATACTTCCGGGGTCAGGAAAATCACATTTTTTCACACTCCCAGGGTCAGGAAATTCTGATTTTTTTCACACTCCCGGGGTCAAGAATATCACATTTTTTCACACTCCCGGGGTCAGGAGATTCTGATTTTTTTCACACTCCCGGGGTCAAGAAAATCACATTTTTTCACATTCCCGGTGTTAGGAAAAATTGTGTTTTTTTCACACACACGGGGTCAGGAAATTTGGGGTTTTTTCACACTCCCGGGGTCAAGAAAATCACATTTTTTCACACTCCCAGTGTCAGAAGATTCTGATCTTTTTCACACTCCCGGGGTCAGGAAAATTGGATATTTTCACACTCCTGGGGTCAGGAAAATCAGATTTTTTTCACACTCCCAGGGTCAGGAAAATTGGGGTTTTTTTTCACACTCCCGGGTTCAAGAAAATCACATTTTTTTCACACTCCCGGGGTCAGGAGATTCTGATTTTTTTCACACTCCCTGGGTCTAGAAAATCACTTTTTTCACACTCCCGGGGTCAGAAGATTCTGATTTTTTTCACACTCCCGTGGTCAGGAAAATCGGATATTTTCACACTCCCGGGGTCAGGAAAATCAGATTTTTTTCACACTCCCGGGGTCAGGAAAATTGGATATTTTCATACTTCCGGGGTCAGGAAAATTGCATTTTTCAGACTCCCGGGGTCAGGAAAATCGCATTTTTCATACTCCCGTGGTCAGGAAGATTTGGTTTTTTTAACACTCCCGGGGTCAAGAAAATCACATTTTTTCACACTCCCGGGGTCAGGAAAATTGGATTTTTTTAACACTCCCGGGGTCAGGAAAATTGGATTTTTTTCACACACCGAGGGTTAGGAAAATTGGTTTTTTTTCACAATCCCGGGGTCAAGAAAATCACATTTTTTCACACTCCCGGGGTCAGGAATTTCTGATTTTTTTCACACTGCTGGGGTCAAGAAAATCACATTTGTTCACACTTCCGGGGTCAGGAAATTCTGATTTTTTCACACTCCTGATGTTAGGAAAACCACATTTTTCACACTCCCGGGGTCAAGAAAATCACATTTTTTCACACTCCCGGGGTCAGGAAATTGTGATATTTTTCACACTCCCGGGGTCAGGAAAATCGGATATTTTCACACTCCCGGGGTCAGGAAAATCAGATTTTTTCATACTCCCGGGGTCAGGAAAATCACATTTTTTCACACTCCCAGGGTCAGGAAATTCTGATTTTTTTTCACACTCACGGTGTTAGGAAAATCACATTTTTCACACTCCCGGGGTCAGGAGAATTTAATTTTTTTCAGACTCCCGGGGTCAAGAAAATCACATTTTTTCACACTCCCGGGGTCAGGAAATTCTGATATTTTTCACACTCCCGGGGTCAGGAAAATCAGATTTTTTCACACTCCCGGGGTCAGGAGATTCTGATTTTTTCACACTCTCGGGGTCAAGAAAATCACATTTTTTCACACTCCCGGGGTCAGGAAAATCAGATTTTTTTTCACACTCCCGGGGTCAGGAAAATTGGTTATTTTCATACTCCCGGGGTCAGGAAAATCGGATATTTTCACACTCCTGGGGTCAGGAAAATTGGATATTTTCATACTTCCGGGGTCAGGAAAATTGCATTTTTCAGACTCCCGGGGTCAGGAAAATCGCATTTTTCATACTCCCGTGGTCAGGAAAATCACATTTTTTCACACTCACGGGGTCAGAAATTCTAATTTTTTTCACACTCCCGGTGTTAGGAAAATCACATTTTTCACACTCCCGGGGTCAGGAGATTCTGATTTTTTTCACACTCCCGGGGTCAAGAAAATCACATTTTTTCACACTCACGGGGTCAGAAATTCTAATTTTTTTCACACTCCCGGTGTTAGGAAAATCACATTTTTCACACTCCCGGGGTCAGAAAAATTGGGTTTTTTCACACTCCCGGGATCAGGAGAATTTAATTATTTTCACACTCCCGGGGTCAGGAAAATGGGATTCTTTTAACACTCCCGGGGTCAGGAAAATTGGATTTTTTTCACACTCCCGGGGTCAGGAAAATTGGGTTTTTTTCACACTCCCGGGGTCAAGAAAATCACATTTTTTCACACTCCCGGGGTCAGGAAATTCTTATTTTTTTTCACACTCCCGGTGTTAGGAAAATCACATTTTTCACACTCCCGGGGTCAAGAAAATCACATTTTTTCACCCTCCCAGGGTCAGGAAATTCTGATGTTTTTCACACTCCTGGGGTCAGGAAAATCGGATATTTTCACACTCTCGGGGTCAGGAAAATCAGATTTTTTCATACTCCCGGGGTCAGGAAAATCACATTTTTTCACACTCCCAGGGTCAGGAAATTCTGATTTTTTTCACACTCCCAGGGTCAGGAAATTCTGATTTTTTTCACACTCCCAGGGTCAGGAAATTCTGATTTTTTTCACACTCACGGTGTTAGGAAAATCACATTTTTCACACTCCCGGGGTCAAGAAAATCACATTTTTTCACCCGCCCGGGGTCAGGAAATTCTGATTTTTTTCACACTCCCAGGGTCAGGAAATTCTGATTTTTTCACACTCCCAGGGTCAGGAAATTCTGATTTTTTTCACACTCACGGTGTTAGGAAAATCACATTTTTCACACTCCCGGGGTCAGGAAAATTGGATATTTTCATACTTCCGGGGTCAGGAAAATTGCATTTTTCAGACTCCCGGGGTCAGGAAAATTTGGTTTTTTTAACACTCCCGGGGTCAAGAAAATCACATTTTTTCACACTCCCGGGGTCAGAAAAATTGGGTTTTTTCACACTCCCGGGGTCAGGAGAATTTAATTATTTTCACACTCCCGGGGTCAGGAAAATGGGATTCTTTTAACACTCCCGGGGTCAGGAAAATTGCATTTTTTTCACACTCCCGGGGTCAGGAAAATTGGGTTTTTTTCACACTCCCGGGGTCAAGAAAATCACATTTTTTCACACTCCCGGGGTCAGGAAATTCTTATTTTTTTTCACACTCCCGGTGTTAGGAAAATCACATTTTTCACACTCCCGGGGTCAAGAAAATCACATTTTTTCACCCTCCCGGGGTCAGGAAATTCTGATGTTTTTCACACTCCCGGGGTCAGGAAAATCGGATATTTTCACACTCTCGGGGTCAGGAAAATCAGATTTTTTCATACTCCCGGGGTCAGGAAAATCACATTTTTTCACACTCCCAGGGTCAGGAAATTCTGATTTTTTTCACACTCCCAGGGTCAGGAAATTCTGATTTTTTTCACACTCCCAGGGTCAGGAAATTCTGATTTTTTTCACACTCCCGGTGTTAGGAAAATCACATTTTTCACACTCCCGGGGTCAAGAAAATCACATTTTTTCACCCTCCCGGGGTCAGGAAATTCTGATTTTTTTCACACTCCCAGGGTCAGGAAATTCTGATTTTTTTCACACTCCCAGGGTCAGGAAATTCTGATTTTTTTCACACTCCCAGGGTCAGGAAATTCTGATTTTTTTCACACTCCCGGTGTTAGGAAAATCACATTTTTCACACTCCCGGGGTCAAGAAAATCACATTTTTTCACCCTCCCGGGGTCAGGAAATTCTGATTTTTTTCACACTCCCAGGGTCAGGAAATTCTGATTTTTTTCACACTCCCAGGGTCAGGAAATTCTGATATTTTTCACACTCACGGTGTTAGGAAAATCACATTTTTCACACTCCCGGGGTCAGGAAAATTGGATATTTTCATACTTCCGGGGTCAGGAAAATTGCATTTTTCAGACTCCCGGGGTCAGGAAAATCGCATTTTTCATACTCCCGTGGTCAGGAAAATTTGGTTTTTTTAACACTCCCGGGGTCAAGAAAATCACATTTTTTCACACTCCCAGGGTCAGGAAATTTTCATTTTTTTCACACTCCCGGTGTTAGGAAAATCACATTTTTCACACTCCCGGGGTCAAGGAAATCACATTTTTTCACACTCCCGGGGTCAGGAGATTCTGATATTTTTCACACTCCCGGGGTCAGGAAAATCTGATATTTTCACACCCCCGGGGTCAGGAAAATCAGATTTTTTTCATACTCCCGGCGTCAGGAAAATTGGATTTTTTTCACATTCCCGGGGTCAGGAAAATTGGATATTTTCATACTCCCGGGGTCAGGAAAATTGCATTTTTCAGACTCCCGGGGTCAGGAAAATTGGATTTTTTTAACACTCCCGGGGTCAGGAAATTCTAATTTTTTTCACACTCCCGGTGTTAGGAAAATCACATTTTTCACACTCCTGGGTCAGAAAAATTGGATTTTTTCACACTCCCGGGGTCAGGAGAATTTAATTTTTTTCACACTCCCGGGGTCAAGAAAATCACATTTTTTCACACTCCCGGGGTCAGGAAAATTGGATTCTTTTAACACTCCCGGGGTCAGGAAAATTGGATTTTTTTCACACTCCCGGGGTCAGGAGATTATGATTTTGTTCACACTCCCGGGGTCAAGAAAATCACATTTTTTCACACTCCCGGGGTCAGGAATTTCTGATTTTTTTCACACTCCCGGTGTTAGGAAAATCACATTTTTCACACTCCCGGGGTCAAGAAAATCACATTTTTTATCACTCCCGGAGTCGGGAAATTCTGATATTTTTCACACTGCCAGGGTCAGGAAAATTGGATTTTTTTCATACTCCCGGGGTCAGGAGTATTTAATTTTTTTCACACTCCCGGGGTCAAGAATATCACATTTATTCACAGTCCCGGGGTCAGGAAATTCTGATATTTTTCACACTCCCGGGGACAGGAAAATTGGATATTTTCACACTCCCGGGGTCAGGAAAATCAGATTTTTTTCCACACTCCCGGGGACAGGAAAATTGGATATTTTCATACTCCCGGGGTCAGGAAAATCGGATATTTTCACACTCCCGGGGTCAGGAAAATTGCATTTTTCAGACTCCCGGGGTCAGGAAAATCGCATTTTTCATACTCCCGGGGTCAGGAAAATTGGGTTTTTTTCACACTCCCGCGGTCAAGAAAATCACATTTTTTCACACTCACGGGGTCAGGAGATTCTGATTTTTTTCACACTCCCGGGGTCAAGAAAATCACATTTTTTCACACTCACGGGGTCAGGAAATTCTAATTTTTTTCACACTCCCGTTGTTAGGAAAATCACATTTTTCACACTCCCGGGGTCAGAAAAATTGGGTTTTTTCACACTCCCGGGGTCATGAGAATTTAATTTTTTTCACACTCCCGGGGTCAGGAAAATGGGATTCTTTTAACACTCCCGGGGTCAGGAAAATTGGATTTTTTTCACACTCCCGGGGTCAAGAAAATCACATTTTTTCACACTCCCGGGGTCAGGAGATTCTGATTTTTTTCACACTCCCGGGGTCAAGAAAATCACATTTTTTCACACTCCCGGGGTCAGGAAATTGTGATTTTTTCACACTCCCGGTGTTAGGAAAATCACATTTTTCACACTCCCGGGGTCAAGAAAATCACATTTTTTCACACTCCCGGGGTCAGGAAATTCTGATTTTTTTCACACTCCCGGTGTTAGGAAAATCACATTTTTCACACTCCCGGGGTCAAGAAAATCACATTTTTTCACACTCCCGGGGTCAGGAGATTCTGATATTTTTCACACTCCCGGGGTCAGGAAAATCTGATATTTTCACACCCCCGGGGTCAGGAAAATCAGATTTTTTTCATACTCCCGGGGTCAGGAAAATTGGATTTTTTTCACATTCCAGGGGTCAGGAAAATTGGATATTTTCATACTCCCAGGGTCAGGAAAATTGCATTTTTCAGACTCCCGGGGTCAGGAAAATAGGATTTTTTAACACTCCCGGGGTCAGGAAAATTGGATTTTTTTCACACTCCCAGGGTCAGGAAAATTGGGTTTTTTTCACACTCCCGGGGTCAAGAAAATCACATTTTTTCACACTCCCGGGGTCAGGAAATTCTGATTTTTTTCACACTCCCGGGGTCAGGAGATTCTGATTTTTTTCACACTCCCGGAGTCAAGAAAATCACATTTTTCCACACTCCCGGGGTCAGGAAATTCTAATTTTTTTCACACTCCCGGTGTTAGGAAAATCACATTTTTCACACTCCCGGGGTCAGAAAAATTGGATTTTTTCACACTCCCGGGGTCAGGAGAATTTAATTTTTTTCACACTCCCGGGGTCAAGAAAATCACATTTTTTCACACTCCCGGGGTCAGGAAAATTGGATTTTTTTCACACTCCCGGGGTCAAGAAAATCACATTTTTTCACACTCCCCGGGTCAGGAATTTCTGATTTTTTTCACACTCCCGGTGTTAGGAAAATCACATTTTTCAAACTCCCGGGGTCAAGAAAATCACATATTTATCACTCCCGGGGTCAGGAAATTCTGATATTTTTCACACTCCCGGGGTCAGGAAAATCGGATATTTTCACACTCCCACGGTCAGGAAAATCAGATTTTTTTTCATACTCCCGGGGTCAGGAAAAATCACATTTTTTCACACTCCCGGGGTCAGGAAATTCTGATTTTTTTCACACTCACGGTGTTAGGAAAATCACATTTTTCACACTCCCGGGGTCAGGAAAATTGGATTTTTTCACACTCCCGGGTCAGGAGTATTTAATTTTTTTCACACTCCCGGGGTCAAGAAAATCACATTTATTCACAGTCCCGGGGTCAGGAAATTCTGATATTTTTCGCAGTCCCGGGGACAGGAAAATCGGATATTTTCACACTCCCGGGGTCAGGAAAATTGGTTATTTTCATACTCCCGGGGTCAGGAAAATCGTATATTTTCACACTCCCGGGGTCAGGAAAATTGGATATTTTCATACTTCCGGGGTCAGGAAAATTGCATTTTTCAGACTCCCGGGGTCAGGAAAATCGCATTTTTCATACTCCCGTGGTCAGGAAAATCACATTTTTTCACACTCACGGGGTCAGAAATTCTAATTTTTTTCACACTCCCGGTGTTAGGAAAATCACATTTTTCACACTCCCGGGGTCAGAAAAATTGGGTTTTTTCACACTCCCGGGGTCAGGAGAATTTAATTATTTTCACACTCCCGGGGTCAGGAAAATGGGATTCTTTTAACACTAACGGGGTCAGGAAAATTGGATTTTTTTCACACTCCTGGGGTCAGGAAAATTGGGTTTTTTTCACACTCCCGGGGTCAAGAAAATCACATTTTTTCACACTCCCGGGGTCAGGAAATTCTTATTTTTTTTCACACTCCCGGTGTTAGGAAAATCACATTTTTCACACTCCCGGGGTCAAGAAAATCACATTTTTTCACCCTCCCGGGGTCAGGAAATTCTGATGTTTTTCACACTCCTGGGGTCAGGAAAATCGGATATTTTCACACTCTCGGGGTCAGGAAAATCAGATTTTTTCATACTCCCGGGGTCAGGAAAATCACATTTTTTCACACTCCCAGGGTCAGGAAATTCTGATTTTTTTCACACTCCCAGGGTCAGGAAATTCTGATTTTTTTCACACTCCCAGGGTCAGGAAATTCTGATTTTTTTCACACTCCCGGTGTTAGGAAAATCACATTTTTCACACTCCCGGGGTCAAGAAAATCACATTTTTTCACCCTCCCGGGGTCAGGAAATTCTGATTTTTTTCACACTCCCAGGGTCAGGAAATTCTGATTTTTTTCACACTCCCAGGGTCAGGAAATTCTGGTTTTTTTCACACTCACGGTGTTAGGAAAATCACATTTTTCACACTCCCGGGGTCAGGAAAATTGGATATTTTCATACTTCCGGGGTCAGGAAAATTGCATTTTTCAGACTCCCGGGGTCAGGAAAATCGCATTTTTCATTCTCCCGGGGTCAGAAAAATTGGGTTTTTTTCACACTCCTGGGGTCAAGAAAATCACATTTTTCACACTCCCGGGGTCAGAAAAATTGGGTTTTTTCACACTCCCGGGGTCAGGAGAATTTAATTATTTTCACACTCCCGGGGTCAGGAAAATGGGATTCTTTTAACACTCCCGGGGTCAGGAAAATTGGATTTTTTTCACACTCCCGGGGTCAGGAAAATTGGGTTTTTTTCACACTCCCGGGGTCAAGAAAATCACATTTTTTCACACTCCCGGGGTCAGGAAATTCTTATTTTTTTTCACACTCCCGGTGTTAGGAAAATCACATTTTTCACACTCCCGGGGTCAAGAAAATCACATTTTTTCACCCTCCCGGGGTCAGGAAATTCTGATGTTTTTCACACTCCCGGGGTCAGGAAAATCGGATATTTTCACACTCTCGGGGTCAGGAAAATCAGATTTTTTCATACTCCCGGGGTCAGGAAAATCACATTTTTTCACACTCCCAGGGTCAGGAAATTCTGATTTTTTTCACACTCCCAGGGTCAGGAAATTCTGATTTTTTTCACACTCCCAGGGTCAGGAAATTCTGATTTTTTTCACACTCCCGGTGTTAGGAAAATCACATTTTTCACACTCCCGGGGTCAAGAAAATCACATTTTTTCACCCTCCCGGGGTCAGGAAATTCTGATTTTTTTCACACTCCCAGGGTCAGGAAATTCTGATTTTTTTCACACTCCCAGGGTCAGGAAATTCTGATTTTTTTCACACTCCCGGTGTTAGGAAAATCACATTTTTCACACTCCCGGGGTCAGGAAAATTGGATATTTTCATACTTCCGGGGTCAGGAAAATTGCATTTTTCAGACTCCCGGGGTCAGGAAAATCGCATTTTTCATACTCCCGTGGTCAGGAAAATTTGGTTTTTTTAACACTCCCGGGGTCAAGAAAATCACATTTTTTCACACTCCCGGGGTCAGGAGATTCTGATTTTTTTCACACTCCCGGGGTCAAGAAAATCACATTTTTTCACACTCACGGGGTCAGAAATTCTAATTTTTTTCACACTCCCGGTGTTAGGAAAATCACATTTTTCACACTCCCGGGGTCAGGAAAATTGGATTTTTTTCACACTCCCGGGGTCAGGAAAATTGGGTTTTTTTCACACTCCCGGGGTCAAGAAAATCACATTTTTTCACACTCCCGGGGTCAGGAAATTCTGATTTTTTTTTACACTCCCGGTGTTAGGAAAATCACATTTTTCACACTCCCGGGGTCAAGAAAATCACATTTTTTCACCCTCCCGGTGTCAGGAAATTCTGATGTTTTTCACACTCCCGGGGTCAGGAAAATTGGATATTTTCATACTTCCGGGGTCAGGAAAATTGCATTTTTCTGACTCCCGGGGTCAGGAAAATCGCATTTTTCATACTCCCGTGGTCAGGAAAATTTGGTTTTTTTAACACTCCCGGGGTCAAGAAAATCACATTTTTTCACACTCCCGGGGTCAGGAAAATTGGATTTTTTTAACACTCCCGGGGTCAGGAAAATTGGATTTTTTTCACACACCGAGGGTTAGGAAAATTGGTTTTTTTTCACAATCCCGGGGTCAAGAAAATCACATTTTTTCACACTCCCGGGGTCAGGAATTTCTGATTTTTTTCACACTGCTGGGGTCAAGAAAATCACATTTGTTCACACTTCCGGGGTCAGGAAATTCTGATTTTTTCACACTCCTGATGTTAGGAAAACCACATTTTTCACACTCCCGGGGTCAAGAAAATCACATTTTTTCACACTCCCGGGGTCAGGAAATTGTGATATTTTTCACACTCCCGGGGTCAGGAAAATCGGATATTTTCACACTCCCGGGGTCAGGAAAATCAGATTTTTTCATACTCCCGGGGTCAGGAAAATCACATTTTTTCACACTCCCAGGGTCAGGAAATTCTGATTTTTTTCACACTCACGGTGTTAGGAAAATCACATTTTTCACACTCCCGGGGTCAGGAGAATTTAATTTTTTTCAGACTCCCGGGGTCAAGAAAATCACATTTTTTCACACTCCCGGGGTCAGGAAATTCTGATATTTTTCACACTCCCGGGGTCAGGAAAATCAGATTTTTTCACACTCCCGGGGTCAGGAGATTCTGATTTTTTCACACTCTCGGGGTCAAGAAAATCACATTTTTTCACACTCCCGGGGTCAGGAAAATCAGATTTTTTTTTAACACTCCCGGGGTCAGGAAAATTGGTTATTTTCATACTCCCGGGGTCAGGAAAATCGGATATTTTCACACTCCCGGGGTCAGGAAAATTGGATATTTTCATACTTCCGGGGTCAGGAAAATTGCATTTTTCAGACTCCCGGGGTCAGGAAAATCGCATTTTTCATACTCCCGTGGTCAGGAAAATCACATTTTTTCACACTCACTGGGTCAGAAATTCTAATTTTTTTCACACTCCCGGTGTTAGGAAAATCACATTTTTCACACTCCCGGGGTCAGGAGATTCTGATTTTTTTCACACTCCCGGGGTCAAGAAAATCACATTTTTTCACACTCACGGGGTCAGAAATTCTAATTTTTTTCACAGTCCCGGTGTTAGGAAAATCACATTTTTCACACTCCCGGGGTCAGAAAAATTGGGTTTTTTCACACTCCCGGGGTCAGGAGAATTTAATTATTTTCACACTCCCGGGGTCAGGAAAATGGGATTCTTTTAACACTCCCGGGGTCAGGAAAATTGGATTTTTTTCACACTCCCGGGGTCAAGAAAATCACATTTTTTCACACTCCCGGGGTCAGGAAATTCTTATTTTTTTTCACACTCCCGGTGTTAGGAAAATCACATTTTTCACACTCCCGGGGTCAAGAAAATCACATTTTTTCACCCTCCCAGGGTCAGGAAATTCTGATGTTTTTCACACTCCTGGGGTCAGGAAAATCGGATATTTTCACACTCTCGGGGTCAGGAAAATCAGATTTTTTCATACTCCCGGGGTCAGGAAAATCACATTTTTTCACACTCCCAGGGTCAGGAAATTCTGATTTTTTTCACACTCCCAGGGTCAGGAAATTCTGATTTTTTTCACACTCCCAGGGTCAGGAAATTCTGATATTGTTCACACTCACGGTGTTAGGAAAATCACATTTTTCACACTCCCGGGGTCAAGAAAATCACATTTTTTCACCCGCCCGGGGTCAGGAAATTCTGATTTTTTTCACACTCCCAGGGTCAGGAAATTCTGATTTTTTCACACTCCCAGGGTCAGGAAATTCTGATTTTTTTCACACTCACGGTGTTAGGAAAATCACATTTTTCACACTCCCGGGGTCAGGAAAATTGGATATTTTCATACTTCCGGGGTCAGGAAAATTGCATTTTTCAGACTCCCGGGGTCAGGAAAATCGCATTTTTCATACTCCCGTGGTCAGGAAAATTTGGTTTTTTTAACACTCCCGGGGTCAAGAAAATCACATTTTTTCACACTCCCGGGGTCAGAAAAATTGGGTTTTTTCACACTCCCGGGGTCAGGAGAATTTAATTATTTTCACACTCCCGGGGTCAGGAAAATGGGATTCTTTTAACACTCCCGGGGTCAGGAAAATTGGATTTTTTTCACACTCCCGGGGTCAAGAAAATCACATTTTTTCACACTCCCGGGGTCAGGAAATTCTTATTTTTTTTCACACTCCCGGTGTTAGGAAAATCACATTTTTCACACTCCCGGGGTCAAGAAAATCACATTTTTTCACCCTCCCGGGGTCAGGAAATTCTGATGTTTTTCACACTCCCGGGGTCAGGAAAATCGGATATTTTCACACTCTCGGGGTCAGGAAAATCAGATTTTTTCATACTCCCGGGGTCAGGAAAATCACATTTTTTTCACACTCCCAGGGTCAGGAAATTCTGATTTTTTTCACACTCCCAGGGTCAGGAAATTCTGATTTTTTTCACACTCCCAGGGTCAGGAAATTCTGATTTTTTTCACACTCCCGGTGTTAGGAAAATCACATTTTTCACACTCCCGGGGTCAAGAAAATCACATTTTTTCACCCTCCCGGGGTCAGGAAATTCTGATTTTTTTCACACTCCCAGGGTCAGGAAATTCTGATTTTTTTCACACTCCCAGGGTCAGGAAATTCTGATTTTTTTCACACTCCCGGTGTTAGGAAAATCACATTTTTCACACTCCCGGGGTCAGGAAAATTGGATATTTTCATACTTCCGGGGTCAGGAAAATTGCATTTTTCAGACTCCCGGGGTCAGGAAAATCGCATTTTTCATTCTCCCGGGGTCAGAAAAATTGGGTTTTTTTCACACTCCTGGGGTCAAGAAAATCACATTTTTCACACTCCCGGGGTCAGAAAAATTGGGTTTTTTCACACTCCCGGGGTCAGGAGAATTTAATTATTTTCACACTCCCGGGGTCAGGAAAATGGGATTCTTTTAACACTCCCGGGGTCAGGAAAATTGGATTTTTTTCACACTCCCGGGGTCAGGAAAATTGGGTTTTTTTCACACTCCCGGGGTCAAGAAAATCACATTTTTTCACACTCCCGGGGTCAGGAAATTCTTATTTTTTTTCACACTCCCGGTGTTAGGAAAATCACATTTTTCACACTCCCGGGGTCAAGAAAATCACATTTTTTCACCCTCCCGGGGTCAGGAAATTCTGATGTTTTTCACACTCCCGGGGTCAGGAAAATCGGATATTTTCACACTCTCGGGGTCAGGAAAATCAGATTTTTTCATACTCCCGGGGTCAGGAAAATCACATTTTTTCACACTCCCAGGGTCAGGAAATTCTGATTTTTTTCACACTCCCAGGGTCAGGAAATTCTGATTTTTTTCACACTCCCAGGGTCAGGAAATTCTGATTTTTTTCACACTCCCGGTGTTAGGAAAATCACATTTTTCACACTCCCGGGGTCAAGAAAATCACATTTTTTCACCCTCCCGGGGTCAGGAAATTCTGATTTTTTTCACACTCCCAGGGTCAGGAAATTCTGATTTTTTTCACACTCCCAGGGTCAGGAAATTCTGATTTTTTTCACACTCCCAGGGTCAGGAAATTCTGATTTTTTTCACACTCCCAGGGTCAGGAAATTCTGATTTTTTTCACACTCCCGGTGTTAGGAAAATCACATTTTTCACACTCCCGGGGTCAAGAAAATCACATTTTTTCACCCTCCCGGGGTCAGGAAATTCTGATTTTTTTCACACTCCCAGGGTCAGGAAATTCTGATTTTTTTCACACTCCCAGGGTCAGGAAATTCTGATTTTTTTCACACTCACAGTGTTAGGAAAATCACATTTTTCACACTCCCGGGGTCAGGAAAATTGGATATTTTCATACTTCCGGGGTCAGGAAAATTGCATTTTTCAGACTCCCGGGGTCAGGAAAATCGCATTTTTCATACTCCCGTGGTCAGGAAAATTTGGTTTTTTTAACACTCCCGGGGTCAAGAAAATCACATTTTTTCACACTCCCGGGGTCAGGAGATTCTGATTTTTTTCACACTCCCGGGGTCAAGAAAATCACATTTTTTCACACTCACGGGGTCAGAAATTCTAATTTTTTTCACACTCCCGGTGTTAGGAAAATCACATTTTTCACACTCCCGGGGTCAGGAAAATTGGATTTTTTTCACACTCACGGGGTCAGGAAAATTGGGTTTTTTTCACACTCCCGGGGTCAAGAAAATCACATTTTTTCACACTCCCGGGGTCAGGAAATTCTGATTTTTTTTCACACTCCCGGTGTTAGGAAAATCACATTTTTCACACTCCCGGGGTCAAGAAAATCACATTTTTTCACCCTCCCGGGGTCAGGAAATTCTGATGTTTTTCACACTCCCGGGGTCAGGAAAATTGGATATTTTCATACTTCCGGGGTCAGGAAAATTGCATTTTTCAGACTCCCGGGGTCAGGAAAATCGCATTTTTCATACTCCCGTGGTCAGGAAAATTTGGTTTTTTTAACACTCCCGGGGTCAAGAAAATCACATTTTTTCACACTCCCGGGGTCAGGAAAATTGGATTTTTTTAACACTCCCGGGGTCAGGAAAATTGGATTTTTTTCACACACCGAGGGTTAGGAAAATTGTTTTTTTTTCACAATCCCGGGGTCAAGAAAAGCACATTTTTTCACACTCCCGGGGTCAGGAATTTCTGATTTTTTTCACACTGCTGGGGTCAAGAAAATCACATTTGTTCACACTTCCGGGGTCAGGAAATTCTGATTTTTTCACACTCCTGATGTAAGGAAAACCACATTTTTCACACTCCCGGGGTCAAGAAAATCACATTTTTTCACACTCCCGGGGTCAGGAAATTGTGATATTTTTCACACTCCCGGGGTCAGGAAAATCGGATATTTTCACACTCCCGGGGTCAGGAAAATCAGATTTTTTCATACTCCCAGGGTCAGGAAAATCACATTTTTTCACACTCCCAGGGTCAGGAAATTCTGATTTTTTTTCACACTCACGGTGTTAGGAAAATCACATTTTTCACACTCCCGGGGTCAGGAGAATTTATTTTTTTTTCAGACTCCCGGTGTCAAGAAAATCACATTTTTTCACACTCCCGGGGTCAGGAAATTCTGATATTTTTCACACTCCCGGGGTCAGGAAAATCAGATTTTTTTACACTCCCGGGGTCAGGCGATTCTGATTTTTTCACACTCTCGGGGTCAAGAAAATCACATTTTTTCACACTCCCGGGGTCAGGAAATACTAATTTTTTTCACACTCCCGGGGTCACGAAAATCAGATTTTTTCACACTCCCGGGGTCAGGAAAATCAGATTTTTTTTCACACTCCCGGGGTCAGGAAAATTGGATATTTTCATACTCCCGGGGTCAGGAAAATCGCATTTTTCATACTCCCGGGGTCAGGAAAATCAAAAAAATTTCGCATTTCTGGTGTTAGGAAAATCACATTTTTCACTCTCCCGTGGTCAGGAAAATTAGGTTTTTTTCACACTCCCGGGTTCAAGAAAATCACATTTTTTCACACTCCCAGGGTCAAGAAAATCACATTTTTCACACTCCCGGAGTCAGGAAATTCTAATTTTTTTCACACTCCCGGTGTTAGGAAGATCACATTTTTCACACTCCCGGGGTCAGAAAAATTGGATTTTTTCACACTCCCGGGGTCAGGAGAATTTAACTTTTTTTCACACTCCCGTGGTCAAGAAAATCACATTTTTTCAGACTCCCGGGGTCAGGAAAATTGGATTTTTTTAACACTCCCGGGGTCAGGAAAATTGGATTTTTTTCACACTCCCGGGGTCAAGAAAATCACATTTTTTCACACTCCCGGGGTCAGGAGATTCTGATTTTTTTCACACTCCCGGGGTCAAGAAAATCACATTTTTTCACACTCCCGGGGTCAGGAGATTCTGAATTTTTTTCACACTCCCAGGGTCAGGAGATTCTGAATTTTTTCACACTCCCGGGGTCAAGAAAATCACATTTTTTCACACTCCCGGGGTCAGGAAAATAGGATTTTTTTCACACTCCCGTAGTCAGGAAAATTGGATTTTTTTAACACACCCAGGGTCAGGAAAATTAGGTTTTCTTCACACTCCCGGGGTCAATTAAATTGGATGTTTTAACACTCCCGGGGTCAGGAAAATTGGATTTTTTTCACACTCCCGGGTTCAGGAAAATTGGGTTTTTTTCACACTCCCGGAGTCAAGAAAATCACATTTTTTCAAACTCCTGGGGTCAGGAGATTCTGATTTTTTTCACACTCCCATGGTCAAGAAAATCACATTTTTTCACACTCCCTGGGTCAGGAAAATTGGATATTTTCATACTTCCGGGGTCAGGAAAATTGCATTTTTCAGACTCCCGGGGTCAGGAAAATCGCATTTTTCATACTCCCGGGGTCAGGAAAATTGTTTTTTTTTCACACTCCCGGGGTCAAGAAAATCACATTTTTTCACACACCCGGGGTCAAGAAAATCACATTTTTTCACACTCCCGGGGTCAGGAGATTCTGATTTTTTTCACACTCCCGGGGTCAAGAAAATCACATTTTTTCACACTCCCGGGGTCAGGAAATTCTAATTTTTTCACACTCCCGGTGTTAGGAAAATCACATTTTTCACACTCCCGGGGTCAGAAAAATTGGGATTTTCATACTTCCGGGGTCAGGAAAATTGCATTTTTCAGACTCCCGGGGTCAGGAAAATCGCATTTTTCATACTCCCGTGGTCAGGAAAATTTGGTTTTTTTAACACTCCCGGGGTCAAGAAAATCACATTTTTTCACACTCCCGGGGTCAGGAGATTCTGATTTTTTTCACACTCCCGGGGTCAAGAAAATCACATTTTTTCACACTCACGGGGTCAGAAATTTTAATTTTTTTCACACTCCCGGTGTTAGGAAAATCACATTTTTCACACTCCCGGGGTCAGGAAAATTGGATTTTTTTCACACTCCCGGGGTCAGGAAAATTGGGTTTTTTTCACACTCCCGGGGTGAAGAAAATCACATTTTTTCACACTCCCGGGGTCAGGAAATTCTGATTTTTTTTCACACTCCCATGGTCAAGAAAATCACATTTTTTCACACTCCCTGGGTCAGGAAAATTGGATATTTTCATACTTCCGGGGTCAGGAAAATTGCATTTTTCAGACTCCCGGGGTCAGGAAAATCGCATTTTTCATACTCCCGGGGTCAGGAAAATTGTTTTTTTTTTCACACTCCCGGGGTCAAGAAAATCACATTTTTTCACACACCCGGGGTCAAGAAAATCACATTTTTTCCCACTCCCGGGGTCAGGAGATTCTGATTTTTTTCACACTCCCGGGGTCAAGAAAATCACATTTTTTCACACTCCCGGGGTCAGGAAATTCTAATTTTTTCACACTCCCGGTGTTAGGAAAATCACATTTTTCACACTCCCGGGGTCAGAAAAATTGGGATTTTCATACTTCCGGGGTCAGGAAAATTGCATTTTTCAGACTCCCGGGGTCAGGAAAATCGCATTTTTCATACTCCCGTGGTCAGGAAAATTTGGTTTTTTTAACACTCCCGGGGTCAAGAAAATCACATTTTTTCACACTGCGGGGTCAGGAGATTCTGATTTTTTTCACACTCCCGGGGTCAAGAAAATCACATTTTTTCACACTCACGGGGTCAGAAATTTTAATTTTTTTCACACTCCCGGTGTTAGGAAAATCACATTTTTCACACTCCCGGGGTCAGGAAAATTGGATTTTTTTCACACTCCCAGGGTCAGGAAAATTGGGTTTTTTTCACACTCCCGGGGTGAAGAAAATCACATTTTTTCACACTCCCGGGGTCAGGAAATTCTGATTTTTTTTCACACTCCCGGTGTTAGGAAAATCACATTTTTCACACTCCCGGGGTCAAGAAAATCACATTTTTTCACCCTCCCGGGGTCAGGAAATTCTGATGTTTTTCACACTCCCGGGGTCAGGAAAATTGGATATTTTCATACTTCCGGGGTCAGGAAAATTGCATTTTTCAGACTCCCGGGGTCAGGAAAATCGCATTTTTCATACTCCCGTGGTCAGGAAAATTTGGTTTTTTTAACACTCCCGGGGTCAAGAAAATCACATTTTTTCACACTCCCGGGGTCAGGAAAATTGGATTTTTTTAACACTCCCGGGGTCAGGAAAATTGGATTTTTTTCACACACCAAGGGTTAGGAAAATTGGTTTTTTTTTTCACAATCCCGGGGTCAAGAAAATCACATTTTTTCACACTCCCGGGGTCAGGAATTTCTGATTTTTTTCACACTGCTGGGGTCAAGAAAATCACATTTGTTCACACTTCCGGGGTCAGGAAATTCTGATTTTTTCACACTCCTGATGTTAGGAAAACCACATTTTTCACACTCCCGGGGTCAAGAAAATCACATTTTTTCACACTCCCGGGGTCAGGAAATTGTGATATTTTTCACACTCCCGGGGTCAGGAAAATCGGATATTTTCACACTCCCGGGGTCAGGAAAATCAGATTTTTTCATACTCCCGGGGTCAGGAAAATCACATTTTTTCACACTCCCAGGGTCAGGAAATTCTGATTTTTTTCCACACTCACGGTGTTAGGAAAATCACATTTTTCACACTCCCGGGGTCAGGAGAATTTAATTTTTTTCAGACTCCCGGGGTCAAGAAAATCACATTTTTTCACACTCCCGGGGTCAGGAAATTCTGATATTTTTCACATTCCCGGGGTCAGGAAAATCAGATTTTTTCACACTCCCGGGGTCAGGAGATTCTGATTTTTTCACACTCTCGGGGTCAAGAAAATCACATTTTTTCACACTCCCGGGGTCAGGAAAATCAGATTTTATTTCACACTCCCGGGGTCATGAAAATTGGTTATTTTCATACTCCCGGGGTCAGGAAAATCGGATATTTTCACACTCCCGGGGTCAGGAAAATTGGATATTTTCATACTTCCGGGGTCAGGAAAATTGCATTTTTCAGACTCCCGGGGTCAGAAAAATCGCATTTTTCATACTCCCGTGGTCAGGAAAATCACATTTTTTCACACTCACGGGGTCAGAAATTCTAATTTTTTTCACACTCCCGGTGTTAGGAAAATCACATTTTTCACACTCCCGGGGTCAGGAGATTCTGATTTTTTTCACACTCCCGGGGTCAGGAAAATTGGATTTTTTTCACACTCCCGTGTCAGGAAAATTGGATTTTTTCACACTCCCGGGGTCAGGAAAATTGGGGTTTTTTCACACTCCCGGGGTCAAGAAAATCACATTTTTTTCACACTCCCGGGGTCAGGAAAATTGGATATTTTCATACTCCCGGGGTCAAGAAAATCACATTTTTTCACACTCCCGGGGTCAGGAATTTCTGATTTTTTTCATACTCCCGGGGTCAAGAAAATCACATTTTTTCACACTCCCGGGGTCAGGACATTCTGATATTTTTCACAATCCCGAGGTCAGGAAAATCGGATATTTTAACACCCCCGGGGTCAGGAAAATCAGATTTTTTTTCATACTCCCGGGGTTAGGAAAATTGGATTTTTTTCACACTCCTGGGGTCAGGAAAATTGGATATTATCATACTCCCGGGGTCAGGAAAATCACATTTTTTCACACTCCCGGGGTCAGGAAATTCTGATTTTTTTCACACTCCCGGTGTTAGGAAAATCACATTTTTTCACACTCCCGGGGTCAGGAAATTCTGATTTTTTTCACACTCCCGGTGTTAGGAAAATCACATTTTTCACACTCCCGGGGTGAAGAAAATCACATTTTTTCACACTCCCGGGGTCAGGAGATTCTGATTTTTTTCACACTCCCGGGGTCAAGAAAATCACATTTTTTCACACTCCCAGGGTCAGGAAATTCTGATTTTTTTCACACTCCCGTTGTTAGGAAAATCACATTTTTCACACTCCCGGGGTGAAGAAAATCACATTTTTTCACACTCCCGGGGTCAGGAAATTCTGATATTTTTCACACTCCCGGGGTCAGGAAAATCGGATATTTTCACACTCCCGGGGTCAGGAAAATCAGATTTTTCTCATACTCCCGGGGTCAAGAAAATCACATTTTTTCACACTACCGGAGTCAGGAAAATTGGATTTTTTTCACACTCTCGGGGTCAGGAAAATTGGATGTTTTTAACACTCCCGGGGTCAGGAAAATTGGATTTTTTTCACACTCCCAGGGTCAGGAAAATTGGTTTTTTTTCACACTCCCGGGGTCAAGAAAATCACATTTTTTCACACTCCTGGGGTCAGGAAAATTGGATTTTTTCACACTCCCGGGGTCAGGAAAATTGTGTTTTTTTCACACTCCTGGGGTCAGGAAAATTGTGTTTTTTTCACACTCCCAAGGTCAAGAAAATCACATTTTTTCACACTCTCGGGGTCAAGAACATCACATTTTTTCACACTCCCGGGGTCAGGAAATTCTGATATTTTTCACACTCCCGGGGTCAGGAAAATCGGATATTTTCACACTCCCGGGGTCAGGAAAATCAGATTTTTTTCATACTCCCGGGGACAAGAAAATCACATTTTTTCACACTACCGGGGTCAGGAAAATTGGATTTTTTTCATACTCCCGGGGTCAGGAAAAGTGGGTTTTTTTCACACTCCCGGGGTCAAGAATATCACATTTTTCACACTCCCGGGGTCAGGAGATTCTGATTTTTTTCACACTCCCGGGGTCAAGAAAATCACATTTTTTCACACTCACGGGGTCAGGAAATTGGATATTTTCATACTCCCGGGGTCAGGAAAATTGCATTTTTCAGACTCTCGCGGTCAGGAAAATCGCATTTTTCATACTCCCGGGGTCAGGAAAATTGGATATTTTCACACTCCCGGGGTCAGGAAAATCAGATTTTTTTCACACTCCCGGGGTCAAGAATATCACATTTTTTCACACTCCCGGGGTCAGGAGATTCTGATTTTTTTCACACTCCCGGGGTCAAGAAAATCACATTTTTTCACATTCCCGGTGTTAGGAAAAATTGTGTTTTTTTCACACACACGGGGTCAGGAAATTTGGGGTTTTTTCACACTCCCGGGGTCAAGAAAATCACATTTTTTCACACTCCCAGTGTCAGAAGATTCTGATCTTTTTCACACTCCCGGGGTCAGGAAAATTGGATATTTTCACACTCCTGGGGTCAGGAAAATCAGATTTTTTTCACACTCCCAGGGTCAGGAAAATTGGGGTTTTTTTTTCACACTCCCGGGTTCAAGAAAATCACATTTTTTTCACACTCCCGGGGTCAGGAGATTCTGATTTTTTTCACACTCCCTGGGTCAAGAAAATCACTTTTTTCACACTCCCGGGGTCAGAAGATTCTGATTTTTTTCACACTCCCGTGGTCAGGAAAATCGGATATTTTCACACTCCCGGGGTCAGGAAAATCAGATTTTTTTCACACTCCCGGGGTCAGGAAAATTGGATTTTTTTCACACTCCCGGGGTCAGGAAAATTGGATTTTTTTCACACTCCCTGGGTCAGGAAAATTGGTTTTTTTTCACACTCCCGGGGTCAGGAAAATTGGGTTTTTTTCACACTCCCGGGGTCAGGAGATTCTGATTTTTTTCACACTCCCAGGGTCAGGAAATTCTGATTTTTTTTCACACTCACGGTGTTAGGAAAATCACATTTTTCACACTCCCGGGGTCAGGAAAATTGGATATTTTCATACTTCCGGGGTCAGGAAAATTGCATTTTTCAGACTCCCGGGGTCAGGAAAATCGCATTTTTCATACTCCCGTGGTCAGGAAAATTTGGTTTTTTTAACACTCTCGGGGTCAAGAAAATCACATTTTTTCACACTCCCGGGGTCAGAAAAATTGGGTTTTTTCACACTCCCGGGGTCAGGAGAATTTAATTATTTTCACACTCCCGGGGTCAGGAAAATGGGATTCTTTTAACACTCCCGGGGTCAGGAAAATTGGATTTTTTTCACACTCCCGGGGTCAGGAAAATTGGGTTTTTTTCACACTCCCGGGGTCAAGAAAATCACATTTTTTCACACTCCCGGGGTCAGGAAATTCTTATTTTTTTTCACACTCCCGGTGTTAGGAAAATCACATTTTTCACACTCCCGGGGTCAAGAAAATCACATTTTTTCACCCTCCCGGGGTCAGGAAATTCTGATGTTTTTCACACTCCCGGGGTCAGGAAAATCGGATATTTTCACACTCTCGGGGTCAGGAAAATCAGATTTTTTCATACTTCCGGGGTCAGGAAAATCACATTTTTTCACACTCCCAGGGTCAGGAAATTCTGATTTTTTTCACACTCCCGGGGTCAAGAATATCACATTTTTTCACACTCCCGGGGTCAGGAGATTCTGATTTTTTTCACACTCCCGGGGTCAAGAAAATCACATTTTTTCACATTCCCGGTGTTAGGAAAAATTGTGTTTTTTTCACACACACGGGGTCAGGAAATTTGGGGTTTTTTCACACTCCCGGGGTCAAGAAAATCACATTTTTTCACACTCCCAGTGTCAGAAGATTCTGATCTTTTTCACACTCCCGGGGTCAGGAAAATTGGATATTTTCACACTCCTGGGGTCAGGAAAATCAGATTTTTTTCACACTCCCAGGGTCAGGAAAATTGGGGTTTTTTTTTCACACTCCCGGGTTCAAGAAAATCACATTTTTTTCACACTCCCGGGGTCAGGAGATTCTGATTTTTTTCACACTCCCTGGGTCTAGAAAATCACTTTTTTCACACTCCCGGGGTCAGAAGATTCTGATTTTTTTCACACTCCCGTGGTCAGGAAAATCGGATATTTTCACACTCCCGGGGTCAGGAAAATCAGATTTTTTTCACACTCCCGGGGTCAGGAAAATTGGATTTTTTTCACACTCCCGGGGTCAGGAAAATTGGATTTTTTTCACACTCCCGGGGTCAGGAAAATTGGGTTTTTTTCACACTCCCGGGGTCAGGAGATTTTGATTTTTTTCACACTCCCAGGGTCAGGAAATTCTGATTTTTTTTCACACTCACGGTGTTAGGAAAATCACATTTTTCACACTCCCGGGGTCAGGAAAATTGGATATTTTCATACTTCCGGGGTCAGGAAAATTGCATTTTTCAGACTCCCGGGGTCAGGAAAATCGCATTTTTCATACTCCCGTGGTCAGGAAAATTTGGTTTTTTTAACACTCTCGGGGTCAAGAAAATCACATTTTTTCACACTCCCGGGGTCAGAAAAATTGGGTTTTTTCACACTCCCGGGGTCAGGAGAATTTAATTATTTTCACACTCCCGGGGTCAGGAAAATGGGATTCTTTTAACACTCCCGGGGTCAGGAAAATTGGATTTTTTTCACACTCCCGGGGTCAGGAAAATTGGGTTTTTTTCACACTCCCGGGGTCAAGAAAATCACATTTTTTCACACTCCCGGGGTCAGGAAATTCTTATTTTTTTTCACACTCCCGGTGTTAGGAAAATCACATTTTTCACACTCCCGGGGTCAAGAAAATCACATTTTTTCACCCTCCCGGGGTCAGGAAATTCTGATGTTTTTCACACTCCCGGGGTCAGGAAAATCGGATATTTTCACACTCTCGGGGTCAGGAAAATCAGAATTTTTCATACTTCCGGGGTCAGGAAAATCACATTTTTTCACACTCCCAGGGTCAGGAAATTCTGATTTTTTTCACACTCCCAGGGTCAGGAAATTCTGATTTTTTTCACACTCCCAGGGTCAGGAAATTCTGATTTTTTTCACACTCCCGGTGTTAGGAAAATCACATTTTTCACACTCCTGGGGTCAAGAAAATCACATTTTTTCACCCTCCCGGGGTCAGGAAATTCTGATTTTTTTCACACTCCCAGGGTCAGGAAATTCTGATTTTTTTCACACTCACGGTGTTAGGAAAATCACATTTTTCACACTCCCGGGGTCAGGAAAATTGGATATTTTCATACTTCCGGGGTCAGGAAAATTGCATTTTTCAGACTCCCGGGGTCAGGAAAATCGCATTTTTCATACTCCCGTGGTCAGGAAAATTTGGTTTTTTTTAACACTCCCGGGGTCAGGAAATTCTGATTTTTTTCACACTCCCAGGGTCAGGAAATTCTGATTTTTTTCACACTCACGGTGTTAGGAAAACCACATTTTTCACACTCCCGGGGTCAGGAAAATTGGATATTTTCATACTTCCGGGGTCAGGAAAATTGCATTTTTCAGACTCCCGGGGTCAGGAAAATCGCATTTTTCATACTCCCGTGGTCAGGAAAATCACATTTTTTCACACTCACGGGGTCAGAAATTCTAATTTTTTTCACACTCCCGGTGTTAGGAAAATCACATTTTTCACACTCCCGGGGTCAGGAGATTCTGATTTTTTTCACACTCCCGGGGTCAGGAAAATTGGGTTTTTTTCACACTCCCGTGTCAGGAAAATTGGATTTTTTCACACTCCCGGGGTCAGGAAATTTGGGGTTTTTTCACACTCCCGGGGTCAAGAAAATCACATTTTTTCACACTCCCAGTGTCAGAAGATTCTGATCTTTTTCACACTCCCGGGGTCAGGAAAATTGGATATTTTCACACTCCTGGGGTCAGGAAAATCAGATTTTTTTCACACTCCCAGGGTCAGGAAAATTGGGGGTTTTTTTCACACTCCCGGGTTCAAGAAAATCACATTTTTTTCACACTCCCGGGGTCAGGAGATTCTGATTTTTTTCACACTCCCTGGGTCAAGAAAATCACTTTTTTCACACTCCCGGGGTCAGAAGATTCTGATTTTTTTCACACTCCCGGGGTCAGGAAAATCGGATATTTTCACACTCCCGGGGTCAGGAAAATCAGATTTTTTTCACACTCCCGGGGTCAGGAAAATTGGATTTTTTTCACACTCCCGGGGTCAGGAAAATTGGATTTTTTTCACACTCCCTGGGTCAGGAAAATTGGTTTTTTTTCACACTCCCGGGGTCAGGAAAATTGGGTTTTTTTCACACTCCCGGGGTCAGGAGATTCTGATTTTTTTCACACTCCCAGGGTCAGGAAATTCTGATTTTTTCACACTCACGGTGTTAGGAAAATCACATTTTTCACACTCCCGGGGTCAGGAAAATTGGATATTTTCATACTTCCGGGGTCAGGAAAATTGCATTTTTCAGACTCCCGGGGTCAGGAAAATCGCATTTTTCATACTCCCGTGGTCAGGAAAATTTGGTTTTTTTAACACTCTCGGGGTCAAGAAAATCACATTTTTTCACACTCCCGGGGTCAGAAAAATTGGGTTTTTTCACACTCCCGGGGTCAGGAGAATTTAATTATTTTCACACTCCCGGGGTCAGGAAAATGTGATTCTTTTAACACTCCCGGGGTCAGGAAAATTGGATTTTTTTCACACTCCCGGGGTCAGGAAAATTGGGTTTTTTTCACACTCCCGGGGTCAAGAAAATCACATTTTTTCACACTCCCGGGGTCAGGAAATTCTTATTTTTTTTCACACTCCCGGTGTTAGGAAAATCACATTTTTCACACTCCCGGGGTCAAGAAAATCACATTTTTTCACCCTCCCGGGGTCAGGAAATTCTGATGTTTTTCACACTCCCGGGGTCAGGAAAATCGGATATTTTCACACTCTCGGGGTCAGGAAAATCAGATTTTTTCATACTCCCGGGGTCAGGAAAATCACATTTTTTCACACTCCCAGGGTCAGGAAATTCTGATTTTTTTCACACTCCCAGGGTCAGGAAATTCTGATTTTTTTCACACTCCCAGGGTCAGGAAATTCTGATTTTTTTCACACTCCCGGTGTTAGGAAAATCACATTTTTCACACTCCCGGGGTCAAGAAAATCACATTTTTTCACCCTCCCGGGGTCAGGAAATTCTGATTTTTTTCACACTCCCAGGGTCAGGAAATTCTGATTTTTTTCACACTCCCAGGGTCAGGAAATTCTGATTTTTTTCACACTCACGGTGTTAGGAAAATCACATTTTTCACACTCCCGGGGTCAGGAAAATTGGATATTTTCATACTTCCGGGGTCAGGAAAATTGCATTTTTCAGACTCCCGGGGTCAGGAAAATCGCATTTTTCATACTCCCGTGGTCAGGAAAATTTGGTTTTTTTAACACTCCCGGGGTCAGGAAATTCTGATTTTTTTCACACTCCCGGAGTCAGAAGATTCTGATTTTTTTCACACTCCCGGGGTCAGGAAAATCGGATATTTTCACACTCCCGGGGTCAGGAAAATCAGATTTTTTTCACACTCCCGGGGTCAGGAAAATTGGATTTTTTTCACACTCCCGGGGTCAGGAAAATTGGATTTTTTTCACACTCCCTGGGTCAGGAAAATTGGTTTTTTTTCACACTCCCGGGGTCAGGAAAATTGGGTTTTTTTCACACTCCCGGGGTCAGGAGATTCTGATTTTTTTCACACTCCCAGGGTCAGGAAATTCTGATTTTTTCACACTCACGGTGTTAGGAAAATCACATTTTTCACACTCCCGGGGTCAGGAAAATTGGATATTTTCATACTTCCGGGGTCAGGAAAATTGCATTTTTCAGACTCCCGGGGTCAGGAAAATCGCATTTTTCATACTCCCGTGGTCAGGAAAATTTGGTTTTTTTAACACTCTCGGGGTCAAGAAAATCACATTTTTTCACACTCCCGGGGTCAGAAAAATTGGGTTTTTTCACACTCCCGGGGTCAGGAGAATTTAATTTTTTTCACACTCCCGGGGTCAGGAAAATGGGATTCTTTTAACACTCCCGGGGTCAGGAAAATTGGATTTTTTTCACACTCCCGGGGTCAGGAAAATTGGGTTTTTTTCACACTCCCGGGGTCAAGAAAATCACATTTTTTCACACTCCCGGGGTCAGGAAATTCTTATTTTTTTTCACACTCCCGGTGTTAGGAAAATCACATTTTTCACACTCCCGGGGTCAAGAAAATCACATTTTTTCACCCTCCCGGGGTCAGGAAATTCTGATGTTTTTCACACTCCCGGGGTCAGGAAAATCGGATATTTTCACACTCTCGGGGTCAGGAAAATCAGATTTTTTCATACTCCCGGGGTCAGGAAAATCACATTTTTTCACACTCCCAGGGTCAGGAAATTCTGATTTTTTTCACACTCCCAGGGTCAGGAAATTCTGATTTTTTTCACACTCCCAGGGTCAGGAAATTCTGATTTTTTCACACTCCCGGTGTTAGGAAAATCACATTTTTCACACTCCCGGGGTCAAGAAAATCACATTTTTTCACCCTCCCGGGGTCAGGAAATTCTGATTTTTTTCACACTCCCAGGGTCAGGAAATTCTGATTTTTTTCACACTCCCAGGGTCAGGAAATTCTGATTTTTTTCACACTCACGGTTTTAGGAAAATCACATTTTTCACACTCCCGGGGTCAGGAAAATTGGATATTTTCATACTTCCGGGGTCAGGAAAATTGCATTTTTCAGACTCCCGGGGTCAGGAAAATCGCATTTTTCATACTCCCGTGGTCAGGAAAATTTGGTTTTTTTAACACTCCCGGGGTCAGGAAATTCTGATTTTTTTCACACTCCCAGGGTCAGGAAATTCTGATTTTTTTCACACTCACGGTGTTAGGAAAATCACATTTTTCACACTCCCGGGGTCAGGAAAATTGGATATTTTCATACTTCCGGGGTCAGGAAAATTGCATTTTTCAGACTCACGGGGTCAGGAAAATCGCATTTTTCATACTCCCGTGGTCAGGAAAATCACATTTTTTCACACTCACGGGGTCAGAAATTCTAATTTTTTTCACACTCCCGGTGTTAGGAAAATCACATTTTTCACACTCCCGGGGTCAGGAGATTCTGATTTTTTTCACACTCCCAGGGTCAGGAAAATTGGATTTTTTTCACACTCCCGTGTCAGGAAAATTGGATTTTTTCACACTCCCGGGGTCAGGAAAATTGGGGTTTTTTCACACTCCCGGGGTCAAGAAAATCACATTTTTTTCACACTCCCGGGGTCAGGAAAATTGGATATTTTCATACTCCCGGGGTCAAGAAAATCACATTTTTTCACACTCCCGGGGTCAGGAATTTCTGATTTTTTTCATACTCCCGGGGTCAAGAAAATCACATTTTTTCACACTCCCGGGGTCAGGAAATTCTGATTTTTTTCACACTCCCGGTGTTAGGAAAATCACATTTTTCACACTCCCGGGGTGAAGAAAATCACATTTTTTCACACTCCCGGGGTCAGGAGATTCTGATTTTTTTCACACTCCCGGGGTCAAGAAAATCACATTTTTTCACACTCCCAGGGTCAGGAAATTCTGATTTTTTTCACACTCCCGTTGTTAGGAAAATCACATTTTTCACACTCCCGGGGTGAAGAAAATCACATTTTTTCACACTCCCGGGGTCAGGAAATTCTGATATTTTTCACACTCCCGGGGTCAGGAAAATCGGATATTTTCACACTCCCGGGGTCAGGAAAATCAGATTTTTCTCATACTCCCGGGGTCAAGAAAATCACATTTTTTCACACTACCGGAGTCAGGAAAATTGGATTTTTTTCACACTCTCGGGGTCAGGAAAATTGGATGTTTTTAACACTCCCGGGGTCAGGAAAATTGGATTTTTTTCACACTCCCAGGGTCAGGAAAATTGGTTTTTTTTCACACTCCCGGGGTCAAGAAAATCACATTTTTTCACACTCCTGGGGTCAGGAAAATTGGATTTTTTCACACTCCCGGGGTCAGGAAAATTGTGTTTTTTTCACACTCCCGGGGTCAGGAAAATTGTGTTTTTTTCACACTCCCAAGGTCAAGAAAATCACATTTTTTCACACTCTCGGGGTCAAGAACATCACATTTTTTCACACTCCCGGGGTCAGGAAATTCTGATATTTTTCACACTCCCGGGGTCAGGAAAATCGGATATTTTCACACTCCCGGGGTCAGGAAAATCAGATTTTTTTCATACTCCCGGGGACAAGAAAATCACATTTTTTCACACTACCGGGGTCAGGAAAATTGGATTTTTTTCATACTCCCGGGGTCAGGAAAAGTGGGTTTTTTTCACACTCCCGGGGTCAAGAATATCACATTTTTCACACTCCCGGGGTCAGGAGATTCTGATTTTTTTCACACTCCCGGGGTCAAGAAAATCACATTTTTTCACACTACCGGGGTCAGGAAAATTGGATTTTTTTCACACTCACGGGGTCAGGAAATTGGATATTTTCATACTCCCGGGGTCAGGAAAATTGCATTTTTCAGACTCTCGCGGTCAGGAAAATCGCATTTTTCATACTCCCGGGGTCAGGAAAATTGGATATTTTCACACTCCCGGGGTCAGGAAAATCAGATTTTTTTCACACTCCCGGGGTCAAGAATATCACATTTTTTCACACTCCCGGGGTCAGGAGATTCTGATTTTTTTCACACTCCCGGGGTCAAGAAAATCACATTTTTTCACATTCCCGGTGTTAGGAAAAATTGTGTTTTTTTCACACACACGGGGTCAGGAAATTTGGGGTTTTTTCACACTCCCGGGGTCAAGAAAATCACATTTTTTCACACTCCCAGTGTCAGAAGATTCTGATCTTTTTCACACTCCCGGGGTCAGGAAAATTGGATATTTTCACACTCCTGGGGTCAGGAAAATCAGATTTTTTTCACACTCCCAGGGTCAGGAAAATTGGGGTTTTTTTTCACACTCCCGGGTTCAAGAAAATCACACTTTTTTCACACTCCCGGGGTCAGGAGATTCTGATTTTTTTCACACTCCCTGGGTCAAGAAAATCACTTTTTTCACACTCCCGGGGTCAGAAGATTCTGATTTTTTTCACTCTCCCGGGGTCAGGAAAATCGGATATTTTCACACTCCCGGGGTCAGGAAAATCAGATTTTTTTCACACTCCCGGGGTCAGGAAAATTGGATTTTTTTCACACTCCCGGGGTCAGGAAAATTGGATTTTTTTCACACTCCCTGGGTCAGGAAAATTGGTTTTTTTTCACACTCCCGGGGTCAGGAAAATTGGGTTTTTTTCACACTCCCGGGGTCAGGAGATTCTGATTTTTTTCACACTCCCAGGGTCAGGAAATTCTGATTTTTTTCACACTCACTGTGTTAGGAAAATCACATTTTTCACACTCCCGGGGTCAGGAAAATTGGATATTTTCATACTTCCGGGGTCAGGAAAATTGCATTTTTCAGACTCCCGGGGTCAGGAAAATCGCATTTTTCATACTCCCGTGGTCAGGAAAATTTGGTTTTTTTAACACTCCCGGGGTCAAGAAAATCACATTTTTTCACACTCCCGGGGTCAGAAAAATTGGGTTTTTTCACACTCCCGGGGTCAGGAGAATTTAATTATTTTCACACTCCCGGGGTCAGGAAAATGGGATTCTTTTAACACTCCCGGGGTCAGGAAAATTGGATTTTTTTCACACTCCCGGGGTCAGGAAAATTGGGTTTTTTTCACACTCCCGGGGTCAAGAAAATCACATTTTTTCACACTCCCGGGGTCAGGAAATTCTTATTTTTTTTCACACTCCCGGTGTTAGGAAAATCACATTTTTCACACTCCCGGGGTCAAGAAAATCACATTTTTTCACCCTCCCGGGGTCAGGAAATTCTGATGTTTTTCACACTCCCGGGGTCAGGAAAATCGGATATTTTCACACTCTCGGGGTCAGGAAAATCAGATTTTTTCATACTCCCGGGGTCAGGAAAATCACATTTTTTCACACTCCCAGGGTCAGGAAATTCTGATTTTTTTCACACTCCCAGGGTCAGGAAATTCTGATTTTTTTCACACTCCCAGGGTCAGGAAATTCTGATTTTTTTCACACTCCCGGTGTTAGGAAAATCACATTTTTCACACTCCCGGGGTCAAGAAAATCACATTTTTTCACACTCCCGGGGTCAGGAAATTCTGATTTTTTTCACACTCCCAGGGTCAGGAAATTCTGATTTTTTTCACACTCCCAGGGTCAGGAAATTCTGATTTTTTTCACACTCACGGTGTTAGGAAAATCACATTTTTCACACTCCCGGGGTCAGGAAAATTGGATATTTTCATACTTCCGGGGTCAGGAAAATTGCATTTTTCAGACTCCCGGGGTCAGGAAAATCGCATTTTTCATACTCCCGTGGTCAGGAAAATTTGGTTTTTTTAACACTCCCGGGGTCAAGAAAATCACATTTTTTCACACTCCCGGGGTCAGGAGATTCTGATTTTTTTCACACTCCCGGGGTCAAGAAAATCACATTTTTTCACACTCACGGGGTCAGAAATTCTAATTTTTTTCACACTCCCGGTGTTAGGAAAATCACATTTTTCACACTCCCGGGGTCAAGAAAATCACATTTTTTCACCCTCCCGGGGTCAGGAAATTCTGATGTTTTTCACACTCCCGGGGTCAGGAAAATCGGATATTTTCACACTCTCGTGGTCAGGAAAATCAGATTTTTTCATACTCCCGGGGTCAGGAAAATCACATTTTTTCACACTCCCAGGGTCAGGAAATTCTGATTTTTTTCACACTCCCAGGGTCAGGAAATTCTGATTTTTTTCACACTCCCAGGGTCAGGAAATTCTGATTTTTTTCACACTGACGGTGTTAGGAAAATCACATTTTTCACACTCCCGGGGTCAGGAAAATTGGATATTTTCATACTTCCGGGGTCAGGAAAATTGCATTTTTCAGACTCCCGGGGTCAGGAAAATCGCATTTTTCATACTCCCGTGGTCAGGAAAATTTGGTTTTTTTAACACTCCCGGGGTCAAGAAAATCACATTTTTTCACACTCCCGGGGTCAGGAGATTCTGATTTTTTTCACACTCCCGGGGTCAAGAAAATCACATTTTTTCACACTCACGGGGTCAGAAATTCTAATTTTTTTCACACTCCCGGTGTTAGGAAAATCACATTTTTCACACTCCCGGGGTCAGAAAAATTGGGTTTTTTCACACTCCCGGGGTCAGGAGAATTTAATTATTTTCACACTCCCGGGGTCAGGAAAATAGGATTCTTTTAACACTCCCGGGGTCAGGAAAATTGGATTTTTTTCACACTCCCGGGGTCAGAAAAATTGGTTTTTTTCACACTCCCGGGGTCAAGAAAATCACATTTTTTCACACTCCCGGGGTCAGGAAATTCTGATTTTTTTTCACACTCCCGGTGTTAGGAAAATCACATTTTTCACACTCCCGGGGTCAAGAAAATCACATTTTTTCACCCTCCCGGGGTCAGGAAATTCTGATGTTTTTCACACTCCCGGGGTCAGGAAAATTGGATATTTTCATACTTCCGGGGTCAGGAAATTCTGATTTTTTTCACACTCACGGTGTTAGGAAAATCACATTTTTCACACTCCCGGGGTCAGGAAAATCAGATTTTTTCATACTCCCGGGGTCAGGAAAATCACATTTTTTCACACTCCCAGGGTCAGGAAATTCTGATTTTTTTCACACTCCCAGGGTCAGGAAATTCTGATTTTTTTCACACTCCCATGGTCAGGAAATTCTGATTTTTTTCACACTCCCGGTGTTAGGAAAATCACATTTTTCACACTCCCGGGGTCAAGAAAATCACATTTTTTTCACCCTCCCGGGGTCAGGAAATTCTGATTTTTTTCACACTCCCAGGGTCAGGAAATTCTGATTTTTTTCACACTCCCAGGGTCAGGAAATTCTGATTTTTTTCACACTCACGGTGTTAGGAAAATCACATTTTTCACACTCCCGGCGTCAGGAAAATTGGATATTTTCATACTTCCGGGGTCAGGAAAATTGCATTTTTCAGACTCCCGGGGTCAGGAAAATCGCATTTTTCATACTCCCGTGGTCAGGAAAATTTGGTTTTTTTAACACTCCCGGGGTCAAGAAAATCACATTTTTTCACACTCCCGGGGTCAGGAGATTCTGATTTTTTTCACACTCCCGGGGTCAAGAAAATCACATTTTTTCACACTCACGGGGTCAGAAATTCTAATTTTTTTCACACTCCCGGTGTTAGGAAAATCACATTTTTCACACTCCCGGGGTCAAGAAAATCACATTTTTTCACCCTCCCGGGGTCAGGAAATTCTGATGTTTTTCACACTCCCGGGGTCAGGAAAATCGGATATTTTCACACTCTCGTGGTCAGGAAAATCAGATTTTTTCATACTCCCGGGGTCAGGAAAATCACATTTTTTCACACTCCCAGGGTCAGGAAATTCTGATTTTTTTCACACTCCCAGGGTCAGGAAATTCTGATTTTTTTCACACTCCCAGGGTCAGGAAATTCTGATTTTTTTCACACTGACGGTGTTAGGAAAATCACATTTTTCACACTCCCGGGGTCAGGAAAATTGGATATTTTCATACTTCCGGGGTCAGGAAAATTGCATTTTTCAGACTCCCGGGGTCAGGAAAATCGCATTTTTCGTACTCCCGTGGTCAGGAAAATTTGGTTTTTTTAACACTCCCGGGGTCAAGAAAATCACATTTTTTCACACTCCCGGGGTCAGGAGATTCTGATTTTTTTCACACTCCCGGGGTCAAGAAAATCACAGTTTTTCACACTCACGGGGTCAGAAATTCTAATTTTTTTCACACTCCCGGTGTTAGGAAAATCACATTTTTCACACTCCCGGGGTCAGGAGAATTTAATTATTTTCACACTCCCGGGGTCAGGAAAATAGGATTCTTTTAACACTCCCGGGGTCAGGAAAATTGGATTTTTTTCACACTCCCGGGGTCAGGAAAATTGGGTTTTTTTCACACTCCCGGGGTCAAGAAAATCACATTTTTTCACACTCCCGGGGTCAGGAAATTCTGATTTTTTTTCACACTCCCGGTGTTAGGAAAATCACATTTTTCACACTCCCGGGGTCAAGAAAATCACATTTTTTCACCCTCCCGGGGTCGGGAAATTCTGATGTTTTTCACACTCCCGGGGTCAGGAAAATTGGATATTTTCATACTTCCGGGGTCAGGAAAATTGCATTTTTCAGACTCCCGGGGTCAGGAAAATCGCATTTTTCATACTCCCGTGGTCAGGAAAATTTGGTTTTTTTAACACTCCCGGGGTCAAGAAAATCACATTTTTTCACCCTCCCGGGGTCAGGAAATTCTGATGTTTTTCACACTCCCGGGGTCAGGAAAATCGGATATTTTCACACTCTCGGGGTCAGGAAAATCAGATTTTTTCATACTCCCGGGGTCAGGAAAATCACATTTTTTCACACTCCCAGGGTCAGGAAATTCTGATTTTTTTCACACTCCCAGGGTCAGGAAATTCTGATTTTTTTCACACTCCCAGGGTCAGGAAATTCTGATTTTTTTCACACTCCCGGTGTTAGGAAAATCACATTTTTCACACTCCCGGGGTCAAGAAAATCACATTTTTTCACCCTCCCGGGGTCAGGAAATTCTGATTTTTTTCACACTCCCAGGGTCAGGAAATTCTGATTTTTTTCACACTCCCAGGGTCAGGAAATTCTGATTTTTTTCACACTCACGGTGTTAGGAAAATCACATTTTTCACACTCCCGGGGTCAGGAAAATTGGATATTTTCATACTTCCGGGGTCAGGAAAATTGCATTTTTCAGACTCCCGGGGTCAGGAAAATCGCATTTTTCATACTCCCGTGGTCAGGAAAATTTGGTTTTTTTAACACTCCCGGGGTCAAGAAAATCACATTTTTTCACACTCCCGGGGTCAGGAGATTCTGATTTTTTTCACACTCCCGGGGTCAAGAAAATCACATTTTTTCACACTCACGGGGTCAGAAATTCTAATTTTTTTCACACTCCCGGTGTTAGGAAAATCACATTTTTCACACTCCTGGGGTCAGAAAAATTGGGTTTTTTCACACTCCCGGGGTCAGGAGAATTTAATTATTTTCACACTCCCGGGGTCAGGAAAATGGGATTCTTTTAACACTCCTGGGGTCAGGAAAATTGGATTTTTTTCACACTCCCGGGGTCAGGAAAATTGGGTTTTTTTCACACTCCCGGGGTCAAGAAAATCACATTTTTTCACACTCCCGGGGTCAGGAAATTCTTATTTTTTTTCACACTCCCGGTGTTAGGAAAATCACATTTTTCACACTCCCGGGGTCAAGAAAATCACATTTTTTCACCCTCCCGGGGTCAGGAAATTCTGATTTTTTTCACACTCCCGGGGTCAGGAAAATCGGATATTTTCACACTCTCGGGGTCAGGAAAATCAGATTTTTTCATACTCCCGGGGTCAGGAAAATCACATTTTTTCACACTCCCAGGGTCAGGAAATTCTGATTTTTTTCACACTCCCAGGGTCAGGAAATTCTGATTTTTTTCACACTCCCAGGGTCAGGAAATTCTGATTTTTTTCACACTCACGGTGTTAGGAAAATCACATTTTTCACACTCCCGGGGTCAGAAAAATTGGGTTTTTTCACACTCCCGGGGTCAGGAGAATTTAATTATTTTCACACTCCCGGGGTCAGGAAAATAGGATTCTTTTAACACTCCCGGGGTCAGGAAAATTGGATTTTTTTCACACTCCCGGGGTCAGGAAAATTGGGTTTTTTTCACACTCCCGGGGTCAAGAAAATCACATTTTTTCACACTCCCGGGGTCAGGAATTTCTGATTTTTTTCACACTGCTGGGGTCAAGAAAATCACATTTGTTCACACTTCCGGGGTCAGGAAATTCTGATTTTTTCACACTCCTGATGTTAGGAAAACCACATTTTTCACACTCCCGGGGTCAAGAAAATCACATTTTTTCACACTCCCGGGGTCAGGAAATTGTGATATTTTTCACACTCCCGGGGTCAGGAAAATCGGATATTTTCACACTCCCGGGGTCAGGAAAATCAGATTTTTTCATACTCCCGGGGTAAGGAAAATCACATTTTTTCACACTCCCAGGGTCAGGAAATTCTGATTTTTTTCACACTCACGGTGTTAGGAAAATCACATTTTTCACACTCCCGGGGTCAGGAGAATTTAATTTTTTTCAGACTCCCGGGGTCAAGAAAATCACATTTTTTCACACTCCCGGGGTAAGGAAATTCTGATATTTTTCACACTCCCGGGGTCAGGAAAATCAGATTTTTTCACACTCCCGGGGTCAGGAGATTCTGATTTTTTCACACTCTCGGGGTCAAGAAAATCACATTTTTTCACACTCCCGGGGTCAGGAAATACTAATTTTTTTCACACTCCCGGGGTCAGGAAAATCAGATTTTTTCACACTCCCGGGGTCAGGAAAATCAGATTTTTTTTCACACTCCCGGGGTCAGGAAAATTGGATATTTTCATACTCACGGGGTCAGGAAAATCGCATTTTTCATACTCCCGGGGTCAGGAAAATCAAAAAAATTTCGCATTTCTGGTGTTAGGAAAATCACATTTTTCACTCTCCCGTGGTCAGGAAAATTGGTTTTTTTTCACACTCCCGGGTTCAAGAAAATCACATTTTTTCACACTCCCAGGGTCAAGAAAATCACATTTTTCACACTCCCGGAGTCAGGAAATTCTAATTTTTTTCACACTCCCGGTGTTAGGAATATCACATTTTTCACACTCCCGGGGTCAGAAAAATTGGATTTTTTCACACTCCCGGGGTCAGGAGAATTTAACTTTTTTTCACACTCCCGGGGTCAAGAAAATCACATTTTTTCACACTCCCGGGGTCAGGAAAATTGGATTTTTTTAACACTCCCGGGGTCAGGAAAATTGGATTTTTTTCACACACCCGGGGTCAGGAAAATTGGGTTTTTTTCACACTCCCGGGGTCAAGAAAATCACATTTTTTCACACTCACGGGGTCAGAAATTCTAATTTTTTTCACACTCCCGGTGTTAGGAAAATCACATTTTTCACACTCCCGGGGTCAGAAAAATTGGGTTTTTTCACACTCCCAGGGTCAGGAGAATAGGATTCTTTTAACACTCCCGGGGTCAGGAAAATTGGATTTTTTTCACACTCCCGGGGTCAGAAAAATTGGGTTTTTTTCACACTCCCGGGGTCAAGAAAATCACATTTTTTCACACTCCCGGGGTCAGGAAATTCTTATTTTTTTTCACACTCCCGGTGTTAGGAAAATCACATTTTTCACACTCCCGGGGTCAAGAAAATCACATTTTTTCACCCTCCCGGGGTCAGGAAATTCTGATGTTTTTCACACTCCCGGGTTCAGGAAAATTGGATATTTTCATACTTCCGGGGTCAGGAAAATTGCATTTTTCAGACTTCCGGGGTCAGGAAAATCACATTTTTCATACTCCCGTGGTCAGGAAAATTTGGTTTTTTTAACACTCCCGGGGTCAAGAAAATCACATTTTTTCACACTCCCGGGGTCAGGAGATTCTGATTTTTTTCACACTCCCGGGGTCAAGAAAATCACATTTTTTCACACTCATGGGGTCAGAAATTCTAATTTTTTTCACACTCCCGGTGTTAGGAAAATCACATTTTTCACACTCCCGGGGTCAGAAAAATTGGGTTTTTTCACACTCCCGGGGTCAGGAGAATTTAATTATTTTCACACTCCCGGGGTCAGGAAAATGGGATTCTTTTAACACTCCCGGGGTCAGGAAAATTGGATTTTTTTCACACTCCCGGGGTCAGGAAAATTGGGTTTTTTTCACACTCCCGGGGTCAAGAAAATCACATTTTTTCACACTCCCGGGGTCAGGAAATTCTTATTTTTTTCACACTCCCAGTGTTAGGAAAATCACATTTTTCACACTCCCGGGGTCAAGAAAATCACATTTTTTCACCCTCCCGGGGTCAGGAAATTCTGATGTTTTTCACACTCCCGGGGTCAGGAAAATCGGATATTTTCACACTCTCGGGGTCAGGAAAATCAGATTTTTTCATACTCCCGGGGTCAGGAAAATCACATTTTTTCACACTCCCAGGGTCAGGAAATTCTGATTTTTTCACACTCCCAGGGTCAGGAAATTCTGATTTTTTTCACACTCCCAGGGTCAGGAAATTCTGATTTTTTTCACACTCACGGTGTTAGGAAAATCACATTTTTCACACTCCCGGGGTCAGAAAAATTGGGTTTTTTCACACTCCCGGGGTCAGGAGAATTTAATTATTTTCACACTCCCGGGGTCAGGAAAATAGGATTCTTTTAACACTCCCGGGGTCAGGAAAATTGGATTTTTTTCACACTCCCGGGGTCAGGAAAATTGGGTTTTTTTCACACTCCCGGGGTCAAGAAAATCACATTTTTTCACACTCCCGGGGTCAGGAAATTCTGATTTGTTTTCACACTCCCGGTGTTAGGAAAATCACATTTTTCACACTCCCGGGGTCAAGAAAATCACATTTTTTCACCCTCCCGGGGTCAGGAAATTCTGATGTTTTTCACACTCCCGAGGTCAGGAAAATTGGATATTTTCATACTTCCGGGGTCAGGAAAATTGCATTTTTCAGACTCCCGGGGTCAGGAAAATCGCATTTTTCATACTCCCGTGGTCAGGAAAATTTGGTTTTTTTAACACTCCCGGGGTCAAGAAAATCACATTTTTTCACACTCCCGGGGTCAGGAAAATTGGATTTTTTTAACACTCCCGGGGTCAGGAAAATTGGATTTTTTTCACACACCCAGGGTTAGGAAAATTGGTTTTTTTTCACACTCCCGGGGTCAAGAAAATCACATTTTTTCACACTCCCGGGGTCAGGAATTTCTGATTTTTTTCACACTGCTGGGGTCAAGAAAATCACATTTGTTCACACTTCCGGGGTCAGGAAATTCTGATTTTTTCACACTCCTGATGTTAGGAAAACCACATTTTTCACACTCCCGGGGTCAAGAAAATCACATTTTTTCACACTCCCGGGGTCAGGAAATTGTGATATTTTTCACACTCCCGGGGTCAGGAGATTCTGATTTTTTCATACTCTCGGGGTCAAGAAAATCACATTTTTTCACACTCCCGGGGTCAGGAAATACTAATTTTTTTCACACTCCCGGGGTCTGGAAAATCAGATTTTTTTTCACACTCCCGGGGTCAGGAAAATTGGATATTTTCATACTCCCGGGGTCAGGAAAATCGCATTTTTCATACTCCCGGGGTCAGGAAAATTGGATTTTTTTCACACTCCCGGGTTCAGGAAAATTGGGTTTTTTTCACACTCCTGGAGTCAAGAAAATCACATTTTTTCAAACTCCTGGGGTCAGGAGATTCTGATTTTTTTCACACTCCCATGGTCAAGAAAATCACATTTTTTCACACTACCGGGGTCAGGAGATTCTGATTTTTTTCACACTCCCAGGGTCAAGAAAATCACATTTTTTCACACTCCCGGGGTCAGGAAATTCTGATTTTTTTCACACTCCCGGTGTTAGGAAAATCACATTTTTCACACTCCCGGGGTGAAGAAAATCACATTTTTTCACACTCCCGGGGTCAGGAAAATCACATTTTTTCACACTCCCAGGGTCAGGAAATTCTGATTTTTTTCACACTCCCAGGGTCAGGAAATTCTGATTTTTTTCACACTCACGGTGTTAGGAAAATCACATTTTTCACACTCCCAGGGTCAAGAAAATCACATTTTTTCACACTCCCGGGGTCAGGAAAATAGGATTTTTTTCACACTCCCGTAGTCAGGAAAATTGGATTTTTTTAACACACCCAGGGTCAGGAAAATTGGATTTTTTTAACACTCCTGGGGTCAGGAAAATTGGATTTTTTTCACACACCGAGGGTTAGGAAAATTGGTTTTTTTTCACAATCCCGGGGTCAAGAAAAGCACATATTTTCACCCTCCCGGGGTCAGGAAATTCTGATGTTTTTCACACTCCTGGGGTCAGGAAAATCGGATATTTTCACACTCTCGGGGTCAGGAAAATCAGATTTTTTCATACTCCCGGGGTCAGGAAAATCACATTTTTTCACACTCCCAGGGTCAGGAAATTCTGATTTTTTTCACACTCCCAGGGTCAGGAAATTCTGATTTTTTTCACACTCCCAGGGTCAGGAAATTCTGATTTTTTTCACACTCACGGTGTTAGGAAAATCACATTTTTCACACTCCCGGGGTCAAGAAAATCACATTTTTTCACCCGCCCGGGGTCAGGAAATTCTGATTTTTTTCACACTCCCAGGGTCAGGAAATTCTGATTTTTTTCACACTCCCAGGGTCAGGAAATTCTGATTTTTTTCACACTCACGGTGTTAGGAAAATCACATTTTTCACACTCCCGGGGTCAGGAAAATTGGATATTTTCATACTTCCGGGGTCAGGAAAATTGCATTTTTCAGACTCCCGGGGTCAGGAAAATCGCATTTTTCATACTCCCGTGGTCAGGAAAATTTGGTTTTTTTAACACTCCCGGGGTCAAGAAAATCACATTTTTTCACACTCACGGGGTCAGAAATTCTAATTTTTTCACACTCCCGGTGTTAGGAAAATCACATTTTTCACACTCCCGGGGTCAGGAAAATTGGATTTTTTTCACACTCCCGGGGTCAGGAAAATTGGGTTTTTTTCACACTCCCGGGGTCAAGAAAATCACATTTTTTCACACTCCCGGGGTCAGGAAATTCTGATTTTTTTTCACACTCCCGGTGTTAGGAAAATCACATTTTTCACACTCCCGGGGTCAAGAAAATCACATTTTTTCACCCTCCCGGGGTCAGGAAATTCTGATGTTTTTCACACTCCCGGGGTCAGGAAAATTGGATATTTTCATACTTCCTGGGTCAGGAAAATTGCATTTTTCAGACTCCCGGGGTCAGGAAAATCGCATTTTTCATACTCCCGTGGTCAGGAAAATTTGGTTTTTTTAACACTCCCGGGGTCAAGAAAATCACATTTTTTCACACTCCCGGGGTCAGGAAAATTGGATTTTTTTAACACTCCCGGGGTCAGGAAAATTGGATTTTTTTCACACACCGAGGGTTAGGAAAATTGGTTTTTTTCACAATCCCGGGGTCAAGAAAAGCACATTTTTTCACACTCCCGGGGTCAGGAATTTCTGATTTTTTTCACACTGCTGGGGTCAAGAAAATCACATTTGTTCACACTTCCGGGGTCAGGAAATTCTGATTTTTTCACACTCCTGATGTTAGGAAAACCACATTTTTCACACTCCCGGGGTCAAGAAAATCACATTTTTTCACACTCCCGGGGTCAGGAAATTGTGATATTTTTCACACTCCCGGGGTCAGGAAAATCGGATATTTTCACACTCCCGGGGTCAGGAAAATCAGATTTTTTCATACTCCCGGGGTCAGGAAAATCACATTTTTTCACACTCCCAGGGTCAGGAAATTCTGATTTTTTTTCACACTCACGGTGTTAGGAAAATCACATTTTTCACACTCCCGGGGTCAGGAGATTCTGATTTTTTCACACTCTCGGGGTCAAGAAAATCACATTATTTCACACTCCCGGGGTCAGGAAATACTAATTTTTTTCACACTCCCGGGGTCAGGAAAATCAGATTTTTTCACACTCCCGGGGTCAGGAAAATCAGATTTTTTTTCACACTCCCGGGGTCAGGAAAATTGGATATTTTCATACTCCCGGGTTCAGGAAAATCGCATTTTTCATACTCCCGGGGTCAGGAAAATCAAAAAAATTTCGCATTTCTGGTGTTAGGAAAATCACATTTTTCACTCTCCCGTGGTCAGGAAAATTGGGTTTTTTTCACACTCCCGGGTTCAAGAAAATCACATTTTTTCACACTCCCAGGGTCAAGAAAATCACATTTTTCACACTCCCGGAGTCAGGAAATTCTAATTTTTTTCACACTCCCGGTGTTAGGAATACCACATTTTTCACACTCCCGGGGTCAGAAAAATTGGATTTTTTCACACTCCCGGGGTCAGGAGAATTTAACTTTTTTTCACACTGCCGGGGTCAAGAAAATCACATTTTTTCAGACTCCCGGGGTCAGGAAAATTGGATTTTTTTAACACTCCCGGGGTCAGGAAAATTGGATTTTTTTCACACACCCGGGGTCAGGAAAATTGGGTTTTTTTCACACTCCCGGGGTCAAGAAAATCACATTTTTTCACACTCCCGGGGTCAGGAGATTCTGATTTTTTTCACACTCCCGGGGTCAAGAAAATCACATTTTTTTCACACTCACGGTGTTAGGAAAATCACATTTTTCACACTCCCGGGGTCAGGAAAATTAGATTTTTTCACACTCCCGGGGTCAGGAGTATTTAATTTTTTTCAGACTCCCGGGGTCAAGAAAATCACATTTTTTCACACTCCCGGGGTCAGGAAATTCTGATATTTTTCACACTCCCGGGGTCAGGAAAATCGGATATTTTCACACTCCTGGGGTCAGGAAAATCAGATTTTTTTCACACTCCCGGGGTCAGGAAAATTGGATATTTTCATACTCCCGGGGTCAGGAAAATCACATTTTTCATACTCCCGTGGTCAGGAAAATCAAAAAAATTTCACATTCCCGGTGTTAGGAAAATCACATTTTTCACACTCCCGGGGTCAGGAAAATTTGGTTTTTTTCACACTCCTGGGGTCAAGAAAATCACATTTTTTCACACTCCCGGGGTCAGGAGATTCTGATTATTTTCACAGTCCCGGGGTCAAGAAAATCACATTTTTTCACACTCCCGGGGTCAGGAAATACTAATTTTTTCACACTCCCGGTGTTAGGAAAATCACATTTTTCACACTCCCGGGGTCAGAAAAATTGGATTTTTTCACACTCCCGGGGTCAGGAGAATTTAACTTTTTTTCACACTCCCGCGGTCAAGAAAATCACATTTTTTCACACTCCCGGGGTCAGGAAAATTGGATTTTTTAACACTCCCAGGGTCAGGAAAATCACATTTTTTCACACTCCCGGGGTCAGGAATTTCTGATTTTTTTCACACTGCTGGGGTCAAGAAAATCACATTTGTTCACACTCCCGGGGTCAAGAAAATCACATTTTTTCACACTCCCGGGGTCAGGAGATTCTGAATTTTTTTCACACTCACGGGGTCAAGAAAATCACATTTGTTCACACTCCCGGGGTCAGGAAATTCTGATTTTTTTCACACTCCCGGTGTTAGGAAAATCACATTTTTCACACTCCCGGGGTCAGAAAAATTGGATTTTTTCACACTCCCGGGGTCAGGAGAATTTAACTTTTTTTCACACTCCCGGGGTCAGGAAAATTGGATTTTTTAACACTCCCGGGGGCAGGAAAATTGGGTTTTTTTCACACTCCCGGGGTCAAGAAAATCACATTTGTTCACACTCCCGGGGTCAGGAAATTCTGATTTTTTTCACACTCCTGATGTTAGGAAAACCACATTTTTCACACTCCCGGGGTCAAGAAAATCACATTTTTTCACACTCCCGGGGTCAGGAGATTCTGAATTTTTTTCACACTCACGGGGTCAAGAAAATCACATTTGTTCACACTCCCGGGGTCAGGAAATTCTGATTTTTTTCACACTCCCGGTGTTAGGAAAATCACATTTTCACACTCCCGGGGTCAAGAAAATCACATTTTTTCACACTCCCGGGGTCAGGAAAATAGGATTTTTTTCACACTCCCGTAGTCAGGAAAATTGGATTTTTTTAACACACCCAGGGTCAGGAAAATTGGGTTTTCTTCACATTCCCGGGGTCAATTAAATTGGATGTTTTAACACTCCCGGGGTCAGGAAAATTGAATTTTTTTCACACTCCCGGGTTCAGGAAAATTGGGTTTTTTTCACACTCCCGGAGTCAAGAAAATCACATTTTTTCACACTCCTGGGGTCAGGAGATTCTGATTTTTTTCACACTCCCGTGGTCAAGAAAATCACATTTTTTCACACTACCGGGGTCAGAAGATTCTGATTTTTTTAACACTCCCGGTGTTAGGAAAATCACATTTTTCACACTCCCGGGGTCAGGAAAATTGGATTTTTTCACACTCCCGGGGTCAGGAGAATTTAATTTTTTTCACACTCCCGGGGTGAAGAAAATCACATTTTTTCACACTCCCGGGGTCAGGAAAATCAGATTTTTTCATACTCCCGGGGTCAGGAAAATCACATTTTTTCACACTCCCAGGGTCAGGAAATTCTGATTTTTTTTCACACTCACGGTGTTAGGAAAATCACATTTTTCACACTCCCGGGGTCAGGAGATTCTGATTTTTTCACACTCTCGGGGTCAAGAAAATCACATTTTTTCACACTCCCGGGGTCAGGAAATACTAATTTTTTTCACACTCCCGGGGTCAGGAAAATCAGATTTTTTCACACTCCCGGGGTCAGGAAAATCAGATTTTTTTTCACACTCCCGGGGTCAGGAAAATTGGATATTTTCATACTCCCGGGTTCAGGAAAATCGCATTTTTCATACTCCCGGGGTCAGGAAAATCAAAAAAATTTCGCATTTCTGGTGTTAGGAAAATCACATTTTTCACTCTCCCGTGGTCAGGAAAATTGGGTTTTTTTCACACTCCCGGGTTCAAGAAAATCACATTTTTTCACACTCCCAGGGTCAAGAAAATCACATTTTTCACACTCCCGGAGTCAGGAAATTCTAATTTTTTTCACACTCCCGGTGTTAGGAATATCACATTTTTCACACTCCCGGGGTCAGAAAAATTGGATTTTTTCACACTCCCGGGGTCAGGAGAATTTAACTTTTTTTCACACTCCCGGGGTCAAGAAAATCACATTTTTTCAGACTCCCGGGGTCAGGAAAATTGGATTTTTTTAACACTCCCGGGGTCAGGAAAATTGGATTTTTTTCACACACCCGGGGTCAGGAAAATTGGGTTTTTTTCACACTCCCGGGGTCAAGAAAATCACATTTTTTCACACTCCCGGGGTCAGGAGATTCTGATTTTTTTCACACTCCCGGGGTCAAGAAAATCACATTTTTTTCACACTCACGGTGTTAGGAAAATCACATTTTTCACACTCCCGGGGTCAGGAAAATTAGATTTTTTCACACTCCCGGGGTCAGGAGTATTTAATTTTTTTCAGACTCCCGGGGTCAAGAAAATCACATTTTTTCACACTCCCGGGGTCAGGAAATTCTGATATTTTTCACACTCCCGGGGTCAGGAAAATCGGATATTTTCACACTCCTGGGGTCAGGAAAATCAGATTTTTTTCACACTCCCGGGGTCAGGAAAATTGGATATTTTCATACTCCCGGGGTCAGGAAAATCACATTTTTCATACTCCCGTGGTCAGGAAAATCAAAAAAATTTCACATTCCCGGTGTTAGGAAAATCACATTTTTCACACTCCCGGGGTCAGGAAAATTTGGTTTTTTTCACACTCCTGGGGTCAAGAAAATCACATTTTTTCACACTCCCGGGGTCAGGAGATTCTGATTATTTTCACACTCCCGGGGTCAAGAAAATCACATTTTTTCACACTCCCGGGGTCAGGAAATACTAATTTTTTCACACTCCCGGTGTTAGGAAAATCACATTTTTCACACTCCCGGGGTCAGAAAAATTGGATTTTTTCACACTCCCGGGGTCAGGAGAATTTAACTTTTTTTCACACTCCCGCGGTCAAGAAAATCACATTTTTTCACACTTCCGGGGTCAGGAAAATTGGATTTTTTAACACTCCCAGGGTCAGGAAAATCACATTTTTTCACACTCCCGGGGTCAGGAATTTCTGATTTTTTTCACACTGCTGGGGTCAAGAAAATCACATTTGTTCACACTTCCGGGGTCAGGAAATTCTGATTTTTTCACACTCCTGATGTTAGGAAAACCACATTTTTCACACTCCCGGGGTCAAGAAAATCACATTTTTTCACACTCCCGGGGTCAGGAAATTGTGATATTTTTCACACTCCCGGGGTCAGGAAAATCGGATATTTTCACACTCCCGGGGTCAGGAAAATCACATTTTTTCATACTCCCGGGGTCAGGAAAATCACATTTTTTCACACTCCCAGGGTCAGGAAATTCTGATATTTTTCACACTCCCGGGGTCAGGAAAATCAGATTTTTTCACACTCCCGGGGTCAGGAGATTCTGATTTTTTTCACACTCTCGGGGTCAAGAAAATCACATTTTTTCACACTCCCGGGGTCAGGAAATACTAATTTTTTTCACACTCCCGGGGTCAGGAAAATCAGATTTTTTCACACTCCCGGGGTCAGGAAATTCAGATTTTTTTTCACACTCCCGGGGTCAGGAAAATTGGATATTTTCATACTCCCGGGGTCAGGAAAATTGCATTTTTCATACTCCCGGGGTCAGGAAAATCAAAAAAATTTCGCATTCCTGGTGTTAGGAAAATCACATTTTTCACTCTCCCGTGGTCAGGAAAATTGGGTTTTTTTCACACTCCCGGGTTCAAGAAAATCACATTTTTTCACACTCCCAGGGTCAAGAAAATCACATTTTTCACACTCCCGGAGTCAGGAAATTCTAATTTTTTTCACACTCCCGGTGTTAGGAAAATCACATTTTTCACACTCCCGGGGTCAGGAGAATTTAACTTTTTTTCACACTCCCGGGGTCAAGAAAATCACATTTTTTCACACTCCCGGGGTCAGGAAAATCGGATAGTTTCACACTCCCGGGGTCAGGAAAATCAGATTTTTTTTCACACTCCCGGGGTCAGGAAAATTGGATATTTTCAGACTCCCGGGGTCAGGAAAATCGCATTTTTCATACTCCCGGGGTCAGGAAAATCAAAAAAATTTCACATTCCCGGTGTTAGGAAAATCACATTTTTCACACTCCCGGGGTCAGGAAAATTTGGTTTTCTTCACACTCCTGGGGTCAAGAAAATCACATTTTTTCACACTCCCGGGGTCAGGAGATTCTGATTTTTTTCACACTCCCGGGGTCAAGAAAATCACATTTTTTCACACTCCCGGGGTCAGGAAATACTAATTTTTTTCACACTCCTGGTGTTAGGAAAATCACATTTTTCACACTCCCAGGGTCAGAAAAATTGGGTTTTTTCACACTCCCGGGGTCAGGAGAATTTAATTATTTTCACACTCCCGGGGTCAGGAAAATGGGATTCTTTTAACACTCCCGGGGTCAGGAAAATTGGATTTTTTTCACACTCCCGGGGTCAGGAAAATTGGGTTTTTTTCACACTCCCGGGGTCAAGAAAATCACATTTTTTCACACTCCCGGGGTCAGGAAATTCTGATGTTTTTCACACTCCCGGGGTCAGGAAAATCGGATATTTTCACACTCTCGGGGTCAGGAAAATCAGATTTTTTCATACTCCCGGGGTCAGGAAAATCACATTTTTTCACACTCCCAGGGTCAGGAAATTCTGATTTTTTTCACACTCCCAGGGTCAGGAAATTCTGATTTTTTTCACACTCACGGTGTTAGGAAAATCGAATTTTTCACACTCCCGGGGTCAGGTAAATTGGATTTTTTCACACTCCCGGGGTCAGGAGAATTTAATTTTTTTCAGACTCCCGGGGTCAAGAAAATCACATTTTTTCACACTCCCAGGGTCAGGAAATTCTGATATTTTTTACACTCCCGGGGTCAGGAAAATCGGATATTTTCACACTCCCGGGGTCAGGAAAATCAGATTTTTTTCACACTCCCGGGTTCAGGAAAATTGGATATTTTCATACTCCCGGGGTCAGGAAAATCTCATTTTTCATACTCCCGGGGTCAGGAAAATCAAAAAAATTTCACATTCCCGGTGTTAGGAAAATCACATTTTTCACACTCCCGGGGTCAGGAAAATTTGGTTTTTTTCACACTCCCGGGGTCAAGAAAATCACATTTTTTCACACTCCCGGGGTCAGGAGATTCTGATTTTTTTCACACTCCCGGGGTCAAGAAAATCACATTTTTTCACACTCCCGGGGTCAGGAAATACTAATTTTTTTCACACTCCAGGTGTTAGGAAAATCACATTTTTCACACTCCCGGGGTCAGAAAAATTGGATTTTTTCACACTCCCGGGGTCAGGAGAATTTAACTTTTTTTCACACTCCCGGGGTCAAGAAAATCACATTTTTTCACACTCCCGGGGTCAGGAAAATTGGATTTTTTAACACTCCCGGGGGCAGGAAAATTGGGTTTTTTTCACACTCCCGGGGTCAAGAAAATCACATTTGTTCACACTCCCGGGGTCAGGAAATTCTGATTTTTTTCACACTCCTGATGTTAGGAAAACCACATTTTTCACACTCCCGGGGTCAAGAAAATCACATTTTTTCACACTCCCGGGGTCAGGAAATTGTGATATTTTTCACACTCCCGGGGTCAGGAAAATCGGGTATTTTCACACTCCCGGGGTCAGGAAAATCAGATTTTTTTCATACTCCCGGTGTCAGGAAAATCACATTTTTTCACACTCCCAGGGTCAGGAAATTCTGATATTTTTCACACTCCCGGGGTCAAGAAAATCACATTTTTTCACACTCCCGTGGTCAGGAGATTCTGATTTTTTTCACACTCCCGGGGTCAAGAAAATCACATTTTTTCACACTCCCGGGGTCAGGAGATTCTGATTTTTTTTCACACTCACGGGGTCAAGAAAATCACATTTGTTCACACTCCCGGGGTCAGGAAATTCTGATTTTTTTCACACTCCCGGTGTTAGGAAAATCACATTTTCACACTCCCGGGGTCAAGAAAATCACATTTTTTCACACTCCCGGGGTCAGGAAAATAGGATTTTTTTCACACTCCCGTAGTCAGGAAAATTGGATTTTTTAACACACCCAGGGTCAGGAAAATTGGGTTTTCTTCACACTCCCGGGGTCAATTAAATTGGATGTTTTAACACTCCCGGGGTCAGGAAAATTGAATTTTTTTCACACTCCCGGGTTCAGGAAAATTGGGTTTTTTTCACACTCCCGGAGTCAAGAAAATCACATTTTTTCACACTCCTGGGGTCAGGAGATTCTGATTTTTTTCACACTCCCGTGGTCAAGAAAATCACATTTTTTCACACTACCGGGGTCAGAAGATTCTGATTTTTTTAACACTCCCGGTGTTAGGAAAATCACATTTTTCACACTCCCGGGGTCAGGAAAATTGGATTTTTTCACACTCCCGGGGTCAGGAGAATTTAATTTTTTTCACACTCCCGGGGTGAAGAAAATCACATTTTTTCACACTCCCGGGGTCAGGAAAATTGGATTTTTTTCACACTCCCGTGTCAGGAAAATTGGATTTTTTCACACTCCCGGGGTCAGGAAAATTGGGGTTTTTTCACACTCCCGGGGTCAAGAAAATCACATTTTTTTCACACTCCCGGGGTCATCAAAATTGGATATTTTCATACTCCCGGGGTCAAGAAAATCACATTTTTTCACACTCCCGGGGTTAGGAATTTCTGATTTTTTTCATACTCCCGGGGTCAAGAAAATCAGATTTTTTCACACTCCCGGGGTCAGGAAATTCTGATTTTTTTCACACTCCCGGTGTTAGGAAAATCACATTTTTCACACTCCCGGGGTGAAGAAAATCACATTTTTTCACACTCCCGGGGTCAGGAGATTCTGATTTTTTTCACACTCCCGGGGTCAAGAAAATCACATTTTTTCACACTCCCAGGGTCAGGAAATTCTATTTTTTTCACACTCCCGTTGTTAGGAAAATCACATTTTTCACACTCCCGGGGTGAAGAAAATCACATTTTTTCACACTCCCGGGGTCAGGAAATTCTGATATTTTTCACACTCCCGGGGTCAGGAAAATCGGATATTTTCACACTCCCGGGGTCAGGAAAATCAGATTTTTCTCATACTCCCGGGGTCAAGAAAATCACATTTTTTCACACTACCGGAGTCAGGAAAATTGGATTTTTTTCACACTCTCGGGGTCAGGAAAATTGGATGTTTTTAACACTCCCGGGGTCAGGAAAATTGGATTTTTTTCACACTCCCAGGGTCAGGAAAATTGGTTTTTTTCACACTCCCGGGGTCAAGAAAATCACATTTTTTCACACTCCTGGGGTCAGGAAAATTGGATTTTTTCACACTCCCGGGGTCAGGAAAATTGTGTTTTTTTCACACTCCCGGGGTCAGGAAAATTGTGTTTTTTTCACACTCCCAAGGTC